>JAVJGG010000029.1:24270183-24309664 GCA_035590195.1 Aviceda cuculoides
AGCAGGACCTGCCTTTCATAAACCCATGCTGACTGGGCCTGATCCCCTGTTTGTCCTGGACTTGCCTTGTGAGTGCTGCCAAGACAAACCGGTCCATAATTTTCCCCAGTACCGAAGTCAGGCTGACAGGCCTGTAGTTCCCTGGATCCTCCCTCTGACCCTTCTTATAAATGGGAGTCACACTGGCAAGCCTCCAGTCCTCTGTGATCTCCCTCGTTGACCAGGATTGCTGATAGATGATGGAGAGTGGCTTGGCAAGGACCTTATGGGACATTAAAGGTTGTTTCTGTGGAACTTGGTGTCTGTCTCAGTGACTATCTTACTATGGAAAACCACTAAAAGTGAAATATGTCCATAAATCTATTCAATAGTGTAATTTTCTGATTTCTAAATCTTCCAGGATTAAGACAGCAGAAATTTTACAGTAGAAAACCCAAATATGAGGTTGGCCTCACAAGGCTGGACATGCTGATCTGTTGACAATAAAAACCTTAGAAGGTTAAGGGTCTCTGTTAGACCCAAGTGAATGGACGTGGAAGATGAAAAGCCCTATATAGTAGGCAAGAAAAAGAAAATCCCATGGAGAGTTTGATGTACTATCAACATGCTTATAGGAAATATAAATTAAGAAATATAGTCATAGAATCACATAAGATTTCTGAATTTCCTAACTTTCTGAATTTCTGTGTTTTATCCCAAACCATAGCTCTTGTTTTCTAATATTCACTAATTTTCCAGCCTCCCTGAAGGGAGAATACACCTATCTTATCTTGATTAAAGCAGTGGTGGGGTCAGAAAAGGGTGGCAAGAATGGTTAGTGCTGTAAAATACAATCTGTATGAAGACAGATTGACAAAATCAAGACTGCACAATTTAGAAGGGTGGGTGAAAGAATAGGCACTGTCGTATGCACATTAGTGATTACTGGAGCAAAGAATTCCTTTAGAACTGAGCATTTCTGTTTATCATTTCTCATATTACGAGCACAAGGAAAAGAGGCAGGGTACTTCAAAGTTGATAAAAAGAAGCATTTTTTAAAAGAAAGCATATCATTGAAATATGTAGAACTTGGTGCAACAAAATACCAAGCCCAAAAGCTTCACATAATTTCAGAAATAAAAGTAAGAATACTAATATTAGATAGCAGTCCTTTTATATATTTCAAAAAAAGGAAGCATAGTTTTGCATATCACTACATTATCTTAACATGAACTATTGGAAGCTAGGAAAAAGTCACCTTTGGAGGATTAATTGTGTAATGATCTTTTGCATGATAGCTTACAGTTCTTCTGAAACTTTTTGTTCCAGTAACGTCAAATGGAAGATTGTGACCAACCTACAGATCATCCAATATGATAAATGATGAGTAACAAAAAAAAATAATATTTCTGCTAAAAGCCCCCAAAATGTTTTAGTGTTTATCCTCATACACAATTTAGTTATGCCCACAATGGCTAGAAACTGCTTATTCAGTAAGAATGTTGAAGGCTGTGGAGTTCAAGCTCAGTGGGGGTGACAGGATCTCTGTGACACATTTTGTAGGCAGCTATGGAAAAGGAGGGAGCTTGTTATATTGTCTGTAGTATTACGGTACAGACAACAGTAAGGATCCTGAGATTTAAGCATTAGGTGTTTATGCATCAGAAAACAGCCTAGAAGACTTAAGTTTTATTCTGCTTCCTGTTCAGCATGCTGTTAGACACTGTGGTGAGTGAATTACTGTTTCTTGTGTGTCTGTTTTCGAATGTGTATCTATCTTCCCAGCTGGGTGACAGTAGTCAGAATTGTCAAAATTAAACATGCAGTTATAAATTTCCATAATTACTAGTTGCAAGTATCATTTGAAAGAAACTCGGGAATATTTTGTGAGAATGTTGCTTGTCCCTCTGCTTCAGTCTCTGAATTGGAAATCATTTTCTGAACTTATTTCTCCTGACCTGTCGTATTCAGAGTCCATAGCTTTTATGTCCTAAATATATCTGTAGCTTTAATCACTTTTTCTACTGCCTTTATTTTCTTCTACACAGGTTGTTTAGCTGCTGTTGACAACTTTGTTTTTTAGGAGTGGGGTATTCTGTTTGGTAACACTAGTTCCTTTTGGTTGCAGAGTATCTTTTATTAACTGTATTGGTAATTCTCTGAATATGTACTTGCTACAGTGACTTTGGTTTGAACAAAACCTTTTTTTTATTAAGCATGCCTGGGTATTTTAGTGATTCTACATCAGTTCATTCTTCAGTAAAAGGAACATATGCTGCGACAGGACCTGTTTCCTATGCATTCAGAAGGACATACAGGTCCCTCACTGTATTTCTTTTTCTATCCTTAAGAATAGCAGATAGAAAACTAGACTTTAAGCCATGCATGTAATAAAGGAACCGAAATGTCACCATGACAAAATGTATTGCTGTTAGCTGTGTGCAATGAAATGATGTGGACCTGTGGAAAGCAGGTTATGGATTTTCCATACAGAAAATAAGAGAGTCCCATAACGCATCCCTCATTTAAATTACACAAAAAACTGAGCTATGCACTGGTCTGTGACTGAAATCTGAATATGGCACTTAATGTGCGTAGGTCCTTGAAATCTAATTTGACCGTGATATAAAGTGATTATGGTTTCAAAGGGTAATTTTCTCAGAGATAACATGAAAATTTAGTTGACAGGGCTTCCATGACATGAAATCACAGAAGTTTTTATGGAGTCCAGCTGACTTAATCTTTTCTAGGTTGTTTGATTACCATGGCCGTGTCCCCCCACCACCCCGTGCAGTGATTCCACTGAAGCGTCCTCGTGTGGCTGTGACAACAACTCGCAGAGGCAAAGGGGTTTTCTCCATGAAAGGAGCATCACGATCCACCTCAAGTGGTGCTTCTTCCTCAGGATCCAAATGTGAGTTGCTCGTATCAGTTGGATATTATTGCAACAATGATCCTAGTAATTTCTGCAAGCAGACAGCTTCCACTACATAGCTCTGTTGCAGTCATTTCCTAGCCTCAGTCTTTAGCTTGAAAAACTGGTTTGATTACCAAAGCTGCCATGTTTTTCCTGCAAGTCAAAAAGTACACCAATGTAACTTTTGAAGGATATCCCTTCAACAGCACTTGACCTACTCCCTTGGCCTCAGAAGAAGCCTGTTTACAATGTCCTATCATCTTGACTGCTTATGCACCATGAGGTCTTGTGATAATAAAGCAAAGCTAATAATCTTGTTAGAGGCCCACTGATTTCTGTTGAGACTTGAGGGTTATATGTGACCTGTTGGGGGTTGGGCTGGGGGGACTGGGGGAGGTTGGGTTGTGTGTGCTTTTTTTGCCAGATTCCTTTGAGGGTAGAAAGAGGCAAAGTGTCTTTGCCTGTTCTAAAGGGAGTCCAAAACAGGATTGGCAACTTGGGGTTATTCAACCCTTCTTTAGTGAGTTGGCCTTAGAAGAGCTGATGCACAGTAGGCATTCCCTTCTCCATGCTCACCAAGCTCACCACCCCGTAGTATGTCCTGGGAACTTCATCTTCCTCTTCATGCATCTTTCAGCACCCACCTGTCTTCCCCTGCCCCTTATGTGGAGTGATACTGTCCTTGGAAGCGTCACTGGAAGAGGAAGAGAAAGATCAGGTAGGGATCAGATATTAGAAAGAATGAAGGGACTTCAGTAAGACAATTGCAGTACCAGACTGGCCAACAGTGCATCATGCTGCCTTACACACAACCACGAAATAAGTAAATCCACCAACAGTACATCTTACTGCAAGAGGGGTTAATTATAGCATCGACATGAGCCAATGATATACTCTGCTTGAATAACATATCCAAATCTCACACACTAGCTTCTAACAAAGATGGACCTCTATTGAGCCCACTAGGATCCATTCTTGATCCTATTCTATGAACTGATGTTATGAGACACCTTGACAGAAAACATGTAATAAACATGCCTGTGACTGAAAGAATGGAAATGTGATAAATAGAGCTAAAGATAACTTTGTACACTGAGGAGCAAGGAGCTCAAGCCATTCCTTGGAAAGGATGATGTTCTGAGAAAGAAAGGCTCTGTTGGCTGTACAGCTGAATCACACGCAAGTCTCCAGTGAATGAATTGGCTAAATGTCCATCTCCAGTAATGGGAGCTTTGATACCTAGCACACAGGAAGACATCTAAATTTAGGTGTCGTATTATGGACCTCACTCACACCCTAAGAGGATGCCTGGGAGTAGCAATACTTCCTTTATTCTCTGGAGGATGTACATGAGTCTAGACATTTTCATACACAACTTGAACTAATCCATAGCTACTTTTTGTCTTTCCTCAATACTTTAAATAATGAATTATGATTCCATATATTATTTTAAAAGAAATCATACAGCTCAAGATCTTCACTTTAGTGGACTTAGAATTTAAATTATTTTGTTAGTCTTTTCCAGCCCTTGAGTCTTTGGGTTTTCACACAGTGAATCAAAGCTTTAGTAAGTATATACACTTACAGATTCATTCTCTAGATCTCTGTTCATCCTTTACTGTTGTCTTATCCATATGAAAAGTTAGTAGTATCAGTGCGTGCAATTCACTAATTGTCCTAAAGCATTGTCTATTAAGAATGGGCTTTTTGTACTCACTTTGTCTTGAGAAGAAGAACTATATTCAGATAAGTTTTTTTATATGTATTTCTCATTGTCCAGAACAAGAATAACTCCAAAATTCTTCTAAAGAGCTGAGGACCTTAGTATATCCCAATAGATGTCAAGAAAATCTCTCACCCAGAAATCTGGATTTTCATTGTAGTGAATGGGACAGAGCATATTACATTAACATATAGATATCTGTTCCTCAGAATAATCACCAAATTTGCTTTATTATTTATTCTGCATTTCAGAAAATGTTGTGTAGTACTGTGTCAGGACTTAAGTAATGCATAATGTAGATTATAGGATTCAACCCTAGCCTGAGTACCCGTAGCCACTTGCTATAAGACCTCCAAAACACTGTCTGCATAACATGGCAAATGTTGCGGAACCTGTAAATTATTTAGCGGAAGTGCAATCAGGAGTGTAAAGAACCTAACAGACACTGTTATGCCCTGGTGAAAGCATCCCTCAGAGTATTCAGGTGCGATGTAGATTCTAAAAATGTCAGTCCTAGAGCTCCAGGTGACAAGATCATCTTTGGATCCAGCTCTTCAACACTGAAGGGAGAGCTGCAAGATGCATCACTAAAAATATGGGCTGATGTTTTGACCCCTGTTGAGTTTCCACCCTCAGTTCTTTACAATGGCAACTGGAACACAACTGGAGAGAGTATTTATCATGCTGGAATAAATTGCACAAAATATTCTTTCTGCATGCAGCACACCTTTAAAAGGAGTCAGACACACTATACAGACTTTCATGCTTGATTTCCCCATAGAATTACTTCCCTTTTTGTCAAGTCCAATGGGCAAATCATAAAGGTAGAAACATGATTTTGTTGACTTGGACAGGGATGTAATCAGCTTATTGTAAGACGTTTATCAGTGAAAAAAACGAGCCATTCCCTTAGGGGCTTCAATTTGGAAAGTAGAGAATATGTGTTTTCTGGCTTCTTTTGCCATTTTCTTGGAAAAGTTGATCATATTGAATTGGTGGATGAAGCAGTTTAATATTTTGTTGCCCCTTACCCTACACTGCTAATTTGAACTCCTTGAACTAATGCACTGTTGATTCTAATTGTAATTTATTACTAGTTAAATAAAGGATCTCTTCAATAAGGAGAAACATAGTTTGTGGGAAGCAAGCTATTTTGGATTTTAATGAATTCAAGACTGTAAAACAGATTAATTGCAGGTTCAGAAATAACTATGTCGAAACAGTATTGCCTATACTTGAAAGATTTCACCTCTAGCAAATAGTAAAACTCTCATGAGATCACATCCCCTAACAGACTTTTCAGATTTAAGTAGAAATCTCATAGGCATAACTATTCTCATAGCTGTTCTCCACACTCAGACTGGATCCAGAAAATGAACGCATACATGTAGTATTAAAGGTCAGAACACAGGGGACCCCTCAGTGAAATTATCAGGATTAGAGGGACTCACTTCTGAAAACCAGCAATCCAAAGACAGAGGTTTGTTGTAGCACACAGCAAAGATGTTATAAAAACATAATAACAAAAATGCCTTGCTCATTGATGAGTACATCTGAAAACAAGAGGAAAACACTAAACACATTTTTTTATACCCTGTGTGCTTGAGATTAAGGAGTCAACACTTAAGATGTTACAATATGCACTGAATTATGCCTTTAAATTAATTCATTTTGACTCATATAGTTTATATTTAGCTTCACCAGCTAACCCATTTTTCAGTGAAATCTAAAGTAATACAATATGATAAAATATTTTATATTAAACATGAAAGGCTTAGATAAAATACATGACATTTCTTTCCAAAGAAATCTGAATCATGCTTTGTGGATGAATCAATCTGTAGTTATGGCAAAAAATGTTTCACAAATATAGCTGTAATTCAACAGCAGCACTTTTATTTCTAAAAATGCGATTGACCTCAATTTTAAATCTCTTGTTTTGAGCTGGATGCTGTTCATCTCCTTTGGTGCTAGATGCTTCAATGAAAGATGCATTCTTCAAGGTCCTTGTATTCCTAGCAGAGGGCTGGAAAGGGTCACTGAATCTAATTCCTTACTGTTGCAAGTAGCTACATCATCTAATCTTTTAAGCTCCATCTCTAAAGCTAGTTAGGGTTTGGTTTTTTTCTGTCTTTGTTTCTTCTAATTTCCAGCTTAAATTTGTTTCTCATTTGTTCATATCAGTTTGTTGTGCCAACACTGTCTTAGCTTAAAAGTTTTATTTCCTTATACCTTCTTTTGCCTCGGGCAAACAAGAAAAACTCTTCTGTTCACACTGCGGACTTTCCATTCTTATGGTCATCTTCATGGCCCTTCTTGCCACGTACCTGCTAAAATTCCGTGGTTCAACCTGTACACATTATTCCAGATGAGGTCTCAGCACGTCCTTGTACAATGAATGGCATTGTACTTTCCCATCTTTAGCAATTCATCATTTGAGACATCCTAGCACTGCATTTTCTTTCTCATGGCTGCATTAAAGTGATAGCCTATGGTCAACCTAGGATTACAACTACACCCAAGGATAATTCTGTCACTCTCTTTTTCCGCTGATGATCTTTGATGTTAAGAGTAGGAGTTCTGCTGTTAGTCAATCAAATGTAGGACTTTTTTTGCAGTGCAATTACATTTCATCTTTTTTCTAATGTAGTGTTCCTTAAAATCACCTGGATCCTCCTTCCATTCCAGTTCACTCTGAATAGGTGATACCTTCCAATTTCATGTTGTCAGCAAATTTCACCTATTTATTTACTTTTTGCATTGAAGTTGTTTAAGATCTTTAGCCATTTTGGTGCCAGTGGTTGAGGAATTTCATTAGTAATTTCTTTCCCTTTCAATACATGCATTTCTGTCACCTGTTAGCCTGCTTATCTGCTAATAGGAAGAAAAAAAAGCAGTAAGCTACTTTATTTTCCTATTCTGTTACTCAAAAGCAGGTGAACAGACACATATTTTGGACACATGCAGCTCTGGTTTCATCTTTATCAACTGCTTTATTTCTTGCCCAAGATCAATTTAAAAAAAAAAAATCCGCGAAGGTTTAAGAGAGAATTTATATACTCAAAGCAGGACACCTGAAGTACAGTATTTAGAGTCTCTATATTTTTACATTGTCAGAACACTGCGCTTAAAAAGCCTAAAGTCTTTCCCGAGCTCTATGCTACAGAATCACAGAATGGTTGAGGTTGGAAGGGACCTCACCTCTGGAGGTCATCTAGTCCAACTGCCCTGCTCAAGCAAGGTCACCTACAGCAAGTTTCCCAGGACTGTATCCAGATGGCTTTTGAATACCTCCAAGGATGGAGACTCCACAGCCTCTCTGGGCTACCTGTGCAAGTGTTTGATGACCCTCTACGGGGGGGGGGGCGGGGGCGGGGAAGTTTTTTCTTGTGTTTACATGGAATTTCACATGCTTTAGTTTGTGCCAATGGTCTTTGACACGTTAGTGGGCGCTACTGAGAAGAGCCTGGCTTTGTCCTCTTCATTCCCTCTTGTACTGGGGAGTCCAGAACTGGACACAGTACTCCAGATGTGGCTTCACAAGTGCTAAGTAGAGGGGTGTGCTGGTTTTGGCTGGAATAGAGTTAATTTTCTTCACAGTGGCTAGTA
Source organism: Aviceda cuculoides (assembly GCA_035590195.1). Taxonomy (NCBI): domain Eukaryota; kingdom Metazoa; phylum Chordata; class Aves; order Accipitriformes; family Accipitridae; genus Aviceda; species Aviceda cuculoides. The sequence goes on from JAVJGG010000029.1 coordinate 24,278,412, forward strand.
TGGAGCTACACTTTGGATTTTTGCTGGAAAGAGTGTTGTTAATTCAGGGATGTTTTAGTTATTGCTGAGTGGTGCTTACACAGCATCAAGGCCTTCTGTTTTTCATGCTGCCCTACCAGCAAGTAGGCTGGTGGTGCACAAAAAGTTGAGAGAAGATGCAGCTGGGACAGCTGAGCCCAGCTGACCAAAGGGTTATTCCAGACCACATGACATGCTCAGCAATAAACTAGGGGGAAGGTGGGCCGGGGGCTGCTCCTCGGGGACTGGCTGGGCATTGGTTGGTTGGTGGTGAGCAATTGTTTTCATTCATATCACTTGTCTTTCTTGGGTTTTATTTCTCTTTGTTATTTTCCTTTTCATTACTTTATATATATATATTATTATTATTATTGTTGTTGTTGTTGTTATTGTTAAATTATTAAACTGTTCTTATCTCAACCCACAAGTTTTCTCACTTTTACCCTTCCAATTCTCTTTCCTTCATCCTGGTGGGGGGGAGTGAGTGAGCGGCTGCATGGTGCTTAGTTGCTGGCTGGGGTTAAACCATGACAAGGGGAAGGATCACCTCCCTGATGGCAACACTCCTCCTAATGCAGCCCAGGATGTTGATGGCCTTTGTCACAAGGGTGTATTGCTGGCTCATAGTCAGCTAGTTGTCCATCAGGACCCTTCATAATTTGTTTTTAGTAATTGCTGCTTACTACAGGAATATCCAGTACAATATAACTGAGAGTGAAATTTCTCTAGGATAATTATTTTGAAGATTTGTACAATTCCCTACAAATTAAGACAATAAGCAACTCAAATAATTACACCATCACAATGTTGGAAACAGGGTGGAAATTTGGATCTTGTGCAGTTTTGTTGAAAATTTTTCCCTTTTTTTCTTTCAGTCCTTTTTAGTGTTAACTTGAAGTGATTGACTGTATGATGAAATCACCTCATTAAATGTGAATGATAAGTTGCAGATTCAGTGACCAAAGCTTGAGGAAACAGTTTTGGCATAGGGGAATTTTGCAAGGTAGCAATAAAACTCCTCAGTCATTTACAGCATCTTTCTTTGTTATTGAATCCTCACTGTTGTTTCTGTGTTCCCTCTGGTGCAGTCTTCTTCCCAAACTGGTTTCTCACTGTGACACCACAGGGAAGACCCTGTGAAGCAGAAGGTTTGACCTGCGTTGAATAGTGACCCTACATATATGGCCTGTTTCCTTACCAAACTCAGAAGTGCAAATGTTTTCTGTTTTGGTTTTTAGACTGGGAACAAATACCATTAGGTCCTTGCGGTGTCACTTCTGACGTTTGACCTTTTAGCCTTGGCAAGCCTGCAGTTTGCCGGTCAAGGGAGAACCTCTAACACAACAGCTTGGCTACACAGGGTATGTTGCCAGCTGGCTTCATAGCAAATTGCTGCAAACACTTAGCATTCCTCATTGGACAGATTCACACTATTTCACCCTGGAATCGGCACCACCTTGCTATTCCAACACGGACCAGCCACTGCCCCTGGGGAAGCAGTAACCTTCTAAATATACAGTTGTCAGAACCTTAACATTTTGTTACAGATCTAGGGGATTGGACAGTGACCCGTTATTTCTCTAAGAACATTTTATATACATTTGCTCTATAAATATACAGAATAATTCCAACAAATACTGTATAGGATATAAGGGTCTAGCACAAAGGTTACTTTCAAGCCTTGTTTTCTAAGTCCTACCATTCATTCAATATGAGATCAGCAGTTTCAGCCTATCATAGTGTGAGATGCAATTTCTAAATATGAGCACATGATTAAACAAGTTCATTACTGAATATAGCAACCTACTGCCTTTAGCCGACTTGTTGTAACTATAATGCATATAACCCAAACCCTACTATAAAAAGCCTTGTTTTTCAACCTCAGTGAACGTGCTCCAAGTTTGCAATAAGGCTGATTTTGAAGCAGACACATACTCATCTACTGCCACTGAAGCAGGCAGTAGTTTGCCTGCACATTTCATCATCAAATTTTGACTGTCCGATAAAAAATACCCATGAGATGCCATGATGAGATACGTGCCCAAGAGTCAATGAACGGGACTGATATGGCCAGATGCAGCCGGGAGACCCTCTGGACAGAAAGGGAACGTGTCCTTCTCTGTGGCAGAACATCTCCCCAAACTCACTAAGGGCCCTCCCATTGCTCTGGACACACACACCAAAGTCAATGCACATCATCCTTCAGCCACAATAAGGATGGATGAGTAATACTGCTCAGTGCTCTTCCGTTGCCAGTCCCTCACAGTTTAAGGTGATGGTCCATTTCTTCCTACAAGAGTTGTATAGCTGTGTTACCTGCTCTTGACCTTTGTAAGTTTTTTTTTTCTCCCATGCTAGCACAGGGATCTCATTTTCTTCTCTTGGCCTTTTCAACATTATATCCTAGCATAGACAGGGCAAGTGGATTTGTTTGGACTATCTTCCGAGCATAGAAACATGTCCTGATAATGCCATAATAATGAGGTCATTCATGAGTGCTGCAGCACTGTTTCTTCTGAAGCCAAAACACCTCCAAAGCCGTTAGTCCTTCTTAGGTTAGACAGTGGGAGTGCAATAATGAACATAATTGAAGAGTAATGTGATGCAACAAAGATTCGGAAACTTCAGTTCTTGATTTATAGGCGTTGCCTCCATGTGCCTGGACGTGATCATAAAAAGAAATATTTTCATATGTTATCCATAGCTGGAAAAAGTACAAGAAATTACCAGAACTGAAAGCTTTTGAAGCAATAATACTTAACACCTATTGCAATGAAGTTGTTGGCTGGAACATAATATTGCATTCCTGTCTGCCCTGGCATTTATGTTACCAGTCACTCTTGTTGAAAAATACTGACTGCTACTGTGAAGGATCTTTTTATTATTGTTGCTATTATTACAAAACAGTCCAGCAAAATAGCATTGCAAGACTCTGAACTGTCTGTCATATTTGAATCATACTTTCACTATACGTTGTTTTTCAGTAAAAGTTACTTGGATTTACTAAGAATACCTTCAAGGTATTTTGCCTGAAGTGCTTATTACAAAGCAATAGACCTCACATAACCTCTTGCCATTAGGACTTAGAATGCTGTCATTTCCTAGGATTCAGCATTTTTAACTAACAATGTTCATTTTAGAAGTTAAATCTCTAAATATACTGACAAAAATGAGAGAGTAGATTTTGTACTAGAGGAAAGAAAACAAGATGTTTTGTTCATGGCAGGCTGCAAATATATTTTATTTCACTTTTGCATCTTTGCTCTCTTTCCACAGTGAAATCAGACGAGTTGCAAACAATCAAGAAGGAATTAACCCAAATCAAAACAAAAATTGACTCCTTGCTAGGGAGACTGGAAAAGATTGAAAAGCAGCAAAAAGCTGAAGCAGGTAGGTGAAAGCAATTTGCAGTCAAATGAGTTAAATTAGAACCTAGTTATCGGTCAAGCAGACTGAAAGCCTTCCAGAAATTTTGCTACATAATGGAGGCCTGAAGCAAGGTAAATTAACTCTCAGGTAGAACTATTGGGAGGACAAATTAATATTCTTCACAGAGCATGCAACGTCATTTCAAGAACTGTTTTGTATGGTGTAGTAGAGGGAAAAAAAAGAAAATGAAAGATTCTTACTAGATGTTCTGGAAACAAAATATCACTAAAGAATTGACTGGACAGAATTAAGTTAGAGGTTGATGACCTTGGGGATCCTTGTGCTATCTACATTAAGAATTATTAGATGGTCTATATCAGGAATTATTGCCTGGGCAATAGGCAATAGTCACAAGTTGCGGCAAGGGAAATTCCTGTTTGATATAAGGAAGAGAGATGCAACTAAGCAGTATGGCAGGTTGCCCAGAGAGACTGTAGCAGCGCCATCCTTGGAGACATCCAAAACTCATTGGGCCAAGGCCCCATGGACCTGGACCAAACTTTGAGTCTGGCCCTGCTTTGAAGAGGGGTTGGACTTGGAGAGTCCAGAGATCCCTTCCAACCTAAGCTATTGTGTGAAGTTGTGACGTCTCTGGAAAACCGGACACATCTCTAGTTCAGCTTTTCTCTCGCTTGAAATGTTTGAGGCAAACCTTGGGAATGACAAAATCCAACACAGCTTTTTAATTTAATCAAGATCTTTTCTTCTATCATTGCAGTGATCATTTTGTTAGCTGAATGATCTCAACTGGCAGCACTTTAAAACCATGCTGAGAAGTTATAAGGGATTTACAAGGTTGTATTTTCACAACGGTACATGTAGAAAACAATCTCAATTCTTACCACTATCTATGGAATTTTCTTGGCTATTTCATTATAAATCACATGGTATATGTCTGTACAGGAGCTGTGTACTAGTGAACTCATTTTGATGAAAGCCAGTAGGGAAATGGAAGCCTTATCTCATGAAAACCCTGAATGTTCCTTTTTTTTTCTCCCCTCCATTCTCTGATGAAAACTTTTTATGTATTTTGTGTCAAATGTGTGAAAAAATTCTGTCTCAGAATCCACAGCCACCTGAGTGTCTGGGCACTCAGATTTATGTCCTTTTCCTAACTCAAATCGGTTATGTGAAGCTAAAAAGACCCAACAGGACACATAAAGAGAGTTCCATCAACATTATCTAAAATGTTGGTGGGAATTAGCGGTCAAGGTTCATGAACTGACACAGGCGAAATAGATATTTAGATCTGGATCCCTCCTGTTCCCAAGTGCCTGCCCTATTTCCTGATCTGTGAGGGTATCTCTCTGAACTCTGAAGTTTCCTGCTATTCAGAAATAATTCTAGTGAACATCTTCCTAGGGCAGAACACCACAGAAAAATATTTTGTGGTTAACAAATTAAACAAACAAACAAACAAAAAAAACAGGGAACCTAAACCAACTCTTAAAAATAACCTACCTTATATTCACAATAATTTTCTAAGTTGACAGACCAGGACCAATCCCTCAGCTGTTATAGTTTACCCTTCAAAATGAGTTGACTGCTTTTTTTCAAGTCTAAGGTAAACCATTAGTACAGAGTGTGATTATCTCTTTCAGGAGAACCATACACAATATGGACTCATTATATTCTATTTTGTACTTTATGCAAGTTAGATAAAAGTTGGTATAATCAGTGAAGGCGTAATTGCAAGGCACTCCATTGAATCACTTGTGTACTGAAATGCTCTGAGATTGCTCATCCCTGCTTCAGGGAACTTTTATATAAAATCCATTACTATGCAAAACAACCTGCATGTCATTGTACTTTGATATCCAATTTTCACTTTTGCTAAAGGACTGTAGTGAACTCATTTAAATAAAAATCAGCTCAAACAGGAAAACGTTGACTTGTATTGAATCATACTGTTATGTCTTTTGAAGACAAGCAATGAATAACATCCTCAGAGATTAAAAACTGATTTGAAATTGTTGATATTTTAAAACATCAGGTGCAGAAGTTATCCCCCATATTCTTTGCCTCTCATCGGAGAGTGTGAGGAGAAAAAACACCTGAGAGATACCAGTAAACCTGGATCCTCATTTAAGTCTCCTGAGCTGATGAAGAGGGTTATGCAGCCTGGGTGATTCATTTGCAGATGATTGCTTCCTCAGCTAAAAGATTTATGTAAGATAAGGCTACATCAGTAGCTGAACTATTTCATTTATGATGTCAGATGTTAGTTGATGTTCCTTCTCTATGGTTTGGCAATATAATTTCCTACTTTCCTTTGCCAGAAGGTGTGGCCTCACTAAGACTGGGATCAGAGAGGATCTATGTCTCATTTACACAAAACAAAAATCAAGCCATCATCTTGCCCTTCTGGTTTCTTAAGCTTGCATCACTCTCATCAAGAATATTCCATTATTAATCTTAAAAGTTATACATCTGGAGGAATGTGAAAGGTTAAACAGGCAAGCTGGACAAGCTCAGTGTATACATTGGTTATTACTCTACACCTGTGTGAAAACTCTCCTTACAGTCACAGTTGATATTCTCTCTTTTACTATTATCAGCACCTGACCACCCCAATAGGGGGAAATATCGATAAGAGGATTTCCTGTACATAGGGAAACTGCAGGAATAGCTCCTTTGTAAAAAACTGAATCGGGAAGCCGAGGATAAGAAGCTGTTCTGGTGTGAAAAAACTGTTAGAGGAGACTGTTCTCCCTGTAATATCAGAGATGGGTGCTGAAAGGTAGGATCTTAAGTTTAGCTTCTCAGAAGAGCCCAAAAGAGTTAGATGCTGAGCTGTTATTTTAGATTCCTCTGAGGAACCCAGTCTGTGTTCTCATTCAGACAATTAAGTGACCTATTTTTTTAGCAGCTGTATCCTAAAAGTTTTCCCATTTAAATATGTTAAGTCCATAATTTCAGGAACCGTTTTTGAAAGCCTTGACTAAATTTGATTCAGTTGTCACTGCCACAGCTGGGTTAATCTCAGAAGTGGCTTGAGGCAGAAGGTGGTGGGGTAGGACATAGTAGGCAAAGCTCATTCAATCCACATTTCCTTGCGTAGTAAGGCAAGTAACACAATAACTTACAACTAGCATGGTATTGTATAGAGCACCTTACCAATAAATGATGAGGCTCTGTGGGCTGAATCTTCTATTAATATGCATAACTACAGTACTGTTGAAGCAGTTAGATAAGATGACTTTTTATTCTTTAAGTACAAGAATCTTTCCGAAGGAATTATGCAACTAAGGGAGAAAAGCTTAATTGTTCTAGATCTTCAGTAAATGGACTTGAAAATGAAGGAGTAGAGACTAACAAAGACTGAAGAGGTGAAAGCAAGTTGCAAAATAAATGTGCAGACATTTTCCATAGAAGGAAAAAACAAATGTCTTGGTTTAAGACTATGATACGGAAAAGTACAAGCAGATTTGAATATTATATGCAGCTGGTAATAATTTATAGTAAAATGATAATATATTCACAGAGCTGAAAAATATAGAGCTTTACAGGCAATCTGCAAATTCATTGACTATCCACCAAGATAGCTGATGCACTACTAGTGTTACAAAACAGTCAATATAACAAAGAAAGAAATGCTTTTGTTCTAGAAATTGGACCATTGGTGGGTATTGTCACCCTCAGACTGAAAAGACATTGGTATTCCAGCTACATGCAACCAATTCTCTGGCCTGTATTCACTCTGAGTACATAAAGCTTTTCGTTTAAACTCCTGGTGTACATAGGAATAAGACTCTGATTCCTCCAACCACTCTTCTGGCCAGTCTGTATCTGTCATTCCTCCCTCAGTCCTCCTCTGGATTTCTGCTGGCTGGATGAAATTCCTCAGAATATCCAGGAGTCTCACAATACATGATCACAACAATGCAGCTATCTGCAGTAAGCCAACCACAACAGATCCTCTGGGCCTCCATGGAAAAGGTCTTTCTTTTCACCACTTTGCAGAAATTATAGGAAGCCTATATTTGGCTAATTGGAGGGAGACATTCTCCAGTTACCTCAGCACATTATACCAATGGGGAGAAACTGTTACTTTACTCCATAAAAAATATGTTCAGTTGTCTAGAAGGATTTGTTCATTATCTCTATGGTTGTTGAGATACATTCACAGTAAATTTATGCAATTCCTTGTTCACTTATTGACAGTTAACAGCATTCCACTTCTCAGAGCATAGAGATTTATGTACTTCTCATTAGCTGCAGATAAATAAATATATAGTGACTACGCCAACTGGATTCCCAAGGCAAAGCAAAGTCCAGAAAATCAAAAAGCTGGATCCACTGGTAAATCAAGCCTTCATCCACTGCATGGGATAGATGAGCATGTATAGTTGATTTATGCATTAATTTTTGAAAACAAGAGTTTTGATCATATTTGCCTGGTAGATATTAACACACTGATTTTTACAAAGCTAGCACATGTGGAGATGGGAAGCTTAGGTTTTTTCCCCAGAGCACTTTTCTTTGCCACCAATAGGGAAGGTTACTGAATTTCTATAGAGTATCTTTTCCTTACAGAAGCTCAAAAGAAACAAATGGAAGACAATGCTGATTTGATTCAAGAGGAATGTGTATCAGAGAATGCAGATAACTCTACAGAAGAGCCAATTGAAGGAGGGCCAGATGCAGATGGGGATGGAGAAGATATGACTGATGGGATAGAGGAGGATTTTGATGAGGATGGCAGCAATGAGCTGGTAAGGAATAATCATGCCATGTCTGTCTATACAGTTGCTACAAGTAACCACAGAGAAACAGCAATCTGGGTTAACAAAATAAGCTCATAGCAGCACTGTGATGTTCTGCAACTAGTGCCCAGTCCTTCTCCATACACTGTAGTATCATTTAAGCATAGGGCCCTCTGAGGATAAAAGAGAAAAATATATTTTACTACACTTGGTGATTTTAGAAAGGAAATGTACTTTAAATTGGTTTACATTTATTATTTTACATTTACTAAAATGTAGGTGAGAAAGGAAAATATGGTGTGGTTTGGTTTTGGCCGGGGCGGGAGTAGCTAGACGATTTCAAAATTAAATAAGATTCTAGAATAGACAACTTTCTAATTCATAAACCTGCAGTCCCCCATAATCTTCAGTCCCTGTCTTCCATGTGTATCATCTTCTGTAGTCTACATTGGCAGCTACAGATTTTTTTGATGCAAGGATTTTTCCTTAAGAAATGTTTGGCTAAGTAATGTTTGGGTTTTCAGCTTGAGCCTGCACCTTTCATGAAATGCTCATCATGTTGTTAAACTACTAAGTTCTTCTAGAAAAACATATTAAAAAATATTTTGAAAGCCAGGTTTGTACTTTTTTTGTTAATTCCTAATAAGAATGAATCAGTCACATTGTTTTAGACTCTATAATACTCTCCCTTTCTTCCCACCTTTCATATACTTCTGCTGTGAGAGGAAATCACTTCCGATGCTCAGTGTCACTGTCCCTGCTTGCTTTTTAACACACATTTAATCATGCATACACTGTAAAAATCATTCCATGAAGCCAACAGAAGTCAGTCAGCAATGTGCACAGCTGAAACAACACCAAGTATGCAGTAACAGGGCATGTGAATAACCAGTGTTTTGTACTGCTTACTGGAAATGGAATTTAAACCTACTGCTAATTTGAAGGTTTGTGTCCATTTAGCCAGCACAAGGCCCTCTTGAATTTATAAAACCTGAATAGCATTATGCCTAGGAGAAGCTACTACAGCCTGAATCCCCTCATCTTTTAACACGTGATGTAGAATAGATGATATTATCACTTTTTTGCAAAGGAATAGGTTCTCCTGTACACATATGAGGGACGTCTGTAAGAAGTTGCCACTCTGAATTTGTAGGAAGTTGAAATTTTGTAATGAATAAATAGTTGTGAATATAATATCCCACCATGGCTAATACCTGATTGGCTGAAGTGATATAAGTAATAGGGGTGACCTCAGTTTAACAAGAGTTGTGGGTTTTGCACTAATTAGGTGTCATACTCCCTACTGCAGACAACTAAGTGGGGAAGTTAAAGTACAGTACATTAGCCTCTGATTGTTCAGTGCTGTCATTTCACCCTGTGGGTATGACATACTTAGCATATATCTATACTATATAATGAAGCATGATGTAGAAGAGATTTTTCATCTAGCAAAGACCTAAGCAGGAAACTTACTAAAAAGCAAACAGCATAGGAAGACTTCATTAGCAGTCAAAATCTGGAATCGGCACAGCAACATTTGCACACCACTGCTTCCAAGTTAAAAAGCATTTCCAAGATTTATGTTATGGAATTAGTTGAAGTGCAGTGTGTTGCAGACACAGCTCCAAAGACAGCTCAGAGGTCTGAGCCACACATCTAAGGCATGGGGGGGAACCAGGTCCAGTTTTTCTGCATGCCATTACTGAGCCCCTTGAGTGCCGGCAGGAGGTGGCTCACTGCACATGGAGAGTGACGTCCTCTGCCTTGCACCCTAGTACTCATGAATTATATCCCCCTAACATGGTGGTGTCAAGGAAAGGGCAAGGAAGAGCATTTACGTGCATCATTGCTGTCAGGTGCAGCCTGTCCCAACGCTAGGGCAGTGGAGCTTGTCAGCCTCATGCCTTCCACCTTCCCAAACGCTGGGGCTCTCTAGCCAAGAAGCTGGCAGTATTGTAGACTTTAAAGCTCAGAACCAAGACTGCCACTGATGTAAAATCCTCGTGCTTTTCATCCTCCCTTGTCATTTTCCTCAAGCTTTGGAAGAGGCCACTTCACCTTATTTTTCCTCCCTGCTACTGTGGGATAATAACACTTTCTTTCTTTTGCAAAGCCTAGGGAGACCAGTGAATGAAAAACTGCTATGGATGGGATAAAGGATTGCACTACAAAGGGTTACTTCAAAGAAATCTCAGGCAATGGGTGTTTCCCTGGGAAAGGCAATTATAAATTGTACTGTACATCTTTCCTCCACAGTTTTTGCCCAAATACTCAGCAGTATTGGCCAATAATGTTATAACATGAAGATGGTAGTTTATGATGCATCTTGTAATTCACGCTGTTTTTCACTTAAATATATTTATGTAGATATAATGACCAATTCCTATAAGTTTTAATTTCTACTGCAATCACTGATAGCTGTATAACTGGAAAGTCAGTAAGAATACTATCAAATATATAGTGAATACGCCAGTAGGAATACTTGGCATTTCAGTTTGCTTCTACCCGTTCTATGCCCTATCTGGCATTACCCTCTGTTTTGTGAAAAGTAAAGTAGATAGATAGATAATCTTGTTATAAAACAGGAAGTCCTAACAGATGTTGTTCTCCTCTTTCATGAAAAACAAGTTATTTAGGAAAAAGAACCGACTAATAGCAAATGTGTCATTTTGGAATGGAGCAAGTTACAACTCATTTGAGGAAAAAAAAAGGTTTTTTAAGCATGAAAATTGTTAAATGTGAAATGATTAGGACAAACTTCTCATGTAAAAACATAACCTTGGACTCAGAATAAGAAATACACCTCCAGAGGGCATTTTCTAATGAAATCTATAATCTTTTCAAAATTTAAAGCTAAAGGGATTTAGGATGGTGATGAAAAAAATTCTTTTCTTTCATCACTAAGAGCAGCAGAGCAAATAGAAAAACATTTCAAATGGGCATAGCTAATGTTCTGAAGCCAGTTCAGCACCAAAAATTGGTTGTGAGTCTACTAGTCTGAAGAATATTATTAGAGGGAGAGAGGAACATGACTTAAATTTAGATCTTAACCTTTCTTGCAGTGCTTCATACCTACCTGTAAAACTCCCACCAATCCATCTGCCAATAAACTGCCGCAGGACTGTTGAACACAATACTGTTGTCTTTTTGTTTCCCCTGTGAGCAGCCCTAAGGCTGTCAGTAAAGGGAAGTGTTCAATAAGGACAGACTCACTGCCAGAGTCCAGATACTGCCAGAATGGAGCCTCTGAATCTGTGTATGTGGATCTTCATCTTTGGACTAGAGGACTCAAAACTATATTTCTTTCTCTATTTCTAATTCTTACTTGTAAAGAAAGTGACTATGCAGGATATATATGTTGTGGGTTTAGGTGGTAGGATCAGTTCTCTAAATTCACACACCGTCTATTCGGAGGAACAGGTTACTGCACATTAACTGAGTGATGGCAGCTGTCCTCATACCTGCTTTCAGCCTAGACCAACTGTAAAGAAATGCGAAGTAGTTTAGCCTGCAGTCTGAGTTAAGTCAGGCATGGATTTAAGGAGGCTTTAGCCTCTTCATTTTCCTGCCTGGCTGCACACACAAAAACACATCACATTCAACAGCTGCACACCTTTTTCATCCACTGTTTAGATCAGGATGTTGTTCATCCCTGCATTGTCATTTTCTGCGGACTAAAGACACACCACAAACAGTTGTTGCGGCTCAGCTGAAGTGTGAAAAAGTTTTATGCCGCAATAACTTGATTGCCCATCTAAACTCTAATTCAAGACATGCTGCATTTGAAATATCTGCTGCAATCATCAAACATCACCTCTTGGGAAAGTTTCTTTTGTACCAACTGTTTGCCCACAAACATTTCTCAGTAAGTGTCTCCAGCGCTGCAGACACTCCAGCTTGAGGATCTTTTTAGAACAATCCCCAAAGACTTTTGCTGCATGGACATACTGAAGAGTTCTTTAAACGGTGATTTCAGATATATGACCTAGATATATGTACAGATATATCAAATAGTTGACTTCAGCTTGCTCGGTGAAGAGTGCTATACGCTTCTTACCCTCCTGCTCTTACATGGTGGTCTTCCACTCCCTCTTGTACAAAGGCATGCAATAATATATTGTAGCTATATATATATATAAAAAATAATCACTAACTTGGAATGTAGTTCCTGAGCTACTCAACTCATGTCACTTAACTGACCTTCAGAGGTAGCTGAAGTGGATGAAAACTTCAGGTCTGTTTGCTTTACTCCCTTTAGATACAAAACCAAGTAGTTGGTTATCCCAGATTTTTACTGGACCCATGAGTCAGGCTTTCCATCCACTCCTCGCATTGAACAGTTTCTAGTTGCAATGAATTAAAAATCTTTGTGTTCCTAGTGCAAACACATCCACTTTTATTGCTTTTAATCTAACTGACCCTCAACAGTGCTGTGAAGAAAGCAACACACCTATGCATCTTCCCATCTTGCCTTACAGAAAGCAAGCTCCTATGAAGAAAGATCTTTATGTTTACTAAATTCACCTCACACACAAATCAAAAACCAGACACAAATCATCGGAACACGTCAGTGGTATCAAGAAGTTTTCAGGTGCCTGCCGTGGCTTTAAATTGTAAAGAGTGGGAAGGAAATCCAATAACCTCCTCTTATTCCTATGGCTGCACAGAGGAGAGCAGAAAGCCACCTTTGCAGCACAGTCCAACGCAGGTTTTGATATTTGAGAAGCAGCTTGGCCTCAGCACCTCTTAAGCCCCTTCTCCTTACCAGAAGTAGCATTAGCAGTGTGTGGTGCGGATGACTGCAGGAAAAGCATTTCTTTATTAACATGCACAGTGGTTTCCTTATTCTGCTGATTTAGTGGCTGGACAACGCAGTGCAGGCCTAGAGCATTTCAGATAACTTCTCTGAACTTTTTTCAAATGGCACTAATTGATCATTGAGGAAGCACTGGCTCAAAATGAACTATAAATTATCTTCACAATCCCTTGTAAATAACAAAGGTGGCATCCAATTAATTAGCTGAAAGCCTGAAGTATTGTAGATTTGGAAAAAAAAAAGATCACTTTTGGCTAATGCTTAATAAAATACCAACAAACTAATTAATTGAAATGAGTTACACACAAGCACTCATATCTATATTACATTGCCTGAGAAGAATAGTTTCTATCAAACTGCCAGCCTTTCATAATAAGTAACTATAATAATAATAGCACAGCGGTGGTTCAGTAGTTAAGCATTCAGTAGAGCAAACTGTTTTCTGGTAGAGCATGTGATTCTAATGATTTCAAACACAATAGATTTATGGTGTCATAACTCAGATCAGACTCTGGTTAGTGCTTGGCTGGAATTTGAAGGATATGTTCATAGTCACAACATTGTGATTTTACGCTGGTGTAGCTACGCTAAAAATAATGAAGCCACACAAGCATTAGATGGGACTTCCACAATAATGAGTCACCTTTAATGAGATGTCTTGAGAGGCATTTTTATTAAATTATATCAGAAACTAAAGGTAGAGAGACTGTGCAAGGCCCAGTTCTGGTTACAATGTAGATTTACAGCAGTTATTTCAACAACAATTATAGTTCCCTTTCTATTAAGTATATTTCAGTTACATTTACCTCTCAAGGATATTTCATTTCTTACTCTTGTTCTTTTCTCCACCTCTGCACTGCATGGTTTCAGTCTATTGGATTTGTTTCTAATGTCTGATAGAGAATCATGTTTCAAACATAGAGTAACTACCACAGACAAAAAACTCAGGATAATCCTCTTGCTGTACTGAGTTTCATTATGCAAAAGTAAAAACATTATGATATAATAATAGCTATATTTCTTGTGGGAATTGATGCAAATACCATTTAAATCAATGCAACTAACTCGTACTTTGGCTAAAGCTCTCCAAAAACATTTCCTTCTTGTCACAAATGAGTGATTTAGATCACTGAAAGGACCACTGTCCAGCAAAAGGGGTTTTAATGTGATGTTGTAGAAGTACGACTTAAGAAAGTTTGATGGCAAGATTCACACTATTAATGTATGGTGCAACCATTTGAACAATGACTCAAAACTACCAAGACACAAATCAAAGTTACCAAGGCACCAATCAAAGTAACCATACTACAAGGTTATGCTTGATATCGGTCGCTTGCCAAAGTTCTGCCCTTGGCAAAAGGTCTCTCTGCCTCAAGGAGCAACCTTGGGAGGTGTCCCAGCTCAAGGGGAGATCACCGCCATGCAGCCAGGCTGCTTAGCCAGGAGAGCTCAAGGAAGGCTCACTGAGGCTGTCATATTTATGGAATAAAGTGGTTGGCTTGTAGTCAAATTACATGCAATGGGAAACGTATGCACGAGACTCCTTGCACCCACAATCTTCTTTGTTCCTGGATAAATGAGTCTTCAGAAAGCTACCTGCTATTCATGTGTTAATCGTATGATCAGTGTTCCAAGCTCATATACATCAATGCTTACTGTGTCACTTTGCTCCTTTGAGGGTTTTGAGAGAACAGACTGAAACTAGAGGAGTTCTTGGCTGCTACAGCTCAGGACTTCACCTCCTTTGGAGCCCGAATCAAACTACTGCTTGTTTGGCTAAGGGGTTGAGTGCATCTGTCACACCTGTCCTATAAGTAGTTAAAGGGAAATCAAAGTAATTTAATAGAAAGTCTGTACGAAACAGCGAAAGTTTTATTTTCATTATTTTGCATGAGCATTCAACAATGAAAATACTCAGCAGAGAGAAGAATAAGATCTACAGAAAAGGAATAAAAATTTGTCCAATGCATTTCATGTACTTTAAGCCCAATTTTGCATATCTCAAATAGCAAAATTGATCAAATATGTGACTATATGATAGGACTGATAGTACTTAATTTATTATTGTAATCAAACTGGATTTTTCATTGCCCTTTTAGATACATCTTTTTTTCTGTCAATAGCATTAGGGCAGACTAGACTGACTCTTCTATTATCAACAGAATTAGGCTGATTAGGCATGTCAAAAAGATCAATAGCTACTGTGACAATTTGCAGCTTGCTGATTGCACTTACACAGAAAAAAAAAAAGGATAAAAATTCTAATTAATGGTAATGGCTGAAGCAACATTGTGCCAGAAATCTTATATAGATTACTTTAAATATCATTGAGACCAAGCAAAATTTAGTCTTTTTGATGCACTCAACATTTTGGACTTCATTGAAATCTTGCTTTCAGTATCAGGGGAAACATGAAGCTCTTCATTCCTAAGATAAATGAATAGGTAAAAGATTGTGTTCACTTGATAAATATCAGTGCAAGATGTTTGTACTTGAGCAAGCTAAGAAAGTCATTAGGGGCAGCATACCCGACAGATACTAATGTGTTGTACCTTCCAAAGCTGCAGTAAATCTAATAACCTGTGACTGAAAAAATGGAGAAAGTAATAAAAGCGTGTCATGAAATCAAAAATTGTAAGAAACTTCCTGACATGCCCTTTTGTTATATTTAATATATGCAATAGCACAGTAGATGTGTTTGTTGTTCACATACTGTTGTATGAGTCATTGGAAAGGCCTTGCTACCAGGTCCTCCTCCCCATTTTTCCTGGCAGTCGATTTCTCAGAGGAAGACTTCCTAAGCAGTCTTCAGGGTTTTAACCAGGTTACTCCTGACTGACTACATAATATTTTTCTAATTGTTATTTACATCCTATCGCCTACATATCACATGGGAACCTGCAGAAAATGCAAGCACTGTTATCATGCACATTGTGTCTCTCTTTCTCTAGACTTCCCTGCCTGTAATTGCAATTTTGCGAAATGAATGAGCAAAATAATTTCTTCACCTTTCACATCTATTCTTCTGAATCTGCTCTATGTTAATTAGTCCACAATTAAAAAAAAAATCAAAACCATAAAACTTTAAAAACTTTTATAATGTAAATAATTAATTTACAGCCATTAGAATCTTAGATTTGGTGCAAAAAAGCTTGAAAAGAATGTTTTTTTCAACTGTTCATCTCTTTTGTAAGCAAAGGATGGGGAATCAGGGAGTTTGGGTCCCATTCTCAGCTTTGCCACTGAGCCACTGTGGCAGGCAATGTGTCTCAGCAGACCAAATGTGCATGTAGACTCAGCCCCTCTTTCTGAGGTTAGACCAATAGGTGCCTTTGGCCCTACAGCCAACATGTGGGAAAGGAGCATTCCCCAAATACATAGTTTAAACTTATAAAAATTACATGCTTTCCAGCCAAGAAAGTTGCAAATTTTATTTTTGCCCATTGAACAATATCTAATAGACTCTTCAATTAATCTGTTTTACTTTTTTGTTGCACCCTGCCATCATTCTTGACCTGCCTGAAGTTTCAGTCACCATTTAACTTCCTACATTTTCTGCTAAGAATTATTAGCATGGCCTCTCTTTTTTAGGTCTGTATGCAAGGCAATTCTGTACAGGTTCCTTTCAGACCCAGCAGGGCGAACATGAATAAACCCTGCCAGCAAGTTCCAGCAAAATGCCCAGGCACATACAGTGAGTGCAGGAAAAGTTGTGTGTTGTCTTCTCCTAAACCCTGTAATCCCACTGAGCACAGAAGGACCACCTACATTTGGCAGTTTAAATGGGGCACCTCTTTTCTGAGATAATAAATGGGTATAAACAGAGGAAATTACCTAAGTTCTTTGTGTCAAGCTCATGCACTGCCTTCCTGTGGACCTGTGTTTTGAAAGGGTAGCTTGTGTGCTTTCTCTATTTTGCAGGGAATGGAGACTCTGCTGTTTGTTGACCCACTGTCAGTAGATTTATCACTATTTAGTATTCATTATTAATTTTTCCTCTGATTTCGTTTTGGTTTGGGTTTGTTTTGGTTTTTTTTTTTTTTTATTTTTAGTCAGGACTACATGCTTATCTTAAGCTTTTAGGTAAGAATAAGATAGTCATGGTGCTTGGTGTTTTTGAGACCTCAAAATACTTAATTTCAATGTCTCAGCTTCAACTGTCAAAAACAACTGTTATGCCTCCAACTAAAAAAAAAAAAAAAGAAACAAAAAAAACGCCAACAAACCACCAAGCTGTGAATTGATTCAAAGGCAAATAATGCTGTCAGATCAGGCCAAAATTCTCTCTGACAAAATACTTGCCTGAATGAGATTAATTCATCTCTGATATAATGTAATTGACCTTAATATTCAGTATTAGTGGGCTGGTTATGTATATTCTATCTAAGTAAATCAGAATTAGCTCCACAAATTTTGCTAGCCTAAAATTTATAAGCATAAAGTCAACCTCTGATTGCAGTACAGAAACAAGGACAGCCAAATACTTGCCACCCAGAAGCAAATCTAGATCTTTTTTCAGGGGAGGGTAATGGTGGCTTACAAAAAGATCACAAACTTTTTGCTGTAACTTATAGCTGGCAAACAAACATCAGATTTAATTGAAGTAACTCAACACTTTAAATATGAAGACTGATTTCAGTTTCCACCCCTGAATATTTTTGCCAATGTAAATTTCACTAATTATGGTAGACTTGCTCTTCTTTTACCTCCCTGTATTTTGGTTGACTCCAGTAGACTTTGGATGACTTGTGGAAGGTGCTGGGTTGGGTTCGGTTCACCCATTGTTTGCAACCAACATTCCCCAGTCCTGTGTAGGGACAATAGGCATCAGAACAGTAACCTAGTGCAGATACCAAAGAAGCAGTACGAGGTACAGTGGGAAAGTGGTGTGAGAATAGGAAGGGGACACTGGTGTTTTCTAGGCTCTCACTGGAACACTGAAATCCTCTGCAACAGCCCAGGCCAGCCATTGGGTCTGCGTTTGGCTATGGATCTGAGCCTATCAGCTTAATCCTCAAATACTTAGATTTAACTGAAATTGAGCAATTGCCATGCACCACACATTTTTCTTAGCATGTCAGTCTTTGAAAGTAAATAGCTTTGGTTCCCCTAAAAACTAGTCATTTCACAGGCTTTATCAGTATGCTTGAGCCTCAAGAATGCTGAATGAAAAACCCTCAGAGGAAACATTTTTCTGCTGAAAGTCTTCAAGCAAGTAAAGAGGGGTAAACACTGAAAAGCCAAAAGGTTGTTATTTTTCCATATAAAAAGACACAAATTTTAAACATTTTTATTTTTTCTATACAAATTGCAGAGCCACAGCAGTTAGTGACCCAATTATTCCAAAAGGTCTTAGTTTTTTGAGAAAATATAAAAGTGTTACTAAGAAGATTTTCTGCATGATTAATATCAAAACATGAAAGGCAGATTGAATTTATCTGTACATAGGCATTTAGAGACCTCAGAAAAGGGAAGTTATTTAGAAAGTGATAGAACTGTAATTGCCATTTCAACAAAAAAGCAATCAGTGAGGAATAAAACATGCTCAGTCTGCCAAAATGAAGATCTGGAAGTTAATCAAATGCCATCTTAGCCAGCCTGTTATGCTGATATGTGTATCTGAAGTTTCCAAATTGTTGTTGCTATTGATTTCTAAAAGTACACTACATTTTTATATGAGTAAAATGAGTAAGTTGTGTTCCAGCCCCAATAGATAAACAATCAAAAGGCTAAGTTCTTCTCTGCTTCCTCTTTGCAGGGTTATACTAATCCCTTCTCAGCTATTAGGTGATTCTGCACCATTTGCAGACCACAATGTAACTTCAAGTCCCCCATTTTGCTTTGTAATTTTTCTTTTTAAAGGAATGTCTCTTGAAATCCTCATAAAAGAGAAACATTATGCACTACTATGAACTTTGCATTCAAATAAGTATTATGCAGGAAAATGCCAAGCAAAACCTGTTTAAAATAGGACCAACTTTTATTGTCATTTCCATCTGGATCACATTCCCAAACCCAGTGCTTCACAGGTAGCAGTCTTTCGCAGGTAACTCTACATCCTGTATGTTTAATTGACTGTCTTAATTCAGTACACTATTATCACTATTTAAGTATCCGTTGTGCATCAATGTTAGTCTCATCCCTCTCCTCCTTCTTATGGTTTCCTCTGAGCTTTCTCTGTCATCTCATGCTTAATGCTTCCAGCTGCTTTCTCCAGCAAGCTCTCCTCCCCATTCCTTCTCTATTAATTTGCTTTTTACCTTGCTCCACCTGGTCTTTATGTTGAGTAAAACTTCTGCCTCCAAGTAACTGAAAAATCTCCTGTTGATTAGATAGGACATTCCTGATCTCATTACCATCATTGCATACAATTTCTTTTTCCTGCATGGGTGCACTTTGTTTTTTGATATCTATCTAAACACAAAGTTGGAAATACTGGGAAAGTTTAGCAGGTGTTTTCTGTGTAATTAGTTTAAGGTAATTCTCCTAGTAAGCTCCTACTTTCATATATTTTAAAAACACAATGCTTAAAGTGTAGGCATAGTGAGAGGCCTCAGGGTACAAGTTTTAGTAGTTCCTTTATACATTAAGCTGTGTGTTCAAAACTGCACCTTTGGCATTGGTAGGTCAGGAACTATTGCCTTCAGCATTGATACTTACTGGACCATCACCTCACACTGGGGAATTCCTACTCCTCACATCGAGCAGAGGTTAATTCAGTAGGAATTTTATTCTACAAGTTTTTGACAGACCCTGCATCCTAAAACCATCTCCTTTGTAGCATTCAGAACGATAAAGAACGATCCTTACCATGGATCCTGCTAGGACTCAGCTAGACTTGCTTCTCATGGAACAGGCCCAATCCCAAGAAGCAAAAAACACCCAGCAGTCTCCAATGAGAGCCATAGCTCTGCAAATTCACTACAAACATCCAGACATATTCAGAGTTAAAGTGGGACATTTTCCCCTTTGCTATATTTGGCACTGGATCCCAAGAAGTTGGGGAGCTGCTGTCAAGATACACTGTTACAAGCTGAGGGAATTCTGTGGACAGCATCAGTGAGGCCTTACTGCATTTGGTTTGGCTTTGTCAGCCAAGAGTGAATACGAAATGGAGTGTTGATGGTGGGAGCACAGCTTCACCGTGCGGTAGCCTTGTGAGTGTGTTCTGGGTGATGGCTTCAGGGCAACGAGTTCTTCAAAAGCACCACCTTCCCACCTCTTCCCCATTCTCCTGCTCCTGCAGCCCACCCCACACTCTGCAGAAGGTCCAATGCCTCCAGCTTCAGATCCTTCCCACCATCACCAGAAACTACACTACTAGTCCCTGAGTCATCTCCTACTGCTGCAAAGGACCTTGTAGAGGAAGATTTTGCTGCAAAAAGCAGTCGAGTAGGAGGAAAACCCACAGTGTAAAGTGAGGGGGACAGATCCACTTCTTCCCCTCCCCATCCTTGCTGCCCTCATAGCCCCTCTCAACAAAGCTTTCAAATTATCATGGTGACTTTAATTCCAAAGTCGTTCCTTCAGCCTCACACCTGACCATCATCTCAACTGCAGCATGTCCTCACTGGCACTCTCCAAATATGAGATCCTGTCTCCACCACTACACCCAACAGTATTCATCACAAATCTGCAGGACTCTATGAAAGAAAAGATATGTTGGTCTAGGGGAAAAATCAGTATTTGATAGGGCTGTCTCATTTTTCCTGCTGGTTTTTATCAGGCAAACAAGTGAAACAGAGCACTTTAATACAAAGGAGGTAGAAGTTTGTTTTCACTGATGAGTAAAACAGCCATTCTTACATGTACTCACATAAGTACTAACACTTCAAAGCAATTAAACTGTTCACTGAACAGAAAAACGATTCTGTAGTGTTTTCAGCAATTCAAGTATGATTGACAGAGCACAAAAGATAATTATTAGGTTTCATCATTTGAGGAAAGGTTTAAAGAAGGTGCAGCTGCTTCCTTTAATTATTCTTTATTAATATTTACCAAACTGTACAATTCCTCCTATTTGTTATATGCAGTGAATATTCTATCACTAGCTCATTATAAAAAGTTTTGCTTTAGTGCCATAATTTTGTCTGTCATGTTTTACAAGTGTTACAAATGACAGCAGCAAACCCATAATACACATGCACATTCACATTCCACTGCTAACACCTACCGAACTCAGCGTTTACATTTCATATCGGGGCATTATGCTACATCACCTATATAACTGTGTTACTTAATCAGAGATTTCATGCTTTAAATCAAGGGAAAAAGCACAAGGTGTATCTCAAATGAACACAGCTGTGAAGTCAATGTGATAGCTAATACAAATCCAAGGTTCCTTGGTAAGCCCCGTTCGTTGCTTATGGTTTTCCATTCATGATGATGAATGCTGTGTAAAAGCTAATAGAAGCACATGCCCCCATGGTACTTTACAAACACATATTACTGGGTTTTGCACTCACTGAGCTACCCACTTAAGAGAAGAAAGGATATTGTCTTGAGTTAGACACAGCAAATAATCAGAATGGCAATTTGCACTGCTACTTTCTGTAATGCATCCTGATTTTTCTCATTTTAGGGAAATATCTGAATCAATAATGGCTAACCAAGATTTGGGATTTTTTTTTTTTTAAAAAGGCTGTTCTGCAAACAGATTCAGTTTTTTACCTCCTTAGCTGTCCAGAATGTACATTTCATAATCAGAAGAAATTATTAGAGATGAAACAGAGTATGCCATCCTAGAGGTCATAAAAGCAGCATCTGTGGACCTGGATTCAGTAGTCTTAGTTTGACAGAAAACAGTATAGGAGTGAGTATCAGATGCAATCAAAGCAATCACACTACAATTGCAGTTTGAGGTAGTGCAAGTATGAGGGCCAGTGTTGTAAGTGAAAGGACAGTGCAGCAGCTGCATTTTAATGGGGCTTGCAGTTGTTCTGCAGAAAGTGATGTATGGCAGTCACATAACCCACTGCCAAAGCCTAGTCAGACACCAGCAGCAACCTGGGAAGGTGTCAGGCATCAAGTCTCCTACTCAACGGGAGCCTGACAGAGGTAGCAACGCAATTTTACCTGAAATCAAGCAGTGGTCAGAATTAGCTTCAGATGCCTCCCTTACAGTTATTAAACTCAGAAGTCTGGTCCTGAGAATGATTTGTCTGGCAAGTAAAAAAGAGGCAGGAAAACAAGAGGAAGCATGTTTGAGGCTTTGGGTTTCAAGCTCATGTGTATAAGTGCACCATCATCTATCCATCCAGAGTTTAGCTGCATTTTCTCAGAATTTCTAAGATTAATGTTATCACAAAAGCTATTCAAAGCAATAGATTGTTTAAAAACAGATGCATTTTTTCAGATGAACATCTTGCATATACTTGTTGGATGCTCTTATTGCTTATAATTATTGTGGGGTAAACCATACGGTAAATTCTGTAACATCCATTTTCCGTGGGAGTTTTATCTAAACATTTTCTTAATGTACTACAAGGGAAGATGTTAATTGTGTACATCTTTTCTGTCTTTTAGTCGTGGTGCATTCCTAATACTCCTTCCCAAGGATACATGCTGAATTTACACTCTCAGATAGTAAGATTTATTCCTGTACATCTAGGTCTGGAAGATGAGCGTGATAAAGAAAGTCCAGCACATTTTCCCATAAACCCTGTGAGAAAGAAACTAGGTATTTATGGGGAAGAAGAAACAAAGCCCTATTGTTTACCATTTTTCAGAACTGTAAGGAAGAACAAATAAACCAGAGCTGGAAAGAGGATGAGTTTTGTTTGGATCCAGCTAGCAGAGATCAAAACTCATGCCTCCCACAGACAAAGTCCAGCTGAACAAGTTTAGAAAAGTGAGCAGCATCGCCCCTGCCACAGAAGCGGTGGCCACCATTACAGCTTCCAGCTGCTTGGGGAGGCTGTGGAGAGGGGGTGGCTCACCTTATTCTAAAAGAATGGTGCCTGCAGCTCTTTAGCATATATTGAGCTTACCTTCTCATAAAAGGCTTTTAGGAGAAATACAGAGTGCAAACTATTCCTATTGTGTCGTGCTTGGTGACTACGAAGCACAGAGCTTAGAGGAAATAGTCCCCTGACAGGTGATCTGATGGCCAGGCACTTGCACAAAAAATGTCCTTTAGATGCAGGGCATTATTAAAGATCTACAGGTATAAAGACTAGAATTACCTAGGCTTTGAGGGGAGGTAATTGATAAAACCATTAAACTTCTAAAAGACAAGAGGGAAAACTCTGTAGATTTTTACTGAATTTTATCTGATTTACTCCATCATTTTTAGTGATTATAGTTTGGGGCCCATTAAGTAGAATTGCGCTTTCATTTAGTGAGGTGTTTAATGTTGGCTTTCCAATGTTATATATATTGTAATAATGTAAAGTTAAAATTAATTGAATCTAGTATAATTTGAGTCTGGCCCAAATGCTAGAAGGATCATACTGGAACTATAATAACAGTAGCAATAGCATTTCTGGAAGACTGAAATACAGTGTTGTGCCTAAGAAGACCGTTTCCAATAGCTCATGCTCAAAAACCCATCCAGCTAGGAAAAAAAACAGCATAAATAATTTCAGGTGGAAAATGAACCAATAAATATTCCATAACCTATCTCCAGCTTTTTTCAGAGATTATGATGGCAATTAGGACAGAATATACTGTCTCTTTGATACTGTCTACGGCTGCCCAGACTATATGCTCAGTTGGGTTATTCAATTCTTAAAATGCATTATGTTCAAATCACGCGTTGCAAAGCAGGTTTCTGTTAGAACTACACCAAATGAAAGCCATATTGCTGGCTTAAATGTAATTCAGTTCATCCTTGTTGTGTTGGGATGGGTTTTATACATATAACGGGAAGAAAATGAAAAGATTAAAAAAAACATTAGTCATCATGAGGTTTTTTAATATCATCAGCACTACCATAAAGCCAGCTGATAAATTGCACACTATCCAGAAGAAAGAAATAGAATAAAATTAGTATTGCATTACACTAGATTAATCATAGCCTTGAGTTACTGTCATTCTATGGAAAATAAAAGCTTGACTATTTCAGATTTTAAAGTTTCTTCTCAGCCTTTAAGATTATTTGCCTTAAGAGGCAAATTACAAGCCCATGTACTGAAGGAAGAACAGAAAATTTTGCACTAGTGGGGTTGGTAAATTTTTATCATTGTTTCTAAACAACAGCAAAGCAGCATTGATGGCTTGGATCCAGATGTTTAGCAGTAACGCTTCATAATAGTAGCCTAATGAAGCTTTTTAGTGCTGGTGACAGGTAAATGTTTGAAAGGTTTATGGCAGGGAAAAAGCTTCAATAAATAACTTGAAAATCTGTCTCTTCTTACTTGCATAATTGTTGCTTTTTATAATGGCATAATGGAACAGCAAAGCATAGGTGAAGAAAAGGCTAGCAAAGAACTCTTTCTGGAGCTAATAGCATGTACAGTGTTGGGGTTTTTTTTTTACGTCTTGTAAGATCAATAGCTACTTTAAAACCATTAGGCCTCTCTCAGACTTAACGGGGAAATTTAAAAATCTTTTTCATATAGTTAAGTCTGTCCAGGGATCAGGAGTTAAAAATAGGGGAGATGAAGATTTTTCCATATGCAAGTACAGAATAATAGTTTCTTGATATTTTAACTGAAAGAAGAAAGTTCTGGGATATCTCACATAAGCTTTTCTCCCTAATCCTGGTTACCTGTGAAGAGTACAACCAGAAACCTGGTGCTCCCTTTGCAACAAGGGGGAATCTGATGGCTGAGTGCTTCAAAGGGCAGGAGGCCAGTCCTGCAGGAACTCTGATGTTTCTGATAAAACCTTTTTCATTGGAAAACCAGGTTTTCAATAAATGGAAATTTTAACAGAAATTGTCCCTTTTTTTCTGGGGAAGAAAAAGGCAGACTTAAAACTCACGGAAAGAGGGGGAAATTGGCTGAAAAGAACATCTGGACATTTTTCATGTTTTGATCAGAAGTGCACCAGGTTTTGCCAGCTGTTTTCAGTCTCAGTTATAGAAACTATTACAACCAAAAAAAAAAAAAAAAGTGAAGAAGAAATTGGCTGAAAGATATTTTTCCTGTCAAAAGTAAAAAAAAAACTTAGGTTGAAAATTTCACTTAAAAAAAGAAACCATCTACTTCTGTTAACATTTTCTACTGTCAGTTTTCGAAACCGATGTGATTGGGAAAGTGTTGTCAGTTTTTCTGTGGGTAGGTGGAGCTGGTATATATTGTGCTCCCCTGCAGCATCACTGAATGCTTAGTTGAAGCTGGTAGCATTAATAGGTTGCGTAGCAAGACTCTCAGATTTTAGATGCAACCCGCCTCCAGTCTCTGCTGGAAGAATGACCCTCAAATGTATTGGCTGACACTGGATTTTTGCTGTTTCACACTGTGGCTGGTAAAACAAGAAAAGAAATCAAAGGATATGCAATTAAAGCCTACGGCATGTACGCAAGAAAAATAATAAAATAGACAATGTCAAAAGGGAAGCCATTGAGGAAAGAACCATTAATCTGTTAACTATAAGCATTGTTTAAGCACAGTCAATGTAAATGGTCCAGAATCAGGTTTATAAATAGTGCAATGGGACAGTAGCAAAGAATCCTACAGGCAGTTTATTTAGATTGAATGCTATTATGCAAATAAAGCATTTCATTGCAAAGCAGCTAAGATACATTCTTCTATTTTCTGCTGCTAAAATAGAAATTATTCAGCAGTTGTTCACTTAGCGTTATTGAGGGGAAGTATACTTCAGCCTCAACAGCTCTTGCTTGATTCTCTGTCGTTATTTTGGGCCATGCAGTCTAACTTAGGACCGTTGCACAGTCCTGATTGTCCATTGCTGCAGGGACATGACTTCTTTTAGCCCTTGAAGGTTTAAGGTGGGAAAGTCTGTTAGATATCAATATTTGATTGATTCACGAAAAAGTCAAGTCATAACCCTCTTCCCTCATTTCCCCAGTTGTCTTGGCTTCCTTTTGAGTTTCTGCTGGAGGAAATCTGTGTCTTCATACTAAAGTGAACATTTCATTTCTCAGTTTCTACAGATCAAGTGATGAGATGTCATGTGTGAACCCCCGAAGGCTGAGAAGAGAAACTCTGACTCCCCCACAGAAAATTGTGAACTGCAGTTTCTTACTGGCTAGCAACACCTTTGATTCAATTTGTATGAAAACTCGATTTACTTATTAAAATGGACGTTATTGTTCAAATATTAGAAATTCCATTTCTTATATGTTCTAAGCTGTACAATTGTCAGATTTTTATGGTTTAGATTGTAAATGTGTTTTTCTCTGGCTAATTATTGGTATTATTTTTTTAATTTTGATGTCTGAAAGGCCGATGTACTGTATCATAATAATATGAAGGACATATTTAACAGGTGTGGGAAACACTGTATACAAATATATATTTCTAAAAGCTATTTTTATGATTAGCATGTTTTACTGGTTTACCATATTTTAGGGTCAGGTGATACTGCACTTCTTTGTTTACAGCTTAATTCAAACAAGATCACAATTCAAACCATTGTATGGTATTTTTCCATTATTTTATTTATTATATTCATCATTGGAATAATTATGTTTACTAATAGGGATAGCTGCTAAAAAGTGAAAATGTCAAAATAAGAGAGCAATCCTTGATAAACTGTAAATTGGATCCTCCTGTAAATCCCTTTTTTCAGATAAACACTCTCTGTGATTCCATTCACTAGACAGTTGTTACAGCTGTTCCTGCAAGTCTTTAAAGGCAGTTTGTTGTTACCATATGGAAAGTTTACATGACAGGCAGCCACCTGTCTAGCCAGGTAAATTACTTACAGACTGCCAATTTCTGACAACCTGAGTTAGCCTACTGATTACTTTTTGGTTTATTTTCTGTCAGTAGTCTTTCCACCCCTGAACCCCTAAAGCCTTCCTAAAGCCTGCAGTTGGAATAATTAATTATTACAGGTGTTGTAGGGGGAATCTCAGTATAGAATTTCTTAATAAATCATATTTCTTTTCAAACAGAATGGATGCATTACTTCTGTTGTGTTACTCAGATATTAAGGGTATCAAAGCATATATAATATGGGCACAAGGTCTCCTCTAATGAAAGTACCAACTTGTTCACCATCCCAAAGCTAGACGTCCTTAGCACTACAGGTGATATGAAACAAGGAATAGATATTTATTTATCTACATACTCATATGAGATGATGTACTCCTATGGAAAAAGACATGTCTAAAGTGATTGCAGGGGAAAAAAATTACTTAATAGCTACAGCCTTCCAAGAGGGAGACACATTAATTTAAGAAGTACCTTACACAGCCAAATGGAGCTCAGACCCACCTGTGTGCCAGTCTGCAGCACAGAGCTCTGATGTCCACTGACATTGGTGGCCGGGGTATTGGTATCATCCAGCACCACAAAGATGAACCCTTGCCTTGCCCTTTCGATCATTTTCTGTAGGCTGAAAACAAGAGAATGATAAAGGTACCAGAGAGACTCTTTAATAGATCAAACTTTCAATTTCTATAAAAACCAGCAGTTTCTGAGATGAGAAGTTCACTTCAAACAGTGGGGGTACGAGGACGTGGGAGCTCAAGTTCTCCAGTCAGGTTTCTAGCATGGGGACTGTCACCAAAGGACTGATATTCTTCAAACATTTAGAAGAAGAGCATACATTTAAATTTAATTATCTATTATTGAGTGGGAATTTACTTCACTAGGAGACTATGTAACATAGTACTCTCAGTTATGTTTGTGTATCTTATATTTAGCTTGTCTATTGTCTGTGGAGTTACATGGTTTACCTAAGTGCTGAGTAGTACCTAGCTACTTAATTAAGGAAGGAATAGTACAAGTAGTTATGCCTGAGCATAAAGAATCACAGCTTTAGAATCCACCAAGGCTGAATCTCCCAGAAAAGTGCAGCAAAAAATATTATTTCTGTGTAAATGAAATGTTAGTTCAAATCAAAGAGTGAACTTTCTGTCTCCACTTTCTATCTACTAGTATAGGTTATAATAATTTTTAACTGTAAAAATGCAAGAAGAATTGCCATTTTGGGATCTCCATCTTTGGCTGGCAGTTAAAAAAAAAGAACTCCAAACCTTAGCAGCACAATGGGCATTTTGCCCATTTCAATTATGTAAACTGTTGGCTGACTTAAAAGATGCAGAATGTCATCCAAGGAGTCAAGTTCTGATGTTGGTGTTAATAAATTATGTATGAGAAACAGCTGGGTGTATCATCTCTTCACCACCTCCATTCCAAATGAGCTAATAATCACAGAAAGCACTCTATTAGATTTTTACAAATTCTTTCCAATCATTACCCTTAGATTATATATTCACAGAAATGATTGCACTGTCATAATGTCGACACTGTTTCACACCACAGTTTAAGTCCTGAATATATTTTGAACACAGAAAGACACCTCTGATAACACCGTGAGGCACTACTTCATCTGCAATACAGAAGATTGTTGTGCTGTGCAGTCGATTACTAGCAAGGTTTCTTAATGGCATGTTTGCTTCAAATCACTACAGAGGATGCTGGTAGCTTCAACAGAGCTTGATAGTTCTCTATTTTTCATATATGCAGTATGCTCGGTGTTGTTTGCCATCACTACCTATACTTGTTTTACACGGGTTTTGTCAGTTGTGAGTTTTTTTAATATTGCTCATCCCTTGCAATATGGAAGAATAGGGAACATAAAGGATCTTGTCAATCAGTTTGGATAGTCAACAGTCATAAAATCCTTTATGGACAGTCTTGAATTAAACCAATTCACTTTCTACACAGACCTATAGATTCTGTGTATTTCAGATATTTGTTTCAAACATGTGCAGATGCATGAATGGAACATATTTACTAAAAAGCTTTAAAGTTTGGATCAAGAAAAAATATTTTTACTTTTGTAAACTCTTGTATTACATATTATTGCAGTTCTTATTAGTTTTCTCTGTAGATCCATTTTTAGTTCTGAAAAATCATTGTACTTAAACTATGTAGATAGCTACAATCTTGTAAGCAGTCATATTTTTAATAGGTGCCACTGAAAGTTAGACTTAAAACATTCAGGGTTTGCCCATGTAGAGCAGATCGACGGTTCATTACAGTTTTCTTTGAAATGTTGTAACATAATTTTTACATGTCTGTAAATAAATATTTTCTCTGATTTATGCACTATTTCAGTTTTGTAATTTCTTCTCTTAAAATGTGACTAAGAAATTTTCCAGAAAAAATATATTTCTTTCATAGAAAAATACCATTTAAAGTTCTGTAATACAATCATGCTTCACAAAATTTCCAAGAATAGACAGAAACAGGCATCCACCTTATGAAATATTTACGTTAAGTAAGATGGAGAAAAATGTGGTAAATACTGCTACCATTTTAACAGTTTGAGAAATTTAAGGACCAGTCCTGTGTTAAAAAAAATGACTGAGAAGAAATGTGACAGACTTCCTAAAAAGAGGAAATTCTTCAGTGGGGTAAGAAAGAGAGAGGCCCAGTGGTGATATTTCATTGACTTTGAGGAATGCATTTTCTTAATTTTGGAAGCTTCCACATGTATCACTTAACTAGCATGAATACAACTTGTGAAAACCATA
Source organism: Aviceda cuculoides (assembly GCA_035590195.1). Taxonomy (NCBI): domain Eukaryota; kingdom Metazoa; phylum Chordata; class Aves; order Accipitriformes; family Accipitridae; genus Aviceda; species Aviceda cuculoides. The sequence continues at coordinate 24,307,999 of JAVJGG010000029.1, forward strand.
TTAATAATAGTTAAAATTTTCTGTTCAGTATTCAAACACATTTTTTATTCATCATTTATTATCCCACTCACGAGGTGCTGCTGTACAGGCAAACTAAGGAAAATTGGTCCACAAAGTCTACAAGAATGTTTTTAAATTGTGTCGGAATTGTTGGGAAGCAAGACTACTTTGAAATGTGTGTGATTTATATGTGGCATGTAATTTTCTACAGTTGTAAATATGTTGTCCTTACTGTTACAACTATGCTAGATTTTGCACAAGTTTGTGAACTTTATAAACAACTTACTCTTATTATGCACAATACAGGGCCAATTCCTCATTCAGAAAGAACTCTGCTACAGATTAAATAGTAGCCAATTAAAATAATTTCTAATTCCTTTTTATCAAAGAAGGTAGCCTGAGAACTTCAAAAGTTTCCCGTTTCCATGTTCAGAAGAATCCTCAATAGTTTAGAAAATTTAAATAAGGAATACATCTGATTTGAGAGGAAAGAGGATAACAAAGTAAGATAATTTCATTTTCTGTACTTGTCTGTCAAGATCTTATGTAATAAACATCATCAAAAAATTCACTTTGATAATCTTAAATTCTGTGTTGGATGATACTGGGCATGAGGGCAATTATTACTGAAATTAAGGCATCAATCAGCCAAGAATAAGCAGGGAAAGCATCCTGCAGTGTTAGATGGATAAAACGTCAAATAATCTAACTTTTTATGGGCAAAGGAGCAATACCTTACAAATATTTTTGGAACACAGAAGTACTTAACCCTTTGCATGATTAGTAATAAAGTATAGAAAATATAATTTATGCAATTAAATTGTAGTCAGGATTATATTCCAATATTTTTATTATTTACTCATATGAACATCCATTCTGAGCCTCATTCATTGCCATTAGGGACAAAGACAAATATTTTTGAGTTTTGAACCTGTTGGGAAAACCATTATAAAATTAATGCAAAGTTATTAGAGGAGTGGGGGAGTTTTCCACATAAGTAATAGAACCCTGTCTCTTTGTCTTAAGAGCCCAAAAGGGTGGCTCCAAAGCAAAGCATTGAAAAGATTTTTGTCATGGTTTAAGCTCAGCTGGCAACGAAGCACCACGAAGCTGCTTGCTCACTCCTCCCCTGCCCCAGCCCTGGTGGGATGAGGAGAAAATATAAAGAAAAGCTCATGGGTCAAGACAAGGACAGGGAGGGATCGCTCACCAGTTATGGTCATGGGCAAAAGACAGGCTCAACTTGGGGAAAAAACAAAAGCAACTTAATTTACTACCAAACAAATCAAAACAAGGATAATGAGAAGATAAAAACAGATCTTAGAACACCTTCCCTGCACCCCTTCCTCATTCCCAGCTCAACTCCACTCCTGGTTTTCTCTACCGCCTCCCCCAGCGGTGCAGGGGGATGGGAAATGGGGGTTGGGGTCAGTTCATCACACGTTGTCTCTGCTGCTTCATCCTCCTCAGGGGCAGGACTCCTCACACTCTTCCCCTGCTCCAGCATGGGGTCCCTCCCGCGGGAGACAGTCCTCCACGAACGTCTCCAACCTGGGTCCCTTCCCACAGGCTGCAGTCCTTCAGGCACAGACTGCTCCAGCCTGGGTCCCCCATGGGGTCACAAGTCCTGCCAGAAAACCTGCTCCGTGGGCTCCTCTCTCCACAG
>JAVJGG010000029.1:24309764-24326243 GCA_035590195.1 Aviceda cuculoides
GACACCAGCTTCTCAAGGAGTATGTCATGAGAGACAGTGTCAAAGGCCTTGCTGAAGTCGAGGTATATAACATCCACAGCCTTTCCCTCATGCAGTAGGTGGGTCACCTGATCACAGAAGGAGATCAGGTTGGTCAAGCAGGACCTGCCTTTCATGAAACCATGCTGGCTGGGCCTGATCCACTGGTTGTCCTGCACATGCCATGTGAGCGCACTCGAGACAAACTGTTCCATAATCTTCCCCGGTACTGAGGTCAAGCTGACTGGCCTGTAGTTCCCTGGATCCTCCCTCTGACCCTTCTTGTAAATGGGAATCACTTTGGCAAGCCTCCAGTTGTCTGGGACCTCCCCTGTTGACAAGGACTGCTGATAAATGGTAGAGACTGGCTTGGCAAGAACCTCTGCCAGCTCCCTCAGTACTCTTGGATGGATCTCATCTGGTCTCACAGATTTGTGAGTGTCCAGACAGTGTAGTAGGTCAGTAACTATTTCCTCCTGGATTATGGGGGGTATATTCTTCTCTTCGTCCTTGCCTTCCACATCAGGGAGCAGAGTACCCTGAGAATAACTAGTCTCACTATTAAAGACTGAGGCAAAGAAAGCATTAAGTACTTCAGCCTGTTAAGAAAAGAGTAGAATAAGCAGTCAATATGGTGATGACAACACTTAGATTCAACTGTTTCTTATGGAGAAGAGACAAAGGAGAATATGACAGAGTAGTACCACGAGTGACATGAAATAGGTAAATGGGAAACAACTGTTCACTCTCTTCCAACTGAGTAAGAATCAAAAGAGAGTACTAGGCAGCAGGTCCAAAGCAAAAACAACAACACAAAAAAAAGAAATATTTTTTGAAACAACTTGCAGTTAAGCTGTGGAGCTCCTTGCTACAGAATGCTGCAAGTGCTAGAAGTTAATAATTTAGAAAACAACAAAAAAATTTGAAACCCTTCCATTGGAAAAATTCATTGACTGTTAATAACTACCACTGCCACCCCTAAGGTATTCTGCAAATTACTGAAAGCATTCCCCTGCTCCAGTGTGAGGTCCTTCACGGGCTGCAGATGGGCATCTGCTCCCCCGCTCCCCTCCATGGGCTGGGGGGGGACAGCCTGCCGTCTCACCACAGGCTGCAGGGGCATCCCCTCCTCTGGCGCACCTCCTCCTCCTCCTTCCTCACTGACCTCAGTATCTGCAGAGGGGCTCCTCTCACATTCCAATCCCACTACTCACTACCAGTTCCCCTTCTTAAAACTGTTCTCCCAGAGGCACTACCACTGTCACTGATGGGCTTGGCCTTGGCCAAGGCAGGTCTGACTTGTAGTCAGGGAAGCTTCTAGCAGCTTCTTACAGGAGCCACCCCTGCAGCCCCTCCCCTGCTACCAAAACCCTACCACACAAACCCAAAACAGTTTTCTTCTCTCACAGATTCTTCACTCTGGGACAATAACCTTGTTCCATGTCTGCATAACTTCATGCTTTTATCCTCCCTGAAAGAAACTTGTAGAACTTCTCCATGGTAAGAGCTCACCAAAGTCACACACTGAGATCCAGCAGCCACAGATCAGAAAAGCCTTCTCTGTATAGTTAGGCTCCCACACAAGAGGAAGGATAGCATGTGTGGTGAACCTAAGGACAGTTGGACACCCCGAAATAGGATAAAAGATGTCTGGTTTGGCCAGTGGCTACCAATCTTACCGGTCAGCTAAGGACAGACCTGACTACGGATAGTCTATTCCTAAAGCAAGGAGAGTCCATCCAAGGCTATGAGTAAAGATGCAAGAAAGATTCTGTACACTAAAACCAGCACAACTTGGCAAGTTAGTACTGTAGCTCTGAGCATTTCTCACCAACGAAATGTTCTGCCTATGAGAATGAGAGAGAGAGAGTAAGGGCACCTGCGTACAGCGTTTGAAGCCCTATTCTGGCTATCCATGCCCTTACAATGACCAGCTCTGGAAAATGGATGAGAAAACCCTTTGAGAAACTGCTTAGAAAAAACACTGAGTGCTATAGGAAATAAATGGTTATTGGTTTTTGGATGGTGGCATTTGAGACTCATGTGAGACAAAAAGAGCTTGTTGTTTTTCATTGATGTATATTTTAGGCTTGCTATAGTATTTGTTTGGTTAACCTCTCAAAGAAAAATAGCTATTCTACACTTGTGTGAACATAATTAATCCACAATTATCACATAGTTTTTAACAGAAAACTTAATTTCCATATAATCCAACCTGTAAAAATCCAACTAACCAAGCAGAAATGTGTCTAAAGGTTATATTTAAACCTTTCTAATACTATCTTTGCTACATATATTTAACAGCCTAAGGTAATGGAGAAGAAGCTTTGCATGACCACTCTGTGGTGTATTACTACATGTGAATATATCTATGACGTGTTGCTATGCATATATGGAAAAAAAAATATTCTTCCATTGCTTCGTGCTTTAGATAATTAGAAATGTTTCTCCTCAACTAGAGACAACTAATGTTGTGGACAGTAAGAATCGAACTCATCCCTAGGGTAATTCTGCTGATATCAGTCATTGAATGAGTACCTTCAGTGTCTACTTCAACTGGCTTCTTAAGCAGAAACTGTTATCAGCGCTCACCCTATGAGGAGTTACAACAACATTTAGCATGTTATTTAAAGAAAAAAAAGAGGTTATAACTCATATTTCTGTTGATAGTACTGCTACAGCAGCAGGAACATGGTGGAACGTGGTGGAGGAGCAGAGGATATACAACAGGGTAGGGCTGCAAGTTGAACAGGGCGCTAAAACTTTAATGAGCATTGAAAGGGTCTTACCTGGGGATGACCAAGGAAGTTAGTGAAAGGGAATGTGCTGCACTTGTATTCATTTTACTTTTGAAGAAACCTCCCCACATATTCTTTTTTTCACGTCCCTACCTGCAATGCCATGATTCTGACTATTCTTTCAAGGGCTAAGCCTCCAAATCTCCAGGTGATTTTGGTTGAACTTCATAAGAATTCAAGGCTCAGCAATGTGTAGCCAGTCAGATGGAAAATTAACCCACTGTTCAGAATTTTGGCATTGTTATTTAATCCACAAGGTGGGGGAAGGATTTAATAAATGTCTGTTTATGTGAGTGGCTACATTAAATGTAAATCCGTGCTTCCATTGATGAGAAAACTGTAGATGATACAACTACACTTCTGACACAATCTAAATGCCAAACTCCAAGAAAATGTACACTGGTCCTGTGACGAGAAGGGCTATGAAATCATAACAAGATGGCAACGGGGCACTAGCACTAGTAAAATTAACCCAGACAGCAGCCCATGCTCAAACGATTTCTACTGAGTGGCTGACTGTTTGCCAGCAGCAACTGGACACTTTACCTTATATTAGCTTTCCTCCATAGGTAAGTGGTTTTATATGTTATGCTAGTTTTTATTGCAAAAGTAAGTTAAACAGCTCTCAGGTAAATAAGGTAGCACTGTCTTAAACCAGCAAAGAATTTGGCTTAATGTTCTATAAAGTTATTTCAGTTTTAGTTATTTAAATCATTCCCATACAGGTTAAGCAATGTTCACTATCTCTGATTAGTAGGAGAAGACCACAAAACATTTTTTTTCAGAATATTCTTGAGCTTTTAAAGCACATTTTCTTAATTTAATTTCTTCTTTTTAATCTCACTTTTCTCTCTTTCTACTATGTTAAACTGGAAGGAATTATTAAAAAGTAAACATTTAGTAAATACAACATTCAGAAGGTATTTGCAAAAAAAGAGACATTTTAATTCATAAACACAACAGGAAACAAGTTTTGCAGAAAGGTATCTTTTTAGTCTGACAAGCAGAATTGACAAAATAGGAAAGCTTTCAGGTGTACGAGCCTACCTGTTTGGGGTTTTTTTCCTAATTTACCCCTAGACCATCCTTATATGGCTTGATTGCCTTGTCTACAAAAACACTACTGTTACATATAGTAAATCAAAATGCAACAGATATGTTCTTATCATCAACGAAGCTATGCCACAACTCAAATTTCTAGTCAGTCAAAATTCTGGTTTATGTAATTGTTACACAAATCATTGTGCATAAAACATATAAATCAGTGTCTGAAGTGATTAATTTGGGTTGGTGTTGGGTTGTTTTTTTTTTTTTTTTTTTTTTTTTTTTTGACAACAGACAGTCTTTTATATTCTGGTCTCCATCAGTACCCTACTTCACACAGGAAGACAAAGTTTTATGCAATACATGATATCAAGCAAATAAGTGCCTAGACACTTCTTTTCTTAGTTCTATGCAGGACAACTTTCAGTGATATATGTTGGGAGGTTTACTGTGTTTGTGACAACATATCACATAACTTGTAATCAATGTACCAGTGTATGAAACGCTGTTTTACAAATCTGCTCATTGAGCACTATTATTTAAAGTAGCAGGCTTCAGAGAGCAAGTGTATCAGGTCATGTCTCAGGAACACAAAAGTGGTTTTTGACAGCGAGCTATATAAAATCAGTTGTGCTGATTTCAAGGATGAGTGACCTTTCAGATTTGGATACTTATCCATTTACATGAGGATCATTTTTAAGTGAATTGCAAGTTCTGAGCATTTTTGTAGGTAGGCCAGCAAGGTGGAAAAACAGTAATCCAGGAATGCTACCAGCTTAAACGTGGCTCATTCTGAACAATTTGTTCCTCGCTGGCTTTGGAGGATCCAAGACTTGTCACAAGATAACATGATAGCAGACATGATAGAGACAATCAATAATGGCAATAAGAAAAATGACAGAAGTCACTGCCCATGGAATTGCACGCAGGCAGCCATGTAGACAGATGATATTGCTGACTCCTCTATCAGATGTAGACTTTAAGTACAAGAGAAGCTCTATGAAACCCCATGCTGTGCAGAGGTACAAAGAGAGCACATCTGCTGCTGCTGCCTGCTCAAGGGAACAAAGAACCTGAGCAGACATTAGATTTTCAGCCGCTTCCTCAGATAGCACTTTTCAAGCTGTCTTTTTACAGGGGACAAGCTTGAGGTTTTACACATCACCTTCATCCCCCTTTTGTGTGTGGTTTGTCTCACCTCTTAAACGACAAGGTTTTTCAGAGAAGAGAAATGCAGTGAAGTGGTCTTCTCCTAGGAATGAAGAGCATGAGTGAGTGGGTACATGCACATCCACCCATACATGACCTGCAAACTTGCAAATGGAGAAGATCCCTTCCCATGTCCACTGCCCAGGGCAAACTCCTTGAGGAGTGTGAACCCTCACTTTTTTCAGTGAAGTTGCAACAGACTGAATTTGGAGGAATAAACTCTCACAGAGCTTATGAGCTCCTCTTTATAAACATTTTTATAGATTGTTTTTCATCTGCAGAACTCAAGCAGTCACAGAAGAAGAAGGTTCAATTCCTTCTTGGTTATAGACAGGGAACGTAGGGCATGGAGAGGCTATTTAGCTGGCTCACAGGCTCTTCCTCTTGGCAACAGCAAGAAACTCAGTGGACTACATAGGATCCTGGCCTGGTAAAATCACTACAGATTGAAAGACTCTTTGGTGTTACAGTAGATCATATCTTTCTGTTTCCTCATCAGCAGAGTTCTAAAACTAAATATTTCACATCATGCTGGGTATAAATTTTCACTGCTGTGAGTAATCAGCATAGTAATGGAGTTTAAGTCATAAATCACATTTGACTTTCCAGCAAAATGCCCCAGTAGGCGTGGTTCTAAGTTAACAGTGTTAACCAGGTTTTGGAGCAAATAGTTATGGTGGTGCAGTCCCACACACCACCACCCCTCACCCATCCCACCCCACCCCCTCCCGGGGCCACTTTGAGATTTCAGCATAAGCCACGCAAACTTCGGGGAAAACCCCGCATGTGCTGCTATCTTGGTTACAAGCGCAGAGACATGGGTGTCAAGCACTCTTTGGCCACACCTGGGCCATCTGCTGCCTAAATTGTATATCAGAATCACTCAGCACCAGTTGTGGCCAGAATGTAAAATAAGGACCAAATGCAATCATCTCGAGACCCTACAAATAGCAATCTAAGGAGAGACCTTTTGAGCTCTTGGGGACCGCAGCGGGCTGTGCGTCCCAGTATCTCCCCATGAGCTGGGATGTCTCTCAGGGCAGATTTCTCAAAGATTGAAAGATTGTCGAAAGATCATCCGTCAACAATTTCACAAGGACTTAAAGACCTGATTTCATGGGTTTACTGACCATCTGTTGATGGATGCCAGCACATAAAAGTGAGTAATTCATGAAACTCATGAGGGAAATTTTAAGCATAGGTTAACCTGGGGGGGTTGGGTGTATCTGTGCATGTGCATTTGCAGTTTGGTTTGGAACTATTTTGCCCATCTCTGTGTGATTTGGTTTGGAACTCTTTTGTCTGTCTGTCTGTCTGTCTGTGTGATTTGATTTAACATCCATCTGCGTGCAACCCTGCTGTAAGTTTTGGGTGATCCTTGCCATTTTTGAATCTTTAACTAAGTTGCAAATTTGACTGTAAACAAAGTCAATTGAATCACTCTGTTAAATTGGCTCATAATTAAGTACAGTTAAAGTTATACAACCTAATCTTGTGATCTATCACAAAAATATTAATAAATCCTAAATTGCTGCTAAACCAAAGCTGTGTAACAAAATCTTATGCATGACAATAGTGTGCAAAAGGAAAATTATTTAATCTCTTCAAGCTGAGGTGGTGTCGTATATTTCCTTCAGCAATGATAATAGGATTTTAGTGGTCTCCATAGCAATGCAGGTGAAAATATAGAAAGCCATGAAGGTATCCAACAGAAAATACAGAAATGCATAATATTAAGAATGCGTCCCACTGAGTCTTGATTTTCAGGAATGCTGAGAAAATTAAGCCAACATTTGCCATCGAAAAGAATAGAGTTTAGTTACCATTAATCACTATAATTGAGCAAGAATCATGCTACTGTGGCATGTTGCCTCTCTGAAAAAGTATCTCTACTTTCATATTCTTTGCAGATATTGTTGATTCGAACAAATATAAAACTTGCTGAACTATTAATTTTTGTATATTTTCTCTTGTAATTTAGTCAAGACTGTACGCTTTAATAAATAAAAATCTCCAGATCACATGGAGACGGAAATTTGCCAAATACATTTCAGCCTAAAATCCTGATGAAATTTTTGTATTTTTTTTATCAACAATTTTTTTTTCTTCATATATTTCCAGGCCAAAAAGAAGTATTATGATAATCTGGTCACCAGCAAAACCTAGAATACAGAATGCCTCCTACTAATTCCTGCAATGCAAAAAATTAATCTACTCTGTTCTTATGTAAGATTAAGATCCTTTATAATATCAAAAGTATCTTTTAGATCCTGTATCATTAGACTCTACCCTTCACAGCCTTTATTCAGCCTTTATTTTTAATGAATCTCTCAACAAAGTCTTTAATTTGAACTTAATATGAATCCTTGCAAGCAGAGAGAGCAGCTGCAGTCCCCCACTCCCCCAAGAAGGTTGCTTAATGCAACACATGGCTGAAAGATTAAGCACATTTACAGAGAGTAACAGAGAGTGCCAGGGAGACCCATAAGCTAGGAAAGCTCTGAGCCAATAAATCTAACATTGCAGTCTATGTTGACCCTTCAGCTGAGATGCAGAAGCAGTATAACCATGTGGGTAGTGTGCGGTACCTATACACCTATACTGCTCTCCAGGAGTGGGTGTGTTTGTGGTAGCTTATGTTTCACACTGTGCCCTGCAGCTCTGCTGGTACTAGTGTCAGCACATGTGCTGCCAGCCCAGGTTTTTCAGCCCGTCCATGGTGCAAAGGAAGGCCAAGACTTCCCCTATACCTACTGGTGTAGATGTGCATCAGTGGCACATAATATGGCTGGACAAGATGATCTCCAGATGTCCCTTCCTACCTCAAATATTATGTGATGCTGTGATTCTACATTATAGTAAAACGACATTCATAAAGTCTACATTAAAAAGATACTGCAGGTGCACAGGGAGCATGCCAGAATTAGTGTGTAACACCCTTCTTATATATATTCTTTATAAGAATCTCTTGTGAATACTCAAAATAAAACACATTCTCACCATGATCACTTATTGAAGCAGAAACCTTCTTTTCCCAGTGGAGTCCTGCAGCTGCTGAAGTCATGCTCAGATTGCTTTCTCTCATCCTATTCAGGATGAATATACATTCATAGTCAATAAGCACTTAGTTCACACAAAGTGGAACAGTTTCAGCTGGAAAAAATCCAAAAGTCCTATCTCAGAAAACACTGCAGCCCTGCATGAGGGAGGTAGTAGTTGTGAGACTCAAAGTCCGTGAGGCACTGAGGGCAGCTGGTCCTGCACATATCTGGGTTGTCTATGCTAAGTAATGAGCTACTGGACAAAGCAGAGCTACAAGAAAAGTTGGATTAGTTAAGTGCTCATCCTGGCTGTTCCCACAGGAGAAGAGAAATATTCCTGAGACCCATTGGCAGATGCTTCCCAAAACAGGCTATGCATCTGCTTCAGGGAAGCAAACAGCAAATGGTAGTGGTTGGAGGGCACTGCAGAGGGAAAAGCAAAGGGAAGACAGAAAGGGAGAGGCCAGCAAGGGGTTTCCAAGGAACCAGTGTTTGGCCCAAGGATCAGAACACAGGTGTAAGTATCTCAGAGAAGACTTAAGGGCTTTTGGAAGGCAGAATGAGAGGTTACCTTATTGCCAAAATGCCACCAGATAAAGATCTATGTTTTGTTCAGGATCCAGAGTAGAACATCTAAAGACATATATGAGATAGTCCTACCAAAAATATAAGCAGAGGGAGAGTTCCTGTATGCACATAGATGAGGTGGGGGCATGAGCTTTGTGAACAGGGCACACAGAGTTACTAAGTCCAAGGCAGCTTAGCCTAAGTCCAGACTGAGCATTTTCTTGTTTCCTGAACCAAAGCAGCATGGGCAGGACTAGAGTTGAGGGCAGGCTCTGAGGACAGCGAGAGTGAACTGAGGCATCTATATACCACACAAGTATTTCAGTGGCTGTAGTTCTCATGGTTTGATTTGGAGAAGTATGGAGAGTCCATGAGTCCTACTGAAGTCAATGGCAATACCATGCACCAACTCCTCAGGTATCCCTGGTCAGGATCCCAAGACAGAGACAACAAGGAAGCAATTTAAATGCCTAAACACGGGTGTCTGGTGTCATTTTGGAGATGCCTTTAGATCCTCTACAAATGAAAAAGGCTCACATAGTCCTGCCCATACCTGCCAGACCCAGGAGGGTGTTTCAGTTACTAAGGACATTTGAAATGGCATAAGTGTGGATGTTTAGGTTCCTGAATGGACCCTCCAATTTTAACTGTGGTTTTTTGTATAGGATAACTGAGGGAAGATGCCAGTAAAAAGGGATGAGGAACACAAGGAAAAGTTTTGAATGATGGAGTACATTTTCAAACTGTAACCTGCAGCTGTATAATTCACATTCACGTCAGCAATCATTTCCAAAAATCTGCTCATATAACTGAGAATTTTTTAAAGAAATTTATAGAAAACTGGAAAAAAGTAGGTTGGTATCCTGAGTTTCACTAGGATAGAGTTAATTTTCACAAGAAGCTGGGAGGGGACACAGCCAGGATAGCTGACCTGAACTAGCCAAGGAGATATTTGATACCATATGATGTCGGGGGAGGAGGAGGGATTGTGGCTCGGAAATGGGCTAAGCGTCAGGTTCCAGGTGGTGAGCAATTGCATTGTGTATCACTTGCTTTACATATTCTTTATTAGTATTGGTATTAGTATTAGTATTGTTCTCCTTGTGCTGTCCTATTAAACTGTCCTTGTCTCAACCCATGAGGTTTTTTTACCTTTTTCTTCAGATTCTCCTCCCCATCCCACCGGGGTGGGGAGGAGTGAGCAAGCGGCCATGTGGTGCTTAGTTGCCAGTTGGGCCTAAACCATGACAGCTGGACAAAGCTTATAAAAAAGTAAGTTGGTAGCAATAAAACTCAAAGCTATTGGTGAGTCCTATAATAGTTAACTAAATTAGGAACTGAAACCTTGATCTGGTGTTACCCACTGAAAAAAGAATTAGATATAGCATGTGTTAAATTATCCTTTTATCACCTATGAAAGTACGCCAGACTTCAGCACCTATTATTGCCATTAGATGGACTATACTTTAGTCACACCTAGACTCAATTATTGCTACAGTGCTAGCTGCAGCAGGCTATTTCAAAATACACCCCAGCCTGTGCCATCTTTGTACTGCTGGGCTCCCAATTAAAAGAAAATTACTGAAGGCGCATTTTCTCAGCTTAGCACTCTAGGAGCTTGAAAAATAAGAAAGATTTCTCACCATGAACTGTGAAACTAACATAAAAGTGGTGTAGACTTCTTTTTTTCCCTTTGAATTACAGGTTCACCTCTGGTTTAGAGTTAGAGACACTTTGCTCAGTAAAGCTACACCAAAGCAGCCCTGTAACCCAACTGCAAACCTGGCTGAAAAGCAATCAACACTGGCCAACAGAATCATTTTCAGAGAAGGAAGGGCTGAGTCCCAGGGGCAATCTCTACCACAAGGGCTGTGGGATCCATCCCCACCAGAGCTTTTTGAAAGTTACAGACATCTTTCTTTTTCCTTCTGTCTTAGTAGTAGCAGAATAATGCAAACGGGGTAAGTACAGCCTCATACAAACTTATGTGTGAAATGTAATGAGTTTCTTTCTTAATAGCAGTTAAATTCGTTGTAGAGATCTTGTGCATTCTTGCTGCTGTGAAGTAATACTCTGGGCGCTTCTCTGGCTGTCACAGGGGACGCCATGTAAAAGAGCATAAAAATGGGCAGATAGGAGAAAGGTACAAAATTTTTTACAAGACACTGGCCTTTTTTGTCTGTTTTTTCAAAGAGCTACCTATTCTTATATTAGTATTACCTTGATAATTAATAACCTGTACTGTTCTTGTTTTGTATATTGCTCTGTTAAACTTTTGTTGCACTATATATTCATGCTCACATACTCACATATCTACTACAAAAGTTTCTGTTGAGACTCCCACCAGCCAAAACAGCATTAGAGATACCAGTTTGGAGAAAGATGTAACAGGTTTTTAACCATGTCCAGCTTTATAATTTGAGTAAAAAGCAAAAACATGAATTAAAAAATGCAGAGCCTTTGCATTTCTTTAAAATCTATTCCTCAGCTCTCAGTTTTCACAGCGTCCTTCTTGGCTAAAACTGAGGATCTCGATAGAGCTTCATTATCTGAGCCAGCTTCCCTGAATTATAATTATCGTATCATTTGTTTCTTTGTGAGTTAGATAATAAAAGCCAAGAGCTTGAATAGCATTCAGAAAGGGATTAGCCATTCTGTGGATAATGAAAACTTTCACATGAGTATTTAAACAGGAATAGTTCTTCTTTTAAGAAGGGCATAAACTTTTTTTTCCTTCCAGTGCATAAACTAAACTCTAACTGACAGCACAAAGGGAATGTGGAAACAGGTTATTCCATGACTATTTACCTGGGGACTTCTAGCACCTCTCTCTGCATCCTTGAAGTGCAACATGATCAGAGACTGTATAATAGGACTTGACTGAGGCAAGTTGAGGCTTAAAAGACATAAAGCAGAGATAGACACATTACAACTGTATATTTCTAGAGTTACTGAGCAAAGCTGTACTGTAATGACTCCTTCACAGCACAGGGGAGACAACACTATAGTGTTTCAGCTTACATTGCACTTCTCATGCTTCAGAGAAGTACAAATACGCTGCTGGTAACTTTGGAGGTGAGGCTACACCATAAGCCAGGTTGTCTATCCAGCATTTCCTGCTTCTTCAGAAAAAAAAAGGGCATAAGAGTAGCTCATGTGCTTAGCTGAAAGGCTGTGTTATCCATACTACAGCACTCCGCTGTCTGGTCTCTTATACATACAATTAATCTAGTGATAATTCCTAGCTGTTCTGTATATTGTTATTAAACTGTGCACAGAGGAGTCTTCTGGCCTGCTGTGATTAGGCATAATGTGCTACAGCTTTTATTATGAGCATGAAAATGAGAGTTTTCTGGTTGAAACTGCATAGTTTTGCACTCAGTTTTGCGGTGATACATCCTATTTATTATGTATAAAGTATGCACTAAATCATACCCGAATTACTGAACTTACTCTTTGAACTTTACTCTTTTAAATTTTTACAATTTAATTTTCTGAGAATTTTCAAGGGAAGCTGTTCATTTCTTCATGAGTTAAATTTATTAAGTGATGAGACCTTTAACTTAACAGTGTCAGACCTTTTCTCTGTCCCCAGTGATCTGTGCATTGACAAGTCTGCATACACAAGCCCTGGCAAAGGAAAGGATCTTGGGAAACTCTGGCTAGATTTCTTCTTTGTGTCATTTATTTGGGGGTTTGAGGACTGTATATATCAGCGATTCAATATAACTGAAAGTTTTTCTTCAAAGGAAACCTTTAAAATTATACTCTCCTTAAGAGAAGCTTGCAGCAATCTCTTGAACCACAAAACTGAGGCTACATGATAGCCTTGTTTAAGGCATTTAATTTACTTAATTTGGTGACCATTACCTAGTAAGGAGCACAGGAAAGGAGGAAACAGGCTGTCCTGGTTTGTGGGTTCCTTCAATAGACCTTGTACCTAGGCTGTAGGTAGCTTCGTCTCCAGCCATAGCTCCTGCGTCTCCTGAGAAGATCCCTGGGCTCACCCCGGACTTGGCTCGATACCTCACCTTGCCCGGGACTGTAGTTGGATCCTGTCCCTCTCACCACTGCCCTGCCCTGATGCAGTGGGGCTGTGCCTTCATCACTGCCCTGCCCATGCCATGCCCCTCTCAGGTCCTAGGTCATCCTCTTCACTGGACCAGCCAGGCTCTCACTGCTCCCAGACATGCACAGAGTCACCGCTGCATGCAGAGAATCTGGTAAGTTTACTGGTTTACTGCAAAGAAGCTGCTGAAGTGAGCACGCTAATGAGTGGTAGCACCAGGGTTATTTCTTTAACTTGGCTATTAAATAGAGCTTAACAAAAATCAGAAATTTTTTACTCTGTGGAGAAAATTAATTTTCCAGCATTTCTGTTATGTTTCAGAGATTTTTATCAATAGCTTAATACTTCTATATCCTAAAAGCAAGAATGGAAATACCCGTACTTCTCATGGAATGAAATACTTTGGGAAAATTAGAAAATGTTGAGCATTTCAGGTGAGTGTTTTTTAAGAAAAAAATGTCATTCCTACATCTGCATAATTTATTTCACATTATTGAACTAAAATATCTTGTTCCAAATCAGTTCAATTTAGAACTATATTTCCTTAAGGTAATTCACTAGACCACAGAAGTTATCATTTATATGGTAGCTCTTTGTTATTTTCCTACAGATTAAGTTTACCCTGTTTCTCATGCTGCATGAGAAGTATGACCCAACCTATGGTGCACTACAGAGGTCAGTCAGAGAACAGATGCATGCATCATGACAGATTTCAATTAGAGGTGTTTCATATGTATAAAGGTTATATGCATGTCATGCACTGTGAGATCAGAGTCAAGGGCTGTAAACAATTCAGATTTTGGCAAGATGCATTTTATGACAGAGAGAAACTAAGATTACATCACAATCTAGATAAAATCTAGTTTATTTGTGAGCTAAAATGATAGGAAGTATATTTGAACGTTGAAAGTATATAATTATTCACAAATTTAATCAAGAAGAGAAAATGGACACTGTTGAGAGCAGACCCAAAGAAGTAGGTTGCAAGTAATTACATAAAGGCGAGACACACAATGTAAATGTTTGTATTTGACATTTGTATGTCACTCTTCATACTAGATCATAAAAAGGAGCTACAAGGGCAAGCTAGACACCTTCTGGGAGACTTTGCAGTGGCCTTCTGAGATTCCTGGAGGTTTTGGGGGTGTCCAGGTCACGACAATGTCAAGCACATACACCAGTGGGAAGGCAGCAGAGTTGGAACTGGCTTGCAGCTAGGACTGTTAGTTGCAAGTTTTACTCCTCTTTTTTTTAGGGTAAAATAAAATTTATTAGTTTAAACCAGATCAGTCTAACACTTGTGGGTGACGGGAAGCTCCCCAGCTGAGGACTACCCCAGGCAGCGGCAGTGCTGCCCGCTACCCTGCATCTACCACAGTGATCTGGAGTGGGTTTAATAAACTGGCTGAGCTACTGGAAAGGTACTCCTAATTTGTTGGGGGAGGCGGGGCAGAGGGTGTTTGGGGTTTTTGCAAGGTCAGACTTCTAGCCTGCTCCCAGCAAAATTGCACGGTAACAACAGATAACAGAAAGGAGGCAGTCCAATGTGAGGCCAGGAAAGGGAAGAAGAGCAGGAAAGCCCCTTTGGAATTTGTCTGATCTCACATCAGGTGAAGATGACTTCTCAGAGCTTTTAATTTCCTTCCGAGGTTAATTCAAATAGGTTAGTTCAATCCAATGCAAACCATGACCCAACACTTAGAGGTGCAGCATAGCATGGAGCAGAGTCCAAGTTACTGGGTTCTCCTGGCCTTACTACTACGGGGATGCCACCAGGGAGCTAGCACTTCAGCACAAGCAAATTTTTATAACCTGCGTTCATATTCTTTATTTGCAATTTCAATTACTTGCTTGCTTACATGCCCCTTCTGTTTAGTGTAGAGAGCACAAGTGTAGATAGCTCTTTATTTTCATACTTGAATGTGGAAGCAGTTTTCCCACAGTATTGACTATTGCAAAATTTTAACATTCCAAAAAGTGTAGATAAACATGTATTTAAGACCTTTTGGATGAATTCTGATTATAAGACTCTGCAAGCCCTTCAGTTAGGGAGATACTCCTAGTTTTTAATCATGAATCTTCACAAGTTCCTTTTCGTTCTTGTAATATGTAATTTAAAACACTAAAATCTAACAGTTTCATAAACAAAAATTAACTTCAAAGGAAGGAAATCAGACACATCTTCTACCACCTACTGTAACTCTCCATGTTGGGATTTTCAGAGAAACCCAGGGAAGCTTGATCTCTCTTGACATATTGGAGCAGCTGAGCATCTAATTCTTGTAGCTTCCTTTAGAAAAATCTCAGGTCTGAGGCAGCTTCAGCCTACTCTTTTAAAAAAATAAACTTTCCTCTTGGACACCTATTTACTTGCTAAAAGGAGTTCAATTTCCTTCTCCGTCTCATAAACAAAAAAATTATCTGATGCAATCATTATGATTGCCTTAATATTGACTCTGGTACCTGTGAGGAATTTCCAGATTTCTGGGGACTGAATGTTGTTTATGGACA
The DNA here is from genome assembly GCA_035590195.1 of Aviceda cuculoides. Classification (NCBI taxonomy): domain Eukaryota; kingdom Metazoa; phylum Chordata; class Aves; order Accipitriformes; family Accipitridae; genus Aviceda; species Aviceda cuculoides. The sequence continues at coordinate 24,325,022 of JAVJGG010000029.1, forward strand.
GCTTGATTTTTCAATACAAAATTTCATTTTTTCTCACTCTTTTTAATTCTACTTGAAGCTTATATATTTTCCATTACTGTAAAATTGACAGTCTTTGAACATGACAAATATAGAGACACTATTAAATGGCATTTATAAGCATCACTTTATGTGGAAAGAAATCACTGAAAGATCTGCTGAGTTTATAACTGGGAAAGCAGAACAATTCTTTCTTTCCAACATAAAAAGCCTTTTTTATCTAAGCAAAGACTCATAGCAAGCAGAAGTTCAATATCATGCCTTTGAGAATTACAATCTGTTTAGACCAAAGTAAAACTATTTGAAAGGAAGTTTTAAATAGTGAGAAGTAGTTATGAGTGGTAATTTTCTAAAATATTTTGATTTCTCCTTTCAGTCTCAGTCACTTTTCTATCTGCAGTTTCCTTTCCAATTCACATCCAGTTCACCATTTAAAATCTGAAGGAGTGTCCTGGTACACTGAAGGAAAAAAGCATTGAGACCCTTGATTGCGCACCTAGACCCATGTGGAAAAAACATTGCCCAAGTCCCTGCACTGAAGGAGTGATAAAGATATTTATTCAGTCACACATATAGTTATAATTATGACTATTCTGTTTTTACTGCTGATATGCAGTCCTCAGGATGACAAATTTATCTTAATCATATTATGTCAAGATATGATAACTTAACAAATCTTATCTATATGTTACTATAGCTGTTTGTTAGGAAGAAGGTTGACTTCACTTGGAAAAAACAGGCAGTAAAGTCTGCTTCCTAGGGGTGTTATAAGGGAAAATATATTCCTTCTCCCTCTGTTTTCCACATAGCACTGCAAATACATGTAAACTCAGTAGTCATGTTTTACCTCTAGATAGGTTTTCTGCATTGCTAGCTTCTGCTGCTTTAAGGGTCTGACAGCTTCCCTAAAACAAACCAGATAAACCTAGTAGAGAGTTTCTGAATTATTAAATTATATATGTATATACAGCACAGCATAGTTATTGTGTTTTCTGAGAGATTATTTATAGAGATTACATATAGGTCACAAGTGGTGTTCCCTAGGGCTCAGTATTGGGGCCAGTTCTGTTTAGTATCTTTATCAATGATCTGCATGAGGTGATCAAGTGTACCCTTAGCAAGTTTGTAGATGACACCAAGTTGGGAGGCAGGGTGGATCCGCTTGAGGGTAGGGAGGCTCTGCAGAGGGATCTGGACAGGCTGG
>JAVJGG010000029.1:24343123-24389639 GCA_035590195.1 Aviceda cuculoides
AAATCTCTCCTTCTATCAAAATGGTAGTTTAAACTTTTTTTTTTTTTTTTTTGGTATGAATTTTTTGAGTGAAATTTAAGAAAAAAGTCTCCATTACATTTCAAACATCATATCAGTTTAATTAGAGGTAAAATGGGAGCATTTACAAAGTGCTGAACTTACTGAAGCATCCTGGAAAGATTTGTAATAATTGAGTAGCTAGTTCCATCTGGACTGCCTTTAACATCTCCCTGACTCCAGTTGCAACACCCTACAGATCTGTCTTTGCACAGCATTAATAAGTGGTTTCGGTAGCCCAATAGTGTTGCCCTTCTCTGATGCACAATGGGGGTCCTTTTTAACTGAAATAAAGGAAAGATCAGGCCTAATAATTTATCGTAGAAATGCATTTTATGGTCACTTGTAGGCTATGACAAAATTTGCTGATGTAAAAATAAATCGATAGTGTCATTTTTCTTAGAAGCTTAGTGACGTGACTATCCAGTGCCAGGAAGGGCACTTGTTGATGGCTGTCAGTACTGGGGAAAGCAAAAATGGAATCTGACATGAAAAATTCAGTTATATCTCAGGAAATGTCTATCCTATTTTGTAAGATAGACGTGGAACACTTCTAGCTCAGACGCTATCTTCTTTGGCAAAAGTAATGGTTTTTATTTGAGATAGATTTGCAAAATTAGAGTCTGTTAAGTGCTGCTTTTTTTTTTTTTAACTTCTCTCATTAGGATTCAATTGCAACAGAAGCATTCACCAAACACTTTAATTCTTTATCACTTTGTTGGGAGGCCCATGTCTACTAGTTCAGAATCTGCATTGATAATTAAACGCCTTACTTTAAAGGTATACTGTATTATTATGTACCCTGCATTGCATGACGTGCCTCTGTGTGTGTGTATGTCAAAAGATAAAATTTTCTATACGTTTTTTACATCAGTTAAGAGTAATACAAATGTAAAGCATTATAGAATGAGGGCAATTCGATCCAACACATTGAATGCAGATCAAGTAAGTAGCATCTCTGGGATATTCGTAATAGATTGGCATTAGGAGTTGCTTCCAGTGACCTATATTGATGGCTTATAAAATCATATAAGCTTCTTCCAAAATTTCCTGCCAGCTGGCCAATGAGAGAGGCAGGTGGTATCTCTTCTGTCTGTGTTTAGAAACCTAAGGCTGTATTCACCACTTGGCACCATATTGTTCCTAGACTAGTCTCTCTCCTATGTTAATTTATTTTTCAATTGTGTGTTAGATATGTGGGGAATAAGTGAGGAGTATTTTTGTGCCAGGGTCTAAACTTTCTTTTTCCTTCACAGGGTGGCACTAAGGACCTCCCAGGACTAAAACCTTTAGAAAAATGAAATTAATTGTGCTCTCCTTGCAATTTTCTCATATATTTTAGAAGTCTGCCTATTTAACCTGTGAAACTTTAAAGCCCTCTATGTCTCCAGATTCCTTGCCCATTGCATAAACTCAGGTTATCTCTCCAGAATTTACACGAGTTCGATAAATACTCTTCGTTCTGCATATGCGAGCTTTCTGCATATACTAGAAGGAAAGAATTCTGTGTGAACTTGACTAGAAAAATTGTCCCAAAATCATGTGTTGGTCTTGGTTTTGGGGTTTTTTTGATTCTTGCATCCGTGGGACTTCTTTCAACTATCCTAGTTGATCTTTAAGGTAGAATTTGTTTTATATGTTTATAATTCTGCAGCTTATGCAACACTCTTGGTTAGTGTCACCTCTGACTTTGGATCCAGCTAAACTTCTGGAAGAGTTTCCCCGCTGGCTGGAAAAACTTTCTGCACGTCATCAAGGCAGCATTATTATAATTATTGATTCTATTGACCAAATACAGGTATGTGTTCAAAATACTTGCCATTTGTCAGTCTAAAGGAAACCTTGACTATTGTAATAGGTTCAGCTGTATCTATGTAACAGAAATATTAATGTTTGCTTTGCTCTAAAGAGCACATACAGAAAATAGTTTTGCAAAATGTGCAGATGAGTTAAAATAGTCTTTCGGTTTCTGTAGATAAATTTTGTGTTTGGTTGGGGTTTTTTTTCTTCTAAATTTATCTTAACACCTTAATTTTTGAGCAGTCCAGTTACATTATTTATCTGAAGATTCAAGGCTGTGAGCTGACTTATTGGGCATATAAATAGCCTACTCTTTATGAGGTGAACATTTCAACAATAGCATTCTATCTGTTTTATTTAATGTACAGTCATGCTGATACATATTAATGGATCACTTAGTACTATTTCAAGAACCAGACCATGAATAATTTTTAAGGACAGTGAAGAATTTAAGACTCTTTTCATAAGCTGTGCAGTTAATGAAATGTATCAACTTCTGGCATTGTTTTGAACAACCTTTGTATTAAGTAACCAAAATTTGTTTTTAAGCAAGCTGAGAAGCATATGAAGTGGCTGATAGATCCCCTGCCAGTGAATGTGAGAGTGATTGTATCGGTGAATGTAGAAACGTGTCCACAGGCTTGGAGGTGTGTTATATTTCTGAGATGTTTCAAAGTAGCCTGGGTTAGAAATACTGTTTTAAGTCAGTCATTTGTTGAAGAGCAAACAGCCAGATTTGTCAAGACCTGGAGATTTAATAGGATAAGGTTTTGCAACCATTGAGGACAATGAAAACTTCTCTATTGTAACTGCAATGAGGACAGGTTTTAGCTGTTGGGAAACCAGGTTTTTGTTTTACTGTGATGGATCCATCCACATGACTATATGAAAGAAGATATTAAATCCAGTCAGATGCACATAAAGAACTGCAATACTATGATATAGATCCAGGATAAGGCTAAAAGTGGAATTTGACTTGTGATGACTAGAATTTCTTAGTAGCAGGGAATAGCTTCAATTACTGCTTTCATATAAATCTTTAAAAAGCTCTGAAACTTCGATTTTTTTTTTTTCCTTTTATGTGCTATTTAATAAAGTCTGAATAGGACTTTGTTCTCTCTTACCGAAGGTTGTGGCCCACTCTTCATCTTGATCCACTGAATTCCAAAGATGTTAAATCTCTCATTAGTGCAGAATGTAACTCTGCAAATGTTAAATTGACTAAAGAGCAGGTATGTCTGTTGCAGTTCTTCTGAAGCAAGTTGCTCTAATATAACTTTTAATGAAAACAAGGAAAGATGAAATAAGTGCAGCTGCCAAAAAAAAGTATTATATTTAGCTAACTAAATACTACTGCTCAAGATAGCATGGATTTTGAGTATTTTTACCCCATGGCTCATAGCACTGAAACAGATGGAACATCATAAATTATTAACACAAAAACAGTGCAGTTGCACATATTGCTGTAAACATGTTCTTTTATTTTAGAATAGTAGAAGGTTTAGTATTGCATAATACTGCAACAAAAGTTGGCAGACTAAGGAAAAAGGTATTTTACGTCTTTGCCCTGGAGACTAATTCTGTAAGATAATCCTTATCTTGAGAGATGTAATGGTTAGATCCTAACTGTTTTCATCTCAAAATTCAAAAGGAAACTTTCACTCGTATGCCCCTATAGCTAGAAAAACATGCAATATTTTGTGCACTAGTTATCATGTCATAGTCTTCAGGTGTTACAGATAAAAGCGTATCTAGAACTTTTATTTTCTCGTCAAACAGTGAACATTTTATTGGTATGGTTAATTTCATCTTGGTTCACAAATTTTGTTCAAAATGTTGTAGGAGAAGAAGCTTGAGAGACATTGTCGTTCTGCCACAACTTGCAATGCTTTGTATGTCACTCTCTTGGGCAAAACCATTGCTTGGTAAGTCGAGATGATCTTGAAATTACTATGCTCACCACTAGATTAGAAGACTTCAAGTAGGTTTGTTAGCATTTTGAAATACATTCATTTAACATAAAATGATTTTTGTTAAGAAAAAACAGTGGAGCAGTATACAAAGTTTTCCCCCTTCGCTGACTGTGAATGCAATGGCAAGAAAAACTGGAGAGTATACAGTGGCCATTTTGATACTAAGTGAATCCAAATAGTTGTATCTGTCTGTGTTCAGCTCTTCAGTTTTTATTTTATTTTTCTGTTGTTCTGCTTTCTGGGTATGTCAGTTGCTTCAATGCTTTTTAAAGGTATTTGGAGAATGTTGGTATTGTTTTGTTAGACAGTTTAATTCAGGTCTGTTGTATTTACTGATGTACCAGATAGTTTGCCTCATAGATTTTTAAAGCTAAAAGGAAGTTCAACAACTGTTTAGTTTAACATCCTGTGTATGGTACTTTTCTCTGTAATTCCTGCTGTGGAGGAAATTAATCTTCCCTCTTGTGCAAGAGAATATTTAATAAGTGCATTGGCTTATTATTAACCTAGATTTCATCTTGTTGAGAAAGATGCATTTTTGGTTTAGAGACTCCCAGAAGACAATACATGGATTGATAATTTACTCTGGGTGACTGATTTTCATTATTTTTTGTTTCTGTTTTATGTCCTAGAATGCTTAATTGCTCCTGAAAGCATGCTTTGTAAATGCATTAAATGAAACAGCAGCAGGTGCTTTTATCTTTATTCAACCTGATGTCCTTATATTGGACTCCTGCTGGAGAAAAGAACACTGCAACTTACCTTCCCCGCCCTTCCCCCCCCCTCTCAATAAAAATGTTGCAGCTATTTAGAAAAATCAGACAATATGACAGAAGGTGGTTTCAGAAATTCACCTCTTCCGTGTTTAATCTTATTAGGTGCTGTGCACGTTAAAAAACTCAGTAGGAATTCAGAGCACTTTTGAGATAGGGCTCTTCAGTAGTTTTAATTCATCTTACTTGGCCAGATCTAGTATGCTAAACAATGCCCTTTTTGTCCTTCTGTTAAGTGTTGGAAATACAGGAAATATTGATGAAACCCTTCAACAGTGTTTCCAATGTCAAGACACAGTGTCACTGTACAGGCTTGTTCTGAGATCAATTCAAGAATCATTGCAGAGTGATAAAGAGAAAGGTCTTTTGAAAGAGGTAAGCAGAGAATGTGTCACTATTTCTACAGCTAATGTATATTCTTTCCTGTAAAGACTTTTTCTTAAGTTAAAAGTAAATATAAATATATGTTGATTCATATATATGATTCAGAGATTACTGTATTATTAGTATAGAAAGGACAAATTTATTAATCTAATTATATCTATTTTATAACTATAGAACATATGACTGCTTTGTGTTAGATTTCAGCTAACTTATTGTCTCACAAAACAAAACAGAACTTTTCCACTATGATGTGATATAGAATTAGAACTTCCTTGCTGATCACTACTCTGATCCAATGATTAACTACATTGAGCATAGTAAATGAAATCAAAACATGGCATCTTGTGAATACATGGCACCACTTACTAGATTTCCAATTCCTCTTCCTACCTTTGCAGAATTTCCCTGTTGTGTGGAATGTCAGCATATTTTACTTGGATAGAAGTTTCCTATGATAATGGGGTTATCTTCCCCCAGTGTTTTAGAGAAATGTCTAAGGAGCCATTTGTTTGTCCCAGGGTGTCCCATTTGGTGCTTTATCTATTAGAGTATTAATCCATTATCACACAAGACTGTTCTTTGACGATGGAAGAAGGAAAGGGCTTGTGTAAGCAGGTTTGGGGTTTTTTTTTTTTCCCTTGGCGTATAAAGTTATACACAGTGATACACAGTATTTTTCTTTGAATTTCAGCATAACTAAGCTCTGTAGCAAATTCTGCTAACTGTATAAAATAATTTTTCTGCTTTATGTAGATGCTGTGTGTCATCGGTGTTAGCCACAATGGTGTGAGTGAGTCAGAGCTGATGGAACTTTATCCTGAACTGTCTTCTGCAGTGTTAGCCTCGCTCATTCACAGCTTGCACAAAATGTGTTTGCTGACATATGGCTGTGGTTTGCTGAAGTTCCAGCACCTCCAGGTAAATTTTGTAGTTCTAAACATGTGCAAGTGAAACCCCCACCCCCTAAGCCCCTGCTGTTTTTTAGGTAAGTTCTGTTGTTCTAACTAGGTAGGCCATGATATGTTTGTGTTTGCTCATCCATTTTCCTTAACGTCTGGTCTGATGTTAGAATCACCTTGAAAACTACTAGCACTGTGATACCAGTATTGGTCAGTATTGTTCAGCAGTTGAAAAACCTGGCATTTCAAACCTTGAGAAATTTCTGATTTATTAGTTGTTAACTCCATGTGTCCTAGAAAACACTGGTTCCACAAAAAACAAGCAGAATTGAAGGAGAAGGGAATATTATCTGAATAACCAGAGCTTTGGTCTAATATAAGACAATCTGTTTGTAGTGCCTTTGTCATCGAAAGATTTTCATTCTATGAGACAAGAAGTGTTTCCTAAAGAAATCTTGCATAGCACGCTGTGTATCATCAGCACTTAATAAACAAATTAAATGCATTCTTTTTCTCTCAATTATACTCTCTTTCAGGCTTGGGAGATGGTGAGACTAGAGTATATGGAAGAAGGTGAAAATGTTATTTCTGCCTATAGACAAAAACTAGTGGAGTACTTCACCGTACAGCTAAGGTAGGTCAGAGTTCCTCAAGATGTGCTAAATTGCAGGCTTTATACCTCATGGATATTTTTGTTTTCTTCATATAGCTTCTTTGACTCAATTTAGTAAATTATTATGGCAAAATAACTCTGCAAAACCCTAGCTGTCAGTGCAGCAGTTTATTATTGACATGTTGCTTTTTAATCTTGGAAGAGATTGAAGACTATGGAGGGGAATGGGCATATAATAAAGTTATCATGTGAAAAGGTAGGATGTGAATTAATACCGTGTAAGTTGTTTTGTGGTAAATGACCCTGTGTGGATTAAGTCCCAGTAAATGCTAGGAAGTTTGAGGCTGCTTGGAACCTGAAGAAGACACAGAAGACCACTTGCATTCAGCAAGCAATTAGCACGTACACAAGAGGAGGTCCAGTAGAAACAGCTGAACAGCTACAAGTTCATATCCAGCTTGAAAACTGATTTGCATTTACAGTCCTGAGTTAGTGTGTCCCAGCTGTGGGCTACTGCTTACTGCTTCTCAGAGCATCCACTGTTGGGTAGCAGAAAGCCAAGAGGGCCACAGTGTACCAGGCAAAGGAGGCACAAAGGGACAGTGGGCTGCTGCAGGGCTGCAGCACTGCTACCGGCCACAGATCAGCCCAAATGGGAGGGAGGAGCAGCTTTGTGTGGGGTACCTGTGGGTTCCAGCACCCTCTGGGATGAAATTTAAAAAAGATGTGAGAAAAAAGAGTACACAGGTCTTAGAGTAGTCTGTTTAGACATTCAGGTATGGCAATTGTATGCTTGCCTAGTTTTCACATCAAATTGACAAGTTCTGTTAGGCCTCTCGGAGTTTTAATTTTGATTTGCTTTTCTCTCAATAGTCAAGACCGAGTGACTTGGAGAAGTGCAGATGAACTTCCCTGGCTCTTCCAACAGCAGGGTGATAAGCAAAAGCTACACAAGTGTCTTTTGAATCTCTTTGTGTCTCAAAACCTTTACAAAAGGTACAAAGATAGCCACTTTGGTGGTTATAAACGTTTCAAAGTAATTTTTTTGTCAATATAAATCAGAAAATGACAGATATACTTTAAAGGAACTTAAACAGTAGAGGCTGAAGTACTAAATGCTGTTATCATATAAATCACCTATTTTTTTCTATTTTGTTACACCTGGGGGTAGGTAAAGGGATAAACACTGCTGTTGAACAGCATTAGTGGCCATGGATTGTCTCTGTAGACACTGTAGCATAAAGACAAAATTCATGCATATGGCCCTTTTCTTTGAAGCTAGCATCAGTCTGAATAGAGGGGTATCAGAGATAAGATGAGCTTCTTATTTCCTTTTTAAAACAGGGGACATTTTGCAGAACTGCTGAGTTACTGGCAGCTGGTTGGGAAAGATAAGAGCTCTATGGCAGCTGAGTATTTTGACTCTCTGAAAGAATATGAAAAAAGCTGTGAGGGAGAGGAAAGTATGATCTGCTTGGCTGATCTTTATGAGACCCTGGGACAGTTTCTTAAGGACCTAGGTCTTCTCAGTCAGGTAAGTACATTTAGAGATTGTTGTAACAGCAAGGAGGCAAATCAAGCAGAGCTCAGTGTGTGCTTTCTGTTGCAGTTGTTAAATTTTTGTAGCATACAGGATGCTGCCTGCTGCCATCATATTCTGAACTTCGTTGTTACAGGCTGTAGCTCCTCTGCAGCGATCTCTGGAGATTCGAGAGACTGCGCTGGATCCAGACCACCCAAGGGTGGCGCAGTCACTCCACCAGCTGGCAGGAGTTTATGTTCAGTGGAAGAAGTTTGGAAATGCTGAACAGTTGTATAAACAGGCACTGGAAATCTCTGAAAACGCTTATGGAGCTGAACATCCTCGGGTAGCACGTGAACTTGATGCACTTGCAACCTTATACCAAAAGCAGAACAAGTAAGCTTAACTACACTGGTATTTTTCTTTCATGTGGAGGTGGTACAAAGATAACAGCAAACATTTTCTTCCTGAAGACAGAATATTTCTTTGGTTCTTTTTTAGAGTTTCATAACTTCCAGTGCAACCATGAGCATCCCCTCTGTAGAGGCCACCCAGTAGGGGCCAACTTTTGTGTTTAGTTGTCCAACAAACCTCTAACAAGTTTAAAAGAGGAGCATTGTCTGGTCCTAAGCGTTTTGGGTGGTTTTATCTTTGACAAAAAGTGTGAATTTCTTCAAGATTTTTAAATTCTCCACAGATTTGTATGTTCAAGTAACTTAGAAGCTTTCCAGAATACCCAATGATGCTACATCTGGTACTTTTTCTAACACTGTAAATAACTGTTTTCAGATATGAGCAAGCTGAGCAACTGAGGAAAAAGTCCTTCAAAATACGCCAAAAAGCAGCAAGGCAGAAAGGCAGTCTGGTAAGGAAGTATTTGATATTTAATAAAAATGCAGGGCATGTTGTGGCTCTGCTAATCTGATGCTTTTGATAATTGAGGGCTTAGGTAGTAAAGTAGCCTAGCAGCAGCTTTGGTAACTGCCCTTTCAACTCTGCTGGAAGTGTAGATGAATCAGTACAACTAGTATGGAATTGAGAGAGGTGGAAAGGAAGTGGATATATATGTTTCAGGGGTGCAGAGTTACTGCTGATAAAATTGGCTGTCAAAATGGCAATGGAAGAAGGTGTTCTCCAGAGTAACTGAGGCATTTATCCTACAAATAACTATTGAACACAGTGCTTACTGCAATGGATAATCCTGGTAATAGTATTAGGTGCCATACTGAGTTTTTCCCTATTTTTTCTTCTGTGTTTTTCAGCTACAGAGTTCCTCTTGTCATCCTTGAGATAAGGGTTTGTTTGTTATGTAGTGCCTGTACTGTTAGAATTCAACTAGTAACTCCGGAGCACTAGTTGTAGCTCTAATGAAAGTAATCAAAAGCCATAAAAATGTTGCTATTTCCACAGTGCTTAAATATAAATTAATTTGGATCATGAAGATTTTGCCCATTTTTGTAATGAGTTCTGCTGCACAAATATTAAGACTGCAAAGATCAAGAATGGGCAGAGCATGTAACAATGACTGTGCTTTTTACTTGTAATTCACTCTGCATGCAAGCATTAGCTTGGCAGCCCATTTTACAAAGACCCATGTAAAACCTTGAGTAATACTTTATATATATTTGTATATGGAATTCAGGATAGGATGACTTGATTTTATGTTTTGAGCTTATAAACCTAAGAATTTGATCTGAATCAGTTATTTGAACTGCAGATTTCAAGCAAATTAGCATGTATGTTACAGGGAAAATAGAGCTGTATGACAGCACAGTAACTTAGATTTCCTTGAAGCATGTTTGGTGAAATTCACTGTTAGATTGTAAATAAGCAGAATGCCTATGTGCCATTTAGCTTGAAAACAGAACTTCAGTAGGATTGTGGTGCTCTTTCGGCATCAGTCTTCTGATGTTCTGTCTGTAGCTGTACAGTCTAAAAGTAACGGTGGTTGGCTACTTTACCTTGTGCTTACCTTGTAGTGTGGCTTTGCTCTCCTGCATCAAAGAGCCCTGCAATTGGAAGAGCTCACGTCAGGCAAAGATACACCGGATAACGCTCGAACCCTCAATGAGCTTGGAGTCCTCTATTATCTGCAGAATAATCTTGAGTAAGTTGTATTAATTGCGACACATCCACTGAGTGTTCCCGTAGATCTAAATGGAAGCAATGAATTGAGAACTAGCATTAAATGTAGACATATGATCAAATACTCATTATATTGCTGTCCTTGATTCATTCTACTAGTTTAGTTTACTATGAAATTCACTCATTTTCTAGAGTTGATGCTGTTAGCATGTGAGTATTTACCAAGTCAGTTCATTTCCTGCATTCAGAATTGATGTTCCACATATAAATTTAACCTAGCCTTCATTGCAAATACCAGTTCTCTTGAAATTTATGCCCCTTCTACTCAGCTTCACTATTTTGTGACCCTCCTTTGTAGTGTTCATCCTTGAACAGCAGGATTGTTGGTTTTCCATGAAAAATGCTCAGAATGCTAGTGTTACAAGAAATCATGAGTTAAATATTTACTGTGCTTGTAATCCTCAAGCTCTTACCCTGCAGCCTTTTTAAGGGCAAAAGGGGACAGAGCAGCACAAAGGTGTTCTAAAAGCAGATGGAGATAAGCAGGGGTGTTGAAGAAGGGGAACAGAAGGTGCAGAACAGTTTTGATTGCATGGTTAGCCAATCTTCACATCAACTTCTTCAGTCCACAGAGGAGTCTAAAACTGTGTGTGGTGAGGGAATTGTAAAGTTACTTTAAATCCCACTCTATTGAACTGAATCTTTTCAGAGAAGAAAGAAAGCACACAGCAAAAAAGCACAGAGTAAGCTCTGGAAGTATTTTTACATTCTTCCTGTATCTGATGTTTTGTGTCACCAGTAGTTGTTGGATAACTACAGAAGTATATCATTTATTGTTGGATCATAATAGTTGTTGGATAACTACAGAAGTATATCATAATTTAGGATCTGCACACAGAGTCTCTGTTAAATGCAGGACCTGCACAGTGAAAGAATTGATTTTTAACAGTTGTTGGAAATGCAGGGGTTTTCATCAGTTTACCCTCATGAAGTCATGACAAAGTGACTGATTATAGAGGAGCAATATCTAATCTCATACAAGATCATTTTATATTCCACATCATTCATACATAGTTCTGTCCAACACAACCTACTTCTAGAGTAACCATACCTCCACTATTTCTTAGGTGAGCATAAGTATAAACCTTCTTCTACTGAAGGTTTAAGTAATTTTTTTTGGATGGATATTGTGTCTCTGCTCTGAATCAGCAAGTCCAAGATTGAATTTTTTATCATTTGATGCAGTTAGAATGAAATCAATGGCAGAAGGGTATGTCACTTTATTAGTTGTTGTATGTTATATCACACATCATCCTATAGCCCTTGCATAGAGTGAACACCTTTTGACACTTGTCTAAGAGCTCCAGAACTGAACCTACAGTTCTGTCTATAAATGGTCTTTTTTTTTCTCTAATGCAAAATGGATTTTTTTTTTTCCCATTTACTAAGCTGACCTCTTGGGAATAGTGTCACACAGAATTTGTCTGTCTGTCAGGATGACAAACTGCCCAGTTGTAATGGATGCTGCCAGTATTATGTGGGGATCACCCATCGTGATAGAGAAGCTGCTGTAAATCTGTAATGGAATAGTAGCATGCTACTCTAGTGAGATAAATATACCCTTTTGATAAGGAAATGCTTGAATGGTGGCATTACACAGAGTCTTTTCCACTTTGTCACTTCTAGACAGATTCTACTATGAGCATCTAGCTCATGACATATATAAAACCCGTTCTAGTCTCTCCCCCTTTGGTGTGAAAGCTGTCCGTTGAACCCTATTATATGTTTTATATTCTTTAAAGTTACTTGAAAAATGTGGTGTATTCTGAACCTTTACCTCGTATTCCTCTATTGCTTTATCCATGGAAGTACTTGACTACTATGAGGAGTTGCCTAAAAGTCAGTAGAATATTTTGAATATGGAAGGATTACTTGCATAACTGAAAATGTAGGTTTAGTTAAAGAAAAGAGCAGCTATGGGGTAGTGTAATTTTCACTGAAATTTGCTAGACTGGCTTTTCAGTCCTTAACAGGGGGGATCCAGGACTACACAGGACTGTATTAACTAGCTCTCTGTCTACATTCTTATGGTTAGCCTGCACAGCAGGACTGCATCTGGGATGTATAGTTCTTCACTGTGTAAATGAATTGCTGATCCAGTATTTGCTTATTCTGAGGAAAGTCCATTACCAGATGTCAGTATATGTGCAGTTTCCAAGGCTGAGTTTGTTATGTTTCAAACGCCACTTCAGCCTGTACAGATGTTACCAGCTTTAAAATATCACTGAATGAATGTGTTCTGTAGGACAGCAGAGCTTTTCCTGAAGCGCTCCTTGGAAATGAGAGAGAGAGTCCTTGGACCCGACCACCCAGACTGCGCACAGTCTTTGAACAATCTGGCAGCCTTGTACAATGAGAAGAAGCACTATGACAAGGCAGAGGAACTGTATGAAAAAGCTTTAGACATCAGGAGGAGAGCACTGGCTCCAGATCATCCCTCCTTGGCTTATACTGTGAAACATCTGGCAGTGCTGTACAAAAAGATGGTAAGCACAAGCCTCTTACCTTTTCTCATCCCCTAAATTAACTGTAATGCCTTGCATTGTTACAGTCTTCAGTCCAAAAGGAGTGGAGTGTGGGGATTTTGTCAGCTATTGGTGTTCCACACACATAAAAGATGCAGTCAAGCGGCCTCAGTCTGTTTCCAAAAAGCCCAGTAGCTTTTTCAAAACACACTTTGCTTAAAAAGCTATTTATGAATAATGTCTTCAGTGTCCTGCATGCTCAGTATTCACTACAAAGAATTTCTCATTTGGTTAAAAGCTAGTGTTTTGGCTGCAGTGAGGGAAGCTCTTCCCAGCTGTAATTGAGTTCTTCACTGTCTGCTATGTGACATCCAGGTACAAGAGTTTGGTCACATGTATCTTAATGGAAAAATTATGTTTTAGGGTATGGTAGTAGTTCCTTTTACACAATGACCTTGAACTTTACAGTCAAAATGAGAGTAACTTGAAGGCTCATGAGGAACATAGTACTTTAGAAATAAACTGTCTGAGCCACCTCCAGCTTATGTTGATTCAGTGAAAGACGAGAGTTACTCGCTTGCGAAATGTACTACGGGGAATAACATTAATAGTAGTATAAACTTCTGCATTTCAGGATTTCAGAATGTTTTATGAATATTTTGTTTGCAGATGGTAGTTCTAACCATTTGATATCAGTGTAAGAGTGATGTAAAGTTTTCAGCTGTTGAACCAAGAATTTTTTTCTTTTATGTTTTCACATTTTACTGTTCTTCAAAGAGTCCTTGAAGATAATCCCTTGGGTCAAATGCTCCTGTAGTTTTGCTCAGTAATTGTTACCTGCTGTTGTGTGCATGAAACTGTTTTGGGTCATGTATTCTCTGCTCACTTGAGGTTCTAATATTCATGCTGCTAGAAAGTGCAAAAGCATGCAATATTTGCATCAGAAAGCTCTTTGCTAGTTTGAAGGAGCACAAATGAAAATTCATGGTGAACTAGTGATGCAGGGAAGAGCGGAGGAAGAGGAGGGACAGGAATCAGATATAGAAAATCACAATTATTTATAAATAAGTATTTATTCCAGATGAATTGCCAATCATCTTCAAACTGTGGCATGATGATGCTTTGAAAAAACAAGGAGAAAAATTGATTTTAATTTTGCAGTTACGATGAACCATTATATAATGGACATTTGCAGTATTTAATTTCTAATTGCTATTAAATATGAGAATTCACATTCCAATAATAAAAGCCTAAGCTTACTTCTGAAGTATATCCAGTTAATGTGTGAGAAGATTCAAATTTGGAAGAAAACAGATTGGCTAGAAAAATAATCTACAGTAAAACTAGTTGGAATACGAGAGGAATATTTTAGAGAAACCAAAGTCAAGAAGCCAAAGCCTCAATACGGTGAATGGGAAGCAACAGGTACTTGAAATGGCATTGGATGCTGTGGCTGTTCCAAAGATGATGCGAACACCGCTTCAGTAAGGAGAAAACTGTTCAAAAGTTAGGGCAGCTACCATTCCCATTCCTGTATCACCAGTAAAATCTAGGCCCTTTAGGACAAAAAAATAAGCTCTGCTCATTTACGGCAAGATAACAAAATACAAATGGAGAAAATTATTTGGATGAAAGTACAACTGAAAATTCTTTCTAACAGCCTTCTCGGTGAGACACTTGTGGGGAAAAAAATAATTTAAAAAAGAAAGAGACATAGCTGAGAAACACATGAACTGGAAGTTGAATATGCCCAGTGTTTTGGAAAATTAGGTCCTAATAAATATTAATGAAAAACAATCTATGCAGAATATAGCTATGAATTAACCAAAGTTAAACCCTTATTCTGAAAACAGTAACCTCTTCTCCAAGGCTTTTTGTTTAAAACAGATTTTACTGTTACCATTTTGACACAAGACAACTGAATCATTTTTTCCCTTTTTTTTTTTTTTCTAGGGAAAACTCGACAAGGCCGTTCCTCTGTATGAACTAGCGGTTGAAATTCGACAGAAGTCATTTGGCCCAAAACACCCTAGTGTAGCAACTGCTTTGGTGAATCTAGCTGTCCTTTATTGTCAGATGGTAAGTTTTTCATGTCTTATATGTTTATTATTCCTGTCTTAGGTTTTGGGTTTTTTTACGATTCATACCTAAATGATACCAAAGAAACCTGATCACACTTAAAAGGGAAATTTCTTATGAGACTTGCAAATTCTTAGGTTCCATTTTAAAAATTGAAAGGATATTTGGCAAGGGGAATGTATGCAGGGAACAGATAATTGCTGTAACTGGCATTTCACAATGACACTTGGTTTAACGCTCTTTAAGATGATGCAAAATGCCCGCATGCTTTATAGGACTAGAGCTAGAGTACAGCATTTTCAGCGATATGGCAGTTAGCACAGTATGATGGAACACAGCTCCACCACTGACTGCGAAGGGAAACATAATTCTTTGAAATTGAGAAAGAGTGCTGACCTTGATGAACTGCAGCTCTGGGTAGCTAAAAATCTGAGACAGCTGTAGACTTTCTAGTCTACAACTAGTATGAGATTCAAAGAAGATGCAATCAGCTTACCAAATTCCTTACTTAACATCAATAGTAGTGAGCTGTAGATTGTTTTCTTGTTTTCTGTATTTCTACGATCTGCATATCTGATTTCAAACAGGGTTTAAAGGTGCCTCAGGTAAAATTAAAGAACATGTGGTAATGCAAAACTTTTCAAAACTGCCTAGGAAGTCCAGACCGTAATTATTATAATATGAGTGGGAATTGCATTTGCAAGTGCAAGCCAACAGCTTTAACAGTCTCAATTATCATCCTCATCTGTCATAGAATCATTTAGGTTGGAAAAGACCTACACGATCATCGAGTCCAACTATCATCCATGCCCACTAGACCATGGCACAGAGTACCTCGTCTGTGTGCTTTTTGAATACCTCCAGGGATGGTGACTCAACCACTTCCCTGGGCAGCCTATTCCAATGTCTGACAACCCTTTCAGTAAAGAATTTTTTTTCCTCATATCTAACCTAAATCTCCCTTGCCTCAACTTGAGGCCATTTCCTCTCGTCGATCTTTATTTCTGGTCTGCTTCAGGAATGCTAGCCAGCTTTGTTGTCTCTTGAAAAGCATTTATGGAACTCCTTGAGTCTAACTTATAGTTGTAAGCACAAGAAGTAAAAATTTTGCTCTGTCTTCTGCTTGCCACAGCTTGTTCAGTATTGTACCAGTATTTGTCAGGGGTATGGTTTGGCCAATATTTTAAGCTCTGTTCTCATTACATCATAAAGAGAGTATGTTATCATAAACCTGCCTTAATAGATAAATGGCATTTCTTGGTAAAGTTAATTTCATTTATCTAATATTACACCATGTTAAAAAGCACTATTGCCAGATAATTGTCCGAATTTTTACCAGTAAAAGGTGTACACGTCAAGTGCATAATTTTACTAGATCAATAATAGTATCAAGGAGTGTTTATTACTTGGAAGAGGTTAAATGTTGATGCCTACACATATCACTTATTTAAAGAAAAAAATTAATTCATATTCATAGATGTAATATTTTCTTAGTTGACACCATAAAAATAACCATAGTGGAAGCTATAAAAGGATATTATCTAAGAAGACTCTTTGGGTGTATTGAATTAAACACTGAGAGACAGAACATACTTTAAGCCTCCTCCACCTTCCTTTTCTGTCTAAGATCTGCTCATTAAAAATAAAATTGAGGATACAGCCCAGGCAAAGTGTTTATTGATGAGTAATATGTGACGTTCAAATCAGCAGTTATATTGGTAAAATATCTGTATTTTTTTTCTTTTCCTCTGCTTAGGAAACAGGTTGAGAAATTTATTGCAGTATTCAGAGAAAAACTCCTTATTGGGACCTGTAGGGTGGGGAGGAGAGAAAGGTGACAGGTCATATGGGATGTGCAGATGTGTACATTATTAGTTATTTTACCACCAGCAACAACGAACTGATAAAATTCATTCCAACAGACTGTTTTAAGAATATTTTAAACTTTTGTAATCCTTAAGAAGATGTATCCTTGTAGAAGAGTAATAAGCTTAATGTGACTAGGTGATTTTTGTTGTTCAGAGGTTCCATTCATTTCTTCCCACCTCACTAAGCTTGCTGCATTTAACCAGCCTTATGCAAGATTCTGACTTTTTTTAAAGCTGTAATAGTGTGAAAGTGAATTTTAAACTCGCCTAACAGAGAACAGTAACACAGAGAAACAGGAGGCTGCTGTGCCCACTCAAAGCTAGCCAGCACATTCAAGTACTGTTTTTTGCAATATTTTTTTATGAACAGGCATAGAACGATTCACGAAACAGAGTGTATTTACATTATTTTTAGCAAATGCATTTCACTGTACTGAAGTAGTAATCAGAATTGCAATTAACACAAAGAAAAACCAATAAAGACTGTTTTCAGGGATCATTGATTTGAAATAAATTAATTCCTATCC
This sequence comes from Aviceda cuculoides, assembly GCA_035590195.1. Lineage (NCBI taxonomy): Eukaryota > Metazoa > Chordata > Aves > Accipitriformes > Accipitridae > Aviceda > Aviceda cuculoides. The sequence continues at coordinate 24,360,229 of JAVJGG010000029.1, forward strand.
CATGAAATGTCCATTTAGTTTATATTTTTATATTATACCATTACCAAGATATTTGCATACAAATACATGGTTGTAATAGAATAATGCACAAAAGAACAATGGAAAAATATACATGTTGTTGTGTGTGCTATGTATAATATAATATAGAGAGCTAGTAATGTATGTCTAGGTTAAAAACATGACAAAAATTAACAAAAAATTAGCTGTTAATGATAAGGAAAAAGAATTAGTTCTATAGTTAAGATCTAATATGGGCTGAGGAAAAAGATTGAGGACATCTTTCCAAATCAATGAAAGAAGGAAAATTGGAACTGAATAGTATGGATGAGAGCCTTTGGCTGGAAGTAGGAAAAGAGCAAAAAAAGGAAACAAAGATTGCTACACAAAACAGCAAATCTAAAGGGAGCCCACAGATCTCTGTAATCTGAGTCAGATCACAGATCTGATTCGGATGGAAATTAAGTCAGAGGAAAAAATAAAGTAGGACAACTGTGGAATTATATAAATTGCTGCAAAAATACTTACTTCAGTGGATATAAAATGCACAATGCTGTTTGAGTGTATGGCATGCAGGGTCTTTCTATATGGTACAGACATTTTGTCTGTCTCTATGTTTAGCCGATTTTTTTCCTTCCTGTCACTGTTGATGTGCTTTGCAATTTCCCACCTTTCTGCTGACCTCCACAATAGAGATGGTGTTATTTCAACTGTGGCATTTTGAGACGACTGTAGTTGAAATACTAAATAAATCTAAAAAATGCATCCATCGCTTTAACTTTCTTCAGGCTACACTTTATCCTCAGCTATGCTGATACAAATCCAAAGCAAATGAAAAGATATGTGGTCAGGTTTTGACAGAGGGAGGAAAAGTAGATGAATAGAGCCAATATAAAGGAAAGATTTCACTTCAGTAGCTAGAGGTGTGCCAATGTGAGGATATGTGAACACCGAACAACTGAAACAGAAATTAAATTACACATAAAGCTAAAAATGGTTATACTGGAGATATAAAAAGAAATCTGAGAGGGAAAAAAAAGATGGAAAAAGTATAATTTTAGGGTAGGCAGTTTGAGAGAGGTTGGGGGGTTTTTTTTCATTAAGCAAATAACTGTAGGTCAATGTTTTTAGATGGATGCTGTAAATTCTTCCTGTCTTTGAAAAGAACTTTTTTACTTTCTGAAACATGAATGATCCATAGGCACCAGATGTTAACTTTTTTTGTGTAAGCCAAAGATATTAGCTTTAGATTTCTTTGAGTAGTTTAGAGACCTGCTGCCAATGCACTCATTTTAAACAACAATAAGACTATTATTAGTAGGTTTCAAGACATTTCAGTCACTATACTCATTATTTTCACATTATTGCACCCTCTGTCTCTAATCCTTTGAGAGTTCTGTATTTGTGGTATCTGGGATCTCAAAACATGAAGGGCACCTCAAAACATGAATTGTTTAAACCATTAAGAAATACTTTCACACAATTTTACTGAAGGCAGATTCATTGCTGAATGAACTGGAATTTCCACCTTTTTTCCAGCTCCATAGCTGCTACGGGCATCTTCTTTCTTGAATGTTGTCATAATTCTCATCTCTCCAACATTGCAAGAATTTCTTCCCCTTTCCCCTACTCCCTTTAGGAGGATGTCTGGATTCTCTGAAATGGCGACATACATGCATGTGGAAGATCATATAATGCTGCCACTTTTTTTCCCATGACCTTGTGATTCAACAGACTAGTGGGCAATAAATTAGTTATAAAAATGAGCAATCAGCAAAATGTTGCTTAAATAACTTTCTCCAAATAGATCATTGAAAGATAATGCAGAAGTAAACATAGGCATGAAAAAAAAAAAATTCATTTTATATGTTATTTCCTGAATAACCTATTAATCAGCTCAGACCTACAGTCAGGATTTCATTGATCAACATGTGTTGATTTTTTTGTAATAGTAATTTTGCTTGAAAATTTAACCCAAAATATTTTAATGTCCTCGTTTATATAGTTCTAAGACCTCTCAAAGAAAAGTTAGTTTTTATTAGTTTATGAGGTCATTTATGCAATTTTTGTTATATGAGGGCTTTTTTGAGAAATCTTGATGTCAGACTATCAAATAGCACATTACCTCACTTTGTCTGATTATATGATTCTATATTCTTTCTGGATTTTATTAGCTGGTATCAAACACACTTGAAAAAATATGAAAATAAATACGTTTTTTCTCTGAGCTTTGTAACAGAGAAAATAGTTAGAGCCAGTAGCATCTCCCCTGGATTTTAGGAGAATGGTATTACCCTGCCTTTCTCTGAGAGATTGCTAGTTACCCTCTGTCAGTGAGCAACTGTCTCACTGCAAAGCAGAAGCACGATCTCATCTCTTTTGTCTGTGTTCAAGGCAATTACTTCTTAGAAAGTGGAATTTCTTCAGAATGACTATGTACAAGAGCAAACGCAGAAACCAAAGATGTAAGTAAATTGTAAAGTTTTTTTAATGTTCTTACAGACTAGGGAAAATAAATCTCCAGTTTCATTGAGAACCATTCTTTACTTTACCCTGCTCTGGTTAAATGATACCAGGAAAGCAGGAACAGTATTCCCTGCCAATTATCCCAGTGTATCTGTATGTTAAGTGCATGAAAGAGCTTTAAAATAAAAAATTAGTTCACTTGTTACTATGGAAACCCTCAGTAAGTGATTGCTTTATAATATCAACAAAGAAATAGAGATCAAATATAAGTTTAGTTCCGAACAGCATCCTTTATTCAGGGCTAATGACTGGCTAGCTGTAGCCTTTGAGTTGACAGGGTTGACACATTTTCATTTGGTAGACTTTTTTATGTGATTCTCTTTAGGGAACCAGAAATACCAGAACTTTAAAAGCAGGTATTTTATTTTCCTTCACTGCAACTTTCAGAAGAATTATCTAGTTTGCTTAAACCACAGAAACAGAAACTGAGGAGAGGGAAGGATGCATGTGTCTCTGTTGTGTATTTAAGACACTCCAGCCCTGAAAATTCACTGGCTTCTAAATGCATGAGTTTCCAGTCAAGCACCTGCTTGACTTTTTAAACTGCTATGGCATCAGCCAGGGGAACTTCAGTATCAATATTGTCTCCTCCAGAACATTACGGGAGGGTGACTGGGGCAAATAAAAATGAAGTGCTGTGGGTCAGGTCATGAAGTATGTGTTACTGTAGGGAAATCTAGCAAGAGGCCAGGTTATAAATGGAGAGCATGTCTGAGGCTGAGAAAAAAGACATTCTTCTAAGAAAATGCCATACAGGGACTGTGTGCTTTCAGAGAGAGAGCAGGATGGGAGGAATGTCAATCCAAAAGAAGATAAGTTTGGACTTTATTTGGACAGGAGCATTGTTACTGCTCAGAGTTGAAGGGATATATACAGCTATATTATTGACCTCGGTTTCTCATCCTTAGAGCTTAATCCGTGCAGGTCTCCTTCAGTTTTTCTTCCCAAAAACAAATGGATGTGCTGCATGCAGAAAGTTTGCAGGACAAATCTCTGCTAAAATCTCTGCAACAGAAATCAATCATCTGCTTCACATTCAATAAAATAAATTATCATAATTTTCATTCCCGTAGCAGCAGTGAAAGAAAATTATTTATATGCAGGCAGATTACAATCTAGTTAATTTTAACATACTAATTACTCTCACCATTATTATGTAAACCGGGAGCTCTTTCTATAGCCAGCTGCATTCTTGCATTCTCTCCTGTTCAAGCCTGTTTATGGTATACAATAAGAAAATTTGTTACTGGGTAGCTGAGTTGTTAGGATTTTTGTTGCAGGGATATAGTCATTCATAAAAACTGCACAAGAGGCTTTTAAGAATGCTTTTATGAAGAGAATCTGCCTTCTTCCCCTTTCCTCTCTACCCCTGCTGACTCCAAGGAAAATCTGTGATTTACCAAGAGAAAAAAAAAAATTTAAAAAAAAAAAAAGAAACCTAATTAGAATCAAATTTGTAATTATGAGGGTGGCTGTTAATTTTTTTTTAAATTGTCTCTAATTTTAAGATCCCAATCAGTAAAATATCACAATAAAACTGTCTCCGCTATATTAAATACCAATACTGTATACATGGATGCTTCATTAATACCACTTAGCTAATTAGCAAGTGCAAAAGACTTAACAGACAAACAAAACAATTTGAGTAATTTTGATATTGCTCCTATTCATATTACTCAATGGGTTTTTGAAAGCTAGACTTCATCTAAGCAATTGTTTCTCTGAAATACAAGGGATAATGCTAGCAGCTGTGTTAAACAGTAGACAAGTACTACATTTTCTGTCCATTACATTTAATGTATGTTCTATTTCAAACTTGAAGGCATTTTTGGTGGCCCTTAATAAACAATAATAAAAGATATTTAGTATATAATTTCCAATATATGTAGGGTAAACCTTGGGGTTTGTATCTCCTCACAACCTCTCAATAGAACACTTGAACATGTGGCATAAAAGAGAAGTGAGCTTTGTGGTTTTTTCTTATTCACTGAAGTTCTGATTCTGGATTTGGTATACTCTGAACAGTATTATAAGCATTGCTTTCCTAACCCATTTTTTTCTTTAAACGTTTGAAGAAGGGTGTAAAGGCATTTTGTACTTAATTTAAAAGCATACAAGATCAGAGAGGAGGATAGAAAAAATAGAGACATGATGACCTTTTTCTAACATAAAATATAAGGAATCCCCACTTCCAACCTTTGTCCCAGGTACAAAACTGTTGCTAGAGGAGTAGGTGCAAAAAAATGGGTCTACTTACCTGTCTGTATTAATGAGAAAAAGGTTCCCTATATATTTTTTCAGCTGCAGCTTCACACATAAGTCTTCTAAGTTCAAAACTGATCTTAACGTTTCGCTTTCATTGTACCTTTGGTTTTGATTCTAGTCAAAGTGGCACTCATATTAAGTAGTTAATATATTTTATTTATTCCACACATGATTGTAACTGATGAGAATTAAAACTAAATATCACATTAAATTGTGAAACTTGCATCACTAAATAAACAGAATTCAGATGAAGGCTATTTCTGTTTGAGTGTTTGTGTGTACCTACCTACACACATACACACAGTCTCCATGCGTACATTTGTCTGCACACCCAGATTTATAGCATGCTTTATCCTTCATTGAGGACGCTATCTAGCTGATGGTCTGGATTCTCATTTCATTCCACAGACCTAATGAGTGACTGAGGGGAAACCATCATAACAAATGCAATCTTACAAACACTGAAGAACTGGTTAACACGTGTGGTAAAGCTTTTCTGAAATAAAACGTTTGAATATCGGACTGACCTGCTTTGGGGCTGCAGCTGCTGAGGAGGATGGTCAGGGTAAGCCTTGTGGTAGGCTGCAGTGCACATGTGGATATTCTCCATGGAGAGGCAGTCATTCACATCTGGAGATGCCATGCCTCCAAGCCTCCTCTCACAAAGCGAGTAGCAGGCATCCATTTCTCACTGGGGTCTTTCTTGTAGACTTCACTGTTACAGGAATCAAAGCAGGCTACTACCCTTGAAGACAACAACACTGGAAAAAAATTGACTTACCTATAAACCAACTTTAAGAAATTCACATTATTACACACACATTCATGGTTACTACAGCTTCACCACTTAAATCAGGACCACCTTGTGGAGGGCTGTGAATGAAGAGAATGAAAAGGTGATCCTTAATGAAGTTTCAGTATAACACTGTAAATTTGACTCAGAAGAAATGCAAGAGGAGAAGGAGACAGTAATGGCCAGTGAGGCAGGCAGCCATGTTTTGAGGAAGGCGTGCGGCAGCACCTGGGAGGAGATGGCAGAGTAATGCCTGGAGTGCAGAGGCTGGTGTGGGACTTCCTGCTACACACCTGAACCGGGGGTGGGAAAGTTAAGGCAAAGATGGAAAAATTAAGGGAGAAAATAGGACTTATCTTCTACTTTCTTCAGCTTCATGTTTTCAGTTCTTCATGAGACCTTTTATGCATGTCGGCAATGACGATCTTAGTACAATGGCAGTTGAAGCAAAGAGCAGTTACTTTTGAATATTAGGAACCATTGATAAAGTCAACAGTTATCATAAGCAGAGCTACAGATCCTGTCCCTTTCCAAGGGGTTAATTCCAAGGCATTTATCCCAAACTTGTTCATGATAATATGAAGAATGCTGTCAACATCAAATGGCCTTGAAATTGCACTCCAAATGCATTAATGAATTCTGCCACGGCTTGGCTACCAGCTCCATGTAAAATATCTGTTTCCATTGCATATTACAGGTTGCTTAGTTGTAACAGTTATTGCTCTTTTTTATGTTGACATGCTGTGAACAGTAATTTTTTTTTAAATTATCATCCAGATTTTGTAAAGATTCTGCTTCTTTTAAAACCAAGAGGTGATTAGTTATATTTCAGGGTTGTTTTTTTAAAGACTAATGAGAGGGGAGACATCATGCTTCCTTTAATTCTGGTGATTTCTCTCTCCTCATAGGAGATATGTCACACCTTTACCTGTAGTTGTCAAATGGACTATCATTCTTTGCCCTCAGTCTCCAATTTCATTTGTCCAGTCCTAGGTTTCCCTGTATGCAGAGTGCTATAGAAAGTAACATGTGCATTTATTCAAGGTCTAAATAAGTGACAGTAAAATGAAAGTAAAAAAAATTGTTTTCAAAACTTATGCAGGTAGCTGCTGCAATGTAGAATGCATGTGGCTGTTGCAGAACGTCATAATATTTCTGACTTAAACTAGTGCTGTATTTAGAGATGTGCCATCCACAGGTGTTGCCTGATGTGTGCTTGTCAAGTATCCTTGTCTTTCTGGAGGAAGAATTTTGTGTATTCTGATAACATCTGATGAGAAATTCTGTGAAATTCCAGTTTGAAGGAGTATTTTGATTTTTGTCCTATCAGCATTCTTTGATCTATTGCATTGCCTGCTATACTTTCTTTTATTGATAAGGTCCCACTTGCCATCTTTTCATCATGGATTTGGTGTTCACATTTTCTTTGTCCACCTTTACAGATAGCGTAATCACTTTCAGCCTTTAAAAAATAGAGTTGGCATCTGTTGCGTATTGCTGTATTACAGTTTGATCAGTCCATGATTACTTCCATCTTCTTTTGCCTCTTAGGGCAATAAAGAGCCCCCAGTACTGAAGCTGCTGCTGCTCAAAGAAAATAGCAGTCTTTAATACAGTGTGTGCTAGGAGTTAAAGTGACTGGAAAACCAAACCTCATTGGGGAAAACAAATGTAGTTACTGACCTAGATACATATAAGAAAACTCTGCCTATTTCCTTAAAACATCAGAGACCCAGACAACAAGGGAATAGCTCTTCAGCATGTTATAGAGACAGCTTTCTTCATGTAAAGCTATCCTAGAATAGCCCCAGGATATTCCTATTGCCGCATACCTTTTGAGGAAGTAGAGTTCAGAGCAATTAAGTGTATCAGTAATAAGGCCGAGCAAGAAGACACTGATGACCTGCAGGAGTACAAATGTCATTGAATATTCACATCACATGGATAACATCTTTATAACAAAAAAAATGTAATTGCTACTCAACAAATCAGGGACTTCAGGGATAGAAGAGCTCTTCTCATAGCTTTGAAGGGAATTCATTATGACCTGAGGAGGCTGGCTTGCTTGAAATTATTCACTTCCCAATGTTACTAAACAGTAAAACTTAAGACATATGTCCCTCAGTGAAGCATGCAGGGTAAATAAGCTAGAATTTCTTCTTTGACACTTTTTCAAGTGTCTGTGTAGGCTTCTAAAGCAGATATGGGTTTTTTCTGCTTCTAGACTGTACAAGGGAATCAAAAGTATTGAAAGATAACTGTTTCAAAAAGCATCTTTTGAGAGATGAATAGTCTGACCAAACTCTACATGCACAACTTACATGATGCTCCCCGCTGCTTGGTGGGAGTCTGCCTCCAGAAGAAAAGTAGAATTTTTGTCACCATAGAGTAAACGCTAGGAGGAAATTCTAAAAGTGAGGAGGAAAGCTTGGGGAATCAAGAACTTACAGTCTGTCTTGAAAAGGGGAGAGAAAGGAATAAACAGTGCAAGTACAGATTCAGAAGTGACTTCTAAAAAAATTCTCTGAGAGAAGATGTCAGAACACCTGAAATGCAAGTGGAGAACATAAGAAAGAAATCCAGACAGTCATTTCATTGTTATGGAGGAGAACATTATATTTAGGGCAGAAAACATATACATATTTAGGGCAGAAAAAAACCTTAATAATAGCTTTGGCTTCATTAAAAAGGTTATGGTTTTAATGTTGGGAGGTGTTTATTTTGCATGTTAGTAGAATAGTGGACAATATACAGCAATTCAACAAAAAAAGAATAATTGGAAAGCTAGGGATAACTCATAAAAACATGTCAGCTACTGTTAAGGATCATAAAAAGGGAATTATTAAAAAAGATGAACAGATGCAAATAATGTAATTTGGATTATGTGATTTGAAGTTTATTAGGGGAATTAGCAAATGAATGTACCACACATCGAAAGTTTGTATTTGAAAGGTCATTTAAAACTAAGAAGGTATCAGAAATATAAATGTAATGCCGGTTTTCATGCACACATAGAATTCCAGTTCTCAGCCCTGCTCAGGCTGGCAGCAAATGCTGCTATGTTCATCAATAACACAATTTATCACTAGTGAAATAGCACTTACTGTATATTGGTTAGTCTCCTACTAAGAATCGAAACTTACAAGTTCTGAGACTGCACTCCAGTAACGACCTGAGTTCTGGGAAAACCAGTAATAGTTTTAAAAAGTGAAGTCTGTTCAAATAACAACCAACAGGATGAAGGTAATCATAGTCTAAAGCAATCTATATAGAAAGACAATTCTGGCTCTTAAATTGAGCAAACAGAAGTCCAGTGGTCAGAACTTGAAGTTAGATGACTGCAGGCTAAGTTAAGATACACATTTTCTGATTGTAATCAGTCATAGAGATAATTTACCAAAAGTACTTGCAATTTCTCCTCTCCATCACTTAGATTTTGAATCCATATTGTTTATCTATTTTAAAAAGTCTCTTTTAAACTTGTACTATGGACCTGATTACAAAGTATCTATTCAAACCTTACAGTATATTGTAAGCTGAAAAGAGTATTATTGTCATAAAACCTCTAAAACCTTTAAAATTGTGGAAATCTTGAAGGGATTCCAGTCTTCCTCTATAAAATCTCTGTATGCTGCTGTAGCAGTGCCATCTACCTGTCTACTCAGAAAAAGGAGAAAAACGCTCCAGGGGTTCAGAACACAGAGAATCTGTCCTCTTAAGGGAAAATCTGCTGTTGTTTATTTTCACATAAAGTACAAACTTTTTTAAAAAAAAAAAACAGAAAACTTGCATGACCACATATGTAAGTAGTACAAGTCCTGATTTTAAGCACACCTTTTTTTGCTTTCATAGCTGACCTCATTTTTTTCTGTTGCCTTTCATGTACTATCTCTGTAGGAACACAGCAGGAAAGAACACCTCCACCCTACCTCCAGTACAGGTCTTAACTTCAGACAAAGCCTGTGTCTCTGCCTCTTTCCATAATCAAAACTATTGACAGGCTGAAATCCCAGTCTTTCTAATGTGTGCAATCTTTTCTCAATAAATCACTGAGACTTTTGATTATAAAATTAAACATATAAAATGAAAAAAGCAGAGGACTTCTAATAAATATTTCAGTGACTTACCTCCAGCTTTAACTAGTGATAAGACCAAGCACAGTATATGCTTACTGACACCTTCACAAGGAAAAAAATCATAAAATTAAAAAAAATACCTTTCAAGTCTCTCAAATTAGTATCTAAAATTTGATAAACCATGAAAGGGATATTTACTGGTTGTGAAGCATCAGCCAAGACCTAAATGCTACATAAAGTTCAGCATTTTTTTAGCAGTTTTATCTTTGAGAATCTTCAAAAGTAAAATCCAGAAACACTATTGGATGTTACTTTGGAAACATTCCCCCTCCTCCCTCTGTACACAGCCGAGAGGCGACAGAGATCTCAGGTACATTAGAGTGGCATTACAATGAAGACTGAGAGCACATATGACCAATATTTACACTCCAGCTCCTATCTTATCCTGAGCATTCAGCACCACATTTTTAGTTTTGAAGTGCTCACATTTTTTGGTCTTAAATTTTGTGTTTCCTCCGTTCCAACTAATTTCTTCTTTTTTTTTTTTTAGTTATTAGTGTGTTAAACATTTTGAAAAATAGGTTGCATTGTTGGTTTATGTTGTGAATTATGGTTATAGACTTTTCTACCCCCCCCTTAAAACTAAGGTGGAGTCTCTTCCTCATTGTCCTTTGCAGAAACCTGCAGTGATTTCTATAAACTAGTCTTTGTTTTTTCTTGCACTTCCCACAAAATAAAGTCTGCCTAGGGCTGCTTTTCACCATAAATAAATAAATAAATAAATAATGAATATATATATTGTATTATAAGTCTTCTTTTGGCCCTGGTGAGTTAGAAATTGTCTTAGAAAATCATCCAATTGTAATTCTTTAAAAAGAACAACCATTATTCTCCAAATTGCTGGTATCTGTCTTATTAATACTTTCCAAAGGCAATTCTATTGCTGATTTTGGTTCACCTCCAGGTCTGTCATAAAGCTGGGTCTAGGTGTGATCTTCCAGCCTGGTTTCACTGCTTGTGTTCAGATATTATTTCCTTAGGAATCAGTGAAGTTTTTGCACAGCTATTTGCAATGCTTTGGTTTTGCTATATTTTTATTGTGTTACTGCAGGGCAACATGTGTTATCAGCACAGAACTGAAACCTAATGCCAGAGAGTCTCAACACTCAGCAATCTCATTTATTATTCTGAAAATGGTCTTTCCATTTTATGAGCTATCTTTTTTGAAGAGAAGATTTATTTTTTTTTTTTGACTTACAGCCTATCATTAAAAAAAAAAAAATCAGGGAGAGAGTGGTGGGGTAAGGGAGGTACCTTCCAGTTTGTCCTGAGTGTCTGAAATAAAAGACAGAGAAAATCTCAGTAATTAGTACTGGCCACTTGTAAAATGGGATGCCTGTCCTGAGAAACGGAAACATACCTTCTGATGCACTAAATATTGATTTGACTGGCCTTCCCATGGGGTATCATCTTATGTCTTCCATTTAACATATTTGATCAGGAATAAGTCTTATAAAGATGGATACATGCCAGTATGGATGTAGATCTAGCACTTTTTTCCTTACTCCAATATTCCCTAAAATTAAAATAGTTTTTAAGCATTAACGTATGTTTGTCTACAAATCCCTTTCATGACACCAGAAAAGTCAAACACAAAAAGTAACCCTACAGAGGGCGGAAGCAAGGAGGGGTAGCCTGGGAGGAATACGGAGAAGTTCTCTGAACAGCCAGGGATCAGGTTAGGAAAGCCAAAGCCCTGATAGAATTAAATCTAACCAGGTATATCAAGGGCAACAAGAAAAGCATCTATATGTATGTCAGTGTTAAAAGGAAGACTATGGAAAATGTGGGCCCTTTCCAGAAGAAAATGGGAGACCTGGTTACCTGGGACATGGAGAAGGCTGAGGTACTCAACAAATTTTTTGCCTCAGTCTTCACCGGCAAATGCTCCAGCCACACCACCCAAGCAGCAGAAGACAAAGGCAGGGACTGGGAGCATGAAGAACTGCACATCGTAGGAGAAGATCAGGTTCGAGACCATCTAAGGAACCTGAAGGTGCACAAGTCTGTGGGACCTGATGAGATGCATCTGTGGGTACTAAGGGAACTGGTGTATGAAGTGGATAAGCCACTAGCCATCATTTTTGAGAAGTTGTGGCAGTCCAGGGAAGTTCCCACTGACTGCAAAAGGGGAAACGTAAGCCTTATTTTTAAAAAGGGAAAAAAGGAAGACCCAGGGAGCTACAGGCCAGTCAGTCTCACCTCTGCGCCCAGCAAGATCATGGAGCAGATCCTCCTGGAAACTATGGTAACACACATGGAAAATAAGGAGGTGATTGGTGACAGCAAACATGGCTTCACTAAGGGCAAATCATGCCTGACAAAACTGGTGGCCTTCTACAGCAGGGTTACAGCATTGGTGGATAAGGGAAGAGCTACTGACGTCATCTACCTGGATTTGTACAAAGCATTTGACACTGTGCAACACGATATCCTTGTCTTTAAATTAGAGAGACATGAGGTTGACGGATGGACCACTTGGCAGATAAAGAGTTAGCTGGATGGTCACACTCAAAGAGTTGCAGTCAATGGCTCGATGTCCAAGTGGAGACCAGTGACAAGTGGCATTCCTCAAGGTTCAGTATTGAGACCAGCACTGTTTAATATCTTTGTCAGCAACATGGACAGTGGAATCAAGTGCATCCTCAGCAAGTCTTTCAATAATACCAAGCTGTCTGTTGTTGTCAACATGCTGGAGGGAAGGGATGCCATCCAGGGGGACCTTGACAGGCTTGAGATGTGGGCCTGTGTGAACCTCATGATGTCCAACAAGGCCAAGCACAAGGTCCTGCACCTGGGTCAGGGCAATCCCAAGCACAAATACAGGCTGGGTGATGAGTGGATTGAGAGCAGCCCTGCAAAGAAGGACTTCAGGGTGTTGGTTGACAAGAAGCTAAACATGACTTGGCAATGTGTGTTTGCAGCCCAGAAAGCCAACCATATACTGGGCTGCATCAAAAGAAGTGTGACCAGCAGGTCAAGGGAGGTGATTCTCCCCCTCTGCTTTACTTTCGTGAGACCCCATCTGGAGTACTACATTCAGCTGTGGGGACGCCAACATAAGAAGGACATGGACCTGTTGAAGCAACTCCAGAGGAGGGCCACGAAAATGATCAGAGTGCTGGAGCACCTCTCCTATGAAGACAGGCTAAAAGAGTTGGAGTTTTTCAGCCTGGAGAAGAGAAGGCTCTGGGCACACCTTATAGTAGCCTTTCAGTACCTAAAGGGGGTCTATAAGAAAGCCAGAGACAGACTTTTTACAAGGACATGTAGTGATAGGACAAGGGGTAATGGCTTTAAACTGAAAGAGGTTAGATTTATATTAGATATTAGAAAGAAATTCTTCCCTGTGAGGGTGGTGAGGCACTGGAACAGGTTGCCCAGAGAGGTTGTGGCTGGCCCATCCCTGGAAGTGTTCAAGGCCAGGCTGGATGGGGCTTTGAGCAAACCTGGTCTAGTGGAAGGTGTCCCTGCCCATGGCACGGGGGTTGGAACTAGATGATCTTTAAGGTCCCTTCCAACCCAAACCATTCTATGATTCTATCATTCAATGATCTCACATTCATTGTAAATATAACAGGTATTTCTTTGGTTGGTGAGAAGAAAAGGTGTATATATACATTTATATTTTATACTTTCAGAGTTCTGATGTTGCAGAAAATGATGCCAGATACAGAAGGTAAAGGGCAAATAAGGAAGCACCAGTGGGCTGGGAAATTTTACTACTTTGGCCTTTTCAAAGACAGAAAAGAAATAAGGAATTATTTTTTTTAAGCAAATTGGAAATGTAGTAACTTCTAACTAAGATAAGCCACCAAGGACTAACTAAAAACTGTTCTGTGGCAAAGCTGAAGACTAAAAATCAAAATATAGTCTCTTAGAGAAATTAAGCTAATGTTCTTATTTATACAAAGACTATGTTTATGAAACTGGAAATGAAAGATAATTAAAAAGAAGGAACAGAGATTTGGGGTTTGGGAGTTTTCTTTTTATTTGACATAAACTCCTTCCAGCTTAGGGTAACACTAACTTTCCTCTTCGTTTATATATGGGGTTTTTGCATTTAATCTTTTCTAATGTCTTTTTACTTACAGATATCAGGTAAAAATCTGTGCAGTCATAATATCATAATAAAAACTGGTTTATTTTCATGCGGTTTGGGAAGGATTGTGTAATGGCTTCCATTAGCTTTAAAATTATAATAATAAATTTAAGTTGTACTCTTTCCTTTTTGGTCATAAAAAAGTCTTTGTAACACTGACTACTTTGGCCTTGAACCTTTGATGTCACTCTTCTTAACTATGTGCATTTTAATCATATCATCCAAGGAAACTTCAGCTAGAGTACTTGTGCTTGGTAAGACTGCCAGACAGCTTTTTCTGTGCGTAGTGCCACTGACTGCAGTTCAAGGAACCATTCCACATTGGTAGAATGACTCAAATTAACTATCCCAAAATCTATCCAGTTTCTACTTCCATTTACATCTGTTATCACATCCTTCCTCAGATTTCTTCACAAGCTCATCTGGGGTACATTGTGGCTTTTTGCAGTTCAGCAACCCCTGCCATCTTTCAGATCACTCAGCTGCTCTTGAAAAGTAAATCGTATATCTCATCAGCTGAAATCTCTGTTACCCATCACAAGAGTATTCTCCCTACTGTAAGATGTTAGAAGATATAAGTAAACAATAATAAAATATACTATACACAACTGAAGTACAATAAACCCTTCGGATCTCATAGGTATTAATCAGAGAACAGCCTACAAATAAATGATTTATTCATGAAGCCAGTGTATTGCCTGCCATCATGCAGGCATTGTAAAATACAAATATTGAAATGATACAAAAATGGTGATGCAGAAAAGAATGTATTTAACAGTAGACAAATCCCAAGACAACACTCTGATAGTTTTAAAGGTATTTGAAGTATTTTATATCACCATAAAAACTGCTGCAGAACATAAAGGTATTTCTTTGGCTACAGTGAACCATGAATAATGTTGCAGAAATGCTTAATTTTGTTTAATAGCATTGAGATGTGCATTTCATATAGGAGATAGCCTGACTGCTTAGAAAATTTGATTCACAGCAGTCACCAGTGAAACTGGTCAAGTAATCTATTGTGAATAAAACCTGTTGTAACTTTGGCCATTTCTCATAGAATAATTACCCATGAATGACTTTTTTCATTATTCAGCCAGCTCTAGACCACAGTATACTTATTTCTGAGAAAGGAACTAAATGATTTGAGAAACTTTTAAGTGGAGAGTTATACAGCTTCGCTTAAACTTTGTACTTGTTTAGGCACGCTACTGCGACTGAATACTGAATTGTACCATATATGGCACATAAATAAAGTAGAGAAAATCCCATAAATTTGGTCAGGCTATTAAAAATAATCTTCAGGAAAAGACTTGTGTTTGAAAAATTCATAATAATTAAGTGAATGACATTATAAGTGAAAAGAAATTTTGGGCCAAATTCTGTAATGGCAGCTGGTAGCCTTCTGTCTACAGCACTGTATTGTGTAACCTGTCTAGTCATTAGATGTTGTGCCATGCCATTCCCTTTATGCTGCATTTCAAGTTTCATGAATGACCGTTATCAGGAAACATTTTTCCCCATTTGGTAAAGTAGCTATCTAAATGAAGATTTTATATTTCATTCTCAACTTCTGGTTGGCTGAAAGTAGGTGAGACAACTGCTGTCCTTGGTTTGTATCTTCCCCTTGGGAAACTGAGCAGAGCAGTGCCCTGCTCACCACGATACTGGAGATTTACTTTTCTCAGCTTCATGTGTTAGAGCTATTCACTGTTTTAGGAAAGTACCCAGTAAAGTAGTAAGTTGAATACACGTCTCCTACAGTCACACTTAGTGCCATAGCTACCAGACCGGAAGGTATATGGGGACAGTGTTATTTTTGGTGTGTTTTATTTTTTCGGGTTTGTTCCTTTGAAAAACTTCAGCCCACCAAATAGATATTTTCTGACAATCATCAAAAGTAAGAAAAAGATCTGACTCTGCTTACTACTAAATGCTTGCATTTAAGAAACTGTGCTTACTAATGCATTCAGTCTGCAATCCCAATTGTCTTTATTGCTTTTTACTAATAGTATCTTTCCTTTTCGGCTGGATCCCACTCACCACTTGCCATTTCAGTCTCATGAAAGACCTGTCCATCTATAAGCCTCTGATTCATACTTCACTGCCTTCTCTTTAGATTACAGATAATGTTCTTAAGATTAGCACAGGGCCAATACACATAAAAAACCTAGTACTTTTTTGAACTGTGTCCAGATGACTGCCAAGCATCCCACATCATATTTTCCTTTTAAGCATTCTTCTCCCTATCTGTATCTGGAAGCAGCCTTCATAGTTCAGAGAATGCCTTTACATATTTTATTTTTCAGAGCTTTCAGTGATAAATTGGCCTTTAAGTGCCTTTTGCCTCCTTCCAAAGCCATGAAAACCATTGGTTGCCCTATTTCTAAGAAGCATGGGCTATCGCTGCAACGCACTTATCTACAGATTACTGTAAGCCCACTTCTTTCATTCAAAAAATGTATTCAGCTTTTCCCACGTAAGTCAGCAGCTAGAGCGAAAAGTGATTAGACTTGAAAAGAATAAGCAAAAAAACATGTGTATTGATGTCTTAATCTTTTCAAACTACAGTACTGGAAAGCTGGTGATAAATGATAGTTTTCAAACCATAATAAAATTAACATGAATTTCACTTCATAGTAAGTGAACATTCTCCCTGCTGATTTCATAGCAGGAAAACTGAGAAGTAAAATTATTTAGAGACTAAGTGTTTCAAATATAGCAAGAAACAAGAACAGTCATATTTATAGAGATATTGTTCCTTCAAATGAGACTGTGAGTTCTTGCGTCTTGATGACAAATGTATTTTATCACAATGCTTATGACCACTACAGGATATTTATTAAGACATGTTTTATTCCCTTAATTATGTCCACAAGGCACACATTTATAGGAACAGAAGAATTGGAGAAAACATTTCTTCCTGCATTTATGGACTCGCAGTTGACACTTTAATTTCTGTAGAACATTGTCAATACCCCACAATGCAACAGGGATCATTAGGACAAAGAAGATGAGATGAACTGACAGAGGGTAGCAAACTGTCTGAAATTTTAACTGAATGCTGCCTAAGCCTATTTGCCAAGTTCGCTGAAGCTGTGGAGCTGTCTGCTGTTTTGCACAACACCATCTTGCACTGTGTGTGCCAAAAAAATTCTGTTCTGCACTAGATAAAACTACTTATATGGTCTTTGATGTAATTGATAAAAGGAAACTAATGGTGTGTTGCATAACTGTGAATTAGGGAATGTAGCTGTTAAATTAACAAGTGTTCACAGACCTGATGCAGTTTCTCCAGGAAAATGTCACAGGGGTTCCTCCTTTATTCAATAATTTGGTTGCAATCTAAATTCTGTTTGAGGATCTGCATCTATAATGTACTGAACATTTTCTGTGCTTATTAGAAAAAGCTTAAGGAGATTGGGATTTGCTGAAGGAATACAGTCATGCCATGATTCCCCATAAAATACATATGAATAATGTATTTATGCATTTAGAACTATAGGTATAGGCAGGCTTAAGGGAAGGACACACTCACTGAGGTGTCTTAGCTCTGTTGTACTTTATATATTAACAGAAGTTTTTTGGACTTTCTCTGAAACTTGCCTTCAGTTTTTTTGCAATAGTTTATAAAACCTGTGTTCATAAGAATTTTAGAGTTTGGGTTCTTGTGTTTCTTTTTAATGCTTTGCCCTACACAATAATAGAACAAAAAGTTGTTGCTTGGGATTTGGATTTTCATGTTTCTTTTTTCCTAATCTTTCTAGATAATGTTTTTCTCTACACAACAATAGAAGAAAAAAGTTATTTTATGCTTCATTATGCTGGGTGACATATTCTTCCAAAATCCAATGGTCAGCACTATTTTCAGCAAATTGTGTGTTACACTTGACTGCAGTTTACAGGAAATTATAGAACAAGTAACTATAGAACACAATAGGTCTAATTATGAATATATTGACAAACTTTCCTTTCTGTTCACATGCCAGTCATAAATAGACCTTGATTGCTGTGTACATATTTGATATTTATAAGTATTTGCCAAATACCTTGGATAAATGATACACTGATTTGTTGGTACCTATTTGTCCTGCATGTTTATGATTGATCACCTAAGACAGAGTATATTATTTCTACTTCCGACTTTGCGAAATGTTTAAACCAGTGAACAAAAACTAGTGCCAGTTCTTGCTCTTGACTACATATTATGTTGTATGTTTTCATATGGAGTATATATTGCGCATTAAAAAAAAAAATCTCCCTTTTGAATTTTATTGCTGTGCCCATTTCTCATAGCAGTACTCATGTTGCCCTACTCAGTGCAGAATCCTGCCATTAAAATTTTAATAGATAAAGTCCAACGAGATAGTAAATATGACAGAATTTATTAATATCTCTTTTGAATTTCAAATAGAAAACTTCTGCATGACAAAGTTGCTAAGTGAAATGATTTGCTTTCTAAAAAGCAAACTAGAATTCTATAGAGAGCTCTTTCTTAAAACAATTACCGGTTACAAATCTCCTCAGTACACCTCATAACTGCAAGGAACACTTCTGGTTTGAATGTTTCAAGGCACACTGGGCAAAAGGCACTAGCTTTACACGTCACTATGTCATCAAATGTCATTTGCCTTATAGAAGTGTTAAAACCATACCACCAAAAAGCTTGTGGTAGTTTGGAAAGATTTTGGTTCAATATTGTGTTAAATCATCCATGTCCAGTTTAAAGAAATTATACAGCTGGTGCAGACCAACTAACTGGCAATGGCGCAAAACAGTTTCTCTTGTAATCCTATACAACTGACCCAAGACTGTAATGTCCCCAGCCTTCACTGAAATAATAGGTTAATCTGATATTTCAAAATAACAGTGCTAGAGGTTTCCCTTACATTTTTGCCAAGGCTGTTTCCTCTTTAAGGATAGTGGAAGCATGATTTTGAAATACAGTTTAAAAACAGGTTGTAAAATGTTTTCAAGTTCTGAACATAGATGAAGCACTTACAATTTGGCAGATTAATTTTTTCCCTCAAGAGGAGTGTGCTACATCATTGAGATTAAATATAGTTAAGCCGTCATGGTTCTTAGCTTATTGCTTTGTTTGTCCAAGTTCTCACTTCTACAGGTAGTCTTTAAAAATGAGTTAGCACAGAGGGTCAGTAAGAAATATGAGTCTACTCAAATCCATTTTAAAAAATCAACTCTGACTATTTTCAATTTCATCATTACATCTTAATGATCCACAAATGCAATAAAGAAATGGACTACTCAAATCACACAAATGAACTTAGTCTCCACCTAGCAAGGACAAAGCAAGCTCTTCTCTGTACCAGAAACAAAACTGATGCCCAGAAAAAATCCTTGAAAGCCATCAAAATCCTTACCCTATAGCAGAAAAGTCCAATAGCAGAGAAATTGTCATCCACCTTTAAACACAAAAGGATTACTTTATTATTGACTTAAATGCCCTATATCCTTACTTTAACTTTGAAGCTTGACTGAAAAATGACCCTGCAGTTTGCTCACACATTGACATAAATGCCTGATTCTGTGTCATATTCTCATGGATTCTGCAGTTCTGAACAAGCAAATGCTCCTAGTTAGCATGAGAATTGGCTGACTTCTAAAACCTAGAGACCAATGGGCAGCAACCTCTTGCCCTTAAGCAGCAATTTGAGCTCCACAAAATAATTCCGCTGCTAGACAGCTACATTTCTCAAAGTTCCTCATTCTTTTTACTGACCTGTAAAGCCTGTTCTGACTCGGTTTTGCGTGTGCTTTTCCTTGGGCATCCACAGTTGCCCTGTTTCTGGCACAAACGTGGTTGCTGAGCTGTGGGGAGTGTGGGCAACCACACAGGGCTCTCACCAGCACAGACCGCCAGCCAAGGTGCTGGCTGTGAGCTTTGCCTCCAACCACTTCTCACCACACAGCAGTTCTCCGTCCATCTCCATCGAGATCTCCAAGCTGAAAACGTGCACAGTGGCTAGCAGACAGTGAAGTATTCAGTTACGTTGATGCCGCAGTGTGCATTACAGAAGCTGTTGTCAGTTGACGGCTCTGGGAAGGGATGAAAGAGCCAGAGACCCTCTCAGCTGAGTGGCACATTTCTGGAGGAACTAGCTCAGATTCACAGCCAAGCCTTGAGTGAGCTCTGCTCTCCTCACGGTCTGTGCAGCCCCATCTGTGGTCAACCTCATGCACACTATGGATGCCAGTGTGAGGAACTGTACAGAGACCTCAGCACGAAAATCAGAAAACTAACTTCTATTCTTTATAAAGCTTCTCCTAACCACACTAATCTCCATAACATGTGAGCAACTCTCAGCAGAAGACTAGGTAATGTGTTTCTCACCTTTTACAAGTCTGCTCTGCAATCTTCTTCTTGGGTGAAAAGTGTAGCACAGAGTAGAATATGGGATGCTTTTGACCAGCCTTAATTCGCAGCCTTCAGGTAGGCACTGAGCAAGGAAGGTCCTGGTCATCTGTGCTTGTGACATGAGATGGCAAGAGATGCAGTAACACACAAGAGCGGAGAGGTGAGGGAGATATTGTTTTGAGCAGGTAAAAATAAAACAGTCTATATTTGAATGAACATGTGAAGAGAAGGAAGGTAGTATGGGATGCAAGAAGAGGTCAACCCTAAATATTCATAAGCAAGGCTCCTGCCTAACACTCATAAAAAATAAATGCATGTGGACACTGCATTTGTTTTCTGTTTGGGGTTGTTCAGAGATTTTTTATGTGTACTCTGGTCACAAATTTCAAGTGCTCCTCTATAACCTTCATAGCTAGAGGCAGGCCTTAAAAAAGGGAAGGAAAATTGAGCAAAGGCAAGAAGAGGAGGGGAGAGATGAGGAGAAGAGGGGGAGAGGGAAGATTCTTTTTTTCTGGAAACTGGGGGTTTCCATCAAACGTTAAGTAATAGTTTCAATAAAACCTTAAGTCTTCATGACACTTTAAGACTGAAAGCAATAACATAAAAATAGCTGCATCAAACTGACAAAAGTCTTGTTTCAGTATTTTATATTGCAGATACTGAAACATTCAGTTGTAGCCATAATGATTAAACAGCCTTGTTGGATGGAGATCCTAAAAGAATAATCTCTAACAGGATGAACTGGTTTTCTTCATGAAAATCATAGTGAAGTTTGCTTCCCAGTGCTTGCAAGCCTTTCTTTTTGACAGAACTTTATTTTAGTGATTAGTGTCAAAAGTGCCTATCAACTGTTAAGTGATTTGGTTTAATTGTCATTCTCTTCTCTACAATTTCATTCTGGATAAAGCAGTATTTGTCAGAAGAATTTTAATGGAAACTTTTGAAACTGTTGTTCAAACAAACGCTTGTATTATTAAAAACAGAATATAATAAAACAAACTTATGAAATACAAGCTAGTGAGACAAATATTTTACCCTAAAATGTCTTCTTTAAAAATAAACACTAATATTTCTGTATTTCTCCTTCACTCAGCAGTAGCTAAAGATTTCTGGAGAAATCTTATTTTGTTGAAAGTTAGTAACATAATACCTCAGGCCTAGATTCTAGTATATTTAATCCATGTTTACTTGAGCAATACAATAAAACAAATGTGAGGTATATGTGGGGTGATATCCTAGACACACTAAAGTCAGTGTTGCCTCATTATTTAGTGGCATTTACAAACCTACAATGTTTGGTTAAAAGTGTGCAACTCTAACTACTGAATATCTGTACTCTGATTTATGATAAAATAGACGTCATTACCACATAGTTTATCATACGTCTAGCTAATAATATCAGATTATCAATGCTTTTAAAAATTAAACAGTAAATCCCAGTAATAATACCTAGGAAGTTAAGAGAAAGCAAGTTGATCCTTTTACTTTGAAGCCATATTGGCTGTTTACTGCTAAGAGGCTTGAGGAGTTATTCAGTGGTCTGTAGGCTTCTAAAGGAAACCAAAAGTTGATAAAACTACTTCTGCCACAGTAAACTATGTACTTTATACATTCTCTATACATGAAAGACCATTTATCCAAATGAAGAATCCTCCTGTATCCAAGGCAATAAAGTAGTGAATGTACCTAATGTTAGAGCTGAATCGTGATAAATGCCTTTATCAAAATTTGAATGCCAAAAGAGTTCTTGTAATTAGGTAATTTTACAAGTCTTGTCTGCTACCCGTAAGGACTCTTATCATGTATCCTAAAATAGGCCAGTACATTTATCCAGATGCCCACCCAGTTTGTGAAAGACATACAGTACAAGCTAATGTGCATATTCTGTGTGTCCTTGGGACTGAGGCTTCTGGTCTCTGGCATGGGACAGCACAGGGCCTGATGCTCACCCAGGGTCTGGCCTTCATACTGAGTCAGGATTGGGACAGTATGTTGTGCACTTGGATATAGGCCCTCCAAATTGCCTTATGATCTGCCAGTCAGGACATAGCCAAAGGAAGGAAATGGTTAATGAAATGCCCTGCTTGATTCAAAAGAAGAAACAGATCTTTCCCTCCACCATTATTTTACAATGATGTAAAAATCAGTGGCTACTACTCCCAGGATTTCCAAAGGTCTCTCAGGATAGTAACTTTGATTAACATGTGAGATGGTTCTTTTAACTGAGTAGCATCTTATTCCACAAGGCAATAGATATTCATGGAGTAAGATGTTACTGTGACAGAAGGACATCAGCATCTGGCCCCTGGCCAAAATCAACACATTTCCAAAAATATTTTTGTGAGAGGAGGTCTGGTGGAAAAGAATGGTTTAAGCAGAAGACCTGCATTCCTTGCTCTGAAGGAGCAATGGTGATAGGTGGGCAGAGTACGATGTTTCTGCCTCCTTGCAGAGTGAGGAACTGAGAAGAGTGTCTGCAATTCCACCCAAGTGCTCAACCAGCCTCGGCAGATGAGAGAGGTAATCCCTCAAACTGAGCATCAAGAGCAATGCAGGGCACCTTACGCATCCTGTCTAACCAAGGCCACCAAATAATGAAACTTTCTGCTTGCTGTCTTCTGCTTGGCTTCCAAATTCCTGTGACACTCATAGAGAGGAATGTAAATTCCCTTTCCCCCTCCCACTTCTATCTGTTGTCTGGTCTGTTAGGAAACACAGAAGAAAGATGTGTGAAATTAGATATCTTCACCTTGGATTTGTGCCAATGCTGTTGAGATCCAGGAAGAAACAGGTGTCCAACTGCTTATGCCAGGAAGAAAAAAATTTAGTTCTTAAAATGCCATCAAAAGGCCTCCAACTAAAAGCTAAGGCTAGTGTAGAGTTGACAATGAGCAATGCTTTTGGAGACAACACTAGTGATACCTCTGGGCTGTAAATTTGTCATGTTCACCATAAAAAGTGTTGGTTTATGTTTAGGGAACATGACAGGAGGTTTAGGAAGGTTAGAAGGATGAATAAATCATTGAATGAAGGAAACATACCTTTTATGTAAGTGGCAGATAGAGTACTTTATTTCCAACTATTGAGGGAAAAGAGTATTGATGATTTAATACCAGGAACTGATGATTTACTATTGATGATTTAATACCTGGTATTAAAAACATATGCATCCATAGTAAAAGATGAAAGCCTTGTGTAGTCATTATCTTGAGCATTGAATTTTTATATAAATTCACATCATGGGACCATAATGTTACTGCCAACTATAATTCTTTTTCATTCATTACTCAGAGGAAACTAAAATATGATATGGATTTTTTTAGAGTTGTGGAATTACCTGGGAAATGAGAGTCAACAAAGAATCACCTTCCTCCATGGCTTTAACTGAAGTCAGTTAATTAAGCAAGCAAGCATTGGCTTGATAACTGAGTAAGACAAAAGACTACATGTGCTATAATGGTCTTAGAACTTTGAAAAGAACATTTTAGTGTATTTTTTCTAACTTTTTTTTCAGAAATAAGTTGTAGTGCAACTATTTTTATTTTTTCCTTTATAACTGTTCTGTGGCACAACTCTTTTGGAACAGTGTATACATTTTAATCATTATTAACTTCTACTTTCCACAGCTACTTTAACTCATCTGGCTTATTGTGACCAAAGTTGCTCAAACTCAACCAAGTTATATCAGCTAGAACCTGTAATCCTTTGCTACTATGTAATATGAAGATCATGCTGGGCATGTGTCATGACACGACCAGCACGCTACCCTGGGTAGCGTGGGAGGTCGTAGAAAGCTCAAAATCCCCTCAGAGTAGATTAAGGCAAAACAATGCCAAGTGACCAACCAAATTGTTTATTGAGCACAAACATAAACAAAACCAAAACAACCATAAGGTAACTCAAGAAACTGCTGTCTGACAAGCGAGTCACAAAATCAAAGGGAAAGAAGAGGGGAGAAGTTTACTTGATTTTACCAAAATGATTCAACATGAAACTTAAACTCTATGGATAAACTCTTCAGATGACTAACATCAAACTATGTACACAAGGCAAGATAAATGTGGTGAGAAAGAGAAAGAGCAAAATAAGGTGCTGTCCACCAAAATAAAAGGAAGAACAAGGTAGAAGAGAGAGAGAGAGGTAAAAGGTATTACCACCCTAGGATCCAGCAACTTTCTGTTGCTCCTGTCGATTGCTGGTGTCCTGGTCTTCTTGGCTGGGTGGTGGGGCGGTCTCCCTGCATGTCGACCTGGTGGTCGTCTGGGGATAGAGGTCGGCCTGGTGCAGGAGGTCTCCCCACTTCTTCTCCCAATGGTTTCCTCTTATGCGGTTCGTCCCCAAAATCTCCGCCCAGTTCTAACTTGAGTAGTCAAGGTAACAGAGACCCACACGATGATCGTGTGGTGTCTCCAGTCCAAGACACGTGTCTCCGAGACTGCCTGCCAAACCTTTGTTGCACCTGCGCCATTGAGATTGTGACAGATTGTGCCAGGCTGTGGGTATTGCTGTTGGCATACAGGTAGACTGCAGTGCTCTGCTCTGTCCTGGTGGCTTCCTTTATGCCAAGAAACGTTTATACAGTCTTGTGGTTTCCTCAGTACCAAGAAAAGTTTAAGACAAATGTCTCACACCTGTCCCTTACAGCATGTCTGTCTCACAACTTCAGGTTCTATTCTTCTGGTCTTTCCCCATGGTGGCCACTCGGATGGATTTCAAGGACAGGACCCTATACTGTTAACAATGAATGTTCCATATTGCTGCAAGTCATGTCATAGGCATGGGAAAAATGTGGGCTGTGTGACTTGATGAGCATGCCTGCAGAGAAGCCAGAAAGGGTAGGGGCAGCACTTCTCCAAGGGGGTTTCCATCCACCCAGAAAGAGGACTGAGGGGAGTTGTAACTCCCCTGCTGAATACCAGGAATGGGAGGAATGTCCCTTGGATGCAAACGATATAGCATACAGGGGCATAGAGCGAAATGAAGGAGTCCATAATGAACAGAGAAAAAAGTGGGGCATAGCAGTTTGTCTGCATCTGAAGGGTGCTGGGACTCTCCATTGGCCACCCTGACCATGGCAGTAGTCCTAGTGTCTCTGACAAGGCATTTGGCTCCTGGTCGCTCCACAGGCAACTGAAGTGTGAGGGCATCAGTGGTGGACCTGACAGCACCAAAGAAGTTGGGAAAACACTGGAAACCACTGCCAGCCAGTGGAGATGCCAGTGGCCAATAAACCAGAGTTGCTGTCAGAAGAGTTAGGGAGACTTCAGGGGCTTGGTGCACTTGTGACAAAGCTCTTTCCCCACATACTGATGAGCTGCACAGCAACAGGCTTCACACCTGGCACACCACTTCCTTGGCCATCACCACAGGGATCGACTCGTCCTGACAGCACCAGCTGCAGACACAGATACCTTACTTAAATCAATAAAAAAGAGGTCATTAGAGATCAAATATGGGAGAGGAAAATTTGCAATTTCTTCCAGACAGTCTGAAAAATCCTATGACCTTTTCCTTCCCTTTATGAAGCTAAATGTTGTTCTGGCTTTTTTTAATACTCTTGAAAGAACAAGTCAATTCTTGGCAGAAGGAGCTCTTGAATGGCAAAGAAAAAATTTTCAGGAGAAAAGGGGACATACAAAAGTTCAGAAGAGTGGATATGAAGTTCTTTTAACCAAGGAACAACTGAAGTTAAAATCCTGAAGAGGACAGCTAAGGCTGAAAGAAGTGGTGCCCAGAGGGCTGAACTTGGCCTGCAAGAATGCTGCACACAGAGCAGGATTAGACACAAAAGCTGCATGATGCTTTTGCAAACTGAGCTCATGAAAAAATATAACAGTACTAAATACAAACCCTGCCAGTCATTGGGAGGTTTGCCAATTATCGCAAAAGCTGATTACACTTCATTATCTCTTCTTTATCAAGTGATGTGGCATACTTTTCAGTCTTGAATGCCTTGAATAGAGACGAGCCAAGATTGGTAATGCAAAAAAGAAAGATTTTCCATGCACCAAAATGATAGGATGTAGAGGATCTTAAAAAGCTGTAAAATAGCATTAGTCAGAGACAATAAATAGAAATTTTCCTCTGTGTTCATTAATAACAAGGGGAATGGGAACAGTGCTGGCTTTTTTAGAGATGGAGATGGTAAATATAAATCAGATTAAGCAAACTACCTTAAAATGCAAAATCTCTTGCCACATTCCAGAGCACTTGTGGTATCAGAAGAAAACTGACAGACAAAATACCAAGGCGTAGTTCTATTGCATGTTCGTAAACCCATGTCATGGATGCACTTCAGAGAATCTTTCATTAATTAATGGATGTTATTCTACACAGTGATTTTGATAATGCAAAACAAGAGGTAATTATTTAACTGGTAAATTCTTTTGACAGACGTTTTTTGTAGCTTTAAGCAACAGCTGAAAATAATGTATTTTCAATTTAAAAGAGCAAGAGGGTGTCATGAAACACAGGATCTACAATGAAGATTTCAGGAGATCAAATATGAGTGAAGAACTCTAGTATAAAGTGCTAAAATAAAAAATTTTAAAAGAGGAACACTAAAAAAACCTCACAACCCAAGCCTATTAAGGCTGTTAACCATATGATTTTCTGCCAACTGTTTCCTGTTTATTCCTCCACTGAGAAATCTAGAAAAAATAATAACAAAGAAACAATTATCTCTCAAAAGCAAATGTTAGAAAAGAATATGCATTTTATTCTACCAAAATAAATTCATCTCTCAATGCAAATGCAGAAAGATACAATTTCATACTTTTACAAGAAAGCCACCTTCTTTCTAAAAGACAAAGGCAAAAAAACAGATATAAAAGATGACTTCTATATCCAGCTTGTTTGTTATTTTATTGGCTTGTTTAAAGGTATTACTCCTCCACTTCAGATCCTCCCTCATTTACCTGCTCAGAATACCATAGTAGCAAAAGCTTGGTCACTAAGAACACACCACACAAGTTGAGGACCACTTTTTCAGTGCAAAATTATAGTTGACAGCTGTGACATTTATTTGTAGAAGAAAACTATATGCCTGGATACGTGCCTGGATTTGCCTTTTAGTGTAGAGAACAGCTTAAATGGATTTTTCTATCTATAAATTATTTCCATTAAAGAAAATCCAATCATTACTTAGTGCATTTTGCCCATAGCCGCTACTGTGCTACTACTGTGTTGATGCAAACCATTCCCAGGTCCATTAAGTCATGGCCCCAGGGCTAAAACTTTCTGTGACAAGGTGTGAATAGCGAGATCGAGAAGACACTTGAAGCTTGTGTGACACTGGTATGAGTACGACTTACTGGAAACTTAATGTTTAGAGTCATATAACTGAGACATAGCTTTGGCCAGTTCTCAAGAGCAGATCCCTAAATGGTTATCACCATGTGCCTCCTTCACCACATCAAACACTTACAGTCAAACATAAACAGACACCTGCAAGGCAGGTGTCTGGTCTGAGCTCCATATCGAGTCCATCTCTGAGAGAGACCTTGATTTATCCCCCAGGTCTTAGTCCCCTGCTTTCTAGAGGTGCTTATCCCTCTCCACCATTACAGAAAGGGCTTACCAACATATCTTATACTGGCACGGTTATATTTGCCATGTAAAAGTTAGGTGAAATGAATACCACTCGTAGACAGTTTCATATACTAGGTACGTGTGACCTGGGGAATCTTGGCAGTAGTTCATCTGATTTGAGTCATTCACTGTTCACAGAATAAAAAAAGAAAAAAACCCAACAAATTAACAAACAAACAAAAATCCTACCAGGATCTGTCAGCAAGGGAAGCTTGACATACACACAGCAAAATAAGTTCCAGTAAAGAAAAGTGATGGAAAATACTATCTGCTTATCTCAAATAGGTTACAAAATTTATTAAATTATTTGAATACTTTAGGCAAGCTTTTTCAGTCATCTCTACTACCACATAAATTACATAAAAAAGAATGCAAATAACCAGCCAGTACTGCATAGCTGTAACATTAGTGGAGCAGCTGGATGCAACATTAAAGTCCTCATAAAGGAGAGGAATTATTGTTGTTATGCTACAGTATGAGACTTGAATAAGAATTTAAAAGTAGCATTCATTTTCTTGATTAAAGATTAACAAGATTAAGTGTTTAATTGGTATTTTAACTGGATAGCAAGGAGAGAAATTCTGTAGTTGGGAGTTGAATGGGTTTTATGGAACACAAGAACACAGTTCTTTGTCTAACTTAAATAGCTAACTCAAATTGCATTTGTTTAGGAACTTTCTGGTCTAGATTTAGGAAAATGAGGCAATCTGATAAGAGTGTATTTTGATTCCTGTTTCTGTCTCAACTGTTCTTCTGCTTCATAGACAGTAAATCTTGTGTAACTAATCTTAGAAGTTTAATGACCTTTCAAATTTGGCTCAAAAAGTTAATGATGCTGATATAACATTACTTCATCCATGCAATGGTGTCCTCTTAAGAACTCTAAAATATCTCCTCACCTACCAACACAACACCTTCTCTCAGTGCAGCAACACATTTCTGGACCTACAGTTTTATTCATATAATTTCAAGAATTTCCTTCTCCTGTCTATGGTATAGATTTTATCCCTTTCCACAGACTTCTGCTGCTCCATCTGTCTTTTTTTAAAATAAGTTTTTTCTTCTTTAGCTGTAGTTCCTGTTTAATTTAGGTGTTTAATTTTGCCTTATATCATCAAAAAAAAAAAAGCCCAAAACCCAACCTTGTAAAACCTTGACCATCTCTGAGCCGGATGCCTCACTTCTGGCTTCATTGTTCAGCCTATGCTAATTTTGCCCTGTTCCATAGTTCGGCTTAAGTCCAGAAAGTGGCTAACAGGCTTGTTCATTGTCCTAAGCTGTTTCTGTCACCACCTTTGGTCATTATATTGGAACGAGACATGAAAGAATTTCTGGCTACATGAGTGGAAAATACAATGGCAGACAGTGATTCTTGAGGAGCAGTTTTTATAACAGCAACATAAGCATTTCCCTAATTTCAATAATAATTTATACTTTGTATGTATTCATACTATGTATGAATTATTCGAGATAATTGTCCAGATTGTCATTCCTGTTCCCCATTAAGATTAGATGATGTCGTGGTTTAACCCCAGCCAGCAACTAAGCACCACGCAGCCGCTCACTCACTTCCCCCCACACAGTGGGATGGGGGAGAAAATCGGGAGAAGAAGCAAAACTCGTGGG
>JAVJGG010000029.1:24389739-24412013 GCA_035590195.1 Aviceda cuculoides
GAACTCAAAACACAGCACTGTACCAGCTACTAGGAAGACAATTAACTCTATCCCAGCTGAAACCAGGACAGATGAACACAGCTGTGTTTTTTGGACTCATTGTTTTGTGACTATTTAAATCTGTGAAACATGCTAATATCTAGTATTTGTCAAGAGGCTGTTTAATGCAATATCTACTAGCTGATAATGTCACTATGTTTAGAGAACTTGCTTGATTTTCAAACTTTAGTGTATAATAAGACTGATTTCAAAGATGAAGCTATGTGATACATGTCTTAGTGTATAGGCACTGGATAAAATTCAGCTGTTGGATTAAAGATGAGTCAACAAAACTCATAGGCTACAGTAAGAACCTTCTGCTTTTAGCATCTGCAGTAGCAGATGTTGAACAACATGTCTTAATAACTTGACCATGAAACATTGTTTGGATACAGATCAGATTCTCTCTCACAAATCTGTTTAAGGTAGATCCTGCTTGGTAAGCTCAGAGATCACCTTTAGTAATAAGTGGAGTAGAGAGGGCTACTTTCCTTGGGAGAGGTGAATCCAGGTTTTGTTCCCACACTATTTTCATATATACAGAGGTACCCAGCACAACTCAGTCTTTTTCCAGACAGGTCTGGAAAAGAGAATCAAGGGACTTTCATTGTTGAATATATGTATCTCCTCCTGAAGGTTGTTTAGGAGTCCTCAGATTTGCAGAAGTAGTACCATCAGCTCCCCTTTAAACAAAACAAAACTGTAAGAGAGCAAAAGGAGTCGAATTGTTTGACTTATTTAGTTTTTAATATTCCAGTAGTGTTCAAATGTGTAAACCTCAGAAAAGTCACCTTTAGCAATAGAGAGCGATGATGTACAGAGCAGAGGAGTTGCAGTGGCATGCTGACGAGAGCTAAGACCACTTTGGCCGGTCTGGGTTTTGAACCCATGCACCAGAGGAAAGGAGATGTCCTTCTACAAAGGCAAATGCGTTACTCCACATGATGTGTCACATATGCACAACCGTCTTACCTATGCAGATTGGTATCCAGGGGGACCAACAGATACAGACAGACAATTTACCATAATTAAATCTTGTTCAACTTCAATAAAATTGCCTGGCAGCAACTAGGACCATACAGAGTAAGGAACTGGTGGCTTTAAGCGAAACACTCCTTCAGCTACAAGAAACTGTGAACACTCTAAACTTCTTCATATGCAATAACTGGGATAACGTGTTATGAAATAATTTTTTTAAGGTTTACTGAGAATCAGCATTCAGTTGTAATTAATAAACATAAAAGCAATATTTACAAATCATGACAGCAGAGATTCTAAAATCATCACAATTTGTATTTGGTTTTTGTAAAATGTGTTCTATGGAGATCCAGGAAAAAACTCTCCAAGTTGCCCTGACTGTAAAGAGAAATCAAAAAAGACCAGAAGACAACACAAGCACTGATCTGTGCCCACCTTGATACACTTACTTCTCTTTGGTCCTTGGTAGCTCCGTTATGTTGCTTTGTTGAAGGTGTTTGTGGGATCTCCAAGTAATAAAAGAAAACTTTCCAGTCTATTGTTTCAAGTGGAAAGGGACTGCTGCTGGCACAAAAAAAAAAAAAAAAAAAAAACAAGACAGCCATCCTCTCCATAAACTTTATAAACTTCACCCAGAACCTCCTGACAGTATTTTAATTTTCTATTTGCAGTATACAAAGAGGTACCTTTGTCTTTTGCATTAAAATTTAGTTGACTGCTTACACGTGATGTCTCAACTGGATAGGAAGAAAGATTTCTCCCCGCATTAGATTGTTTTTTTCCAGATGTTGGACACGCACTCACATCTAGCTACAAATGTTGATCCTTTGCTGAATTGCAAACTTCAGCATGGTCACAATTGTGATAATGGTCATGATATTAATAATAATGATAATGGTCCTAATCTCTTCTGTCACTTTGATATATACAAAATCATCAATTTTTCTCCCAGTTAATTTTAGGATTTTTCTTCCTACCTTTTCCAACAGACTGAAAATTGACAAATATTGGTTTATAGGAATATACTCAGTGGACATCTTTTTTCCTGCAACAACTCTGTAAACTCATCAACTAATTCATTCCCCACAATCACCTCATTTAAAATACTCTGACAAAAGGACAGCTGCAAAAGCAACTACACTAAACTGCTTCTTCCCCAGCAACACAATAGAGAAACCAGATATTTATTATTTGGATTTGATTGTTCACAGCTGGTGCTTTCATAAGCCAAGCATAAATATTGGATGTTGGACCAATGCAGCAAAATTCATCTTCAAATTGTAATGCCCCAAAACAAATTTTGTGAGGTTCAGATGCAGATTTTTTTTTTTTAATATAATAAAAAAAGGACTATTTGTAAATTGGGATCTGGGGTCAAACTCCAGCCTCTCCCAGGTCTGTAAGTAATTGCCTATAGTGACTTAATTTGAGCACTTCTATAGTCAGTACACTTACAGACTAATGATGCAAGAAAGGTTAACCTCATCCACTTGGAATTATAGAATCATAGAACAGTTTGAGTTGGAAATGACTTGAAGAACTTGCTTTTTAAACATAAATCTAGAGTTACTGAGTAAAATATTTACACAGTCACCTGCTTTGTCCCTGAAGGAAGCATCTTTCTAAATCCAACCTCTAGCCTGAACCTTTGGATGTGCAGCACAACACACAGAATGAGCCACAGGGATTTTAAGAAGAAAAGAATATTTCACTTAGCAACCTATAAAAATCTGGTTCCCCATTTAAGTCACACTTCATTGAAGTTAATTATCTCTATTTCCATTTTTTTGGTGCATGTGAAAGGGCACTGATGTAAAAAACAATATAGGTCAGAACTCATTTAATCAGCATTTTGGCAAAAGAAAAGGCCATTCTATATTGCAGTGTAGCACTGGCTGTTTGCCTTATGTTATCAATCTTTTCAAACACGGGAATTCAAGCTAAAGCAATAAAATATGAACTTCCAATCTTTTTTTTTTTTTTTCCCAGAAGAATACTGGAAAGGCCACATTAGTTACAAGAAACATTGAATAAACTGAATAGTAGGATAAATATGAGTTTCTATGTGTGTATCCAGATAGGGATATTAAATATCCTCCTCCCTTTTTTTAATTTAAGGTGATAAAAAAATTCAAATTAAAGTAGCTGGTCTCATGTCAGTTTGGGTAATCTCCAGAGATGTATTCTGTTAGTCAACTTAGCTGTACCTTTGAACTGGTCAAATAAAAAATAGTGTTTATACAAGCCAACAAATATATTACTTACAGCATAGCACTTTAATCATGAAAGATACCCAACTGCTTTTACAAACTCTATGTTTACTCATGTTTAGTCACATTATTTTCTAGAGAAATACACCTACTGTTTTGATGGCTTATAGCATCAATTTAAGAGCACAGCAACAACGCAACTGTAGAAGATGGGAACTGAAGTATTCCAGATTTACATCAAATGACAGAAAGATTTAAGCAGATTTGCTACATATAGAGAAAGTGGGTACTAACCGAAAGAACAGTCAGTCTTGCCAACCAGCCAAATAAAATTGCTCTGATTAAAGAAGTTGACATGTTGAGAAGAGAACATTCAATTTTTAATAATCAAGTTTCTAATTACAGTTATTTCTGGCTGTTGTGTGCAACTCAGCATCAATCTGGGTTATGTGAGCCTTCATGAAAAGTAAAAAATATTACAGGAATGCCTTTAAACACTAAAGGCAACCTACACCATTGCACAAACCCAGGACCAGTTTTTGTCTCTGAGACAGCCACTGTTTCTCTTGGAGAGCCAACTCAAACAGGAACAAGCTGAGAGCTTTCTAGGCATGGCAGACTGGCATCTATAACACACCAGCAAGTATCTTCACAAAACATATGGGATTTTTTTGCACTGCAGCATAAGACTTGAAATAAAGACCAAAGATGGGGGTTTGTCTAAGATATCAGCCAGGAGCTTCTTCTGGAGTATCTGAGTGATGCTCACCTGTACTATATGTTTCACATCAATTTCATGCTGACACCTGTTAAAAGAGAAGCTACCAGAATGAACAAAAAAATTAGAATAAAAAAATACTTTTTTCCTTGTCGTTGTCGTCCTTCTTGTCCTATGCTTTGATCAATTCACTGATCTTCAGTGCAATATGTCTAATAAATATGTAAACTTTTTCTTCAGATGTATCTACAACTACATTAACAGCTTTAAAATATTTAAGTTAGTTTTAAACTGATATTACCATTTGATATTATGAATGAGTTACCTAGTAAAAGGAAGTTAGATATGTGATGCAAAACTAAATTTAGCTGTTATGAATAATGAAATGTAAACATGTGCTGAGTTTTTTAATTATGACCACAGCTTTATCATCTTTCAACTTCAATGTGGGAGGGATTTAGCCCCTACTTGAACAGGTTTAGAGTTAAAGAATATGTATGTATACATAAGAAAATTCTTGGGATTTGATTGATGTGAAGTTATAAATAGAATAGCTTTGATTTCTTGCCATGTAAAACAGTTGATGCAATTGCCTTTCATTTATTTCTGGAGTTTGAGGCTAAATTTACCAATCTTTTACTCTTCCTATTATAATTCTACCAAACCCAATGTATATGTCTTCCCTAGGTGTCACTCTACCAGGAAAAACTTCCTTGACTTACAAACAAGAAATATCTGAAGTCCAGGACTCAGCATCATCACAAGTGCAATAAGAATCTGGCCAAACTCATGAAATGAAAATCAAATAATCTGCTGCTTCTATCATATCCACATTTTCACATGAATTCCACCTCAAGCCCACAATCTGTTTTAACACTTATGTTTGCTGAATCCAGTCTTTTGCTCTGGATAGTGATACTGTAGATGAATCCAAGAAAAGCACTGCAACTACAGTTATTCTTGCAAAAAAGATTAGGACCGCTTAGGTATGAAACAGACAATTTGAGAGCAGAAAGTCTTCATAATTGCAAACAGAAGTAGATGGAGTAGGTGGCTGCTGAGGAAATTCAAAAGCCTGAGGAGGTCAGGGTCTCTGCTGCCTGCACAACCCCTGCTAGTGCCCGTCCTGGGTGTAGGGGCTGTTTTGGGAGAGGACGAAGGGCAGTTGCCAGCCCTGCCCTCACCTTGCAGCAGGGGAATGAACTGCAGGCTGCCCAGGGCTGGGGGAGACACCCGCTCAGTGGAGAAGGTAACTCATACTAGTGAGGGGAGACACAGAGACCTCCTTTTCCCCTGGAGCTCTGTGACTCCAGCCCACCTCCACGCTCTGCCACTTTATGGGTGTCACCCACCACCCCCGAAATCTCCCCTCACCATCCTGCCCTCCCTCCCGCAGACCCTCCCGGGATTCACTCTCTGCCCCCACACCCTGAACGGTGCCGGCCACAGAGGTGAAGGACAAAGTGACCAACACCATCAGCTTGGGGCAGAACTTCCATTTTGTCTGTGCCACTACAAAACCATGAGCTGGCTCTGGGGAGAAAGCCCGCTTTGAAGTTGAAATTGCTTTGAACACCGTGGTTTTTAATGGCCCACGTTGGCCAGCTTTTCCTCTTGCTTAAACTTACTGTAAATTTAAATGAGTCTTGCTTAAATTGCAGTGACACGTGTGAATGATTAATCAAACTTAATGAATCCCTGTTTGGAGTTGTTTCTGAAGATGTTTCACAGTGCATCAAGTGGCAAATCTTTTTTATTCGTGGAGTTTTTGCATTAAGTAAAGAATTCCGAATGGTATCCTATGCAAGCCTCAGACCTTGGGAATTTACTACCAATAGAGAAAGCAAAGGAGGAACAGGAATTTTGAGACTAAAATGACAAAAAAATCCAGGCATGTATACATTATCTAGCTTGAATTACCGCAGCTCTGCATTTTGAACATGGATGGCAGTAATAAGGAATTAGACTAGAAAATAAACCCAAGTTTATTTTCTCAAAGTTGTCATTTGCATGAAAAATAGGGTGTTACCAAGAATACAGTTATTATTTCCTCCTTTGTCATTGCTGGCACTGTGCAACATAGTTTACTAATGCATGTTTCAGAGGGGCACAGTGGGTATTGCATATTGAGAGTCTTTCTGCTTACTTTGAACTCAGGGCTCTGCACTGAGTATGAACCTACCGTTTCTCAGCCCCTTTAACATATGTCCAGGTTTGGAAACTTTCTCCTCTTCCCCTTCTCTGAAGGAGGCATCCTAGACAGAAGCAAGGTATGGATTTGCACCCCAAAACCTAACCACAACTTTTCCATCTGTATAGTACAGAAATATGTTTTCTTCTTAGGAAGTCAGTAATTGGTAGGAAATGCACAGGACTCCAAATATACTAGTTCCACATCCTACTAATTTATCTCTGAAAACATTCAAAGCTGTTTCCTCTTGTGCCTAGTAACAGAAATTCATTGTCTCTATGAGAATTCTGCCTTTCTTCAGATACTCCTATCAAGAGTCACCAGGTTCTCTAGAACTGGTTATGTATTCACAGTTTTATAACGAGAGAAATTGCTTTTGGTTATTCTGTCTTCTTATTAAGGTCACAGATTATATAGGAGATTACATATTTGTCCCCAAAGAGAAAGTGATTTATAGCCTTTGCCAGAAAGGTGTAAAAAGCTGGAATATATTTTCTTTCTTCTTTCCAGTCCAAAGTATTAGAGGAGAATTTTTAAAAGTGATATTGAATGCATGGATGTGAATATTTAAGCACTAACAACAATGTAATAATATTATTACACTACAGACATTCTGTATGACAGGTTCAGCTTTGCACAGCTGAAATGCAAACCTTAATAATGTCTTTTTTTCTCTTCCTTAGTTTTTTTCTTTTTATTTTTAAATGGCAGTAATAAGAGCCCAGGACTGCATTTTTAAAACAAAACATCTGTTCTTGAAGTAGCTACAGATAGGTTGCTATCCATTTATTTCTTTCAGTTCTAGCACTGTTCCAAAGTCTGTGTTGCACAGTAACAGCACCAAGCAAGCACACGTACAGGCATATTCAGTGGGGAGGGCACGATCTGGAAACAGGCTGCTTGCTGGTGAGTCAGCAAAAGCTGTAGAAGGATAACCCACCCATCCTTACGAACAACCCCTGAAGACCTAAGAGGTGGCTGTAACTGCAGTCTGTCAGGGGAGAGACACCAGCACGAGCGGGCCAGCCTGGCTCTCTCCAGACCAACACCCGCGCAGCGGCACCGTCAGCCGTGACACGATGTCCGGTGCCGGCACCAGAGCCGTGGCGGGCTGGATTTCACCCTGCAGGACGGCAGCCTGAGGCCTGGAAAGGCTCAGCCGCGATGCGCAGCACAGGTTGTCGCAGGCTCGTGAACTGCTGTGTTTAGATGGGTCTGCCCAGCGCAGGAAGCACAAACTCTTGGTAGCTCCTGCCTGCCTTGGAAGCCAAACACATGAAATTAAGATACTCACATTAGCAAAAGCGTTAAACCGTCTGCAAGAAAAGCATGCCCATGGAAGAGCAAGAGCCATGGACACCCACACACATGACAGAAGCTGCAAAATGGGCTAAAAGTGCATTTCACAGTTGCTACAGGGATTACTCTCACCCCACAACTAGTTTGGATACAAAGCTCTTTGATGGTACTGGTCTCTTCTACCAAGTAACTAGTGATAGGACAAGAGGAAATGGCCCCGAGTTGCGCCAGGGGAGTTTTAGATTGGATATTAGAAAAAAATTCTTTACTGAAAGCGTTGTCAAGCTTTGGAACAGGCTGCCCGGGGAAGTGGTGGAGTCACCATCCCTGGAGGTGTTTAAACCTTACTTCAGGTAAGGTGGTACTTCAGGACATGGTTTAGTGGGCATGGTGGTGTTGGGTTGACAGTTGGACTCGATGATCTTAAAGGTCTTTTCCAACCTAAATGCTTCTATGATTCTATGATGTCAAATAGAAAGTTCCTCAAGAACTTCAAAAAGGTATGGGACCCTGTAAATCCTGATTCAGCTTTTGTTTAGTATGCTCTAAGAGTACGGCTTCATATGCTTAAGTTAATTGAAAACAGTGTTTGCATAATGTCTACAAGTTGCTTTTTGAAGTTGGCTATGCTGCTTTTATTTAGTAGTTTTCACTGAAAAGCAAGGGAAAAACTGTCTTGCCGTTGTATTGATAGCACAAAAGGAATCACTTTCATAGCATCGAAGGGGACTACAGCTAATGTAAAATTTGAAGCATGTACTGACCTTAGGAAGTACACTGTCATTTTCAGTATCAGAAGCAGTGTCCCCAGAAAATCTCTTCCAGCCCCATAAAAGCTGTCACCAGCTATTTTGAAGCCTTGCCTCTAAGTTAATAGAGCTCATCAGCTAAAAGTCTGTACATGGAAGGTGAAACTTTTGCTAATTAGGAACAATAATACAATATAGCAAAAAGGCTAGAGAGCTTTTTTTTTTTATTTTACTTCCCTACATGAGAGGTTTCAGGGGGATTAAGATATGACAAATATTTGACAGTGTAATGAATTCCTTTTCCAGATTGTCTGTTTCTCACTTAGCATATCCCCACTGGACTTTATTATAAAGTCAGCTCCCGTCTTTCCTTTCACATCACTGGACCCATGAGGTGGACTGGTGTTAACAGGACAGAAGTGCTCTTTCTGTGAAGGATTTAGAAATCTATGTATCATGGTCTTTTTGACTTAATTTAAATTCAGGAGAAAATAAATTTGAATATTGTAAATATGATTTCCATAAGAACTCAAAACATACATATCAAAGAGCCATACTGGATCACCAAAGGACATTCTAGCTTCTACTGTCCTG
Source organism: Aviceda cuculoides (assembly GCA_035590195.1). Taxonomy (NCBI): domain Eukaryota; kingdom Metazoa; phylum Chordata; class Aves; order Accipitriformes; family Accipitridae; genus Aviceda; species Aviceda cuculoides. Next base: position 24,398,518 of record JAVJGG010000029.1, read on the forward strand.
CCTCCAACACTGGCCAGTGGCAAGTGCTTAATAAAAATATAGAAAGGAGAGAAAGCATGTTGTGAATATTTTACCATGGTACTTTCTCAGCCTCTAGCAATCTGTAGCACTAGCACTTACTAGAGATATGACTTCTAAGAATCCACAATGGATTTTACTTTGTTGATTTGTCCAGGGTTTTTTTGAATTGTGGTAATGCAGCATTCACAACATCCAGTGGTAAGAAATTCCACAGATTAACTACTCATTGTGTGAAAAACACCTTCATTTTTGCTTTTGCTGCCAATTGATAATATAATTTGATATCTACTAGTTATTCTCTTGAAAAATATAAAGAAAAAAAAATTTCCCTGTCCACTTTGTCTATGGCATTCACAATTTTACAAGCCTCTTTTTGCATTTTCACTCAGTTGTCTCTTTTCCAGGCTGACGAATTCTAAACTACTTAGTATCTATGACTGGTAAGGAGTCAGTCTGTGTTTACTCTTGCAACCTTTGTATCTTTTCTGGTTTTAGTATGTCCTTCTGAAATAGGACTGAGACTGCACATACTGGTTTTAACTTACAGAAGGGCACAGTGCTGTTCTCTGTTTAGTTTTCTGTTCCTTTTCTGATCATTCTTCTGGCATGGTATTTGCTTCGTTATGTTAACGCTGCTGGGCTCAGAGCTGATATTTTCATCAAAAGAACCTGCTTTAACCCAGAGGTGACTTCCTGAAGCCTGCTCGTATCCCTTCATTTCCTAACATTTTAAAATAAGTATCATTTTTTTTCCACTGTGCACCATTTTATTATTCTCAGCTATATAAGGCAAACTGTATACTGGACCTCTTTATGAAGGCCGTGGCCAGAAGATCAAGGAAAGTTGATGTCCTCCTCAGCACCAGGGTCTAGTTTGGGGCTCCCCAGTTTAAGAGTGCCAAGAAAGGGGCAGGGCAGGGGAGGGCTGCCAAGGGGCCGAGAGCACCATGAGAAGGGATTGACGGAGCTGGGCAAAGAGGAGGCACTGCAAGAGCAACCAGCAGTTACTTGAAGGATAGTTGCAAAGGTGACAAAGCCAACAGCTCCTCAGTAGTGGCAAACGATAGAACAAGGAGCCACACAGTGCAGCGAGGGAGACTGATGTTGGACATTAGGAAAAACTTTTTCACTGGGAATGTAGCACAGGTTTCCCAGAAAGACTGTGAAATCTCCATCCTTGGAAGCTTTCAAGATTTGTGCCTAGACATCAGCACAGCTTACTTGGTCTAGTGTTGGTGATGGTCCCGCTTTGAGCAGCAGGTTGGACTTGACTGTCAGAGGTTTCCCCAACCAACATTGCTGTGAGTCTGTCACTGAATGACTTTACAGTTTTTACACTGGGTATGGTATTTGCTGATCTGCTTCTTGAGTTAATGGTGTAACAAAGCTATCTGAATATCTCGATAAGTATTCAGGTTAATTAGATTGTCTGTAGTTGTGCATCCTGACTTTACAAAGACAAATCCCTTAGCTTTAGAGGATGGTAGAAGCAGCAGTGAAAAAACCCAGTGAAACAACATATTATTTCATAGAGCTCACACACTTGCAGTAAAAATTTGTTTGAATTGACAATGATTCATCCCTAAGATTTTACATCTTTTAAAAATATTCACGTAAGAGCATTTGTGTCTTTGCATCTTCAAAAAGAAGAGAGAGCTCTTAAAAGAATGTGCATCTTTTGCATTTAACCACTGGGATTGATCAGCTCATACAATGTGATTTAGGCAGCCAGCCAGGCAGATCAAGGGATCCTGATCCCCTTCGTTGGCTGATTCAGTGTGTTACAAGCATGGGAGATGCTGAAGACTTTGAAACCTTCAGAGAGAAATGAAACAGGAGTAAGCAGGTCTCAAATTTTTTAAATATTAAAATATTTTTCCATCAGCTCTTTCCCAAGAGTTTATATTGCATTTAATAAGGTTCATGGACTCATGATTTAAAAATAGCTGTTTTCTCTCAGTACTAAAGAAAAGAGACAGTAATATATCAGGTTTATTTCCAGTAATCAGGCTTCACAATCAGTTCTATTTTGTCTTATTCACAATATAAAATTTACTTTTCTGTCTTCTCCTTGCTGCTTTTATTCATTGCAGTGAAGAAGTGGCTGGAAAAGCATTTCTAGCATAAATTCAAGTGTGAATGCAAAAAATCCTCGTTCTGGTTTATATTAGTGAAAAACAACTTCTCTAAACGCTGGTATGAAGAACAGAAATTTTACAGAAAATACCGCAAAGTGTATCTTTGAAGATAACCACGTTTAAGTTTGTAAGACACATTTAATGTGTGCAGCTTTACAAATATGCAACCAAAAATGTTTTATAAGTATAAAACTGTTTATATTAAGTTAAGGAAAAAATAAAGATTATTGTACTGACCAGGACAGGTAAATATTTTTCAAGAAAAATAACCACAATATAGGCCATGTCCCTGTTTGCATTGAATAGTACTTCACTCCTATGAACATAATTCCTTGTCAGTAATGCAGTAAATAAGTTTTGCTTTCTCACTGTCTGAATTTTTTCTGCTCCTTTCTTGGTTTCTTTTTCCACACTGATTTCCAAAGTTTTTACAAATATTGCTCTTTAACTTGCTCTTCAGGAAGAGCAAAAAATTTATCATACTGATGCTTTGATTGAGCACAGTATATTTCATTACCTGACTTGATTATGATAACCTTTAAAATTAGGTTCATGGTGTGAGCAGAAGCACTAGAAAATTCAAAATTCATTTATTAAATGAATTTATTAAACACTGCAATGTTCGCTTAAAATTAGCTGTTTAGCAGACAGTTCACTTGCCAGATATACATAGGAAATGCAAAAGAGTTGCAGATAGGAATAAGACAAAGTAATTTTAAAATTAAAACATACGATGCTATTCTGTTGCGACCTTGGACTCATGGACTTCTTTCAGATAAAAGCAAGTACTTCAGCAAGCACATAATAAGTGGCACTGTCAAGAATAAAAACTTTACTAACATGTTATGCTTTCACACTTTTGCAAAATGGAGGAATGATGCATCTAAATGATAAATTCTACCATTTCTCAGGTAATAGGGGCCGAAATGGCCCCTAACATAATTTTCAGTAGTGTGAGCTTTACTCTAACTGCGTTATCTCGCATAGTGGTGAGATGATGTGAAAGCCCACGCTGGCGTACCTTGGCAGCCAATGATTCAATTAAGGAGGGGAAAACACCTCTCTCTCTCTACACACATCGAAAGACTAAAGAGTGACTCCCTGCTTTGTTTCTTGTCAAGTCAATGAGCCAGTAATGTGGAGATTTATCAGGCCAGTCATCTTGCCCAGAGTCCTTGGAAGGGTCCTTTCTCCACCTCCTCCATCCCTTAAAAAAAACCATTCTCATTGGAGGCATCAGTTACCACTGACACAAATCAAGCCTGGTCCCTTTTACGGGACAGCATCATGTCTTCAAGGGTGACACTGATGATGGAGATGGGGACAAAGGCTAGGAAAGCCTTGGCAAACGTGTTGCAAGTGTTTCTGGAACAGAAACTGCAGAACAGAAAAGCGGGTGCAGGCTGGAGGCCAAGGGACAGTAAACGGAGAGGTCCAGCGTCAGGCACTCCCAGGGCAGCTGCCTTGGCACCGACCTAGGAACGTGTATCACAGCCACGCCAAAGCTTCCTGCTCCGTTCTCTCCTCCAAAATACCCTGTACACAGAGACAGGGAGTGGATGATGCAAAACTAGTGAAGTTGGCTTTCTCACCAGAGGCTCTCCATATGTCAGTAGAAGTGGCAGCCCCCTTAGCAGCAGACTTCCAGCAATGAAGCGGTGCGATGCACCCGCAACGGGCACTTAAGGGACTAAAGGGACACCAAATTCTGGGAGAAAGGAAAGCTCAGTTAAAGCTGCTGCTCCAACTCCAACTCAGGCTGCTGAAACAGTAAGAAAGGCCCTAGGGAAAAAAGGTTTATTCTTACTTTTTAGTTGCGTCGATCAGTGTGTTTGTGTCACAGGCTTTCGGTTTGTCCTTCTGTCTGTCCTACAGTGCCACGTAGTCCCCTTGTTTTGGGAACACATGCAGAATGTTTGAAAACTCCCATTATTTATCCAGAAGAGCAGATTACAGTAGCTATTGATTGCATGAGGATGTGCAAGAACAGTGATGGAGTACTAAATACTGCAGCAGTTACTGCGGGTCTTCAGAGCACAAAGGGACTGGAAAGAAGAGGTGTTACATGCAAGTACATTAAGAGGAAAAAAGTTGAAAAGTCTCAGAAAAATACACTACGGAAAATTTTCAAAAGACAAATTCTGGTGTTAAAAGAGACTACTGCAATAGATTAATTTAAACAATGTAATTTGGATTACTACAGTATGAAGGGACAAATGCTCCTTCTTAATACGTGAAAATGTTCCAAGAGGTCCATTTTAATAGATTTAATGAGAATGTTTTAGAAACTTGAGAAAAACACCCTCAAAGGATCTTCAAGAAGTTAAAATGTAGGCAGAGTGTTCTTAAATGCATTAACATTTATGTGAAATGAAAGTTCAAACAAGACCCTTCCAATCCCATATATGATTCAAGCCAATAAAGAAATAAAACCCTGCTGTGTTAATGGGAGTCTATCCATTGGTGTCACTGGGATTTCACTCCAGCAAGCCTCAGATATAGTGCTACTTTAATTTAAAGTTGGATTCGCAAACTCAAATCAGTACTTTTTATCTGAGGAAGATTTCTTAAGCTGTATCGAAACCCAGCAGACAAAGAGAAATGCTGCTTTCCTGCCTGTCTCCCAGTTTCTTGCTTTTTACATGCCTCAGATCAGCTCAGAGACAGCTGCTCACTGATCAGCATCACTGCGCTTACCTGCAGGTTTATTTCTGCCTGTTCCTCTGCCAGATCACTGATCTCTGTTTTGTAGTGTTAGCTTACACTAAACTCACCCTATCCCATCTTGAGTCTGGAGCAGAAAAGCCTTCTGGCTCTGAGGGAGTTAACCTTTCATTTGTCAACCTGTTTGACCACCTCAGCTGCTGTGAGATCACGACCATGGAAATTATACTTCTTATAATAAATGCACAGAGGACGGGGTGAGACACTGTGGCTGTGGTGGTTTACCTAGGGCTGCTGGTTCCTGACACCTCCCCTGGTGCCAGGAAGGCTCCTCCTGGAGGGCTTCACCGCCGCGCCAGTGCAGACGAAGGCTGCCTGGCCCTCACACAGAGTCCCAGACAAGGAAGGTGCAAGTACCAATACCCACCTGGCCTGCAGCTGAAGTGGTTGGAAAGGTATGGGGAAGTTGGAGAAGTAGTAAGTTTGTCCTTTACACCTATATTAAGTAAATTAATTGGCTTTAAGGATATATTCTCTTTTTTTCTAGATTACCATCCAGAGCATCTGGAAAGCACAGCTAAAGGCTGCAAGAGTAATCCAGAAATCAGTGAGCTTTCCAACCAGTCAAGTAAAAGAGATCAGAGAGGGAGTGAGGCTTCCCTGTCTGCAGTGCTGCTTAAAAGGAGGAGTGACTTTCTTTTCCACCCTCACCTTGCCGTTGATGGATTTCTCTGATGAAAGACCTTCAGCATTTAATTGAAGACTGTTACGTTAACCATGGGTGAAGGGAGATGCTTCCACTAGACCAGACACAAAAGGAGCTGTGATCTGAGACATACCCTTGTCTCTGAGGGTTGCTACTGACATCTCCTGCCTGAAGGTGCTGGTTTACGTGTCTCTCAGCCAAAGGTGGCTAAGTTGCACCATTGCCCATGCAGAAATCATGGTGGCAGGTCATTTGAAACTTTTTCAGACATCTCTACATGATGCTGAGATCTCAACATACCTTTCTGAAAACCTACTCCCAAGTCTGCATTACTCGATCAAGATTTTCAGAAGAAATACTGTGACATGATCAAGGACTGGATGCACTTCAGTTAGTTCCCAGTTAAGGTTATGAACCTGATACCAGCTTTGTAGTCGCTCTGCCACTTACTTGAGCATAGGAATAATTTTGTATAACTTAGTGAAATATCTGGCCAGTATTGTTATGCATGCAAGTTCTGAAAACAAAGAGCAAAACCAAAATGAGTCCTTAATTTAGACCTCAAATTACATGTCTGATTTTGAATAGTTGAGTAAGAACAACATGTTGCCAAACGTTTTAGGAAATTAGGATTTCTGAGACTAAAAGATCAATTAAAAAGCTGATCTTTACGTTCTTTTTTATTCCTTATTGAAAAGCCTTGTCTCTAGGGGTTAATGTTGATATTGATTATATATAAAATCCCAAAGATTAATTATGCTTATAGTGATGATGCCCTAAATATTGATTCTTCCAATTGTGCAGATTTTTAAAAGGCTGTAAGGCTAAAGTCAGTAAGAATGAAGTTAGTATTAAGCAGGGAATGTGTCAGTGGGTTTCAGCTGCAGAGAATATTTAGTGTTTCTTCCAACTAAAACATAGGCATTATCTTGATTACAGGGAAAAGACCAAAAAAAGCCTATATCAAAATGTCTGGATGACACTAAGAGAATCAAGAAGCAGCAGAGCTTTTCTCCAATCAAGTCAAATTATTGCAAGCATGATCAGCTACCACAAATGCAATGTACTCTTTTATTGCAACGGGAAAGTGATTATGAACTATGTATGGGATCCCCCAAGTTAAATACAATCATGACAATGCAATAAGGTTATAATTTTTTAAGGTATTTGGCTTAGTCTTACTTTATATTTAAATTACAAAACCGGGAGTTACACAAAACTACCACACCATGTGCTAAATGGATTAAAAGCCAGTAAATCACAAAATGTAATTGCGAACAAGAATGCATCCTCCAACAGATGTACTCCTAGTTGAGTCCCTCATGTATGACCTTTTGGCCTTAGGCTCCTTAAAACATTTTATCTAACCTGGAGAAAAAAAACCAAAGCTATCCCTGACAAACTTTGGGTTTGACAAAGCTGGGGAAAATCACAGGTAATGAAATGGCAAGCTGCTGCTACAAGGCACGCTGAATAATTGGACAGAGACACTGAAATACGAATTTCTGTATCACCCATCCAACACAAGAAATACAAGTCACGTTTCCAGGATCTGGGAGCCTCACCTGGGAATCACTGCTTTGGAGCAGGTGTTAGAAGCCTGGGCAAATAACTAGCTAAGAATAACTCCTTAGAGTGACACTGTGGCCAGACTTGGAATGTAATTTATGCAGTCCAAGTAAAAATTCCTCTGACAAGAACTCTACATTACGTCATTTGTGCAACTGCTTCTTGGATACTAAGCCCAGTTTTAGTGTCCTCAGAGGATGTTAATTGAGCTTACTTAAGAGAAAATTAAGAAAGAATCACTTAATCAATCTCATTAAATAAACTGAAAAAAACCTACCTAATTTTAGTGAATATTTCCCCCTGTGAACAGGGAAAGTTCTGTAATGAGTCGGTCAGTCTAACAAAATCTATACAGTGAACAGAAATTCAATAACAACAAACAAAGAAAGAACTAAAACCAAACCCAAAAGCCAAAGGAGACAAATTCAGACGGGAAATACTTTTAGCAATGCATTTTTTACACATCAGGACAATTATTCAGGCTTGAGTATTAGTGTAAACAAAAACTTATTCAACCAGCAAGTGTAAGGTAACAGGCAGTAAACTTGCATGGCAATGAACACAGAGAGAAGATGCCATTTCTGACAGCAAATTTAAAAACTTCTTATGCCGGAGACAAAGCTGAAGACCACAATCCAGTGTCCCGCATGTTTTCACGTTTGGGTTAATTTTTGAGTATTTCACATGCACTGGCTGCAGGAGTTCTGCCAAGCTAGTCCAACCACTGTCTGCAACGAGGATAAACTGCAGATCAGAAAGTCGTCTTTTACAAAGACTGAAATACATTATGATCAAACTCAACTGACACATTTTGGCAGATGTGTTTATCCTCAGCAGCTTTTGAAAGTAAATTCAAAATGATGCCATAACCTTTTTGGCTTAGAATGAGCTCAAGACCACAAAGTTAAATGATTAGACAATTTTGAAAAAAAAATAGAGCTGTCAAAATGTGCTGCATAAGAGAAACTTTTAAACATTGCTAGGAATGGCTTTGACAATTTTCTGCTGGAAAGTATGTCATAGGCTACAACTTACTTGTTGCAAAAAGGGATTAAGAAAAAATGGGAGAACTAAAAGTTATTCTCATGTTTCCTGAATATATTCTTATTTTTAACAAGTTCTGAATGAACATATTGAGCCTAGCAAAATAATTTATATATGTACTTCAGATATAGTCTGAATTGCTTCAACATTCAGGTCCACGATCTTGCTGTATCTTTATCTGCTAAATTAAAAAGACAATTAGTAATATTTTGTTCTGCATCAAGTCAAACAATTTCCATTTGGCTAAGCTAAAATACCCAAGTTCCAGCTATCATTCATGGTTGGTTTTGCATCATTAATTGTCTGCTGTTAGAAAGGATTCAGGGAGAAATCACAGCCACTTCTCCCATTGTGGAGAGAGAACTGGAACCAGGTCTTCAGAGGAGGCCTAAGCATCACTGCCAATGCTCCACAGAGAAGCAGGACCTCACTGAAGCTCAGTTCAGTCGACCTTTCACGACAACTGTGGACCACTTCTCATAGTCACCGGCAGCAAAACTGGTCTAATAGTGTGCTACCACCAGAACGGGGGCAGGGGTTTCGGCTATTACACATATGACCATAAATTTTGCAGAGTACATAGTTTGCTTCTGCCCAGCTGATCACAGAATCCCGATATCTTCAGGCTCTGTGCTCTGTCATCTTCATTTTGTTTTGCCATTTTCCATTTTAGTCATGTATAAACCTTTTCAGCAATAGCTCCATTTTTACAGACCATTGACAGGCACATGAAAGAGGGTGGAATCAAGGTCTGATCTCTGTGGGGCTGCTTTGCAGACTCCTTTTCACAGGTTAAACTGAGATTTCATTTGCCAGTTTCTAAAGCATTTAATGTGTGTCATGTTGATTTTGTCATCTTCGGGATATTTCATAAGACTTTTTCTAATCTCGTTTCAAGTAAAGTCGTTTGAAACTTTACTTTTTATTCATCAACATTATTATCCTTTAATCAACCAAAATTACAGAAAATATAATTTGAAGCTGGTTTGATAGGATTATTTTCCATAAACACAAATGAACTGGCATTAATTATGCTACTTCCTTTTAATTCTTTATTAATTCAGTTTTGTACTAGCTGTTCCATTATTTTTCCAAGGATTTATGTCACACTGACAATCCTACAATTACTTGGGTCATCTCTCTTATTATTTTTAAATATTGGCATGTTAACTTTCTTTTGCTCTCCTCAAACTTCCCCTGTGTTGCAAGAGTTATTGAAAATCAACATTCATAGCCAAGCTCCTCAACGGTGCCTTTAAACCTGTCAGATACAGGTTATCCAAAACTGCTAATTGAAAAATGTTTAATTTCCTGTTCCAAACCAGAATAGAAATAGCTTCAAAGTTCCTGAAGCACATAGAGCTCTTCCTCCTCCAAATCAAGCCAGTAAGAACTGGGAATGCTCAGGGTCCTCCATCACTTGGAATAAGTCATAGAGGGCAACAACAAGAATAATTTCTGACTGCAATCCAGAAGAGAAGGTGACAAGCGAATACTCTTTGACCTGTAAGCTGTTAAAACACAATTGTTTCTGTTTTAGCAGATGTGGAAAATGAGATGTGGGGAACCTTAGCAATGCCCACAGTGCACATATCAAACCTAAGATGAGAAGTCAGAACGTCTGAGTCCCTCCATGCCTAACAGCTATTGGCAGCTCCTCACACATCCTCCCATGTAAACCAGAGGTTCCAACCAAAAATCACCACATCAAAGCACAAACAAAAATGTACAACTGTTTATTATTAGTCAATTATCTTTTTATTGGAATCACAGTTAACAATAAGTATTAAAAAGGAAGTAAACAAATTAATTGCTGATTTTTTTCATTTCTTCTGTACAATTGCTGGTGTTTGCCTCAGAGTGAAATTTTTTTGTAAAGCAGTTAGCACGCATGGAGTTACCATGATGTATAAATACAAGTAATTTTTAAAATAAGACTATCTTTTTTTTCATGATGTATTTTTATGGAGATAATGGCAAAGTAAAAAATTATTGCAGACATACATACAAATACTGTGTTAGGAACCCAGAAAAACAGCTAGGATGTTACATGCCAAACTAGGCCAGTACAGTATTGAAAAACAAATATCCACATTTTAAGTTTATTTGTTGTAAGGTTGAACTTCTGCAATATGCAAGTATGCATGAGCTTAAAAGAACTATGAAGTCAAAGGTAAAAACATAAATTAAAAATTTAAATAAATGTCTGATATAGTCTAGTACTAAAACAGTCACACTTCTATATAGCATCGTCTGAGATATGTTCAAGTAGGAAAGCAGCTGAGACCAACTAGTGTCACTGAAAACAAGCTATAAAGTTAAAATATGGAATTGCTCTTGGCCAGAGTAGCTAATATGAATTATAAATTTGAATTCTGTTGCTTTATGCTTAGTGCTGGGAAATGTGGAATGATCCAGCAACAATAAGAAATCTATATAAACTGAATACTGTATTTGCTTCTGTGATTTAGCATTCTAAAACACTCGGGCAAAAGAAAGGCTGCATTAAGAGAACATCAAGTGACTCGTATTCAGAAGATAGGCAATACCATATCAGAGTTTGTTTTTTAATGTTAATTCAGCTCAGCTGTGGGAGTCCCTTTCCAAACAGTGGGTCATTTAATGAGAGCATTCTTTCTCAGAAGATCTCTATCTCACTCAGATCTGGGAATACGTCAACAGCTTGTGTTGAAGAAGAAGCTAAATGTGAGGTAGCCAATCCTTCATTTGCTGTAGACATGGAATTTGACGTAGTAAATGAGGTGGCACTTGCAGAAGAGTTGCTGGATTAAGGAATTTGAATATTGTCCAGAAGAACTCAAACTTCTCTTTCCCTATAAAATTCCAAGGTCATACTGGAATCATTTAAACCAACATTTTTTTAAATTTTCATTAATTCTCTTTTCCTCATTATCTAAATCCCATCTTAAATCCTCATGGCTTGATTTGATGGAATTTTAAACTCTCATAGTTGTAATTTAACATTTCATAGACTATATGTCTTAAAGGAATTGCAGCTACCCACAGTTAGTCAGAAGTTGAGTTACAGGATACCTGCTATTCATGTAAACCAAAATGACTGTGATGATTTGTACTTCTTTGCTTTTTTACTATTCTTGGAACTTAATTCCAGGAGACTATAGGCACTCTGAACTTATTAATCACTATGAAAAATCAGGTCCAAGGAACCTCAGCTTAGGCATCCAAACTCAGTGAACATTTTTGGCCATACTTCTTTTGTTTCCATCTAAGAGATGCGGAAGAACTGAAATCTGTATATAGTGGCTGCATATCCATACAAGGTGTGTGTTCACCAGTTCTCCAGCTCTTTGCCCTGCTTCCTAAGTTAAAGAAACATCCATAGCTGGACCTGAATCTCCATCAATGGTTCTCCCTTGAGGTGCTTGATCTGAATTGAAGGATCTCAGGGAACATCACAAAATACATTTGTTGTACAACCTACACATCAGCTTAATTCACTTTCCACAAAGCAAAGATGATACCACTGATTCAGCTCATGAGAGTAAAGACAAATTAGTGGTTGTGAAGTGCTCAGATGCTGATGTGGGGAACAGCATGAAAAGTCTGTAAGAAATTAATAATGTCTATCAAAACCAGCATCTGAGCAGAGAGTGATAAAAAAAGTGCAAGGTCACACGCTGAAACTGGAAGAAAATAGTGAATTATCTGGGCGCCATCCATTCTATCCAATAAATGAAGTAAGGGTATATTGAAAGAATAGTTTATGATCTGATAATCAAAGGCCATTGTAAGGTGCCTTCACAAAGGGGGCAGGTTAAGTTTGCATGGGCAGTTTTAATTCTGATCTCTTCTAACTGTTCTTGTCTTTGTTGATCCTTTGGCAATAACCATTGAAACTGTGGGGTATGTGCATGCCTGTTTATGTGCCACTTCCTAGATTTTTGTTAAAAGAAAAACTATCTACTTCATATTATAAAAAGATACACAGATGCAGTTTATTTCACATTACATTTCATTGGGACTTTTGAGTTCCCTAATTTGTTGAAACTGCTAAACCTCTAAATTCAAAGTTTGTATCATTAAAAGATACATGCTCCAATTACCCAAACATACCCTGATGTATGTCTTCACTAGGTACCCAACTCCTTATGGAATTGAAGTATATAAACAAGCTCAAGTAGATCTACTAACAAGAAATTACATAGAAATTACACATCCAGTTGAGCAACATCCCCCTGATGTCTGCTTTTTCTAACCATGTGGTCTACAACACAGTATTATTGTCCCATACGCTTTTTTTTTCTTATGACTTCCATTTTTATTTACATGTTAAAACATGGGTTTAAATAAGTGACTCAAGGTCAGTTGAAAATCTGTGGCACTGCCAGGCACCATACATGCGTTTACAAATCCCTGGTTTTTGCTTTAGTCTCAGTAAAATCCTTCCTTTTAATACTCACTTGAATTCAGTTCTTAAAATATTACTCCTATAACATTTTGCCAAGTCTTGTGATTTTTTAAATTTATATAGCAAGAGAAATGTTTTTGCAATAGCACTATTGAGTGAAATTAAACATTGATTCCTGCCTTGCTTTCAGCAGGATCCAGTCTCCAGCTCACCTGTATTCACTTCACTCCTCGCTTGCATGGACAGCATTTTAAGAGGTCTAATTTTTACTTCAAGTTTTCATTCCGTGTACATTACCAGCTGTGAGAAAAGCCACTTTCTTTATGTACTTGTTTTCATTTGAGAGCTTGTTCCAGTGCAAAGTCAAATCCTCCTAAACCTCCAATTGGTTCCCAGCACTGTCGGTGGGTACCCTGTATTTTGGGTAGCTATGTATAAAGTATCTATCATTGTGACCTCTAAATTTTTGATACATCAGAGAAATGAATCTTCTAGCAAGAATTTATTTCATTTTACTGTACAAGTTATAATACAATGCTCTGTAAAACTGTTTCTCTCCCCAATACAACATCCGGCAACCCAGAATATCACAGCGTAAGAGAGATGTTAGTCTGGAGCCATCTACTGGTTGTGTTGCCAAGCTTTAATAGATTTGAAAAACCACTTTACACATGTAATTTGGCTGTAATTATAAAAATAACACCATATATTAATAGATTAATCATTTAAGTATGTGATGTTTCTTGTGTACTGGTTATTTGTTTTTAAGTTTAAATACTCAGTGAATTTATTATGGCCCAATTAGGAAAATAAAAAAAAATTTATTTATCTTGCTTTCACAAACAAAATAAAAATCATAGAATCATAGAATCATTTAGGTTGGAAAAGACCTACAAGATCATCGAGTCCAACCATCATCCCTGCCCACTAGACCATGTTACAGAGTACCTCATCTATGCACTTT
>JAVJGG010000029.1:24424714-24448345 GCA_035590195.1 Aviceda cuculoides
TTGGTGTGCGTGGTTCGTGAGAGGACTCGCCCACGCACCCGGCCGTTAATAAAGAAGTGTCTGCTTATCTACACTAAATTGGTGTTGGTAAGTTCTTTATTCCGAGTTTTTCGGCAACAATATTAAAAAGCATGTACACTGCCCAGTCCAAGGAAGGAGTCTATTAGGACATTGAGTCCAGCCTCACTGAAACTGTTTAACCATAATTCACCTTTAGCTACATTTCTCTTCCAAATCCTAGTTGTACTGTAACAGCCAGTGCCTTGTCACCAGTTATGGTCACACGGAGGCCCTCCCTGGCCGTGCAGGCAGGCCATGCTGAGCAAGATCCCCCAGTCGCAGCCAGCAGAAACCCCCCAGTAGCTCAACACAGCCCTGGGATTTCCCTGATCTTCAAAGTCCGGTGGGAGCCCCAGATTTCACCAGACTGACCCCGAGCTGGCAGGCCTACGGGCAAGTACGGAACCAATGCTCGAAGCGCTGCCAGGGCTTCAGCGCGTCAGAAAATCCCTCTTCTACGCAGCGACTCTGTGGCCCCTGCCGAGGCCAGGCCAGGCCTACCTGAGCCCGTGGCAAGCTCTGAGCCACGACTGGAGTAAGCTCTTAATACTGCATCGGCCCTAAAAAAGTCTAGAGCCCCCATCAGCTCCCTGAAGAGAACGCAAAGCCGCCCCGCACACCCCGGCACACACACACTGCTGCGTGTGCGCCAGGCGAGGGAGCGGGAGCGGGGCGGGAATAAAATCCGAGAGGCGCCGCTTTGCGACGGGGCTGTCGTGAGGGCTTCGTGCCGCGGCCGTAAAGCACAGCCCGCCGCCGGTGAGAGGCGAGGGAAGTTCGAAGTGAAGTGGCGGTCCGTGTGGGAGAGGCGGCGGTATGGTGGGGGACCGCGCCACCCCCGGCGAGCTCAGCCTCATGGATAAGGGCGTTAAGAGGTGAGGAGGTTGCCGGGGGTGGGCGGGTGCCCCACTGCAGCCGGCGCGGGGAGCTGGGCCCTCGGGGCGAGGGGGGGCCGCGGCTGTGGCGGGGCGGGTCGAGCGGCCCGGGAATGAAGCCGCCCGGCTGATGGCGGGTGCCTCTCCTTCGCAGCCTGCTGGAGGTCTCGCTGAGCTCGGACCTGCACACGCTCAACGTGCACTGTAACCGCATCGCCAGAATCGAAGGGCTCGGCCACCTCCGGAATCTGCAGCACTTAGATCTGTCGTCAAACCAAATCCGCCGGATCGAGGGGCTGAGTGCCCTGGCTAGTCTGCGCACCCTGAGCTTATCCTGTAACCTGATAACAAAAGTGGAGGGTCTGCAATTTTTGTTTCTGTCCATTTAGCGACTCGTGAAGCTTTTCTAAGAGCTGTGTTAAAGCTTGCTTCTCAAAAGTATGCTTATAATTAAGGTTATATGAAGTTAGTGTGAGCTACTAAGTGTATTATTATTTAAATTTTTGAAAGAGTATATAGTCTGTGTAAGCTTTATCATAGCAAAATGTCTTCATGTAGAAGGAAAACCTGATTTTTATATTATGATTGTAGTTTATTGTCGTAATTTGTAGTTATAATTTTTAAAGGCTTATTCTGCAAGTTTTGATTTGATGAAAGTAGAGCATTCTTCTGAAAATCTTACTGTTTCTCTTTTTCCTCATTTTGTTCAGGACTGGAAAAACTCTTTAATTTAACCGTACTGAATTTGTCATATAATCGCATACATGATCTCTCTGGTAAGTGACTTTGGCATGTGCGGTGGAATAAAAAGCATTTGCCTCACTTTTAATTTTGAAAAACTTGACCAAGTGTATTTATAGAAGTTTCTAGTAGTTCAGCCAATTGACTGAGTAATGCTACTAAAGGTGATAATTGCTGCTACTCTCAGCTTCCAAGTTTCTAACATTAAGGGTTGTTGTGAACTGGAATTTATTCTCCTGTATTTGGCAAGGCCGAGCTTGTTCACAAAGTAGCATAGTAAACATTTCAAACTTATTTCCAAAGTGAAAAATGCAATAGTCTCAGAAGATATTTCCAAAAGATTCATATCTTTCCTTTTTATAGGGCAAAAATGCAACTTTTGATATGATATGGAAGTTCTCTTCTAAATCAGTTTGTTGAAATGCTCAATTGTTGCTTCTGACTAAGATTTTAAGCTACAGAATCAAGGGAGTTTGTGACAGAATATTAAAAAGAACTTTGGTAACAATTTTGTTAATGAACTAAGTTTTAAAGAGGAACTCCAAGCACAACGTTTATTTTTACATGCTTCTTAACAGTGAGAAAATAACCTAGTTATGAAAGCTAACTTCAAAGAAACAGATTAAGTGTTGTGCTGTGTGGTAGTGTACCATAGCTAATTAATATATGTAGACAAGGATAGGAGCAAAAGTTGTTGCATCAGTTCCAGTTATGATGTATTATTTACTGAATATTTTTCAACAAGATGGCACTTGTTCTAAACCCTACAGTCTAGGATTGTAGCAGAAATCATTATTTTGTTTTCTTAAATTTTCAGGGTTTCAGTCCCTTCATGGAACCAGTCATAAGATTAGCCATATTGACCTTCACAGCAACTGTGTAAACAATATTAATCACTTACTTCAGTGCACAAAGGGGCTGCACTGTTTGACGAATCTGACACTGGAAAAAAATGGAAAAGCCAATCCAGTTTGTCACACAGCAGGTATGGCTCTCATGTTGGGTAGATACTTTGTGCTCATTAAGTCAGTGACTTCCCTTAAGCTGTGAGCCAGGTTCTGAAACTTGCAAATTCATTCATAAACTGGCTAGCCTGCAGAAATCTAAATTCTGTGAAAATTAATTTGTTTTCCATAAATTATCCCCCCCCCTCCCCCCCCAGGGAATATTCTCAAAATGTACTTCTCGTATGCTTTGGTAAGGCTTAACTTTTCGCATATTTTAGGTTAAGATGGGAAATAGATGAAGAGTGATGGGAAGAGAAAGTATTGCAGAAATAAGAGGGAAAGAGTATTAATATTATAAGGTGGGTGGAGAATTTGAAGAATGTACATAAAGATATTGACTATATAAAAGAGGGCAGGCTTGGGAAGTAGATGGTCTTGTACTGATAGAGACCACAAGAGGAAGATCGGTAGTTAGCACTATTAGCCTTTCCTCCTTTTCCCACAGCCTCAGTAAGCAGTGACAGGCTCCAAGATGCTCTGCAGTAATTAGCATTTTCATCAAAAAGTGGGCAGGGTTTCACTAGGCAGCATGGAGACAAATTAGAGGAATGTGTGTGAATACATCACTTTCAGTTGCGTTGCCTAGAGCTTCTGGTTTGGGGGTAGGTTTCTTGTGCTGTTTAACTGTTATACCCCGTGTTCAAACAAGTTAAATTGTAGCATCCTAGTTTCCTGCAGGTTTTGTTTGTTTTCTTTGTTTGTGTATAAGAGGGGAAAATCTCCTGCAGGAAGGTAGAAGTGGAGGATTGATACTTTTGGGACAGCTCAAAGATAATTTCATTACAAAGACTAGAACAGTAGGAATTACGATAATACAAAATAACAACCATATCATGAGCATATAACTGATACAGGTATAATATGTGTACAGTTCTTAGAAAAAACTCAGAGATAACTAAGGAAAGCCAAATAAGGTCTTGGGTAGTGTTTTCAAAAGCACCCATGAACAAGTTCTGCATATGCATTTCAGGCACAATGGAAGCAGTAACAGGACTATTAAAGTTACCTGGATAACTTAGAAAATTCCGTTAGTTTTCTTCTGTAAGTGTTTACATCCCTCTTCCTATCTACCTCTTTGGTGGCACTTTTGAAACTGCAATGTTCAGAAGCCCAAATTCTATTAAAGACATTTA
The DNA here is from genome assembly GCA_035590195.1 of Aviceda cuculoides. Classification (NCBI taxonomy): domain Eukaryota; kingdom Metazoa; phylum Chordata; class Aves; order Accipitriformes; family Accipitridae; genus Aviceda; species Aviceda cuculoides. Next base: position 24,428,531 of record JAVJGG010000029.1, read on the forward strand.
ACTTTAATGAGTTAGTTTTATAATGCCTTATTTAATTCACTGAAAAAGGATGAAGTTCTCTAAGAACTTTCAGAACCTGCCTTTCCATTATGTTTGTGTATCCTTGCACTTGATACAACTGTTTTGGTGCAGTATGCTGATACTAAAAGGTTGTCTGTGCAACTGCAGTGTGCTGATGGTGGTGGGGAAATCCCTGTGTAGACAAGGACTAGGCAGGCAGCTTCCCAGTTAATTTGTTTTGTAATGTCATCTGTTGAAAGCCTTACATGTGGGAAAAGGTGAGACACTTGTAGATATCTCACTACTTATTTTTCTTCTATTAAAAATGCAACAAATAATTTAAGATGACAGTGTACCTAAAATATACCACACACCTCCTTCGGAGATTAATTTCAATTTAAATGTGGTCTTTCCTGCAAGGTTATAGAGAAACTGTTCTTCAGACATTGCCCCAGCTAACAGCTCTAGATGGAAGAAATATTTCTGGTGATCCAGTAGACCCAGCAGAAGAGAACTGTTCAGATTTGCAGTGTTTAGAAGACATTTTGGGCTGTTTGATTTCATCTGGGTGCCCTTCATCCAAAGATCAGGTGCCATAGTTTGTGCATGCTGATTTTAAAATCGATACATTTTATTTTTATATTGCATACAACTCAATCTTACAAGGATTGTTTTTCCTTTTGATAGAACTATGTTACCTTACCACTGGTGACACCACATATTGACCAGGCGTTAGCTCATTTTCATCAACGTACAAGAATACCAGTACAAAATGCCATCAGCTCCTCTACAGAGCTTGTCTCATCTTCAGAACCAGAGAAGGCTGAACTTGATAAAATATACAGTGAGATAAGGATTAAAAAAATAGAAGATCAAATTTCACAGATACTGCAAAAGGTGAATTTTTTTCTGTGATTGCACAGAAAGTTTTATTTGTAAAAGGAAGTGTACCTTTTGATAATGCAAAAGTTTGCTGGGACAGACTGGAGCATTTCTACTTCTGTGGATGTGCTGACTTCATGCTAATGTGTTCTTAATAATTTTGAGAAACTGGGAATAATATAAAAACAAGTCTTTAAAACTGAAGATTGCACTCTGAATCACAAAAACTTTCATACTGGATAAAAATCATGGTGTACGGGACTAGGAGAACTATCTGATCATATTATTTTAGAAAATCATTTTCTGTTTTTTTTCCTGAAGCCATCAATATAGTAACTGAACCAGAGTAAAATATGAAATGCAGCAAAATATCCGATTATAGAGTTGGTAAAAATTAATTTTTCTAATAGCTGGTCTGATGTGTTTGTCAGGTATGTTTTTGTAACAGTTTGTGGTGTACCTTGCATGTTTGCAAGGCTTTTTTGGTTTTAAGAGCTGTATTTGGTTTACATTTTGCACCAACTGTCTGCGCCTAAGGATTTTTACCAAACTTCCGGTATTTCAGGAAGATACAACAATACATTCTCAAGCATGCTGTTCTGTTGGGTTTATGTTATCTTTAAAACAACAAAATGTTTTAGCAAGGAGGGAAGGGGTTGTTTGGAAGCAGTTATTTACTTTTCTAACAAAATTTTGTGTGAACTTTTTAAAAATAGCACCTGAATAAATGTTAGAAATTAGACAGTTAGAAATTGTAAAACATACAGATAAAACTTCGATCTGTTCTTAGGTATCTGATGCTTCAAGAAGGGAAGCTCCTCCAAATGTTCTCAAAGCTAAGAGAGACACAGATCCAACTTCTGAGAGCGAAAATGAGAGTGGGAAAGAGAACAACAGAAAGATTGTGAAAAGAAGCAAGATCCCTACTTACCGTAAAACTACCTTATCTACTAGGTATCATGCAAATCATCTGAAGAACAAAGTAACTGACAGGTATCCCAGTGTTTGCCACATAAAGCCAGAATGAATTAAGCTGAATATTGTCAGAGTGAACATAGTTTGACTTGAAACATTTTGCTGGAAGTGGTTGGGTAAACTAGCTCTGTTAATGCTCTAAAAATTCTTAGCTACTGAAGCTTCACTCAGTTATTTCCCTATATGAGCATTTTCTGTCTTTAGGGGAAAAGGAAATTCAACTGAAGATTCCAGAACAAACACTTTCAGAATTCTAACAGCTTATATTTTCATCTTTGTTTTAAATTGTGGTGACAGGAGAATTCTCCACAGACAGAAGAATTGAGTCATTAAAAAACCAAAAATTTCATGGTGTCAGAATGACGGTCAAGAATATAACTGTCCATATTTTGTGATGAAACTGAGGATGCCATAGTAATTTGTTTGATTTATATAGTAAATATCAGAAATGATGAATAGAAGATTATATCAGTGGAATATATTAGTTTAGTCAGCCACTACAGCTACTCTGCTTCTCTAAAATTGTTTATCTATGTGATCATAAGATGTTTTTCAGGTAGCATCTAGTACTACTTTTTTTTAATTATTTTATTTTTTTTTACAGCTGAAGATCTGAATTTACCTGTTTGTTTTGTGATCTGATTGCAAATTATTTTCTATGTGGTTTTGAACTCTGTACAATTCAGCTTCTACACAGAACTGTAAAACTTTGTCCCTTAAAAGTGTCTGAATCCCCTGTTATTGTTTAAACTCTGCATATTCATAAATACACCTTGATGTCCTGCTATTATAGGGAAGAGAAGAAGAGTTCCTTGACATGTCCACACTCCAGTCAGAGAGGCTGTCATCTCAATTCATCATCGGATACTCAAGACTTGGAAGTAGTGGGAAGAAAAGCTGAAATATTAACTGGAAGACGGAGCAATATAGAAAAAGTCGAAGAAATTAATTCAAATGCTACAGAAGAATCAACATACAGAGTATGTTTTGCATCATTTCAAGTTAAATATGTCTTCACCTGAAGCCTAGCATATGTCTCCTGGTGAAACTTTAAAATTGGAGGTGACAAAAATAATTGTGTGTAGATAGTATCAAAAAATAGTGGAGTTCTTGTACTGTCAGCTGGAAGAGAATTTATTTTCACTTTTTTGGGGGTTTTTGGTCTGGTCACTTGCACTTTCTTCTGTCATCCATGAATTCCAGAAAGACAAAAAAAATCTTGTTCTACAATCATTAATATTGTTTGTAATTTTTGGCTACATTTGAATGTTTCTTAGTAAGTTGATACTTACCTTGTTCTTGCTAAGGCGCTGATTCAAGAACTAGATCAAGAGAAAGAAAGGAGATGGAAAGCAGAGCAATCAGAGAAGAAATTAATAGAGCATGTCAGAGAGCTACAGAAACATGCAAAAGAAGAAAAGAATATTCAAAGTATGGCTGTATACACTACAAACAGGTAGGGAGAGTGCTGTAGTATAAGTTTGTTTTGTTTTTTTAACTTAAGACAATGCAACTTACAGGCTTAAGAAATGAGAACAGCTTTAAACAATGTACTTGGAAAATAACACATCAAAAAGTAGTGCTAGAATTTCTCTCACTGTTACCTAAAGAAATTCCTTTCTGCAGCTCTACAGCTTTCTTCCTGTTCTTTTCTCGAACAGTATCAGTGTCACTTACCTCCATTTCTAGCCATTACTTTCCAAGCAATCTGTGTAACCGTACTTTCTCTTTCAGCTCAAGCTGTAGTAGCTATCTCTTATCGTACTTTCAGCTTCCAATTCCCAGTCTCCCTTTCCACCTATACACAGTGTTCTTTTTTTCCTGCGCAGTGCACTTGAACAAAGAAGTTTCTGGCAGACCAGAGTTAGCCAATAGGCAATATGTTGTGCAGGTCAGGCCTAGCATGTCTTCCTATAGATGGCTGTTGCAATTCTTGTAAGTTTAGAGCTGTGTCCTTTTTTTTTAAATTTATTTTCTCCCCCCCCCCCCGCCCAAAAGTTCTCCCTTCTAACAAAGCATTGTTTGTTGTCAGCTATGATTGATGTCTGCTTTATTTGTCTCTTTCTTAACTTCATTGTATTTATCAAAGACACACTTTCTTTCTTGTATGGAAGAAACAAGACAAGAGTTACCATCCATGACTGGCTGTGATTATTTCCCCCCCTTTTCTTTTTTTCTTTTTGTTCTAGGTTTACTTCCCACCTTTATTTGCTACCACCTTGGATAAGAGGCTTATTATGTTTCTTTTGAGATAGATGTTATATCAAAAATTATTAGAATATTTAAGGATATTTCAAAGTTTTCTGAAGAAAATTATTAAATTCCAAATTTGAATTGTTCAACTTCTGTGTGAAGCAAAATGATACTGGAATGTCATTTCCTTAAAGACCTACCTATGAGGTTGTCTCTAGCTTAGTTGCTTTTAAAATGAAGCTCCATATAGTAATGCTACACATGACTTCAGTAATATTTTATGTATTTTTAAACGGTTTTACATGACAGTGCTGTGAATAGTAAGACTCGGCAAAGAACAGGATATGGTGCTACAATGCTTGCTAATGTCTTTTTCTCAAGGTGTTTGGCATCAAACTAAATATTAAAATGTTTGTAATACAACTTTATTTTATTTATTCTCAGGTTAAAGGAATTGATATTGAAAGAGAGAGGTGTTAAAACAAGACTGCAAGCAGATGTCCAACAGTTGAAGGGTGAAACTGAAAGACTTACTAATGAGTTAAATCAGTCAAGAAATAAAGAAGCAGAACATCAGAAGGCCATCCAAGCTTTAGAAGAAACACTATCCAACATGGAGACACAGCGATTGCAACAACGAACAATAGAGGTAACTATTTTTCATTAGTAAATACTACAATGGCAACAGGATAACTACTATAGTCCCAGATGTTCAGAAATACTAGATTTTAAAAGCCTTAAGCCTGAGTTTTCCACAATAAAAGCTGGGGCTTTTTTTCTACATAGTAGTAGTTAATAACAAGTATCCTTTTTAATTGTCAGTGAATGGCTTTTATAAATAGGAGTATGTCATGTGATTTGGCCTTAAGATAAAGGAGAACAAGTCCTGTGTACTTAACACTGAGTTGATATTTTCTGAAAAGGTACAGTAACAAAGACAATTCTTTTTAAAATGTTGCTGAAATCAATAACGATCTTACTAGTGGGATGGAAATCTGGTGTTTCTATTTGTTTTGTTGGTCTAAAGAATTGGATGCTTTTAATTGCAACCAGAACAAAATAGTAATTGCTGAGAATTTATTTAAAGATTCTGGTTGCTTGGGGGGGTTTTCGTTTGTTTGCTTGGGATTTTTTGGTTTTGTTTTTACAGCTGGAGAATATGATGCTTTTGTTTTCAGAGGCACTTTGTTCTGTATACAAATACATAGATCAAGAAGCTGGACCAGGTGCTGCCACTATTTCTGACAATAATTGGTGAATTTTCAGTGGCCAACTGCTGTGTCCTCCAATATCTATTCCTATTGTTTGTTTATATTCCTGTATCAGCCCATTCCTGTGTCGCTGAATGCATCCACTTACAGAAATTGAATCTGAATATATGCATCCTGAAAAGTCTGAACTGCAAGTATGGTGCTGCTCTAGGATGTGTTGTCACTTGGATACTCTGAAAGGAAACAGTCAGGGAGTGTACTAACAGCCTAACTGCAAGTGCCATTTAAGTTATGGATTAACGACCCTCCAATTTAGGTTCCTATTTAGTCACCTGAGTGGCTTTTCCATTTTTTTTCATTACCTGTTAATACCCTGGAGCTTTATGGATCTGGAAGTGACCTTCAGTTTACATTGTGTATCTGCTTGTCACCTTGAAAAGTACTAAATTTAGTGATTTACAAGAATGGTTGGGTGTTTTGTGGGTTTTTTTTTTTTCTTTTTCTATAAGAAGGGAAGTACTTATTGGTGTATGAGGCTTTTATTTTTCCTTTAATAAGTTTATAGAAATAAGTAATCTATTTTGCTAGTAGTAGAATCATTTTTATCCACTGCAAAACTTAATATTAAGGGAGGTTCTTTGCTCCTGTAGCAAATACTCTTTAATAATTATGTTTCAAAGAATAATCATAATGCTGTAGAAACTAAATGCTCTTTTTGAATGTTCAGATTTAATATACCTTTGGCCTATGATGAACTCAAAGATTAACAAATTCTAGCATATTTTATAGAGCTTTCTCATAGTACATATTGGCAGTTAGCTTCAGTGGTAAATTATGGCTACTCTAGGTAGTAACTGTTTAAGTATTTCAGTCAACATTACTAGATTACTTTAAGGGATTCAAGATAAGCTACTATGCAAATAAGTTACTATGCATCTAAATGTGTGCCCTATTTTCTGGCAGTCTTTACATTTGCATGTGTTCTCACTTGAAATTTCTGAGTTTAAATGCTTCAATTTAGGAGAGAATTGCTTCACTTCATCCACAAAACAACAGGAATGCAGTGGTATGCGTCCAAATGTTACTCATGAAGAGGCTTAACATGTAGAACATAAGAACATAGCTTCATACTCAAGCCTCACAACAATTTTCATACAGCTGAAGTTAGTGTATGAACTACTGTATGGCATTCTCAAGCTGGAACTCGTAACATGCAGCAGCACTTATGTATCTTAAGGGACACTGCAGGAGATGATAAACATTGGAATGTTTTATTTCTCAGTGCAGGAGATTCCATACAGCTGTTCCTTACATTTTTATTTTTCATTTTGATTGATTGTTCAAAAATCAAGTTGAGGGGATAGTTGTGATGGAATTCTGAAATTAAACAGGCTTGGGAAATTTTTTTTTTAGTCTTTTGTTTTGTGGGGGTTGGGTGTTTTGTTTTCTTGTGAGAGTTCAAAAGTAAACTGGTTTGTCTGTGTTCTAGCTCTGCTAGAACTGACACTTAGAGTAATCTTGAGTACTCCATTAACCATTCACAGATGTGATACTCTGGAAAGCAAAGAGATTAGAATTTTGTAATTACAGAATGTGGAGACCCTTTGCTTTTCTTAGGAGCACAGATTGACAAGATAAGTTGTTGCTGCTCACTGTTTGAGCACAAAAGGCAATCCTTGATGAATGCTACAAATAATGATTAGGAGTGAGAATATCTCCATTAACATTGCATCTGCCATTTCTGTTGCATGTTCTAACTTGCAGCCTTCTGAAGTGTCTTGATTCTGAATTACTGTTTCATGAGTAATTAAAACCTTTTTTATAACTTTTTTCATATAATTTTTTCCTACTTGTTGAGTCGGAAAAGATAGCTTTGTATGTAAAAGGCTTAAGATTATAAAATGGAATTACTCATAAAAGCTTGCATTGAGTATGCCACCTGGTGTTTATATTGATTCTCCATTTTTTGTAAAATCATTAGAAAGCAGCTCTGTTCAGCAACTTTAAACTATAAAACTCTGAAAGATACATTTTTTTTTTTTGTAACTGGAGTGTTGAAACAAGAAAGTTATATGAGTACCTCTAAAAAATGTTTTGCTTGAAACTAATACAAGTATTACAATACAAGAGTTTGTAATTGAGGAAATCATTCTGCAAATACACTTGTTCCACTTCTGCAGGACACTTTCAAGTTCTTTATAGATTAAGTAAATGTCGTTGGTTCTTCATGAAAGTTGCTTTGTGTTGTAAGTTAAGCTAAAACTTAATTTTAAACATCTTGTCTTAAATTTCTGCAAGTGTAACAATATATTAAGGTTAAAAAAACCAAACAAACAAAAAAAAACCACCAAAACCCCCTCCCTTTGTCTTGGGCTAGGTAACATAATAAAATTCCATAAAATTTTTTGAAAAACATTGACAATTGTGGAGCATGCTGTAAACGTAATGGCCCACATAGACATGTATAAAACTTTATTAAAGCACCTGTTCCTTTGTATTCTAGTATAAGACATAAAGAATAAATTACAGTTTCAAGAAAATCTTATTCCTCTTTATGAAACCTACACAGATGAAACAGGTGCAAGAAGCAGAGCTTAAAGCATCAGCAAATGAAAGAGAAGTACAGTTACTTCGAATATCTTTCCGACAACAGAAGGAGAAAGTAAAACAACTACATGAACTTCTTATATTAAGAGAGCAAGAGCAAAGGTATGGGGTTTTCTGTTTTCTTTTCACAAGTTAATAGAGATGCTAGTGTTGCAAACATTTTTTTGGTTAAATGTGTTCTGCAAAGCATGTGTGGTTTTGTTTTTAATGGGAGAGATGTCTACATTTTTACAAAGACCGTCTTCTCACCCATTTTCACGCTCATTTAAGAATATCTTTGTATCTTGTAGATTCCTGACTCATCAGTTCATGAAGGCAGCAGTGTTCTTTTGGCCTTTCATTTGATAGGTTCTTGTCTTATATAGCTGAACTCTTTATCTTAAATACTTTATCTTTAATCCAGGAAATAATTACGTAGAAATAAAATTGCATTCAAATTATTGCCTGAAGATCTATATATACCACAATAACACAAAGTGTTCCAAAAATCGTCAGCTTCTACAGTATCTTTCTTTAGGATGGGTGGGTGGCTTGCCTGGATGTCTTCCTCTTTTCTCTCAAAATTTACTTTTTTTTTTTTTTTTTTTTTTTTTTTTTTTTGAGAATACTTGAACATAAGTTCTATACTGTGTAGCTAGTACAATCAAATGTGTGTATAAACTAAAGCAACAAGTGGTGTGTGGTATACTAGTATGTGAGGGAGGTTATCAATAAAATAAGCTGGTTACATTTGTTAAATTTTACAAGGATAAATGTATTCAGATACCAAGATAACTGCAGGTTTAGATGGGAAGAATCTGATAGCTGTGTCTTGAACTCCCAATTATTATCTCATAAATCTCCAAAAGATGTAATGAAAGACAGCGGATACATTTTGTGTTTTAAAGCAGATGAACAGAGTAGTCTTAAAGTACAGGGTGCTTTTGCCGCTATAGAGATGCTTCCAGACAGAAAGGAGGCTTATCCTGGAACCCTGTAGGTCTCCATTGCTGTTTTTCAGGTTCTGGGTCTGAGTGAGAAGTAACAGTTGTTCAGTGAGGGTGAAGGGAATGACTGCAGAAGAGTGTATCTGGGTATATAGTGCTTTTCCCCAACTCCAATGTCTCTTCCAGATCTTTAATAGCAAAGCAAATAAATGCTGGGTAACAGCAAAAAAGCAATTGAATAATTTCTACAAAAGTTTGAATTTAAAAGTAAGGTTGTTCCTTTGGGTGTTTTAACAGTAGTCAACCCACTTTCTCATCCCAGAGCCATTGTCACAGAAGACTGCAATCTGTCTGTGAAACTGAGGAATTTATCCCATTTATTATGTAACTTATCTTTTTTAAGAAATACTAAGGAAATTAATTGAAACAGTTTTGAGAGATACTGCAGTTCTTGTATCAAGTGTATGTTTGGTAACTTCAGGAAAGAACTTGAAACCCGAGTTGCTTTAAATGGACCTGAATTTCAAGATGCTTTGTCAAAAGAAGTGGCTAAAGAGGAACAAAGGCATGAACAGCGTGTTAAAGAATTTCAGGAGAAAATTAATATGTTAAACCAGAAGTATAAAGAGTTAGAAGATGAATTTCGTTTAGCTTTAACTTTTGAAGCAAAAAGGTTTAAAGAGGTAAGAGTAAGAGGACATTTCATCTCGGAGTAGATGGAGTTGTAGTTCTCTTAAATGTGTTGGTTTTGGTTTGGGGGGTTTTTTGTATGTTTTGTGAGTTTTTTGATCCTTAATGTCTTTGGTCCAAGGAGTCATCTAAAAATTCTGGTAGTAAGCTTTGAAATATCAATGATGAGAACATAGACACCAAATACCAAGTCAGCACTCAAAAAAAACCCCAGCATTTTTGTTCATAAGTAAAAGTTAATCAAAAGAAATTAGAGAAACTTCTATCTGGTGGTATTAATATCTTCTAAAAGATGTTGACCTTCTATTAGAGTAAATTCAATTATTGCAAAAACTCTTTGTGGTGCTTTGATAAGGTTATGGTTACATGTGTAGCAGTGTATTTAATAATAAAGTTCCCTGTTGTTTAGCTTTTCAAAACTAACTTTTGGATATGCATTTTAAAATTCAAATTCAAAACTTGCTTACTAAATTACTTAGATAACTTATTTCTATAGCTAGTGTTCACATTATTTCATATGTTAAATGAAATAAGATTTTTAAATGCTTCACCTTCACTTAAACTTGGTTTTCTTCATTTTAAATCAGTTGGATACATGGAAGAAGAAGGGAAAGAAAAGACTGGTTTTTTCACCCTTCAAATCTTTCCCTTGCAAGGAAAAAAAATAGAATTAATTTTAAGTTCTTCTTTCCAGATTTTAATGTTAATCTTAACAATGAGATTAAACCAAGACATTGTTTTCATTTCCTAAGCTATGGTTTTTCTGCTCTGCTTCCCATCTACCCATGAATTTTTTTTAATTTTTTTTTAACAAATTTGTAGCTGAGCAGAACCAGTTTTTTGAGTTGAATTATCACCAACAAACTGGTAGAAAACCAGTTTCAGGGATTCACTAATTTCACATACTGTTGATGAACTTCTATTTCTTCCTTTATTTGAAATTCAAATGTCATTTGTGTGTATGTATACACACTTCTTCCAAATGTTAGCATTTTTCAAGTCTTATCTTATAAAACTTCAGGTAAAACAGGGTTTTGAAAATGTTGCTGCTGATCTAGCTGAACATAAACAAGCTCTGTTTGAGTTTGAACAAAAGGAAAAAGAGATGGCAAGTCTGATCCAAGACCTGACAAGTATAGTGAAAGAACAGAAAGCAAAGATTGCAGAATTAACAAAATCAAATGAAGAAGCTACAGCAAACCTAAAGGTATTTGTTTCAAAACATTTAAACATGCATATATGTTTTTTGGTAATATTTTATCTATAAAAATAACAATTCCGTACAAGTTAGATTGACTGAAAGACACGCGTTTCCTGTTGCTCTGAAACAGAGTATTCCACATCAGCCTTTATTCTTGAATCTTGCACTTCTATTTCACACTAACACTGCTCCACATATAGCAAAATCTAGTCCATTCATGTCTTAAGAAGTGAACTTCTTGCCTCATGAGCTCTAGCAGTTTGTATATAATCAAGTGGTCACTCTAAACTGAGATTTAAAAACCTACATGAATAGCTCTCACCCTTTGTAAATTCAAAGTAATTGGAATATAGTTCTGCAGTGGTCACTGTATGTGAAGTAAAAATGAAATTGAACAAATAACCGAGTGTAGTTATTAGCAGCTTATTATCCGAGAGTTGCATAAAATTAGCAGTATTAGTCATTATCTAGTAATTGTCTAATTTTAATGTTAAATATTGTGGGCTCAGTTGCTTTATCTTACACTACTGATCACCGTATGGTAACATATTATAGTACTACATTGTCTGTAAATAATTCTTTAAAATCTTATGAATGCAACTTTCAAACTGTTGTATGATCCAGTCCATGTACAGATCCAGTCCATCTTTATGTTAAAACTTCTGTGCAGTACAACCCCCGCACAGCTGTTTCTGAACTCCTCTATGTGTTGGGGTGTCCAAACATTGTGTTGCTATATAGAATAGGATTCTGCAACTCAGTGATGCTGCTAAACACAAAATTTAAAAATAGCTATGTTAAACAGCTGTAATCTGTAAAACAAAGTAGCCTGCATAACTGAAGATAAAACTTCATCATGGGAAGTGGAAGTTCATCCCAGCTTCTGTCTGTTTTCATTCGGTTTTTAATATCTTAACTTGACTTTGTTTCTCTTTTTTTGACTTAAGCATTTATAATTCTAAACAGGTGTTTATAATGGCATTTATAATTTAAGGTGGCTATTTAGAAATCAGCTTTACAGTTTTCTGTGATTGAAGTGTGTCCGTTTGAAGCAAAAATTTGTGTTTCATTATTGGGAAGAGATGCAGATAGAACCCTGTATGCAAGCGGAATAGTCCTCAGTTAACTTAATTTGCTGTGTATAACTACTACATTCCTAGCTGCTTAGTATTGATTTGAAATTCTGAGTGCTTGTTTTAAAGGATCTTAATTGTCTTTTTCCAATGTTCATTCATACAGTGTCGAACAGAAGAACTCGAAACTCTGATTGAGGAGGATAAACAAAAGGCTGTTCAAGTTGAACTTCTGAAAAAGGAAAATGGAAAACTTATTTCTCAGCTGACAGCCCAGGAATCTGTGATTGATGGGTTAAAAATGGAAAGAAAAATATGGGGGCAGGAGTTGGCACAACAGGGTAAAATAACTTTTTTGTTTTGTTTTGCAGAAAAAATGGTAGTGTTTGATGTCATACCCTTTCAAATAAACACTCCAATATGGTTGTAATCATGACAGGGTCTCTGGATGCCTTGTTGTTCTTATCCAGTTATGAAGATGATGTGCAAAACCAGATCTTCTTTAGTACACAGGCCATTATAGGAACTGTGGCAGCAATTGGGGTACTTGGTTGCAAATACAGTTTACGTATTTCCCCAAAATGTCAAAACACCATAAAGTTATACAAAGAACTTTTAAATATGAAACTAGGAAAACAAGGATTTGTAAATAGTGTTATGTGATGTTACTTGTCTATCAGATAAGTTTAATGTGAAAATTTCAGTACATATCTTAAATTGTTAAATTCTGGGTAAAAAAAGCTTGAGCTTTTTTCATTTTTTCCCTTATGTGATTCAGCACCACCTTGTGGGTTCTTTGAGACTGGCTGGGTCTGTAAGAATTACTGTTGACTTTTATCAGAGAAGTTTTCAAAGGATAAAATACAGACCTTCAGTTCTACGTTTTATCTTAAGTGTTACCTACCTATAGATTAAAGCCCTACAGTGTTTGCAGTGGGTGAAATGGTCAGTCATGTTAAGTTTTTAAAATGGTTCTTACCTTCACCTGCCCCCCACCCTGGACATAACACATCTTGAAGTCATCTGTAAAATGGGTGCTGTAGTGTGGCTATCCTGTTTTATCTAGGAGCTCATCTTGCTCAAGATCGGGGAAAACTGGAGGCAAAAAATGAAGTTTTAACAAATGAGATTGAGATGTTAAAAAAGCAAAAGGAACAGGACAGTGATACTATAAGAATTAAAAACAAAATAGTGGATGATCAGACAGAAACCATTAGGAGACTAAAAGAAGTAAGTGCCATGTCTGACAAGTTGTGTGCTTAGCTAAAATTAAGAATTACAGTGACAGTTATTGTAAAGGCTGTAATGAAATTTGGCTCTGCTCTCCTAGTTTACCAACTAGGAAAGCACAGTCAGGCTGCCAATGGCAACTGATTTCACTGAGAGCAGAAGAGGGCCTTGTATTAACTTGATGTACAGAGATGCTACTCTGAATCTCTCATTGAAGTGTATTTATGTAAAGACCTTTTTCTTTGCCTTGCTTTAAGTTATTCTTGATATTGACTTTGAGAGAGGAAAAATGAGGACAGCATAATTTTTCCTGTTTGTTTACAAGAAAAGGAAAAAATTTAAAGTTTGCTTTAGGTTTATTTTACAATGTATTTTTTTTGCTTGTAAATCTTGTAAATCAGTATTTTAACAGCAGAGCTACTATGTTTTGTTCTATTAATTCCATTCATCTCATTTAGAAACTTAAGACTTCAGCTTATTCATCAGAGCAAAGTTTTATATCATGTTATGTCAGTTAAGGTTAGACATGTTATTCATTAAATTATATAGCCACATAATAATGTGAGCTCAGCGATTTGTGTATGTAGAATAAGTTGTTGTATTAGAGTTCTAAACTTTTTCTTGCTTTCAATTTCAGATTCATGGTTTTGGTTGGTTTTTGGTTTTTTGTTTTTTTGGTTTTTTTTAATTCTGACTTCTTTCAGATGATGATTATTTGACTGGCTATTGCTTTACTAAGTGTTTTTCATATTATATGTTTAGAAGAGTAAGTTTTCACATGTCCCTCTCTGCTTTATTCCAGCATAGACTAAACAGATACTCTTAAAGGATAACAATAAAGTTAAAATGAAGGGAGTTTGTGTTCTAAAATATTTATCTTCTAAAGGGCTTACAAGAAAAAGATAAACAAATCAGAAAACTGCAGGAAGAAAATCTGGAAGCTCAGAAATTTTTTCAAGTACAACTGGATGAAAAAGCTGCTGAATTTGAAGAGCTAATGGAGAAATTAGAAAGGCAAAATGAAAGAAAAGAGGAATTAAAGCAACTGCTAGAAGAAAAAGAAGTAGAACTTGATGACATTAAGAATGCACACAGGTGATACAAGTGGCAATAATTGTTTGGTATCATAATAATATGCAACACTGCTCTGAAGTTATTCTATGCTCAGAGAGTACTTGCTTGCTGTTAAAACCCACGAAAATGTGGAAAAATGGAAGCATGGAAAACTTTCTGTCCTCCTAAGAAGTAGTAGCTACATTTGTTGTAAATATGTGGATTTTATTTTCAGCACGCTGAAAAAGAAGTGGCAAGGTAAAGGAGAGCTATTAAGCCAGCTGGAGGTGCAGGTTAAACAAATGAAGGAGAGCTTTGATGTCAAAGAGAAGAAGCTGATTGAAGAGAGAAATAAAAGTCTTCAAACTCAGAGGTGAACACCTTAATAGCTTATTTTGTCACTGCTTGTATAGAGTTTCACTGTTAATATATATACAAAAATGTCTGATTATATGGTGAAAGAATCCATAATACTTTTAAGTGCTTGGTGAGCCCAGTTGCTGCAAACTCTGTGTGCATAGAAGTAATTCTTGCTATGCAGGTGACTTTGTGGAACTAGCATTCAGTTATAGCATTTGTCCTTGAAACTTCTTAGCTATGTTCCCATTTTCATTGAAAATAATGGGAGCCTACACTCGTTCCTCCCTAGTATGCCCATTCCACCACAATGCTTTTGGTTTACCTCTGTGAGGAAACTCTATGTCATGCTTACATGATAGGGACTCTTCTACAGTCATCACACATGCTGGCTGGAGTCATTCAGTAAAGATGCTTGTGCGTGTGAGGCACAGTTTCACAATCTGTAGCAGGGTTTCTTTGAGCATGAGCCTGTCAGCCTTCTAGCTTGTGACCAGGGTGCGTGGAACAAATTGACTGCAAATCACAGATCAAGCCAAGCAACTGTGGCTGGCATTTGGGCTTATGAGGAGAGGCCACAGTGCTTCACTAACATCTGTGTAGTTTTTTCATATGCTTCTGGCATTATGGTAGACTGCTGCCTGTCATGAGCTTAGATTGTTAGTGTGATTTTTCACCTTATTCTTTTGCCCCTTTGTCTTATTTTTCTTCCTTCCTCCCAATTATTTTAAGAAAAGATTAGCTAGTTAATAAGACTGCATATTTATCTAGTAGCAATAACCACTGTTACTGAAGGAATAAGCTAGTATGACTAAAGTATTTGGCTTTACACTTTTAAATTAAACACTTTGATTAAGTATACTTTTGCTGTTATTTTAAGGAAGGTCATCTGATTAATAAATGAAAGAAAATATCTTGATGGTCAAGTTTGATTCAAAAAAACCCCAAACAAACAAAAAACAAAAACCAACCACCTCAAATAGTCAGTAGTAGTAGGTTTTGGAATCGTTGGAAGATCAGTAGTGAAACTGAAATTTTGTCCCAAATAATTCTGCTTTCTCTAAAAATTGGTGTAAATTAATTGTATAGTGGAATAACTTGCCTTGCTTTCTGTTGCTAGATAGCTTAGAATTATCCCCTAAAAGGAGAATTTGCTTGAAGGAAATGCTTCACTACTGTGAAGCAGATGCTTTTCTATTTCTGTGAGACACAGGCTTACAGGTTGTTTACAGGATCATGTAGTTCAGTCATTGACTTCTCAGGAAGCAAAAGCATAATAAGTAGACGTTTGAAAACAGGTGGAGTTCTTATCCACATTGACAGTAGCAAGCCCGAATCTTCATATTCTTTGCTAGGGATTAAATGCTTCTGCTAAGAGGAATGTCAGAAACCCTAAACATGGTGCATAAAACTAGAACATGTACTTGAGAAAACAGGATGTCTTCTGATGCTAGATATTGAAATAGTTGTCTTCATGTCTGTGTTATTAAAACCTTATCGAAGGCAGAACTGGGCAAAGCAAAATACTAGAGTTGTTTGCAGGAGTGTGATTTATTGTTTTTATCACTTTTTAGGATTGCTGTGGAAAAGCTTCATGAAATGGATGATGCTTTTAGAAAACAACTGGAGTCAATGTTGGCAGCTCATCAGGAAGAACTATTGCAGCTGGCAAATGAAAAGGAAAAACAAATTGAAGCAGCAAATGAAAAAGTAATGTTAATACTAAATTTATGTTTACTGTATTTGCATTTTTTCTTCTATAGCTGCTACAACAGTGGTGCTTGGAAGTCACATGTCTGTATCTGTCTGGCTAATCTCTGGATGAGAACAGCCCTGTTTTAGTACTCAATCTTTGAGCAGCAAGAAAATCTCTAGCACTGTACCATCATGAGGTTCTGTGTTCAAGCAAAGTAAAGTTGCATGCTATGTAGCTGTTATGAGTCGATAGCTAAACATTTCCTTATCTGTACAGGCAAGAATAATGATGATTGTGCCAGATAATCCATTTAACTTGCCTATGCCAGTGTTAACAGTTACTCTTCCTGTCATATACTGCATTCTTCTTTAGTGTGACAACTGGTGCTTTTTGTGTGTAGCAGGTAGTCTGGGTTTTGATACATTACTCACTATTTCCTAGCAAATTAATACTTTTTTTTTTAAAGCAAAATTCTGCTACCACATCCAATGTCCAAAGTAGTGCATTTATGTACCATAAGTGTATAACTCCTGCATTGCTTATCAATGTTAAGAATTGCCAAGATAATATAGTTTTAGGTATATTGGAGATCAAATAGAATTCTTGTTTTTCTTTATGTGCTCTTTGAGGTTTACTATGTTTTCTTTATGTGCTCTTTCAGGTTTACTATGTTGAAGAAGAAATGCGGCAGCTTCTGCAGGAAACGGCAAACAATAAAAAAGCCATGGAAAATAAAATAAGACGACTTACAAATGCACTGAATGATATTCAACAAGATCTTTGAAGATTATTAATATGTACACTAAAAATGTGTATTACACGAACAAGCAAATTCATACACTACAATGCACTTTTCCTTGTTTTCTAGAGAATAAATTCTTTGTGATATATTCTGATGGTTCAGCAATCAGACAGATATTTTTGTTACTTATATAACAGTTATTTTTACCCTTTGGTTATTTTTAACTTTTGTCAAAATGGGTCAAAACACATACATATATAGATGAAAAGCATCATATGAAATTGGGAATTAGCATGTTTAGTAAGAGAAAAGAAGGTTGGGCCTTTGCTGCTGAGGCAAGAGCTTGAAACTCTGCTTCACTGGGGTAAAGATTCTTGTATTGAGATCCAAGAATTTACCTGAAACTATGTTTAATCTGCCACTGCTGATGAAGAATGCATGACTGCTGCAACTTAGAGTGGCTTTTTTGGCAGTGTATTTTGGTTCTCTGAAGTAACAGGCTTCCTCCTAGCCTTTTGAAAAATAGCAGATAATAAACTAACAGCTTCTTATGGAAGCTAATCATAAGCCTTGTGTTAATATAATTTTTATACTTCTTTCATGATGGAGACTTTACCATCTCCACATACTTGGGCATTTATTTAATTTGCTTATTCTCAGTAGGTTCTAAAATGTTATTGTACTATACCATGCTCTGAAGTGTTTAATGCTGTAGCAGGAACTAGTAAAATCAGTTACTTGGTACACCTGGTGGAGCTATTTCTTCCCACCTTGCAGGAGCTAAAGCATAGTCCTGTTGCTCCAATGAGACAGAAGCCACTAAGCTGATTTTACCATCAGCTTGTTCAGAAGAACCCAGGTATAAGCACACTGATAACTGTGTATGCATTTTTGTGCCCAGCAGCCCAGTAATTGCACTAGTGCCAGTAAAAGGTCCTGGCCTTTGGCTAACTGTGCAAGGGCTGTTGGGCTTGTTATCAACTTGTTATGAGAACTTGCTGTGTGAACCAGACCTTGATACCAGCTGCCTCTTGTTATGAAGAGCAGCTTAAGTGTGGGATGTAACAAAGGCCTTGAAAACATGGGCACAAGCTGAAAGCAGTGGCCACAGCAGCAAAAACAACTCGCTGATGGTCAGTGACTGGTCTTTGAGAAAGCACAACCTTGAGAGCTGGGAACAGATTGCTCTTGCTTTAAGAAAGGAAGTGGCAGCAAACCAAAATAAAAAAAAAAAAAAAAAAAAAACAGCCAACAACTGAATAAGGCACCTGCAGTGGCTGGGAAAACAGCAGCCCTGCTCCACCCCACTTGGCACAGTAACAGTGCCTTGAGATTGCGTGGTCTTAAAATGGTAAGCTCCCAAATTTGTGGGAGGAGACAGAAAGCAGACACCTGCTTCAGTGCTGGCTCCCTGCATCCAGAGTTCCTGCATCTGGCCCCTGAGACCACCAAGGACCAGAGCCGTCAGCGCTAATGAGGAAGCATCTACTCTGTGCCACTGTGCACCCCCAGCTAAGGTAGGATATAGCTGTTAAGGACTGACTGCTTTGAATCTGTGCTAAGAGTTGATAATATGCAAAAAATCATGGCAATGGTTAGCAAGGTGTAAGAACCAACTCAGCGCCATGGGGTTAATGAAAGCCAGCCTAGTAAATTTTGAAGTTTAAAATTAGTCTAATTGATTGGTCTACTGGCATCCCTCTTGATTCCCTGATACAAATATATCACTATTACCTAAATGCAGAAGAAAATGATTTTTCATTCTCACCTTGTGCTCTACGTGGTCCTGCTTCTTCAGAAGCCATGTTATGTGAGGAAATACTCACCTGGAAAGCTGTTCCATAGTATTTAAATGGATATTACTGGTGCAGAAAGGCTGCACCACTTCAGCGTGCTTTTCTGTCATGTTGATCAAGTGTTTCCTTAGGCACTTCTTTTTTTCTTGGCTTATTATTTGACTAAGCAGCACTTTGGGTGAAGTAATTGAATACCTGGAATGCACCAGGAAGGTAAAAGAACTTAGTCTTAACCCTGATTCAATTTATTAATATCAGCTCAGAGCTTTTCCTCCAAAATTTTCATTCTGAAACTATTTTCTGATTTTATTAATAGATATCTAAGTGATTTCTATCTTCAAAATTATAAAATAATAAAAATACATCGTAGGTCAAAGCTGTGCCAAATTTACCTATTTGTAAGGATAAATTTCAGCCTGACATTACCAAAAGGTATAAAATAAATTAAAAAAATAAACAAAAAGTGAATTCTGAGCTTGTCAGCTGCAAGGTATGTTCTTCTGCATTAATGGCAATTTAAAACCAATTCTGTTATTAGATTCGTTTTGTTTTAATTTCTGGACAAGGTAATGGATCTGTTTATATCAATACTGAATGTGTTTCTGCGTTACCCGAGACCAGTAGGGATGGAATTCAAGGACCTGTTTGCTCCTAGGCATACGTGTATTGCTCTGAACGTGCTGTTGCCTATGAAGGCGAACAGCTCCTGGGTGACAGGGCCCATTCGGTGTCACGTCCAGTCACAATGTGCTCCACTGCCTCCTGTGATGGGGTACCCGAGGGTCTTTTCCCCACAGCATTTCTTTCTTGAAGTGCATCTCTTGAACTCGTACGCTGTGTGGACTGCAAAGCTTCTCTACTGCTGTCTGATGGTAACTGAGGGAAAGAGGCGTACCTGAACGACTGGATTTGGACAAGGAAAGCATCCTCAACCCCCAGCCCAGCAGCGTGTCCCGCGTCCCCCTCGGGCGCTGAGAGAACGCCGTTTAGAATTAGTCTAAGTGGTTTTTTTGTATCAAGCGCAAACGGTGAGTCGAGCGACGAGACGCTATCGTAGTGCGCGGCCCATCAGACCGCGGGCCTGCGCCGCCCGCCCCGGGGCAGCCCCAGCCAAAGCCGGGCCGGGCCCGCCGCAGCCAAGCAAGCGTAGTTCCTCTCCGCGCCGCGGGCTCGCCCCTCCTGC
>JAVJGG010000029.1:24458765-24518517 GCA_035590195.1 Aviceda cuculoides
CCCGCGGGGCCGTCCGTCGGGGCGGCCGCGGCCGAGGGGGCACCCCCGAGGGCACCTGCCGATCCCACGGGCAAGCCGCAAGGGCCGAAAGGCTGTCGAGGCTGTGCAACGCCGGGCCGAGGAGGTTTTTGTCTCGGCCCGCTGCGGGGCCGGCTGCTGCGAGAGGGGCTCCGTGCGCGCAGCGTCCCCTGCGAGCGGCGGGTCGGGGGCGGCTCTGAGCCGGGTCTGCCTCTCGCTCCCGGCGGGGGTTTGGTTTGCCCGTCTAGCGGGTCAGTTGCCTGGACGTACCGAGCGCGAGTGTTAGACGGCCACGACGGTGGGAGCTGCTGTATCGGCAGCGCCTTTCCGACGGCGGGGGGTGTTCCGCTTCTGCTGTACGGTGGGAAATGCTAGGTACTGGAGTTGGTCATTTGAATGTGTAACTATGTACCCAAGAGGAGGTGCTCTTGGATTTTAGTTGTTTCTTGGTTTCCTTCATCTCGTCGGTCTTTGAAGTCCCAAGCCGCGCTCATCAGCAGGCTTAAAGACTTTCCTCTGTTTTGCATTGTAAGTCATGCAAACGCTGCTCCTGTGTGCAGATGGGCTCACAGGTCATGCAAGTAGAAATGAAAATGCTGTTGTAAATTGGGAGATTCAGCTCTGATAAAATAAATGGAATAACTTGTGTTGTCTGTTATAATACACAGAGAAATAAAACACGGTGATAGTAAAAGGAGAAAGCTATATATTTGCACATACTAATGCCTATAGGAGTATGCTTCGTGTATATTTTCACTTCAAGTTTGGAATACTGTTTGCGTGAGTGCTACCTTTCCTTCCTGGTCCTTTTGTTCCGTCTTTTCTGGGTGGATATACTTTTCCTGAAAAACTGGGAGGTGGTGGATCGCAGTGATGTTGCAATGATTAGGCGCATTATCTGCTGTTGTGCAGTCTGCTCTACCCCTCCCTTGAAGACGTAAATGGGTCTTGTTTTTCAAATTTGTTTCTCCATATGTTTTCCAAGAGTGCTGTGGACTTCACCTGCACTGTCCAGATAAGCAGCTCACTTTCCCTCCCTTATCCTATCCCTCCTCCTTTGCTATTCTCAACTTCTAGGAAGGGGAGGGCACCAGAATTTCTATCGGGGTGGCCCTGGACCTTGCCTGAGGCCCCATTTCTCCTATAAAACTCTGTTTACTGGCTGGTAACATATCTGGGGTGGAGTTTGGCTTTCTCTCTCCCTTTCTTGGAGTCCCCAGCAGCTGCAGGGTTGGTAGTTCCTCATCAGTCCATTCCCTTCCCCCCACCTCCCCCAGGAGACTAAAGGAGAGAGGCATGGATATCCAACACTTCACTGCTCTCTCTTCCCTAGCATCGGTTTTATTTCTCAGCTTTTTCTCTTTTTACGCATTTATTTTATTGGGTTTGCTTGCTTCTTGTTTGGCTGAATAGCAGATGCAGGACATTGCTCTGATTCTCGAAAAATTTTGTTGCCCTGCATGACCCTGAGAACAGTTTCCCTGAAAATAAGATTAACTTTTGCAACTAATGAGTCAGAAACAAAATGAAATTAATTTAATCCAGTGCAGCCATATATTAAAGTTGACGTCCTGAAGAGTTGGAAAGACATCTGCATTCACTCCGAGTTCTGCATTTGTTACCTGCAGTGATAAAAGCACTGTTTTTTTAACTGGGGGAAAACTCATCTGCCCCTTAGCAATAACAGCAACATAAATCATCATGTGCATAAACTGTAAGATATTACACATACATGTCTGCATATGTGGTATACCTATGTATAAGGACATGGGCTGACTGTTACACACAGAATTAAATGTTCTCCCCTGCTTTGATGCACGTATTTCTGAAATGCAAAGAGGCGTTATTTTATTTCTATGCAAACCGTGGGCTTTGCTTTCATCCCACTGTTCTTACCTCACAGTTTCTAGGGTGCTTATGTATGGAGGCATAATAGTGAGATCTTGAAAACTGGTTTCACTGTGGCATCATGCATGCATTTCTTTGCTGCTCAAGGTTCCTGTGAAGAGAGGAATGTTCTCGCCCCTTCACAGAAACAGTCCTCTCAGTTAACTGGGGAATTGCCTTAGTTAGAAGACAAATCAATTGCCTTCAGTTTACTATTCGTTTAATAAAATGTATGGAAAGTACTTACATACATTGTGTTTTACTGCAAAAATGTCTCTTGATTCAGTTACTGCTATTAACACTGAGGCATTTTATAAATAAAAAAGGGATATGAATTCATAGAATCATAGAATCATTTAGGTTGGAAAAGACCTTTAAGATCATCTACTCCAACCGTAATTCCTTATACTATTTTTTCTCCCTGAGAATAATTACATAATTTTGATGTCTGCTTTAAAAAAACAGCACTTACTTTTACCCATTTTGAATTTCCAACTGTTTTTATTTGAGCTAATCTTACTGTAACCCAATATGCAACTAAATTACTGGCAAACCTAACGTTATAAGTTTAAGCGTTTTGTATATGGTAAACTGGGCAATGGATTCTCTTTAGGAATAAATGAGGATGTGATCCTGCAAAGGTCAGACCATGCCAAACTAATGACCTTTCTGCATATAATAGCGAGCTGTCCAAAAAAAGAATCCACTTTTTCACCTGTACGTGCTCTATTTATGCAAGTATAGAGGCTCACTGCAACTGAACCGTATCCTGCGATGTCTCCACTAGGCTTGTTTCAAGTTAGTCTATACACTTGATGAAACTCATCATCTTTAACTCCAGCTGTATAAAAAGAAGTTAGGTGCTATAGGGTTTTATTTCCTGACAAATTTGTAACTGACTTCATTATGAGATCTATTTCATGAAATGAATGTGTGCAGTGCTGATGGGTACAGAAAGTAGCAATAGTCTGATCTGAAGTGACAGAGGTATGCATCGCATACAGTAATTCTTTGTCCAAAATAAAGGCATGCAATCTTCAGAGCAGATGGTTTGGGTTTTTTGTCCTAACTCTTGGTCACAATGGCTTCGACTGTAATCTCCTCTAGCAACAGAACATTTTCCCATCAACAGAATGGGATTTCATAAGTTCAAAAATTGGTATATTTAATCACATTCCTGCAGTAAATTAAAAAACGAACGAATGTGAATCGGTGAGTTACACTTTCCTGGGTATGTCTTAAAGTACGTATTTAGAAAATTAAAGTGTACATTATGTTGAGATGGAGGCGTGTAGTTCAGGTCCAAGGTCGGAAGAAATTTTCACCCTGGAGAAATTTTCACCATTGGCTTGCATCTGATTATATGACATGCATTTGAGCATCTCTTCCAACAGTAATGACTTATTTTCCAAAAGGCATACACAAAGTTTGCTTTGGGGTGGGGTCCGTTGTAATGAGTTGAGTCACAATTTTCCCAGAGTGGCAAGAGTATGATAATCGTATTAGGTTGCTGGTAGATAATCTAGTAAGGAATACCACTTGATATAACCTAGTGGTACCAAATGAGCTGAAGTTTCTTGATATTTTCCTGTGTATTTTGAACGGTCAGATTTCTGGCAGTCTTGTGTTACTGATAGATGTTTAGTCACCATAGCAAAACATGATTTTGGTCATCCAAGCTAAGGACAAGTACCAAAGCAGGTACAATGTCTTTCTAGAACCGAAGTTTATTGTTGAGTAATTAGCTAATGACAGAATCACAACCTTGGGTCCTCTTTTTGGCACATTCATATTATTTCCAAATGCAAATAATTCATACTATTTAATGTACAATAACTATAGTTATTTCTGAGATGGAGCAATAGGACCAAGTAGTTAAGCACATATTTTGCCTTTCCTCAGTTAAGGAATGTCTGAAACATTAAAATTAAGTAGCAATAAACTTTTTCTGAGCATCCCAAATCACAGGAGTTAGGTATAAATGGTGGAGTGGTCATTCTTATGAATAAAACTGTGCATTGCATCTCTAACTACAAGGTACTAGGATTTAAACACAATTAAAATTATATAAATTAAAATTACTATATGTAATTAAAATATTGAACAGCTTTGATGACCATTTGTGAAGTGAGAAGAATTAAATTTAAACAGCTTTATATTTGAAACCAGTAGGATTTTTAACTTCTGCTTAGAAGCGGTTTCCTTAATGAGTTTAGTTAATGAAGTCATTAACAAAAGGACGTTTCACAAACTCAAGACTGAAGGCCCTTGCCTTTGTTCTACCTGAGGTTTAAGTCTTAGTCTGGTCTTTACAAGCTACTCCTTCCCTCTTCCATTTTTCGGTGCTGCTCAGAGGAGCATCAGTCTCTGCCCAGGTGGCCGTGCAAGCTGCTTCCCCAGGGTGCCGTGGGGCAATTCCCTCCCTGATTTACTGCCGGGGTGCTCGGGTTATTTTACCACCTGTGAGTTTCTGAGCTATGTTCACTTCGATTGAAGTCGAGGAGAGAAAACTATCTAACAACTTTCGATGTTAGGCTATTAATCATGGCATAATACAGTTTTATCCTTTTTTTCTCGTGTTTATTTAAGTGATAAGCCATCCAGAAAGACCCAAACCAACAAGCTGATTTTTAGACTGAGATCAGTTACCTTCAGTATAGGGAGTTATGAGGATTTCCAGTGATGCAGATTTTACAAGATCAGTTTTGATGATAATTTTTAAGTTTTTCTTACATCCAGTCTTTCTCAGTTGATATATTATGCTTCTTACCCATGAGAAGCCTGGAGGAAAAACAAGTGCTATGCTCTTTATAATACTATTTTTAATAGCCCTGCAGACTTTTCCATTTTTCCTTTTCCATTTTCCCTTCCCTTCCCCTCTTTTCCATCCTAAACCTTGTTTGCTATCTTTACCTTATAGAACACATTCACCAAGCAACTTCTTGTTCCTGTTTTTTCTTCTATGGCCTCTTTCCACATTGTTTATTAATCAATTATGGTTCAACAGTGGCACATATATTCTTATTGAGGACCCTCTGATGTTTAATAGATAAGAGCAGACACCTCACATATCTCATCTGTGAAGTTTTTCTTACTATTTTAGAATGACATTTGGCATTTTTCTAATATCCACATTGTTGATTTACAGAGGCAATGCTTTTCAGCTGACTTTTGGCTTAGCTTGCATAGAGAGAGGAAGGTTAACTCGAGATCACTAGTATTGATTAACAGCTTCTTTAGTGTTTTAATTTCTAGATAACTCTGGTGAACGGTGGTGCAAGTCTGTGTCTGGAAGATCTGCTCTCATTTATCATCAGGAGGTAGTAGAAATCCAAACCTTGTGCAGGCACCACTGTCCTGAGTATTCCTGCTCTTTGATGATGTGGTCAGCACTATACCAGTGTGTGTGTATGTGTGCGTGTGGGTGTGTGCGTAGACTTTATGGTTAGAGGGTGACACTCTCTCTTGTGTTGTGACAGCTGGTTTGCAGCGCTGGTGCACTGGGAGGAGGTGCTCAGTTTTGCAGCGATGCTGAGGTTACAGGCACTGCCATCAGGCTCCAGGAGAGCCCATGCACCACTCAGCCTTTTCATCTTTTTTGACATCTCCCCATCTCATTCAGCATAGTCAGTAGAAGATGTGTTCTCAGGTCTTTTGCAGCCAATGACTAAGGTATAAAAAAACCTTTAATGCAGGGATTTTGGATAGAGAAGAGGTAATCCTTAAACACATAATAAGACATGGTATTAGGAAAAAATGGCATGTAAAAATGTATTGGGGCACAGTGCCTGTTGGATACAGGATGCTTGTTTTGAATGAGCATTTGTTAGATATGTCTTGTGCATAGTTGAGTCGTAACTGTGAATAGTTAAATATCTACCTACTGCATGTGGCCTTGTTCAAAGGGCAAATACAGTTAGATACACCATGCAAGGTAGATAAGGGGGTCCTGAGAACTGCTGTTGCGATGTGGTGCAGCAGAAGTAGCTGAATATTTTGATCTTTGTTTTTCTGATGCACCCTTTCTGAATTTAAAAGATGCAAACACAAACAATTCAAGCAAAGTTTTCTTTCATATGAAGCAGGGCACTGCCATCAATTTAGACTTCTCCAATGCGTTGCAGGGCCCGCCCACTGGAAGGAGGTTTTTCCTGTCGCTAATGGAGACCGTCAGTCACCCATCGACATCAAAACTGAGGAAACCAAGTATGATCCCTCTCTCCGTCCTCTAAATCCCAATTACGATCCAGCTTCTGCTAAAATCATCCTTAACAATGGGCACTCCACCAGTGTTGAGTTTGATGACACCGTCAACAAATCAGGTTTGTTCCTTTCCTGTTGCACTGTGTCTTCTTCCACCGTTTCCTGAACAGATCACATACAGCCTGGGCATGTCTCACTGCTGGTTATGAACTCCTCATAAACAATAAGGCTTTGCTCCTCCAGATGAGAGATTCCTTTTTTCCCTGTCTTTCAGCATGATACAATGTGGGAACATATGTGGACGTGAGTTTGAGGTTGCGTTTCTCAGAAAGTGCTAGGATTCCCTTTTCACAGGGTTGGTTTGATCCACCCCAACCAGCTAGATAGTGCCAGCCCCCCTGTTTGAACAGTGTTGTGTACAATTTTTTAAATGCTGCTCTCTCTCACTGCAGATGAATCCTTTGTGTCTCATTACAGGTTCATTCCAACCGAATCGCTCAAGTCTCTTATCTGACTTTAGCTGCAGGTTTGGTTATATATTTTTTCCCTTTTTACAATCCATACTTGGACTTCTCATGTCAGGAAGGAGCCAATGCAGAACAAATGAAATATATCCCAAGTGATCCCTTTTCTTCTCTGAAAAGTGTTACTGTCCCAGTCTTTTCTAGGAGTATGTAGCTTCCCTTTTTGCAAGCAATAATTCTTACTTAGAAGTTCTCTGGTTTACCATAGTCTTTGTAATGTTAGTGCCTTCATCTTCAAAACCTTCTCTTGGATGGTAGGCAAGCTAGCACACCTCCCCTTGAAACTGTAGGAGCGCAGATTCTTCAAGCAATAAAATCCTCTTGTGGTTGTGTAAGGCTTAGCTGAGGATCCAGGCCCATATGATGCTTTCACAAGGGTCAAAGCCAGAGAAAGACTAATTTGTGATCACCCTGTCCATTAGTCCTGAGTACCAGTTAGCTTATAGTGGCAACAGGGAGAGACCTAGGTGGAGAGAGCATCATACTTTGCTTTTCTGGACAGTCTTAGTTTAATTCTTAAATTTCCTGTTGATACAAGCAACATTGGATGTTGCCTGAAAGCCATCAGCTGACCGTCAGTGATCTGGTCTGACCTCGAGTGTGTCAGATGCCATGGGACTTCCCAGAATTAATCTCTGCTTCAAGCCTAGTAGGCATGCGTGAACTAAAGCACATCTCTTAGAAAAACATACAATCTTGATTTCAAAATTTCCAGCGATGACGAAACTACCACAGCCTTTGGTAAGTTGTTCTAATTGTTAATTACCCTCACAATTTAAAAATCGAAATCACACTTTATTTCTGGTGTGACTAGATCAACTCAGCCTTTAAACTCATTTTCTTTTTTTTTTTTTAAATTAACAAATATGAATATGAATACACCAAGAACCTCTTCCACTTTCTAACTCCATCCATGAAGTGACAGGGCCTGAACGTAGTATTTCTGTAGGCTCTACACTGGTACCAAAGCAGTGGTAATGTGATCCTCTTCTTACTGCTTTCCTCAGGCCATATTTCCAAGGATACAGTTCATGTCATGGCAAAGCAATGACAGATGTTGATCAGATAACAAATATAATCCCCAGTCTCCTTCAGAAGACTCTGTATCTTCTATGTATGGACTAGATTCTTCAGCCCACATACATGGCTTTACATTTTGGCCATTATCATGCCTTACTTACCAAAGAATTCAAACCCTTCTGTGTCCATAAACTGAGTTATTCACTATTTTCCCTAATATTTGTCACTGACAAACTTTATCAGTAATGTTTTTGTTTTCTTTCAGGTCATTGATCAAAAAATACTGAATTTTCTAGGGCCAAAATTTGATCTCTGGGGCACCCCTGTGAAGTAAGCACTCCTGCCATATGTTGGTTTTATGAAAAAAAAAAAAAAAAATCAAATTAATTGGTACTAAATACATTAGCATCTTTCAATGCATTATTAACTGACTTCCATATGAACTATTTCTTCACTTTGGCTGGCATTGAAACTGGGCTGTCAAGTCTGTAACTGTTTGTGTGATTCTGTTTATCCTCTTTGGTACCACATTAGCTCCGTTCCCTGAAATTGATCTACTGATGTTCCAAAGACCTGTTCTTCCAGCTCTTTTCAAACTTTGAGATACTGGTATTTGCCTTAAAAGGCTTCTGCCTAACCTCTTCCTTAATTACTGTTGGAATGGAAGGGTTTTACTATCACTGTACGATGTGGCACAAATACATCATCAGGCCATTTTCCACATTTTTCAGCAGAAGTATTTCATTGAATGCTGATGCATTTCTATGTAATTGATTTCCCTCAGCCAGTTAGAACACTGATCTTTACACATTTCTAGCATCATTTGCCTCCAAGTTTTCAGTCCTTGAAAGAAGCAATTTGTTTAAGGAATGCCGCTTCCCCATCCCCTTTGTTCACTAGGTTTATAGGCTCTGTAAAGGCATGTTTTTGAGTTGAAGTTTTAAGGAGATCAAATATTTTTCCCCACAGATAAACAGTTCCAGTTCCTTTTCATTAGCCAGGCTACTTGTGTTAGCAGACAGGCAACTTAAGAAATTCTTCTTTTATCTTTGTTTGGTGTATTTTGTCCCTAATGAAGTTAGGTTTTGGACTAAACCGAGAAGAGGGAAAAAAATTACTATTGTCCTCCCCAGTGCTCTTGATTTAAAAACCGTCTGTTTAAAGCTCCCATCCTTTCCCCTTAAAATCTCTATAATGAGCCAGTAAACCAGCTCAGACCAATTCCCAAACCATCAGAAGAGATACAGGGCTGGGAGAGTGGGGTGATTTGTTTTGCGGTGAATAAGGAATCTTTCCGAATGTGATTCACATTCAAGTCTCTGTGCAGAGGTGGTTTGGTTCCAACTCTGATTAGCAAGAGACACAAGCACTTGCAAAAGCAAAACAATGAAAAGCCCACCCATATGTGTGTTAAGTTGAATAAAATAGAACAGAACAGAACAGAACAGACTATTTCAGTTGGAAGGGACCTACACCGATCATCTAGTCCAACTGCCTGACCAATTCAGGGCTGAGCAAAAGTTAAAGCATGGTGTTATGGGCATTGTCCAAATGCCTCTTAAATACTGACAGGCTTGGGGCATCGACCACCTCTCTAGGAAGCCTGTTCCAGTGTTTGACCACCCTCTCAGTAAAGAAATGCTTCCTAAGGTCCAGTCTGAACCTCCCCTGGTGCAGCTTTGAGCTATTCCCATGTGTCCTATCCCTGGATACCCGGGAGAAGAGATCAGCACCTCCCTTTCCATGTCCCCTCCTCAGAAAGCTGTAGAGAGCAATGAGGTCACCCCTCAGCCTCCTTTCCTGCAAACTAGACAAGCCCAAAGCCCTTAGCCACTCCTCATAGGACATTCCTTCCAGCCCTGGCTAATTAAGTGTCAGTAATATTGCAGTTTTACAATGCATAGGTAGTGTTGGCTTCATTTTATTTATGTTAGTATACTCTCCTTTTTCTCAGCCTTCAATCTGATGTAACTGGCTCTAGTTGCAAATGAAGGAAAGAATCTTGAAAATATTTTTAAACTCCACCTACTTTCCTCCAACTTTCAAAAAGGAGAGGAAATTATGCTCACATTATATTTTTCTGATCCTCCCCTTTGTTCGTAAAACCTGTATTTTAAGCTTAATTTCTCAGTGATTCTTTTAAATAAATTCAGAAGAGAAAACCACTTGCAAAATACAAACATTTTCCCATCTACTGAGAAATATCCAACCCATAGCAAGACAAACCTGTGGCAACAACATACCCTTTAGTGGGCCATAACCCACTAATCTACACATAAATGCAATGTTGGAAGTCATATCCTGGACAAGTGAGGGTTTCTGTAGTGCTTCAAAGAAATGGGAAGCCATCTGAGAGCTTGTGAGAAGGAGTAGGGGACTGTCCGAAGACTGAAGTCTGGTGTGAGGTTAGAGGATGTGCGTAGCGGCTCCCGTTCCTGCAGTGAAGCTTTTTCCTCTGCTTGGGTTTCCAGTGCTGACCGGGGGGCCGCTCAGCGGGACCTACAGGCTGCGCCAGATTCACTTCCATTGGGGGTCCAACGACGAAGCCGGCTCCGAGCATGCAGTGGATGGGATGAAGTACGCGGCAGAGGTAAGGCTTTACATGGAGTCATCTGTACCTCTCAGCTTGTGACTAGTTTTGCATTGTAAGAATAATGTTGCCCCTCCTCTTCCCGCTTTTCATTCTCCCCCCATTTTATTGAAACACGAGCGGTCTTTCTGAAGTGTTGCATGTTTGGTCCTTTCTCAAAGGAGAACCTATTTGAAAGCTTTGGAAAGGATTAAAAAAGGAGTACAGAAGACAAGAGCTTGATAAGAGCAAGATTTAATGTGCAAGAGTTATTTTAAACTTTGTCTTTCACTGTCTCTCCCTTGGAGAATATTTTCAAAGTCACCTGCAGTTAAAAACCACAGAGTTATTTGGTTTGGGGCCTGTGCAGTGTAAAGTTTATGCAGTGCTTAGGAGCATTGTATTTTGTAGTACATATAGCCATGTGATGGTTATGACTTTGAGAACCACACCGTAATATCTGTGGGGTGCCTGCTGTCCATGGAGGTACTGCGTTTCGGTGGGGGCAGCGTGCCACAGGGAGAAATGCACCATCTGCTCTGGCATGGAGAGTTCCCTCCTGCTCTGCCTCCTTCGGTGCGTTTGAGTAGTCTACGGTAAAAAGTATTCAGTATCCGATTCCTCTTTGCAAATGGAAGTAACACGGAGTATTTTCATGAGGCTGAGTTCTTTAACAGCACATAGTTCAGACAGTGGAAGAGTTTTCTGGGGTTAAAAAGGAGTAAAAAGTATAAAAATAAATGGTAATGGACAAATAAAAGACAATATAAAGAAGAAAAAATAGAATGTATACGCTGTGGTGTGGTCAGATTTTACTGGAAATGTTGTAAGAGATAGTGGTCAGAAAAAAAAAAAATTTCTAACACTAATGGGGAAAAGTGACATTTGCAGTGTTTAAAGGCTTATGTTTTCCACAGGAACCAGGTGAGATGGAATATAAAGAATTAATAGAGGTGCTTTAAAACCATTAAGTACCAAAACCAAATTTCTAGCTGAGAAAATATATATATGTTTCCCATCTAAGAAACCAAATGGAAGGAGAAAATATCTCTGAATTTCTAGCCAGTCTAAAATCCTTTCCGATACCTGTTGGTTGGGTAACCCTCCACAAGAAGCTCTCTAGATGTCACTTTGGCTTTGGGATAAGAAACCCAGAATTAAGATCAAGGCTTCTGAGCACTGTTCACACAAAAGAAAATACCTCAGAAGGAGACATGAGGATGGTTTCAGTGCTCACCCTCGTAAGGAAGATGTGTAAGATTTCAAGAAACAGCATCGACCAAGTCGAAGAAAGAATTAGTATATAGGTAAAGAAGACTGCAAGGTTCGGCCCCCTAAGCCCACCAGGAAGCAGAAGGGATCCATGGCTCCATTCTTTGTGACAACGTATGGTCTGATCAAGGTCTCTTCACAAGCTGCAGTGACAGAGCGGTGGTAAGACGGCATATATTCCTTAAAGAGAAGTCACAAGCCATTGAGAGCGGGGCTGTACCCAAAAGTGTTTCACAGCTCTGTTTGTTTGGGGGTTTTGGTTTTTGGAGGGGTTGGTTTGGGGGTTTTTTGGCAAAGCTATGAGGGAGCAGGAGTGGGCTTTATTTAGTTGCGGGAATTTTCCTTTTTGTTCTTTGTTGGCTTTTTGCTTTTTTTTAAATCCACAATAAAAGTCAATTCTGACTGAGAGTATCTGTTTCCTTTTTGTGTATGTAAAAATGTAATTGTTTAAAAGTTGTTTAATGTAGCTTCTGTGAACTTGTAATAGTGAGTGTTGCAGGCACTGTGAGCTCCAGGATACTAATGCACCTGAGAATGGCTTAGTGGACTATGTTCTCTTGCCGGTTTAATTTATAATATTCTTATCAACTTTCCTTCAAGGATCTCTGAAGCTGTGAGCCAGCATGTGTTTCATCGTGAGCATACATGCCTTATTATTGATTTCAGTGGGATTCCTTACTTGCCAAAGTAATGTTTCAGCACTTTAGAGCCCAAGTGCTTAAAAAACATTATTTATACTCTGTAACACCAAGTAAGAGCTCCATTTTACAGATATGGAAAATTGAAACTCATAGAGGTTAGGCAAGGACTGAGATTTAGAGTCAAAATCTTCACACTTCTAGATCCCTATTTCAACCACGCAGCTATGTTGCTTCCCATAGAAAACCTTTAAAGCAAGTTCCAGCTTTCCTAAATTGCTCTTACTTCAGAGATCTTGAAGTGCTGTGTTCCAAAAGGAAGCCTTTTTTTTCAGGGGTTCATCCCAGTTTAAGTCATTCAGTGGAGTTGCTTTTCAGCACTCCTAAAGAGTAAAGTTCAATGTCTGAAAAGATGGACACTGATTTTAGAAAAGCTAGTCCCACGCCCTGCTTCCGAGCCTCTCTTGCCATATCTAAAAACTATAGGTAATAAGATTTACTAATCCACTGAGGATTTGCAAGAGTAATTAATGTTTGTGAAGTACTTAGTCTTAAGTGCGGTGTGAGTGTTTGTGCCCTCTCCAGTTTGGCAGTCGGACCGTTGCTCAAGGCTGGGACGTCCTGGCGCTTCCCGGGAACCAGGAGCTCCTGCCGTGGAGCGTGGCCAGGATTTAGGAAACCTGGCTTAGCAGGAGGGACTGAGGTGGTATGAGGGTAGATGTCATGGGCTTTTCCTTTCCCCACCTGGCTAGGTGGTGTCTTTAAGCTGCTTAAGCAACTACCACAGGACGGTTCCAGAATAATGCATGTTGGAAATGCAAATGCTCAAACCTGAGCTAATCAAGCTGCTTGTAAGTGCCTACCTACAGGTAATCATAGAAAATTACATAGGAAGGTATCAAAAATGAAATTTTGATGTTCAGCTTAAACTAAACAAGAGAAAAGGGGTCAGTGCAAGTTTAATGTGTGTTCCTCTGCCTGTTTCTAGCTATTTATGTGGCTGATTAATGTTACTGAAAGCTTGATTAAAGAAAAAAGGAGCAAAATACTAGTGATGTCCTCATGATTTTCAATCACTTTTTATAATCAGCTGTACTAAAAATGGATTTAAAAGCTTTAGTTATATAACCATGGGATATCTTGTCTTAGCTTCTCTGTTCGAAATCTGGGGACCCAACAGCAGTTTGCCAGGCATCGTCATGTGCTGATTGCTGCTAAATTTTGAATAAACCCAGCCACTGGAAATGCTTTTGCCATTTGTTTGAACTACATATTTACCAATCTCATGAAATATGTCCATTTAGAAAACTAAATGGCTCTTGAATACAAAAGAGCGAAGTAGAATATCAAAACCAGTAAAGTTGTAGTATTAATTTGTGACTATTTGAGTTCAGCGGGAGTTGATGCTGTTTGTGTCTCTTGCTTTTCAGCTTCATGTGGTCCATTGGAACTCAGAGAAGTATTCCAGTTTTGTTGAGGCAGCTCGTCAGTCAGATGGATTAGCAGTCATGGCTGTATTTCTGAAGGTAAGAAAAGAATGCCTCAGCCTTCCTAATAAATCTGCATTATGAACCCAAAGGAATAATGGTGATGGTTGGTATAATTATTGCTAAAGAGATACTTGTTTTATATGGGCATTAAATTACACTGTTTCCTTCATACTATTTACTTACCAATGTAGAAAGCTGTGCTTCCTTGAAGATTAAAAATATCAGATGAATAGATTTTCAAGACAATGAGACTCTTCAGTTTGCCTAGTCTGCACTCCCATACAATGTAAGATGGGGAACTTAATTCAGCTGCTCCTATATGGATCCCAATAACTTGTACTTGACTAACAGGTTTCTTTGGGAGGGCAATCTGAATTGATTCAAGTACTTCTTTAATGGTTTGTTTCTGAGCTTGTAGTTTCTTCTGACAAATAATACTGAAAATAAACCCAAACCAAGAAAATGGAGAATTTCCTTAAAATTATTATATACCTCTTTGCCCTCTGTACCTGTTCTAGGATGAAATTAAACTCTTGCAACAGCTTAATTGACTTCTGTATGAAGAAGCAGATGGAGAA
Organism: Aviceda cuculoides; assembly: GCA_035590195.1. Lineage (NCBI taxonomy): Eukaryota > Metazoa > Chordata > Aves > Accipitriformes > Accipitridae > Aviceda > Aviceda cuculoides. The sequence continues at coordinate 24,472,965 of JAVJGG010000029.1, forward strand.
TTCACACAATCCATGACAAAGGATAGGGCTTTGGTCAAATCGGTGGTTTCTGCCTGGCTGCCACAGCTTCCTGAGCACAGCTGGGGCTGGGGCTGGCACAGTCAGGGAGCCATTACATGCAGCAATTGCAAAGAACTGCTTCAGTAATTCTGCCTCTTTCCAGTTTACATTATAATGATTCAAGGAAAGTTTCACTGGATTTCTTAGTATACAAATTCTGCTTGGTATACCTAAGAACAAAGTTTTCACTGTTTTAAGCAATTTAAATTTCAGATGTAAGCCTGAAACTTTTAATAGCCTGCATATAAAACATGAAGAATAAATTGCTTTTATTCCCCTTCAGTGCAAAGATTGTGGGTCCTTTGTAGCTGAAGTAATTACTGTGAGTAGCCAGAATAAATACTGTCAGTGAGGGACTGGATCTTCTTTACAACGAGTACTATTTCTAAGGACCAGCTAGTCACAGGCTCGTACTCACAAAATCCATCAGATCTCACAGTCTTTTAAGTAAAGTCATATAAAACAGTTTCATTATGCATTTGCTTGATTTTTTATTTTTGCTGTTTTTCTCTGGAGCGCAAGTATTTCTTTTTTCTCTGGTGTTAATAGATTGGTGAATGCAACCCTCAGCTGAAGAAGATTACTGACCGCTTGGACACCATCAGAATCAAGGTGATACTTCTAAAAGAATACTAATATTCGTGGTTGCTTTTGTTGTTTTGGGTTTTTTGGTAATCTGGCTGTTACTTCCTTCACCTTCAAGTTTCCTAGTCCCTAGTTTCATAGCTATCCATACCTAACTCTGATTTGGGACAGTTTAGGAGCATTCTTGTTAGGTGAAGTTGAAAACTAAGCAGAGAAAGAATAATTTTTATACAATGGGAGATCAGAGGAAAAGGCTAATTCCTCACAGAACCTAGTCTCTGACAAATCTGTTGCTATGAGAATAGTAACAGGGGAAGAACATACTTTGTGGAAAGTTGTGAAAAAGATGAGAGAAGGGTTTCCTCCCCTGTTTTGCTGAGCTACAGGGTGAGAAATAAGGTATTGTTTGTGTGAGAGAAATCAGCCAGCCTTACAACATCATGTTTCATACAGGCATCTCTGGCCTGGTAGCTGGAACAGGGAGAAGAAGTAGTAACTGGTGGGGCTGGGAGGAGTGAATGGGGAGGGGAGCAGGTGGCAGTAACCTGTGGGGTTACTCTGCCAGCCCCATAGAGACCGTGTTGACAGTCTAACATCTTCTCACCTCTGTCTTCAACTTCCATCTCATTTTTAACTATGGAGAGCCTGTGCTAACACACCTTTGATGGTGTCCTGCTGGCATCAAGGATAGCAGCAGCAAAGCTGCCGCAGAGGTAGGACCTCATCGGAAGGGCACTGGCTCACCTGCTGTGATCATCCAGGATGCTGCCAGCCTGCCCAGTAGTGGAACAAGCTGTACCTCCTTTGGCATGATTTATCTTGGCCTCTTGCTTTTAAATAATATTGCCCTGTTTTTTTCTTTTTTTTTTAAAGCTTCATGTAAGAAATAAATTTCTAAATATATTTAATCTATTATCACAATAAGCTTTTTTTTGTTTTTTCTTTCCAGGGTAAAAGAGCACTATTCACGAATTTTGATCCTAGCTGTCTGCTTCCCAAGTCCCTGGACTACTGGACTTACTTTGGCTCTCTCACTGTTCCACCTCTTCTTGAGAGTGTCATCTGGATTGTTCTGAGAGAGCCCATAAGTGTCTGTTCTGAACAGGTATTTTTTGACTTTTCACTGCTCTAGAAACATTACTTTTGTAAGACGTGAAATTGTAAATGCTACCCAGAAATACATTTTTTGCAGAGCTTGGCATTGCATACCTTATCAAATTTTCAAAGGACAAAATATGTCTGTCAAATCCTGACTTCTTGTTGCCTTTCTTTGCATAACAGCTATTTATTATCCATTTTTAAAAAAGAATGTGCATACCCTAAAAACTAACAATCAAAAATAACCTATAAGGAACTTACTTACAGAAAAAAGGGTTCTGGTGATGCTTAAAAATCCTGGAATTCCATTCAATTCGATTATTTGTATATCCTGCTCAAACCTCTTCTCTGGCATTTTTATTTGGCAGATGAATAATAAATTTCTTCTTGCATTCCAGATATGTAAAACTTGGTGAATTTACTAGAATAATGAAAAGCAAATACAATTGTAATAAGTTGGGGTTTATGTTAGACTATCTTAGGAAAAGTGCGATACCACATAAAAGAGTCTACTTACATTTCTTACTAAATGAAACTTCATGATAGATATTAATGTTGCAACAGTGACACCCAGTGGGCTGATCATCTTAAGTCTTCACTGGAGACAGTGAAGTGTGTCAGATCATAGCTTCCAATAGTGGATGTTGATAAGTACATCACCTGCAATATGTTATCAATATTCTGGGCACACTGTAACCCTTACGATTTTTGAACCACAGTGTTTGTCTCATTCATGGTCAATATTACGAATACCTCAGAAAATTCAATACCCTAGGCCGCATACTCAGCAGAAATGGTGACTTCAGGTTTTGCGTGAAATGTTAAGACAGTTCACTGAATGGGATGCTTGTTAGTCAGGAGACCTCAGATTCTGTTTGTAACTGACTTGAAGTCGTGTATTTGCTCAGTGTGTGCGTTTTTCTCATCTGTATCTCTTACCCATGCCCCTCAATCTGGCTTTGTAAGACTCACTGCAGTGTGTATGGATCTAGGATTGAAAATTTGTGTGAATATATCAACTTCCCAAAGACAAGCCATTGTTCAGGTTAAAAGGTTCTTATTTGGGCTAATCTATAATTAATGCATTCTAAAATGTGAAATACTGTATACAAACACCCATGTGTAACAAGTTCAGAGGACATGATATCAGAAACAATGTGAAATACACTGATTCTTCACTAGTCATTTTTCACAGACCGTATCTATACCTTATGTATTAAAGTATAAATGTGCTATATTCTTATACATACAAGCATGCATGTAGCCAAAAGTGTTTGTTTCCAGTAATGTCCACCATTGCGATCAAGCAGTCATCACTGTGACTGATACTGTTTTGCCATTTAATCTTATTCCTCAAATTTGTATTTCTTCAGGGTTTTACAGTTTACTACCTCCGTTTGGTGCACTTCTCAGGTTGAAAGAAATTAAAAATAAATTTCAAGTTTTTAGAAACTCACAGGGAGCCTGAATTACAAATGTTAGCTTTAGAATGGGGTGAACTAAGATAGTATTGACTTTTTTTGCTCTTAATGCAATTCAGATGCAATGTGCTGTACAACTAAATGCTCTATTATAATGGAACGATTTTTGTGCTGTTCTAGCTTTGGTAACTTAGAAGGGAAGTAAGGTGGTGTAAAGAAATAGTAAGTATTAGAAATGTTATAAATTAGACAAAATACTAAACTTCAGGTCAGAAATCAGACTCGGATTTCCTGACATGGAGCTCTGATCTGGGTTTCTGCTGAGATCAGCTTTAAGCAGAGAAGCTTATGCTGAGATGTGAATAACTGCTTGTTCTGTGTCTTCACAAGGGAAGAATTTGGAATCTTTCCTGGTTTGAGTACATGTTTAATATATGAAAACTGCTAATTACAGAAGCTTTCTATAGCACCACACCTACTATTCGTGAATATACTCTTTGAACAAGAAGATGCACCTAGGTGCACAAAAGAAACCTGATTTTTGGCATGAAACATTCCAGAATCTCCAAACTATAAAATCAAACTAAAAAATATGAAAAAAAACTGGTTTAGATCAGGTTATGGAAGACAAAGTGTGAATATAGGAGACAAATAATCCTTATGCACAGTTTCATTCTGATGTGTATTTTGGGAGGTCTTCTTGGTAGTCGTTTTTCATTTGCGAGGACAGAAATGGTGAAATTGCCTTTCCCCATATGCCATAGAAAAATACAGTTCCATTCTTCCTGGCGGACAAAAGGTGACAAGTGTCTTTAATATTTACTACATGCTTTTTCATTAGTATGAGCATGAGGGTTTTCTGCTGAACCTTATGTCTCTTTTGACTGCAGCTCGCCAAATTCCGCAGCCTTCTGAGCACTGCTGAGGATGAGGTCGCCTGCTGCTTGCTGAGAAACTACCGGCCTCCCCAGCCTTTAAAGGGACGAGAAGTCAGAAGGAATTAAAGGAGTAAAGCTGGAGTAGTCTCCCTCTGAAACCAAAGGCTGAATTCATTTTAATAGTTAATATACTTTGTGGTTTTTAATTTTTTTTGTGAGTTGTTTTAACAAGTAGGTGTTGTTTTATTACTGGTTACCATGCAGTCATTTCTCACAGACAAGTATGCCCTGAGCTGTTGCAGGTTCATCAATGTTAACAGGTCTGACTGTGTTTGAGTGCATTGGTTTGGGAGCATTGAGGCGTTAGTGTTGCATGCACAGAGGGCAGTGCTAATCATAAGGGTCAGATGTGGTGAAGGAATTGTCCAGAATTTGCTACCAAATTACTGAACAGGATCCCTGATACTAATGGCAGTAAAGGATGTTCTGGGATTGTTCTTCTGGTCTCTAACATAACTTTTAGCTTCTATATAAGACTTCACACTGTAAGTCTCAAGAAAAAAATATTTTAAGGCTCATATGATTTCATTGCTGACTTCTGCTATACCATGCTTACCTTCCTACAAAAAGCAGTAATGACTAACAGCATTTAAATAAAACAGGTATTTATATCATCCTGTTATTCTGACTGCTTCATAGCAGTAATGATGTACTGATTTTTATTTTTTTTAAAAGCAAATAGTAAGGATTTTGTATATTGCAGGATCATGTCAGGTGGATTAGATATTTCTGAATTCCACCACATATAGTGATGAAATTGTCCTGAAACCTGAAAACTGCAAGGTGGAAGGGCATAGAGGGATCTGTTCATTCCTAAATCCAGTCTGTTGCATTTGGTGAACAATAGGGACTGTAACACTATATCCACGTAGCATCCGACTCCTAGCACTTAAAATCAGGAGGCAGGGGTAGCTGTTGCTCCAGACTGTTTCATACTAGACAGTGTTGCATGCTGCAGTGTGAAACACATGCTGCATACTTCACATCTTGCCGTGGAGCACAGCACTACTCAGGTATGTAACATCTCCCAGGGACTGGCTGATGTTCTGCTGTCACAGCTGAACTTGGGTGGTTGCACTTATATTCCAAGACCAAAGATAGCAGTTAGAGCAGGCCAAAGAAATCAGATTCAAGTTAATATCTAATAAAAGAGCAGCCCTCAATAGCAATGTGTTGAAATGTCTGTCTTTATGAACTGACTTGAGCCTGTGTTCCTCTCAGGAGCTTTTGTTATCTGAATATAATTGTTTGTTTTACGCCAATTTATTTTTATTATTTTTAATGAACTTGCCATAGGATAGAGCTTAGTATAGGATTAGATTTACCCGCAGACTGTGAGAACTACATAGTGAAAACCAGTGATACCTGAAAGAGGCAGCTACAAGTTTCATGGGCAGCAGCTACCACCAATCTCTGTAGTACTTCTGACCAACTCATCTTCCATGACTGCTCTCCATTAATTTGTTTTTTTATAGGTTTTATAGGGTGTGCCTTTTACCTCAACAGGTGTTTTGATCTTAGATAGACAAACATAAGGGAAATCACAATCAGGATTGACTTTATATACCTTCTTATAACTGAGTAAATTAGACATAGAGGCATAGATAGTTTAGTTTAGTTTAAGATGGGTGGACTTTTTTGTTTTCTCCCCCCACAGAATATAGCTACTATTGCTGCAAGGCCTCTCCATGCCTTCTGAATGTTTTCTGAAGAAAAGAACACAAATAGAGCATGGGAGAAATAAAAGGCATTTGGCAGTGGCAGCAGATACAAGTATGAACCAAAGGGGAAAAACCTGCAGGCACTTCTTCTTTTCTGGTATAGGGAGAAGAATGCAGCTGAAAAGACCTCAGGCCGGTTCTTTCTGAATGAGGACGTCTGCAAAGTGTGCTTGGAGAGAGTGGGAGTGTGTTGCGTGTTTTCACACCCTTTTTTAGACTTAGTGTTGGATCTGATATGTTTCCCTGTCATGTAAGTAGCTGCAGAACATGAACAAAATATTTACAAGTTGCATGAAGGTGATAATGTATGTTTGCCTCAGAAGAGAAAGTAATAAGGCTACTGCTTCATGTCAGAAACAAAAGTTTTACATGTTTTTTTACGTATTGAAAACAGTGGAGTTGATCCAATGCTTTGATATTTATAAGGATTTTATCAAAATAAAAAACTGATTTTATGAACGTGTCTTGTATTTTCTATTGAAGAGATTAAAGTTTTATAGAGAAGGCTGCAGTTCTATAACTAGCATCTGCAGCTTTAGTTTTGGAAAAAATTGTCACCCCCTCATTTGAAGTCTATCTCTGGGCAATGTAGTATTAGGTGTCTTTTTTATGTTCAAAGCAAAATGTCTTTGGCAGTGGTAAGACATGCAATCAATTGTACATAAAGTTTCCGATAGCACTTTTTTGAACTATTGACCTTTTATAGAGTTATGCAAATAAGTTTTAGAAGACATCATTCACAGTAATTCTCACAATGTGGAGATGCTGTGTTCACGTTAGACTGACCTAGCATGGTACTGCATCTGGGCTGAAAGCTAGTGGTGGCATCTGAAAAAGACTAGAAATGCTTAGTTGCCTGAAATCCTTTGGGAACAGTTTTCCAGGTTATCCATCTGCTGCAACTGTAAGGTGAGAGCATGGATCCAGTCTCAGCACTGAGCACTTGGTTGCATCCTCAGTCACTAACTTGCTCTATGCCCAAGCTGCCCTGAATCTCAACCAGACTACATTATGTGCTCCCAGGGAATTAAATCTCAAGTGTGGGCTCTGTACTGTACTAAGATGACTCTAGAGCAAACAAGGCTAAAATATGTCGTCACCCCCACCGCTGCAGATCTCTTTGATCAACTCTTTACCCTCTGACACACTTGAAGCCTGTACTAAGAAGAATGAAATGCTCAGGGACCAAAAAACATATAGGGTATTTGCTGAAAATAGTATCTGTCAAGAATTATATATGGCTGAATAGTTGATCACCCATAAGCTTACTCTCAGAATTAAATAAACTGCAGTAGAGCCTTGGGGTCAGCTCTGCTGGTTTCGGCACAGGAGGAAAGCAGTGTGCTCTGCTGTGTTTATAGCCTTTGCCAGTCATGCTCATGATGTCTTTCATGTTGGAAAGACAGAGTTTAAAATCAGCTGGGAATTTTCTTTATGGCAAATTAAAAACCTGGGAAGTAGCTGTCTTTCCTTCTGGAGTACAGGGGACTGAAGATCAGGCAGACATCTGTTTGCTACCATGCACCCACTTGCTACGTACCTGTGCTTTGTCTGCTCCTGCAGAGATGTGTCTGCTGAAGCAACAGGACTTTGCTGGCCTTCCAGACATGAACTGGGACCTAAAAGAATTCAAGGAATCAATTCCAGGAAAAAAAATCCCAAGTCTTCCAAATAATCAATTTCAAAATAACTTTACTGAAAAAAGTAGAATATGGCATATGAATAAAGTAACATAATAGAAAGAAATATGTAATACATTTTTTATAAACTTACTGGAAAGGAAATTTGGGATTTAGTTTCTTGTAGCTTTAGGTAGGCAAGGAGCAGATTGCTAGAGATAAACCTTGCCTAGCCTTCAGATGTTAAATGCTGCAAATAACTGAGAGACTTAGAACACATTCAGGTTGCAGCCTCATCATGAAGGTACAAATGCCAGAGAAATGCTGCTCTAGAGATGTTTTTTTCTTTATTATCTATTAACTAGTATAAAAAAGCATTGTGACAATCTCATTTATCACTGTGCTGCTAGATAGACTACATCTAACTTCTGACCTAACTCTTATATTTTGTTGTTCCCCCCACAGTCTGATCTTGCTTTGTAGTTTTAGCTGTGGAGTAAAGAGTTTGTTCCATTTTCGTTTTTAATTACCATTGCTTGCCTATGCTAATTTTTCTTTGATTCTTCTTCCCTGGCATCTCTTTAGGACTTAGGATAAAAGCCTTAACTTACAAAGCATCCTATAAAAATACAGTAGTGTTACGTTTCCACCAATGTTCTGCACGTATAGATAGCCTGCTTGTTTTTCATATTAAAGCTTGCTATTGTTCGTTCATACAGATCTAGCCTAATAGAGATTTGGTTCGTGACTTAATCTCTTAGATACTGTTATTTCCATACCTTTTATTTGTGAAGTACTTACTCTATGAACAGATGGCCTTTTCTGGGTGTCAGCTGCCTTCGTGAGACAGGAGATAATGCCGAAGTGCTTAAACAAAAATGTTTCTAAATTAATGTTGTTTCCTATTTCTGTCAACCTCTCTGTCATTCATGCCAAGTACAAGTTTTCACTGTGGTGAAAAATTTGCATGTGTGATCTATGTTGGCTTCTCTTGTGCAGCAGAATTTGAGGACTGGGAATGTCTCTGACAGAATACTGGATTGTCATGTGAAAACAAAGATTCTCTGCCTCCACTTAACAGAACTGATGTGCTGCACAGTCAAATCCTGTGTCACTTCTATTTTATCAAATTTCATCCACACAAATTTGCATAATTCATAGATGCTTCTGACAGTTTCGTTTTTCAGATGTAAATCGTACAGGTTGCATGCAACAGATAGATGAAATGTTTTTTTTATGAAGATCTGATTTAATTTTTTTTTCTGTCTCTGATTTGAAAATATTTTGAATACAGCATCAGCCATTTGAATGTCAACATTTTATTCCCAGTTCTTCTTTTTTCTACAGTTGTATGAACACCAGACAGAAATGTGCTTTCCATAAAATAAAATTTTTAAAAAAACAGCATTTTCGCAGTTTTGAGGAAAAAAAGGAACCCATTCATCCTTGGTGTTTTTCAGAGTTTGTTCTTGATTTCTGTTTCCCCTTTGCCATCTATAAACTCCAGTTTCTTATGTAGTTTGTGATTTCATGAATAAACAGTTTACCTGGAAACTAAGAATCTTAGCATCCAAACTTATATTCCAAAATTGGTTTAAAATTCTTATGGTTATGTAGAAAGCACAGGTACCTATGTATGAATAGCTGAAAGAATACTGTGTCCCCAGGTCTGCAGATGGCAGTGGCAATCCAAAAATTGCTAAAGATTATTTAAATAGTATTTGTTACCTATTTCATTGCAAATACAGTTATAAGTAAGAGCAATATCTTACTGTTGTATCAAACTGAATAATGCAAGAGTCATGGTATGTGCTATTCAACAACATACTAATTTTGAAGTCTGTTAAAAATGTCTGCAAAGACTAGCCAAAGAACTTCCAGTCTGTTGGCCCAGTGCCCAAAAGAAACCTTGAATCTCTCAAAATAGTTTAGCTTATCTTCATGACTGGTTCAGGGGACCTTCGTAAGAAGAACAAAGCCCTTCACGAATGTCTGCCACAGCAAACCTGTTTGACTGAATTAGTTTTGAACTGGCTGATACATAGCAATAACTATATATGGCAAAATAAAGGCAAAACACTATTTATTAATTAACATTATTTGAGTAGCTGTAACATGGTGTGTAGCATTTTCAGCAGGTGTCCTGAGCAAATCCTTGAAATACTCTTCTGTACTCACAGTCTGATGGTGTTAATGTAATTACTGTTCCTACATATTGTTCCTAAAATGTTTAGCAACTATACTAAACTATCTCTCTATATTCTTTCTGTATGTTTATCAGTAGATACATGATATGCTATATACATGTTATGTATATGTATATATAGACACAGAGAATATACAGGAAGAGCTGGGGGATGACTCGAGAGCACAGGGGATTCTGTTGAGCACTATGGAACTGAGCTGACGCTGGACTCCAGCAGGCTCCTGAAGTCTGCAGACAAGGTCCCGTGCCCAGAAAGGCTTCAGTTTTGGTGTGCGGATGGTGTCAGTGGTAGCAACATTTAATAGGTAGGTACGTGAGAATGCTCAATATACAATGTTGAGACGATGCTACCTCAGCAGAAGCTGTGTCTCCTGTATGTCGGAGATGCCCAGCAGTCTTACATGCACCAGCAAAAGGTGCTGACGATACAAAATCTTCTGTTTTGACATATACTCTGGAGATAGATGGATGATTGATAGAGGACAGGGATACTGGGTTTGAAAAGATGATAACAGACTAAACTATATTCAATAATATAAAAAGTTGAGCTGACTGTGAACACCTGAGAGGTGAGAAGTGAAGAAGATGAAGAAAAAAATGCCAAAGATGGGAGAATGAACACCGAAAAAACCCTTTTTATATAAAAAGTAGCCTTTTGCAGATTGCTTTTGCCGGTAGATGTCACTGTACATAAGGCAGTGGTCTGGGTGTCACCTTCACACCGATACGACATCCCGAATAACACCCACGGTGTCCTGGAGTCTCAGCTTGTGGAAGAAGAGTATGCAATATAACTCATGTGTTAAGGATGTGCTGTTGATTATGACTCACCCCCTTTCTTAAAAGTGAAACAAGGATTATGAAAAAAAAGGATTACGTTCAGATACATAACAAAAGACGTTCGGATTTAAAAGATCATATTTAGGTGAATCAGTGTATTTAAATGCTCCCCTGTTTTCCACAAGCAATTGCCATCACATAGTTCTATACATGCCTAAACACCACATGCCAGAAACAACCACCATAAGAGCGATGTAAGTTTTCCTGTGTTTTCATCTAGCTGGAAGTTTCCCCAGGCATTAAAAAAAAGTAAGTCATTTGTGTACAGGATGCCTGGACTGTACATGGCCATGTCAGCACTACCAAGCAGGCGCCGTATGTCCAGCACGTTCTGGCTTAGCTGGACTTCCCTGCACATGTGGAAAGCTGCCGGGCAGAGCGTGGGCAGACTGTGCCAGCACCTGAAGCTCTGGGAGCAAACTCCGTGCAAGGACAAATTCACACATGCAGTAAATACAACTGAGCATAGGTGATCATCATTGAGCAGGGGTTTTGCAAAGGGAACACTAAAGATTCATATAGAAAATCTGACCAGTTATTTGAAACCGGTTTCTGCTTCAGTTTCCTGACTGATTCAGATGAATGGTGGTGCTTACTTTGGCCATGGCACCACTGTCGCCTCACTCTCTGTGTGAGGTTCCAGAAAGCGTTTGCCTGCCTGTCTCTCTCAGTCATGAGATACCCAAATATCATTGCTAGGACTCAAGGCAGGCTTCTTGGTTCACACAAGCACACTAAATATGTGTTAACTGGAAAAAGATCTTTGTGATTACAGAAAGATGGGAATTGTAATTATGGGCTGGAAAATGCACTACCAAAATGTTCTTTTCTGGCCTGCTTTTTTTTCTTTTTTTTTTTTTATTAATTTATCGAATAACTGTCATTTTTACTAATCTGGATTTCACCCTCTGTGTTAGTGTACAGAGGGTATATACAACGTACACTGCCCGCACCTCTGGGTTACAGCAATCAGGAAGTAATCTAGTAACCTGGCCCTGCAGAGCGGCCATCTAATAGTAGGGTGGGAACACCCAGGGTATCGGATCTGAACAGCACTCGGGTATACACGCTGCTTAGGTGTAATATTGCTTAAGAAGTCTTATGATTGTGCTTCACTTTTCCCTAGTGACTGGCACTGGCGTGTTGCATCATGACAATGTGTTCAGGGGTGTTTGTAGAGCCACTTGCACTAAGCTCCTACTAAAACAGGTTGAGATTAAAAAAAAAAGACTAAACTAAAGAATTTTCTCTTGCATCCAGTAATTCATGCAAGAGGAAAACATGACTGAACTGCTTTGTATTGAAACAGGGAAAACTCCATTTCGTTTTCTGAAAAGTGTATATTGCTGTTTAGTTGTGCTTTACATGCTGTTACTTTATATGTCTGTACTGAACTTCTTTTCTATTATGGCTTAGGGCTATATTCAGCCTCTTCAGAGTCAGTAGTCATCGCAGTCTGGTACTGAGTCAACTATTCAGCATGCAGGTCTTTGAGTGCTGAGATGTGCTTCACTTCTAGTACTTAGCACTCTTGTACTGGTAGGCACTATACAAACATTAGCTAATGCTTCTTACTGGCACTACGAATTACCTTTCTCATTTGGCAGGGAAAAAGCTACCCAGCCAAGGTATAAAACCACTAACCTATTTAATGGCTAGATAGTTAAAAAGAAATAATTTAGTTGCATATTCTTGTTGCTATCACTTTATTTTCTGAGTTTACAGAGAGGCATAATATCGCACCCACAATGTAAGTACTAGCCAGTTACAGCAGTGAAGAATTCATGTTAAAAACCATGTAGCTAGTTGAAGCCTGCCTGTCAGGGCACTTGCAGAGGCACCAGGGATCCCTCAGGCTGAGCAGGAAAAAGCCACCTACTTCATGAATCAGTGTGCTAACTACCAACACCCTGTGCTTTTCCAGAGGCAAATTGAGCATATCTGCTGTGCTCTGCAGTGAACTTAACAGCTGTGCCTGTCGTGGTAAATAAAACAAGCCAGGGCCCACTTTCTGGTCCTGGAACAAGGGCCATAACATGTCCTGGACTGTACAGCTGAACTTTCCTGTGTACCTTCCTCCCTTTGGTCTATTGGGAACCATCATTTCACCTGGCCTGGGCCCTCTGGGAGAAAGCTCTAGCTAACATTTGCCAAAACCGCTCTGGGGAGGTTCCACTTGACCATGGCCAAGTCCTGTCCCTCTCCAGTTGCTAGTATGGGCACAGCTAACACTTCTGGTGCGTGCTAGGAGTGCCGCGTGCAGCAGTGTGACCCAGGGCTTCACTATCACCTCTCTCCTTTCTGAATCCAACTGGAGTTGCTGCATGACATCTTGTCCCCACTCAGTCTAGACACTTAAGTCTCCATAAGCTGGCTTCTGCGTGGGCACCACTGCACACAGCATTCCTGCGTGACAGTGGTATTTAGATGTCTCGTAAATGAGAGAGGCAGGATGGCATCCACTTTCTGGAGTTCTCTACTGAATTTAACCACTGGCATTCATCCTAAGTTTCATTATAGGTGCCAAAATGCATCTTCTGAATCCTATTGTAAGCCTTTCTTGTGTCACTCCTTATTTGCAAAACGGGTGCATTAATGCTTGTTCCGTTCATTAGTTTGTTGTCTTTCAGCAGAAATTCAAGATTTTTGTGATTTTTGTGCCACAGAAGCCAGCACAAAAGTGACTGCTGATTTAACTATGGAAACAGCCATCGTCTTTGTTAGGTATGTGGTCAGACTGGAACCAGCTGGTCCTGTGGTCAAAGCCAGGAGTATGTGGGTGAGATTAAGGAGGATAGGAGCAATTAGAAATTGAGCCTCCTCTTCTTTCTCTATGAGGAAAGAGGGGCCTTCTGGTTTGCAGCCTGGAAAACTGGATGTGTAGAAGGAGTTGACTTTAGGTCAGGGATAGGTCACATATCTGTCTCAGGGAGAGCAGTGGAAGGTGTTTTTGGAAAGCTGTGTTTTAATGGTAGGTCTGCTCTGGGGGACTGAGCCACCTCTAGCATGGGAGCCCTGCACAGAAACTCTTCTTTTCCTAATTTTCCACCACTTTTCTTTGTGGCTTTGCAGTAGTCACATTACATCAGTATTTTCAAACTGGTACTTAACTCCTTGTTTATCCATTTAAAAAGAAGATTTTAATTTCCTTGAAGTACTGACTACCTGAGAGATCTCCTAGTTAATGGAAGCTCCAGCCCTGTGGCAAGCTGAGTCACTTCTGTTGTGATGTTTAGAGATTTCAAAGCATAACCTTTGGTAATAACGGCTCAGGAGTAGCTGCTGAATCTTATCATTAGTCTAACCATCCCATTGGAATTACTGTATCCCTGTATGCTTGCAGATCTACAAAACATGAGTATGAACGCTGTGTATGTCACAGCCTTGAACACAATTAAGTTTTAATATATACTCCTCTATACTTACAATATTGTTCTTTTGAATCATTTATTTCAATTCAGTCTATGCTTCTTTCACAACTGGCCCAACTTGCTGTAGTATCACAGAAATAAGATTTCAGAAACAGATCTAGAGCTTGATCTCCTGTACCTAAGTGTCTGGTCTGGCAACTGCTTGAACCAACTATCTGTTCTCCACCTCCCTCTCATCAATCAGATGTGCTCAAGTGAGTTAAAATGTCAGCTGAAGAAAGAAATATGCATACAACAAATACTTGGAAGGAGGGCTAAAGGATCACAGGACAGCTCAGCAATGTTCATACCAGGGAAACCTAGGAGGCCAGAAGCTGGGTAAAATGAGTGAAATAGGAAACAATTCTGTAGGTCCTGACAGAACTTTCCTTTGCAATAATTGTCTAAAGCTGTTTGGAGGCTTTCCCTGGAGCCTTTCTCTCCCTCGACCCAATAACAAAAAAAATTCATGTTACAAACTTTGCTGTGGGATATGTAATGGAAATGCATAGTTAGCTGGCAGCCCTGTAGAATCCTGACTAATGTTAATCCTACAGGACTTGTTCAAGGGCTGAAAGCACTCTGAATAGTTGGAGTCCGACCATTTCAGGCATTCCTCTTGCATATATGCATTTTCACAGACAGAAGACACAATGGCTCCATTGGAGCATGCCACCAAAGTATGTTGCCATTGCAGAAATGCCTGTATGGTTTCATGTAGAAAATTAAGAAATAAGGTTCTGTGAAAGGATATTAGACCACGCTTCACAACAGTGCGAATCAATGGAAGAGCACACAGTTTGGTGGGGAAAGGAGGGGAATGTGCAGATCTGGCCTTTCCCAGAGGACTGCAGGGAAGCCCAATTGCTTGCACAGAAGCGGCTGTGGATGTCCCCCTCCTTGCTCTTCCTCATGGGGAACCTCCCGATAAGGCAGGGGTGGTCCTATTGCATCAGTTGCTGACAGCTTTTTCTGCCATTACTACCAAATCTGTCCTAACACATTTTCCAAGGGTAAATCTAAACGTTTCCTGACAGCATGTTGTTGGTGTGCTAAGGGTTAGCGTCTCCTTATCATCAGGAAGCAGTTTGGTTTCAAGGGGTGGCCCAGATGACCAGATTGCCCTGGCCCTCAGCTCTCTCCTGATTAACACCCCTCCAGCTGAAGGAGTGAGTTTACAACAGGGCAGGAGAGGGTATGTTCAGAGGTACCATTTATAAAAGTATTGGCACTGCATGACTTAGTCTTATATATTGATTCATGTTATTATATTGGTCTGGTAACCGAATGTCCCAGATAGAGATGAGGTTTTATTGCATTAGATTTTGTCATGCCAGACACTTTCTTTTTTTCAGTCTTTCAGCCACATTCACTGCTTTACCCTGTTCAACTTCAGTCAATGAGCAGTTTGCTAAAGATTTCAGTGAGAATAAGAGCAGGCCAAATCATCACCACAAACCAAATCTGTGTGTCTCAAAAAAGCATATCCTCATGCTGCCAGGATTCCTTTGCAGATCTGATGCTTTTGTGACCAAAAAGTCAAAAATACTGCTTAGGAAACTGTCTTACCCAACACTGACAAAATCAACACTCATCTACGTGGGAGCGAGCCCGGCGGCCAGCGGCCTCGGCCAGGGCTGAATTCAGGTACACGGCTGCAGCCGGGGCCTGGTGCAGGTCGCAGACAGCCCAGCCGCAGGCCTGTCCCCCGGCCATGCCCGGCGGCAGCGTTTTGGCGGACACGCGCTGCCCCCTTGCCCCACCGTATCCAGTTACTGAGGTGTCATCGCCCTGGCAGCCATCATCCCGCTGAGCGACATGTGCCAAGGGCCGCCAGGCATGCGACACGCTCGGTTGCCCCTCAGCCATCCTCGAGTTTCTCTTGCTTGGGTGGGACGGATTTAAGTTCACGGGTGTCCTGAGAAGAGGTAAATGCAGTTCCAAGGATATATGAGGAATGAAGCTGATTCCCCCCGCCCAGGGTGGGAAGAGAGAGGGAAGCTTGGGGCGGGAGGGGGGAAGATCACTCTTAAATTTCCACCCTGGAGTGTGTGTGTGTATATTTATGAGAAAATTAAGCAGAGGCTACACTTTGCCCAATACAGTGGATATTAGGGATAAGATATTCTAGCCTCTTGATTCACAGATTTATCCAAATGTGAGCAGTAGCTCTCCACAGACAAAATAGGAAGTGAACGTTATGGATATCTAAAAGGGGATCATCAGGTGGCAATAGTTTGGTGGTGAGGGAAGTGCTCATTTCAGGCTGCAGTAACAGAAAGCGCCGCTGCTGTCACTGCTCCCAAAATGGCACAGCTTGGTCCCGCATCCGCTGGGATCCGCGGGCCCCAGCAGGCCAGCGCCCCATGGCAGCACCACCCTTTGCTCGCTGCTGGAAGCTGCCAGGACGCCCTGGGGACAAAGGGCACTTGGTGCCTCAGGGGAGAGGGTGCCTCCTTGTCACCTGGGCTCCTTTTAGCACCCTTCCGAGAGGAACCTTACACCTTTGATTGACTTAGCGCTGCAATGGTTAGCCCTTAAGGAAATTAGTCACAGTATACTGAACTGGAGTGAACACAATCCCATAGGTGTGTTTTTCCTACACATACACTATTTAAGCTGTCTTAGCTCTAGCTACACTATGGTGACCTTTGTGGCACAATTCAGTTTGCTGATTTGAAAGTTTTTATGGTGTGATCTCTTGGTTACCTCAGAGCATTGCAAAAGACTTAATGGCTGAAGCAGTCAAAAAATAAATGCATTTTATTTGAGCTCTATGCTAATGCAGAAAAACTTGAATAAGGCATGTAAAGAAGCTATAATGCATTACTATAACATAGGCAGCAGTACACCATCCATCCTGGTGGGATTTTTTCAGCAATTTTTTTCTTTTCTTTTCTTTGATAAATAATGCAATCAAGAAATTCAGAATAGCTAGTGAATGTGTTGGTTTTGACAAGCAGTTTTGCTTGAAAAGCAATTTTAAAAGTTTCAAGATGTAGTATTACATCTGGACATTTTTGAAATGGTCTACTGCAACTGACTTCAGTTTTAAGTGGTTTATTCCACTGCCCAGTGCTGTTGCTAGCTGCTTCCAAGCCCTGCATTTCCCATCCTGTGCCGCTGGGCTTGCTCAGCACTGCAGCCTTGCATTGCTGCGCCTGTTATAGATGGGATTAAAGATGCAGAAGATTCCTAGAAAGTCCTATGAAAGAAGTGAGACTTCTTGTACAAGGTCCTTCCTTTTCCAAAAGATCTACAGATCCTACAGTAAAATCCTGGGCTTCCTCAAAGCACAATTATCAGTTGACACCTTTGTGGTTATAACAGTACACATGAGGAAAAAGTTGAATTAGGAAGGATTTTCTAAAGAAAAAAATTAATGTGGAACATTAACCAACCCAATTTTATCTTATAACCCCAGCAAAGGAGTCCTGGTTAATGCGCCCAGCAGATCAAGATGGAAGGGGTTGCTGGAGCCTGACTGGAAGCCCATTCTGCTGATCAGACACTAAATGCTGAGTGTTAGCTACTTTTTCACAGCTGTGGAGCTACGCAAGGGAACTTCATTTTAGCAGAGTTACTGTATTTTGAAAGTCTTTGAAAGGTGAGGAGAAGCTTAGCAGAAGTTCTCTAGATGAGTTCCGACTGTGGTAGCCCGCATTTGCCTGTTTCTCTGTCATTTTGGACTGAAGACGAGTTACTGTGGGGTTTGGCTATTGATGCACAGCACACAGATACCAATATTTTTATGTACAGATAAAATATGGAGTAGCAAATAAGAAAACAATTCATTCTGGTAAAAGGCAGAAATTGTATTCTTAAAATAAGACTTAAAATATTTACGCTTTTCTGTGTAATTTCCTCAAGTCTTTGGCATTGAGAAACCACCCATTCAAACTACTGCACTGGGTAATTTTCCTTTCCATCTCTTTTATATTGCCAGCAAGTACCGTTAGATGTCAATATAGTGATAGCTTTATGTCCTAAAATAAAATACTGTTTATATTTTGTTCTCTTTCTTTGCTATAAAGATAAGAGATCTCTCCTTCACTGGTAGTTGAAATCTAGAGATACTATGAAATGAGCTTGCCTTTCCTTGATCAAGGACATTTCCTTTGCCTTACCATTTCCTAGACTATGGATTGCTTATTCATTTTCTTGGTCGTCATAATCATTTGATTTTCACAGGTGTTCCTACTTGATGTTTTCACTTGTATTTTATTAAAGTAATTTTCCAAAGGAGTTACACAAAAAGAAGCAGGGTAAAGTCATTTATGTTGGAGACAAAATTGAGACAAACCAGAGACAAACCAGTAGATCCAGCTGCCCACTTCCTGTCACCCTTGTGCACACAAGCAAAGGTCTCCAACTGATTGAACCCGCAGCTCTGCAGCGCAGGCCCACTTTAAGTCTAAGAAATTACAAGAACTAGTTCAGGACACTAGTTAGAGAGCATTTTAAAGAGACTCTGAATGAAAAAGCTCTGTATAGGAAGCTATTGTTCTGCCTCACAGATTTGTTCCCATTTCTCACATGTGTGCCTATTGTGATCTCTTTGTGAAGTTTAATTTTTTTGCCATCACAAGGAAGATACCTCCTCTGAAACCAGTTGAACTGATATAGCTGTGTCTCTGTTCTCGCTTTTCCCACAGGCAACATCAGATTTTTTTTTTCTGGAGAACTGAGAGGAGTGAAAACTATTATTTTCCTGTTCACAGCAGTTAAAGGGATGATGCAATTGTTGCACTAAGGCAGAGAAAAGTGGTATGGTTTGGGGGTCACTCATTAAGAAGGTATCAGTTACCTTCGTAATTTGTAAGCTTATGAACAGAAAGAGGCATTTTACTAGTTTTGCTTAATAACATAATAAGAATAGGTATTGCTGATGAGGATGGCAGGAATATCTGACTGAATTTTCCTGCTTTTTAATTAGCACAGAAGTGGAGCCTGCTTTTGAATACTGAGCTCCTCATTCACATGCTTATGGGTGAGCTCCCATTTTGTTCATGATTCTGCATCACGGATTGATATTATTAGGAAAAGAAGCTTTCCTGACAAAAGGGAGTTTCTTGTTCGTTAAGTAGAGGTCTAAGACTAAGCTGAAGTATTACATTTTAGCTGCCACGTGCTTATCTGCAGTTTGTGCTCACTCTTCTGCACTTTCAGTTAACAATTTTTCCTTTAATTTCAAGCTAGGAAAATAAGATTAAATGACATCTTTTTTTCAGGTGTAAATTGCTCGTGATATCTCAAAACCTATTTCATATGGAAAATTAGCCATAAATGTGGTGTCTGTTTTGGAATGGAATAAAGAAAGGTCTTGGTATGATTTTATTGTGTTTCTTACAAATGCATTGCATCAAATTAAGTCTTGACTTCTATCATCATGCTTAACAGGCTAATGGCACAAGGCAGCAAGGGTGCACAAGGCAGCAAGGGTACACAAGGCAATCAGGTATAAGATAATTAGATTGAGGCAAGTAATTAGTTATTCATTTCATGTGTTCTGGTATGATAATTGTTGCCACTCCATTAGGATGGCAAGTCACAGACCAAGGCCTTATTGATCCCATTGCTGGATACACACACTGGTTAGCTGAAAAGTGGACGTAGGTATATGTCCCACCAAATGCAGCTCACTGCAGCAGAGGTAATATTTTGCATTTAAAGCAAATTGGCTTTTGAATCTGTTGGGAACATGCATTTGAAAATTTTCTGTACTTTATAGAGGAAGTGTGAGGGACTGTAAATATTTACAGCACTGCTTTTACTGTATAGTCAAAAGCATGCAAATGTTAAAGAAGAAACTATATCTGTAGCAACATGTGCTGCAAAACCCCAACAGATAATAGTAACTTACATAATTTAATGAAGGTACTTCATCATTTCAGTCAAATAACATTTAAGTTACATAATGGGGTCAACTGGAAACTTAATTTCTGTTCTAATGCTTTATGTTGTTCCTTGCAGAGTATGACTTTATCTGCTTCAGACCTTTGCCACTGCCGGCTATTACATAATTTAGTTGTCACTGCTGGAGTCATTTGCAAAGCCGAGTACTGCTCTGCTTGAGAAATAGTGAAACTGGTGCCGTAAGTGTGTGACTTAAACATACAGCCAGACCAAGGTGCTTTATTTTTCCATGGACATACATCTACTAATTCTTTATTAGATCTTCAAGTGAAATAAAACAGCAATTATCACACAATTTCTTTTAAAACACTGATAGTGTAGCACTGTTACAATACTGTTTAATTTCAAAGTCCTTTATTAATTTAATTTTAATCAGGCATATATCAGCTAAACTAGAAAAAGAAACCATTTTTATTAGCTAAATCAACAATAACCTATTAGTAATTGCCATTAACAGTAGCAATTTCATTGCAAAAAACAACAGACATCTCATACAATTGCATAAACTCTCCTTGTAGGAAGCTGAGTACTGATTAATTTCACTCTGAACAATTACTTTGCTTCTTATCACCACGATTTACTTTGTACATCAGAAGGAATGTGAAGATTCATTAAAAATTTTAAAGTATATTTCACTGTTAAAAGTTATGCATTAAAACAGATTAGTTGCCTACCACAAAACGAATATAGATTAATTTCAGTAAAAGCACAAGCCCAATGCCACAGTGGATTACAAAAGCTTCTGGCAGGGCAGGAATATTGCAGCTAAGAACCCTTGCACATTCTTATTTCTTTGGCAGATTTTTCTGTAGTCTTTGTTTGGATGTGTTGCTCTTGATGAGCAGACTGTGCTCCAGATTTGCTTTGGTTGTCTGGAATTAGCCTCTCACCACTCTGCCTTTCAGCAGGTGTGGTTGCTGGTGATTGCTCAGTATGGGACGAGGTGCTTCCTCTTCAGCAGCAGAGAGGATTGCACAGAATTGAGCCAGCTAGGTGGGGCAAGGAAAGACGAGATATATTTAACTTTTCACTTTTATACTGAACGTCAGTGAGAAATTGTTAAACTTCCCAACTAACTTTCTATTTTTTAAAAAAATTAAGCTTCATAATCTTGGATTAATCCAGTGGTGAGTCAGGATTTATGGTACCAGAGAAGTACTGGAACAACCAAACATCTTTGAATATCCTATTCACCCCTATATCCAACTGTCACAGAAACTTTCAGACACTGGTACCACTGTGCTATCACCTACATAAAAAACCTGGTGTTTGATAAATTAAAAATATCACCAACTGTGAAAGTAAAAAACAATGCCTTAGAACTAACTCAACTTTGTTTTAAACATTGCTTTTTATGTCAAACTGTTTGTACTTAATTTCTGTCCCCTATCCATTGAACAGCCCAGTTAATAACATCTTGAACAAATATTAAGGATCTTCATAATACCCAATTTATTTCTACATGCATGCTTTTTATTTTCAAAGATTCAAAGTACTTAACTAGCCTTATCTGGAAAGATATTAATTCAAACACCTTTGGAAGGACAGGTGGCAATAATTTAACTGCATAAGACATTTCACGAGAGTTTAGAACAGAAAGAATACTTACATCGATAAGGCCACTGGGGGATATTTAACTTGTCCTACAGACATTGTTAGGAAATAATGCAATAATAAAGCAATTGGTACAGCTCCTATCCACTCTCTGATATCACTGAATGGAGAACTATGCTCTGGCTATTTGATCTTGTGGCACGTCAGCAGATTCCCTGCTCAGGCAGGTTTTTGGCTGAGATTTGATGAGAATATGAATTTCTTTTGGGGTGTCTTGTAGGAATGAAGATGGGAAGAATTCAGCTTTCTGCCTGGCTTCTGCTTTGGGAGACACAGCACTGCAAGGAAGTTTAAATAAGCAAATCACCTTTCCTGGAGCAATGGAAGCAACTCCACCAGTCTGAAGTCATCTTATCTCAATTCCCACAAGATTTTGTAAGATGTGACTAGCCTAACCCAGCTGAGGCAGAATCGTTAAGTGTTTATTAAGAGCAACAATGTGGTGTAAATATACTATTCATTTTACAGTAAAAATGAGACAAATAAACCTAATAAAATGCAGCAATACAATGTAAATTGATAATGTCCCTGAAGCTAAAAGACAAGAAGGGTCTTGTTCCTTGTAACACTGTACCTGCTCTGAGCTGATAGTAATTGTCTCTTTAACAATAATCCAGATGACACTCCTATGGAGGGCAGGATAAATCAGAGAGCCATTGTAGGTCCAGTAATCCATGGATTTAGGCAGTAGGCTTGAAGGATCAAAATCAGAAAAGGGAGCTTACTTACGCCATGGAAGATATGCTGGGTTGATGAAACCCATGAGTGTGATAGGATTTACATCTCAGGCTACAAGGGAGTGTGTTCCTAAATCAGAGGAGGTAGTTTCAAAACACTAATGTTTTCTCATAGCATCAGAGGTGAGTGAGTTGCTCGCCCTTTGAGTTTGACACTAAGATACATCTAGGCTGGCACCACTGATAATGAGGAGTGTTACTCAAAAAAACAAACAAATAAAACTTCCCCCCCAAATGGTATCAGATATCAAAGGGTTCAGTGATCACTAATTAACGAGTTGTGGGTGGGTTTTTTTTTTCAAAATACTGAACTCTGTGCTCCTGAGCAAGCAAAACACTTCAGCATATAATTAATTTTCAGCTGTCTGTAGAGACTAAAGGGAGGATTCACACATGTTGATAATGTTTGCATGTCCAGGGCCAAAGTCTACATTCGTTTTTAAAATCGTGTGGGAGATGCTGTACTGTATTTTTAACATGCTTCACTAAAATTCAGATATTCAGATATTCAGATTCTATCTCTGCTTATTTTGTGCCTTTATGAGAGGCTTAGTGAGAATAGTCATTGCTTTACAAGACAGCTTAAGAAAAGTGCAGTTCTGGTGTTACTTCTCCCTTTTTTCCTTCCTTTAACAGAGCAAGACTTCAGTTTGGTTATTGTGAGGCTATGATGGTGATGGACACCAAGGGTAATTTTAGATAGACAGACGGATGGAAATGTAGGATTAGGTAGGAATTAGGAACTGCGTACTCTTGCTCTTATACAAAGAGCCCTTAACTGTCTACAGGGCGGAGCCCCAATGATACAAAATATTTTATGGGATCCCATAAACTCATGTCCAGAATCATGCTTTCAGCTCCCACGTCTCAACAGCCTCTTTCAGCTGAACCCCTGCATTATTCTGAAGTCTTCAAAAAGGCAGATGAGAGAATGCGTAGATTTTAATTTAACTACTCTCTATATTACCATGATCAGGCTGTGATGACGTTTATCTTAGTCTTTACTGAATTCAAGGCCTTCAGGTTTTCATTCCATAAGCCAAGCTGTAAATAAAAAAAATACTTTAAAATCCTAAATATGTAACAATAGTTTTATTATAACGGAATCAAGAATAAGAATATACTTTATAAATGCTGATTAATTTAGCTTTGCAAACCACTATGAATGAGACAAAATTTAGACTTTTGAGGAAATAACAGGAAGTTTTGCTTCTGCTTTGCAGAGTAATGCAAACAGTAGTGCAAAAATAATCTGTGATTCAGAAGTATATGATTGCTTTGATCATATGTGCTTATCCTTGAAATTCACTTTGAAAGCATTCAGAGAGATGGTTTTGCTGGTATCTTTCTTGCAGTGTGAACTATGAGTGATTGTATTTTAGCAATATATAGTAATATATAATGTTATTTTATGATATTTCCTTAATATAACAAAGTCCTTAATAAGAAGAAATTCTTTTTCCTGCTGCAGTTGGTTTTGAAAGCCTAAATATGCATAGATTCAAGATTTCTTGGAGTTCCAATTTGGAATTTTCTTTTCTGACTGATAGGCAGTAATAGCACATATGACTCAAACCATCTTTCTGTGAAAGTTCACATCGCTGCAAATGGAGTGGAAAGCAAACACAAAAGGTGTGAGCAGTCCCAAAGGTGGACAAAACACCACAAGCTCACCAGCACCCGTGCTTTAAAGTACAGCTCTTCTTGAATGGGTTTGTAGGTGAATTGGGGATTTCGGTAAAACATCCATGTAGAAGCATGGGCAAAGTTGACAGTATGGGCTAAATCAGGATAAGAGAGAGTCTTCTCCACTGATTTAACACAAAGACGTGTTTTTCCTAGTCCTCAGCACTGACTGCAGTTTTCATAAGGAAAGGGAAGAGACACGTGTTTTCAGTATGTCAGTAACTGACCTTCAGGAAAACACTGACAATTGCCAAGCCATCCAGCTTGTCAAAAGCCTCAGTTACATTCAAATACTTGTCCGTGTTCCAGTGAATGAGACGAAGCTAAAAAGCGATTGACAGGATCATTTTTGCTGGTTCTATTACAAAGAAATGCCGCGATTAGTGTAAAATAGTTAGAAACGCCACTCTGCACTCTTCGGGTCTGACCCTGAAACTGAGAACATGCTTGTGAACACCTGCAGATTTATGGTGTTCTGCTGATTTGCCCTGGCATTGTCAGGACTCATACCCAGGCTTTATCTTGGAGTAGGCAGAACTGCACATAGTCCTGAAAGCAATTTAGGGGTAAGTACACTGAGATGTAGAAAATCACAACTTACAAGGGACATATATTCTTCTAACTCTATTGCTAACGGTCTCCTGTGCAATCCCTTTATTTCCAGATCTTGAGAAATGTAATACATTAAATAGCATTTTCAGGAGCATAACCACTTTGTTACACATGGCGCAATATTTATTCACAATAGTCCCATTTACTGCAAAAGATTGATGGTATGGCCATGAACATCATGGCTGTGGATAGTTTATATTCAACATAGATCATTCAACAAGTATTTGACAGTATTTGCTTTAATAGAGTTTTAAGGAACTTTTGTTCAGCCTAATATGTTGCATATTATATCTTAAGCTATTTTTTGTGAAATATAAGTTTCCAAAACTTACAGAACTTGGAAATCATAAGAATTTCTTTAAATGCCTTCTCACCTATGAATATGCTTAGAGATTCCTTAACAACTGTGTAACTCTATGGCAACAGTCTAGTCCTTGATTATTTATGTAATGTTTCAGCAACATGGGCACAAAAAATATCAAAATTACTTAAAATACAAAGAGGAGATTCTAAATATAGAAACAGAACATGGAAATTATCATATAATGCACACAATCTTAAAATTCTGATTTAAATTAGATTTTTTAAAAATTTCTGGTATTTTTAGAATCTGAATTTCTGTCTTTTCAACTTAACATCTTTACTGTTTCAACATATTTTAAACTATTGAGTCAAAGCAAACTAATAAACACTTAATCATGTGCTGCTTCAACACAGCTTAAGTGCCCTATCTCTTTACAGCAGAAAGCAATTCTAAAGGGACACCCCTTTCTTTTCTTAGCTGTATCAAATGAGATAGCTTTAGCACTTTCAACAGCAGAAAATTTCCTATTAGGAACACACACTTCTGGCTGTGTGTGCCTAATGCCTAAATTAAAAATACATAATCCGTCTCATTAGTTTGTCATGTTGTAATGTTCCTAAAATCTAAAAAGCTGCCAAAGATAACATTACATGGATTGAACATGAATTGTTTGTTGGCATGCTGATGACTATTAGCAGAACACTAAGGCATTGGAAAATGTATAAAATCTGTTACTTTAGAGGTGGTTTTAAATTTTTGTAAAACAGACTTTGCTTCATTATCTGAAGACATTTAATGTACTTGACAGCTGCTGGGGCCCTTACTAGAAAACTTTTTTACCTTTTCGCTTCATTAATCTCTTCTGGGTTTCCTTCTTATTTGCTGTTCTTGAAAAGCCAGAAAAAAACCCCACCTTACAGTGATCAGTGTGCTTGTAGCTTTGAGGAGCTCCAGCTACAATTATAATGGGGCATTGGGGTCAGACTCTCTAAAAAGCAGCTGATTTAATATTAAGCTGAATGTACTTGTACAGCTGATCTTTTTAACATTTAGCAGATGTTACTCACTTTTATACCTGTACCTTTCAACCCTGTTTCATTATTTAAATATGGATTTAGATTATCTAAATTTAGGTTAATATGTACTGGCCACAAAACCCAATTTGCCTTTGCAAAGTCAGCTTTGCACACACAGAGATGGTATTGCTTTTGCAAAATAAAAAAACTATCAAAGCTATCTGCATGGTTTTTTTTCCCCTAGGGATGGCATATGTGACCAGACTTTGAAAACTTGACTTTGACTTTTCTTTGATTGACTCTACCTGAGACATATTTCCTTCCATCCACTGTGTGCTCCAAGCCTTGCTCATCAGTTTGTCCCCAATGGAAATGAAACTGCCACAATCTATATGTTCCAGTGAGACGTCTGCCATTCAGCACTGCAAATGCATGAAATATGGTAAAAAAATCAATCAATCAAGTCTTCCTGACAGGCAAGTTATAGATTTCAAAGATTTTATAACATGCAGGCAGTTTTCTCCACATTAACATGTTAACATGTTTTGATATTAGATTATTTTTAAACATCTGAAAAAAAACCCCCCCACAACAGTTTGTGCAGTTAGGCCAAAGTTATTAAAGGTTTTAATTCTAATGCATTGGTTACAGTAAATCTGCATGTCTCCTCGATCCAGTTCCAAAATTCAGGTGAAATATATGTGAATACACCTTCTACTCCAGAGAGAAAACAAAAGGAAAAATAATGCAGAAACAGTACTTGGATTTTAATAACTGCAGAACAAACCATCCTACTTCATGGAATTCACTTCCCACTAATATTTGTATTATTTATGACAATATTTTAAAAGTCTCTTTCTTCACAGAAATAACAGTTATAGGTACTTGTTGTTTTCTGAATTTAGATTATGAGATGCCACAGGTGTACTCGGATTTTATTGACACTGTTTATTGGTCATTATCATTAATTCCTTCCTTACAAGCACATCAATGTGTATTGATTCCTACTGTGGTGATAGGCACCTGTATTTGTGTATGATGCTTAGAAATATGTGCCTGGAGTTCTTGTAGCACTTGCAGTATTCTACATCAACACAAAGAAATCTCCTCCTTTGCTATCAGTCAAGGCAATAAGACTCTCTGAGGAAAAAAACCTAGTCCAGAGTGATTCCATATGGAGTTATACTGTGAGTAACTTTTACATATGTGTAAATCTCCCACTGCATTTTGATTTTAAAAAAGCACAATCGAGTAACTGTGTTTAGAAACTCTCCTCCTACCTTCCTCTCCCCAAATCAGTGATTATCCTGGAGGTTTCCTATTGGAAAATTACCAGTGCTTTTGCCATTAACACAATAACACCTGCCAACAAGTCGTAATTTTAAAGAACAAAATTTGGATCTTCTATGACTCTTAAAGGGTCTTGCCAAATAGTATAACAAAATTAGCAAGCATACCCTAATCTATATAAATACTCCTGAAAGGCAACTAGTCTTGTTTTTTATATAAATTAGAGAAAAAGAGAATGAAAAAAGAAAATGTCTCACATCCCCCTCTCCAGATCCCTTTTTACTAACCTGATTGATTGTCCTTATCCTCAAAATTCACATGGAATGAATGTCCAGCATTGAGGATCTCTTTGCATGTGGAAGGTTTCCAAGTGATCCGGAGAAGCTCCAGAGATGCATCTTTTTTTGACTTGGGTTCAATATCAATAGGAGATTGATGGTCTCCATTGGCAGTAGGGTATAACTTGTGCCACTGGTCAGGTCCTAGGCAAAATAAACAAATAAATGAAGTTTTCTACTTCTAATTCTGTACTAATACTGAATTCATGATACTTACCCTTGGAACCAATTGTATACATAATACAGGTACTTGACATGTTAATAATCCATGTAATTCTGAAGAACTTTTATAAGAAAAAGAAATAAATATTCAATATATTATAAACAAATCTGATTTTCTATTAAAGATAGCTTTTACCATTGTTGCCTTGATAACTCCAGTTCAAACATGCCATTTTTTTCTCCTTGCAACGTACTGTCTTCATTAAAAAATCTACTGGTGCTGATGAAAGCTGTTAAGACAAGATCTCTGCTTTGATTTTCTTCTGAATTTTGAACCTACACCTGGGCTTTTATATCCCTGCTTAAACAGTAAAGACAGTAATATTTTCTAACCAACCTCTATTGATTTCAGAATGGCAAGAGAAACTGTGATAAGAGAAAGGATTGTAACAAGGCAAGTGTGGTTTGCAATCTGTTTACTTTTTGATATTGATTTTGATATTAAGACAGATATGAGGTAGATGCCACATTAAAATATACATCATTCTAACTGTTCGAATGTTGTCCAAAGACCTTTACACTAAATCTTCACAACCCAAAGGATAATTATGGTATAAAAGTGCAGACTACACAAAAAGCAATGGATGCTAAGCCTTTTTGAAAATCCATGTCAATGATTTAAGATATCTACGTGTGGATTTTAGAACATTAATTTTGACAATCACTAAAAAATAGTCAATCTCAGTAGCTTTTAGTGGTGGAAAGCAAATAACAACATCAGTGTGCAACAAAATGCTCAATAGATTATTAAATATTCCATTAATATGACTAGCAATGCTCTCATTAATAAAAGAGGAAGTCCAAAACCTACTCACAGCTTCAGATGTTTTGGGAATGATCTCAAGCCATTTCTGTACTGCTGGGAATCTTCAAGGCAATCTTCTTGGGGATTGATATCTAATTAAGTGCATGACTGAAATCCAACTTCCAAAGTTTTGTCCTGAACTAGATCGTGTCTTGTTGTTCAAGAATATTTACACACAGTCACCTATTTATTCAGCAATAAGTTACCATGCCCTCACTCTTTGTTTTAAAGTTAAGTTTTACTAACACATATGGGATTTTGCCTGGCTTAAACTCTGTTTCACATGTGCTTAAAAGCAGGATTGTATTTTTAGGACCATATGCTTGACAAGTACTGCAATAGTTAAATAGTTGTGGTATAAACTATATTTGTAACAATTTGAACTGAGTGTATGGAGTAATTATTTCTATATAAAATAAGGTTTATCATAGACTATGTAAGCATTGCCTTGTCATCCTGCATTGCAAAAATGGAACCTGTTGACATTTTCCTTTTTATCTTACAGACTATTCTCAGTAATAGGAAACTACTGATATCTGCCTTTGCAGATGTCCACAGCTGACGTCAGGAATTTCAGATACTATTGTGCAAGTAATGTTACAACCTGTAAAACTTCTGGCATCGATGCCTAGGAATGTCAGAGCTTTTAGGTATGTCTCAGTTACAGGTGGATTGCAATTTTCTGTTAATTTTTTGTTGTTGTTCAGAAACTATGTTTTACCAGAATGGAAAATGTTCAAAGGAAAATTACTACCACAAATTTCTGCTGAAAGAGAGGCAGCTTCACCTGCTTAGTCCCTGACCAATTTCCTAGCGAGATTACTAAGATGATATCAGTGTTTCACTACATCATGAAATTTCTGCTTGAAGTGAAGGGTGCACAATTTATGGTCCTTGGGCAACCTTACTATGTACGCTATGTGAGAGACAAAGATAGCAAAACTGATAGATCAGCTGGAAATATTAAGTATGCTGGACTCGGCCAGTTATTAACTCGTAGTTCTCCAGCAGGGAGCCTGAAGACCTCAGTAACCAGGCTGGCGTCAAGCCTTCAGCACCCTGTTGGGATGAGGGGAACCAGGAGGCCTGACGCTGTCTTGGCTGCTATGGTCTGGAGTGGCTGTGATAAATTACTGCCATGTTTAGTGCTGAAACAGACTCAGGCTGGTGTCAGTGACTGTTTTGAGGCTTCAGAAACCAAACCTGGCCCCAGACAACAAAAAGATTCAATCCACTGCTCTGGAGAACCAAGCCATAGAGCAGGCAGCCCAGGAGCCCCCAAAAGGCCACCTTCATCCCGGGCACTCAGGGCTTGGAGCCTTTCTCCTGCTGTAGGAGAAGATTTGGGGTTTGAGTCCAAGTTACAAGGTTATGACTGACATGTAAGCCTCCCAGCTTCCTGTCTGTCCCCCAGGACAGAGTCCTGTAGGGACAGATAAGCCTGGTACATTGGGGCAAAGGTCTTCATGGCTCAAAAGTTTTTCATTTTGAGAGGAAGAACTCTTTTGAATGTATTTTGTGGGGGATTTAGCAGCCATCAGTAAAATTTATAATTCTTTAAATAACTGTTTTGAAACAGAATGTGTTTCTTGCAGAACAGAAATCCTGACATTTGACCAGATCTGATGTCAATTATTATCATTCCTTTAGAATAATGTAGGATAAGTTCCTTCACTCCTATGAGAGCCACAGCACCAAATCTACTACAGTTGTTCACCCTCGCAGCATGGTTAAAGAGCCAGAGACATCTCAGTTCCTTGTCTGCTATCAGTCATCTGTAGACAGTGTTGGTCGCTGTGAGTGTTATATAGATAATATCAAAGACCTTCTATCAGCTGGACCACTAAAAAAACAAGTGACTAGTTAGCTAGGACTACTCCAGTAAAATCTGAAATTGTGTTTATGGTTTGAGTGAAAGAGATGGTGTGTTCCGGCATGACATGGGGACAATATAATTTAAAGAAACTTGGTGACATAGAATGCAGAAGAGTGGGGCAAGATAATTTTGAATTTTCTAACAAAGAAAGGAACAAAGTATTAGGAATAATAGCTAAAGGAAATATAAATCTTGTCTTGTTAGACAGATGTAATGGGAATATAATGTGGAAAAATTGCCATAGTATCTTGTGCTTGATCAGATAATCAATGTCAATTTTCTGACTATGAAAAATATTTTTTCTGCGCGAGGTGAGCATGGCAGAGATTCAGTAAAATGATCTCTTGGAAGAGGAGCCAAGATTTCAGAATTGTGACCTTTTTACTGCCTCATCAGCCAGGCTCTAAAGTAATTCTAGACCTCTGATTTAAATGCAGCAGAGTGTGTGTGACTGACACAACAACTGGTTTGCTTCTTGAAACCCAACACAACTGGCTTATGATTTCTCCCCTTACACCCTTTTATACCTCCCTAAGTGCACTTCACCTTTTAACTATGACCCTATCACTGTTTCTAAAATATTTAATTACTAGTATTTCTTAATTAAAGTCTAAGCTGCTGATTCTTACAACTTTAAATTAAAACCTGTCAAAAACAGATGTGGTTTTTTCTGTATGAATGTAGAGAGTAAGGTTAATGTTATGAAGGAGCTCTTGAAGAGCTCATGAACCAGGAAAGGAAAAAATCCAGTATTTCTTTGAATAGACTTACCACTTTTTTTAATTCCTGAAGTTACAAGGTGGCTGTACAATCAGTCTTTCTCCAGATGACAAAAAAATTAGGTTTGACTTGAAACGAACTCCTAGGAACTAAGGTGATGCAGCTTAGGAAGGGTGGCTGATATTTTACTTCTTGTTGCACAGCACTTGCCATTTGGGCGACTTCTTTCAGTTCCCTCTTCCGACAAAAACCATTTCAAGGCTTTTTACAACAACTTCATGCAAGGAGGAAAGACTTCTGAACTCAAAGAGCACTGACTATTTCCCAAAATAAAAGCTTTTTACAAATCGCAATAGGGATTGAAGTAAATTATCTAGGAATGTAAGTTAAAATAATATGATTTAAAGCATTTTATAGTTATTTTTGTGGGTCTCATGCATTCCTCAGAGTACTTGTAGTCCAGACGTTGTCACGTTACACTAATGCCTTAGAACTATGGAACTAAATTGCTGAGACAGCAACCACAAAAAAAGTCCCAGCAGCACAGGGCATAAGAAAGCTGAGGATCATGGATGGTAATAAGCTTCTTAAAACACAAGCCTATATTCCATCAACTACCAATTATTGCTTCCACATTTTAGGTTATCCACACTCTGCAGGGAAAGTGTTAGCACCTTTCCAGGAAACTGGGATTAAAGAAATGTGATATCCTTGGCAAAACCTTAACAGTATAAATAGAAGTGGGTCCCTGGCTTTCCAGATGAGTGTGGACAAAGTTTTAATGTCTAAACCTCTGAACGTGCAAACCACTATAGACGTGTCTAACTTTATGTATAGCAGGACACCTATTGACCGTATCTGTGCGTAAGAAATTAAAAATTAACATAGTATAGGAATGAATGTAAAATAGTCTTTCTTTAAGGACACTGGCCAGAAAAAAAAAAAAAAGAAAAAACTCTTCCAAAAAATGTTAAATTACAAGAATGTTAATGTTCAAAGGAAATTTTTCATTTTTTAATGCCAAATGCTACATATCTTGATAGTGAATTGATTTGTGAAAAAATCCTACAAAGTTTTCAAAAAATTCCACCAGCTTTCATAGTGATTCTTTTTAATGTTTACAGAGAATCAAGATATTGTTATTTGTAATGCTCTGGTCAAATTAAATAAGTTGTATTAGATAATCTCCCCTTGTAGCTATTGTAAGTAAACTAGTGAGAGGGGAGTTGCAAAATTATGAAAGTTTTGGAGTGAACTAGAAAGAGATCGCTTCCAAGCCATCAGGCATCATTTGATCTAAGGAAGTTCTGGCCATCGTTATGCAAAGTATTGCATAGGGTGCAAGAGATAAGGATCACCAAAAAAATAAAATAAGGCATAGTGAATATTGGCCTGTGGCATAAAGGCAGGAGATAATAGGACCCCAATGGTTGTGAAAGAGCTATTGTCTCACATTACCTTGCACCTGCTTCCTGCACCAGGCTTTGCTAATAGTTTGTCTATACACAGCTGGTTATTGTGGATAGGTTCAAACATGGCCCCTCTTCCTAAGGGGAAAAGTGTCAGCCTAACGGGGGAGTTTTATCTGCTATGGGCTACAGTTTTAGGCTTTTAATACTAACTGAGCATTTATTTTAAGTGGTGAAAGATAATCCATCTCTCTACTTTTATGTGCAGACAGACCTATAAAATATAAAACCGCCTGTCCTATAACTCCCTGTTCCAGTTATGAGAACAGCCAGAATCTGAAGCGAGTAAAAAAGTTGTGTCCAAATAATGAAGTATTCATAACCTTTTCTTGTTACCAAGTGTTCTGTGAGCTTATGTAGTCCGTATTTTCTAACAAACATTAACAAAACTTTATAAATGTCATTATGCACCTCATAGGGAATATATTGACTTGGAACTAATACATTTAGATAATAGAACAGATTTGTAGGTTGACATGGCTAATGACATACAAATTTTATTATTTGCAGTTAGACTGATGCAACATTAAAGAATCTGTATCAGAAATGATGGGGTAGTTCTATGGGTTCTTTTTCCTTTTAATTCTCTACCTTCATATGAAAGAAGCATATATAGCTGCAACAGACTTAATCTGGTTTATAGATATAACATATGAAAGAGAAAGACAGACTGCTATGACGGTATGTTTTGCTTGCATTACCCCAACATTAAGGATTTTCAGCCCTTTGATTTCCAGATGTTTAAACATTTACCAGCAAAGATAAAGAAAATCAAAGCCTACTGAAAACAGGCTTGCTCTTCTTGGTTGTCTTTCACCTTGAAAAGAATCCTCAGACTTCAGAGTTTGGGGCCAGAAGTTGAAAATCACCTTTGTGTGCCATGGGACTCTGAAAATTGTTACCCGCATGATGCATTTGCAAGATTTGGACCCTTCAGTTGGAGCTGCTGATCAATTTGAATATATCTTTGCCAAGTATTACTGCTATTGTTTGTGAACAAATTTGAGCTCTACGTGTGGAGCAGATGTTTGTCCAAGGTAACCAAATACATTAAATTTTTGGAGTTCTCTAAAATTTTGCACTTCTGTACAAATCAGTATATAAATAATGACTTCAGTGGTCTGTGATAACACCTGTATTCTGGAAGTTGCATTAGGCATAACTAAATCTCATGATTTTGTACAGAATTGACAGTTGCATAAATAGCAAAAGAGAAATGCCTTCTTTCAGAGGCATTACTGACTGTGGAAACTGCATTGTTTTAATCAAAACATCGCTCCTGAGGGACAGAAAACATTTTAAGCAGAATGAGGCATAGTCACACAACCTACTCCTTGGAAGGCTTTCAGCAGGGAGCTGTGCCCTCTGCTGCTTGCTTGAGCACAGTGAAGAAATAGCAGTAAGAAACTTAGCCTGTATACCTTTCACCTGAAACATGGATGAAATGGGACAATTCAGAGACATCTTCTAGCATAACTATTTTTATAGGGCAAGGTTGTTGTCCAAAAGCGATTTCTGATATTAGGATTTTTGTCAAAATGCTACAGAAAATTTAATCTATGTTTGCTTGTAAGCTGCATTGGGTGGGTGAGAATATTTTTTTGTTTCCAGTCTCTTGAAAGACTAAGCAGTGAAAAACAGGAACAGCAATACTCCCATTTTTTTTTTTCCTTTTGTCAGTGACAAAGCGTTAAAATACATGCTTTCTTCAGGAAGAATGGGTAAAAAAACGCTAACTCTTCTGTCAAAACAGCAATAGAAAAACAAATGATGTGGCTACTGAAAAGGTTATTGTTCTTTTTTTTTATTTTTTTCATCAAATGCTGCTTAAAACTCAATTCAAGGCTTATTTGTCTATATTTCTGACTGACTATTCTGACTTTAATTTGTCATACCTTTTAATTTTACTGTCCACATGGGTGATAGTCACAAAGAATAATTTCTGTGACCCAGTTAGAGATGCAGTGCTTCTGTCACAGTTTCTCAAAAAAAGTTCTTAATGACAAAGGGAAGGAAAAAACCAATAATTTCAGTGTCAGCTGTTTTGCAAAAGTATTTCTCTTTTTGAGCTACTGAATGGCTGAAAAAAAACACCCACACAAGTAACACATGCAAGTTTTGTTACAAATGTAAAATGCAAATATGTACCCATGCAAATAAGCATATTTATGTACCATAGATGTAGTTTTACTGATTTCCATTCTAAAGATATTTTTATGCTAGCAGTATTCTGTCTTTTAATGCTCCACATTAAATTCCACAAGCATAGTGCAAGTTGTAGAAGTATCCAAACATACCCAGCTACTTGATGGCATGCGGGCAGCATGGCTGGTGCACAGTGCCACTTGTCCGTACCTTTCCTTTTTCACTGGGGCATGTTTGAAAACTACCACAACTAACAATTGCAATCTAAGAATCATATTTGTTAAGAAACAGAAATATTTTCAAGAATGCCACAGAATTCACAAGTACCCCAGAGCCATTAGACCAACTCTGCCACCTACAGACATATCATTTCTGCAGCTGCACTAAAAAACCCCCACCGTAGCCCTGTGTAGAGCTATTACAGAAGTGAAACTAGCAGGCATCCCGATTGGGACATCCATACATGTAAACCAGAAGTACAGGAATGTGATGAATGATCAAGATTTAATGCAAATTCTACAGAAATTGAGCAAGGTTTTTGCAAGAAACCACAGATGTTTATTCCATAACCATCTTGGCTACTGAGCCCCATGATGCTAAACAGGACTAAGAGGAATTAGTTAGTTTTAATAAATAAATCATAATATCTTTTCTGTTCTTAAATGAACAGCAGCTTTCCCAAATTTCTGATAAAAGCCTGATGTGCCTGAAAATGTCAAAAATAGACCTTGCCTTTTTTCCCCTAGTTTCTGTTGCAGTTTAGATTAACTGCATGTTCCATGCTCCCTGCCACCATGAAATCACATGCCGTACTGCCTAGTTATCCTACTCCTCTCATAGAGGCAACAAAAAAATAAACTCTGCTGTACTGGCAAAGGATCAGAGAGAATTGTGTGAGTCCCAGGTCAGCAGAGCAGACTGCAGGTCTCCTCTCAGTTTAAAAAAAGAAGTTTTCCAGCCCTTTTCTGTGCAGAGATGGCCTTGAAAACCTGAAACAATGTAAACAGACTGAGATGGAGGAAAGGAGCCAGTGAGATGATGTCAGCCTGACAACAGACAGAGAGCAAGAGTATCACTGAAGGGAGACAAGTGCATGATGGCACACCCACTCATTCATGCTCTTACCTCTTCAGAGAAGTTAAGAAGAAATCCTGAAAAAATCTCCCTATCCCTTACCATCTCCCTGGCCATAGCCCATCCCATTGCATGCTGACAGAGCAGGGATGTGGGAGACCATGAAAGAGTCTCCCAGCTATTTCATTTCAGTTCTGAAGAATATCTTTACCTGGCAGGATAGATAGTAAAAAATTGGAATTATTATTTTTTTGAAGAATTCACATTCTGTGTGTTTCTTTGCAGTTTTCCCCAGTTTTGCACCTCCCAGTAGCAGGGTCTTAAAAAATGCCTGCTCTTACTCAAAATGACTACGCCCTTGTGTTTCTTCAGCGGAAGATTAAAACCACTCAAATGATCTCAATAACAGCACTCTTTGACAGCTTTCTGAAGTGACAAGAAAACAGTTCTAAATAAAGATATTTTGGGTTCTGTGTTTTAGAAACTGAACAAGAAATTGTGAAGAGTCTGGGGGGAGACTGTAAGATGCCAACAGGAAATGGAGGACCTGCAGAAGTATTAGGGATGCAAAAACAATCTGAGAGCTGTAGAATAACATGGGGCCAGACTGGAACTGAAGACGTGGGAAGATGAAAAGGAAATATATGTGTAGGAGAACCTGGTGGGATAAGAGTTCTAGCCCATGGCTCCCTCACTTACATACCTTGAGTACCTCTAACGCAGATACCTAGAAGAAAGCTATCTTAGCACTGCTTGATATCAGTAGTGAAATATTTCTGGCCTTTATAGTAGTCACTTTGTACTTTGATGGAGGTACTAATGTTAAGTGAAGGTTAGTCCTTCTTTTTCTCATCTTCGTATTGCTCTCTGCCACATAGAGCAACCACGGAATTTCTGTTCACTGTTTTTCTTACAGTAGTACTTTGCATATTTTCTTAATTGCCCATGTGATGCTGTTGTTGCCTTTGTACTGAAACCTGCTGTCTTTATAGGAAGGTTAACCTCATCTAATGCGAGACTGTGGACTTCAGATATATCATTTCCCCTTATTGTTTCACTATTATGTTATTGAACATCAGCATATGGTGTAATGGATGGTTCTGGCACGTTAACCCTACACATTTCTTTTTACATGGCCAACCATTCTGGAAGTATATTTATTTCATTCAGAGACTACTGAGACCACTAGTTCTTCTACTTCTTTCCAGAATTTTTATCAGTAACTG
This sequence comes from Aviceda cuculoides, assembly GCA_035590195.1. Classification (NCBI taxonomy): domain Eukaryota; kingdom Metazoa; phylum Chordata; class Aves; order Accipitriformes; family Accipitridae; genus Aviceda; species Aviceda cuculoides. The sequence continues at coordinate 24,509,913 of JAVJGG010000029.1, forward strand.
AAATAAAATTTTAGCAACCATTTTAAGAATAAATTCTGTAAGCAGGTCATATGCTAGTGAAATTAATATATGTAATTTTAATATATGTTCTGAAACATGTGAGGTATTTTGGGGTTGTTATTTGTGCAGAAGGTTGGACTAGATGACTGCCTGAGGTCCCTTCCTACCTAAGTGTTTTTATGGTCCTGTGACTGGAATGTTATAAACCATTTCCCTGTCACTATGAAAAATATTGGAACACTAGATAAGAATTATATTAAGTTTCAGCAAAGCTGGTTTATTTTCTGTTTATTTTCTATGATCAGATAGAGGAATCAAAGAAAGTGTGGTATAGAGAATATGTCCAGAGTTAAAGAGAAGAAGAATGAGTCAGACATGTGGGCATTGCCTAGGCAATTTTGAACATTGCTGTGCAATGATTTTTATAATTCATTACGTATGGATTAAGACATTGGTAATGGCTGTTCTCTAAATTTTTATCTGTGCTGAAATCAATCATGTGAATAATGTAAAACAGCAAACAGTCCAGAATCTATCAGTTTGTTAAGATGAACTAACAGAATTGAGCATTCAGAGATGCATATTTGTAGGAAAAACAGGGCATCCAGCAAGTGGCCGTGTGGGATGTTGCAAGATGGGGATGATTTCAGCTATTACAAACAGGAGACTAGTTCTAAATGAAGGGGATTATAAAAGCTATAATTAGCTAATGCTTCCTAAAAGCCTGACTAAACTGTTGGGCTTTTTCCATTCCAAAGTGCAATACCATAGTGGGATCAAGTATCATGTAGTAAGTGCAGACAGAGAACAAATCTTATAAACACAAAATTGTCTGCCATTATTTCAGGACAATGTTGTAAAGTCTGAAACAGATACTTTTCCTTTAATGATGCTGTGATTGCTGAATGACTGTTTACTTATTATATTGGAATATAATAAGCACATCACAACTAATTGTCACCAACTTACATTAGTTTTATTTACATGTCCATAGGTGACACTTCTTTAATCTCTAATCTGTGCTGTAAATTCTGGAGAAAGCAGATGGATTGCTGAAGACAACAGAATCCCTTGTCTCTTAAAAGCAAGCTTACTTTTCTCAGAAGTGGTTTCATTGCTGTTTTATTTACTGTTCACAAGTACTCATGGTACTAACATAATAACCTTATGAAGGATGACTGTGCCTGTTCTGCATGTATCTTGTTCTCTGTTCCCAGAGAGTTTTCAAAGTACACGTATATGCAACAGTTCAAACTCTGATGGAGACTAAGCAAAAGAGTGTGGGAGATCCTTCCTCCTGTAGAGGACCAACAAATGTGGCTTGGCCTTTGCCATTGACACGTGGGTAACAGAAGAAAGCACCAGAGAAGAAGCAGGACTACTAGCAATGTGAAGGCTTTTCAGGAGTGTGGTTAATGCTGTCTTAGAAAGGACAGGCAGTTTGTACCATCTGTTAGAGATGCAGGAGAACACAAATAAAGTGCTTTGCTGAGACATGCATTGACCAAATAGGGAAGTGCAGGCTTGATTCTCCCAAGTCCACCCCAGCACACCCAAAGAACATCTGGTAAGCTAATTCCATAACAAGATCAAATTACATTAATTTTTGAAGCAAATTCATAGTTTCTTCAAAACTGAAATTTTATGTGACTTTAAAAACAGACCACTGTTATTTAAAATGAAGCTCCAATATCTGTGACAAAAAATGTTACTCACCTGAACTGTGTCTATAAAGTGTACAAGCATCTTTAAATGTGAGCACTCCAAATTAAATCAAAAGAACTGGTTATAAACTTAAAATTCTGCACGTGTTTAAATTCTTTGCTAGGTTGGTCTTGCGTGTCAGATGGCTTAGCCAGCCAGCAACAGTCCTTTTCTCTAATTTTGGGGGGCAGAGGAAGGCCTGAGACTATATTGCAAGCATCTTGTCCTTCATAGCACCAATCTGTCACTGTGACAGTGTATCAGCGGTCCATTGAATTCCTGTTTTCCTCCTCACTGTATTAAATAAATGAAAGCTTTAGTTATTAGGTCATAGAAGCAAATGACTCACTGAATATCTAAGTGACTGTCTAGTAACAGCAAATCTTAGTCTTTCTGAGTCAATGCTAAGAGTTATGATCGGTTCGGATGATAGATGATAATTATATCTTATGTGATCCATAAGGAGGTTTTCCCTGCAGGGAATGTGACTTGCCTTCGCTGAGGCACTGGAGCTACAATGGTGACTGTCAAAGGAGAGACATCAGTTTCTAATGCATCTTCTCTTTGAAAATCAGCAGAACTGTTGTAATACCAAATGACTCATGTTTAGCATCACTCCTGCAGTTGGGTTCTGTATATAAGCATGATTGAGTATTAAAATATAAACCTGTGGTGGAGAAACACTTTCGTATGTGACCTTGGGCTTCCTAAACCACAGCTTGAGATAAGTATGTTAGTATGAGGAGGACCATCAACACCAATAGCCTGCTAAGTTGACTGTGCAATTAGAAAACCCTTGGGCAGCAGGGTAAGGAGACAATTAATGCTTCCCTAGGCATTTGTACCCCTTCCACGTATAAAGGATTTTAAGAAGGCATTCCTAAAAACAACTAACCTCTGCCCCCAGGCAAAACAAATATCCAGTGGGTCAGGAGTTAGTCAAGTACAGCCATGCAGCGTGCTCCCATTGCCTCTGTGCAGTGCATAGGCAGTAAATGCAGAACGTGTCGAACCTACTGCATGCATACTGCGCTACTGATCCACACGTGCATGCTCAACTCACTGTACATCCAACACAGCAGAGAGATCAAACGCGTGCAGAATGACAGGACATTGTGTGGGTACCAAATTACTCTGCATATCCAGAATGTCTGCTTTCTGGTATTTCAGGATGCTTAGTAGCCAGTGTTATTAGTTGCGAGTCAGTAGACTACCACCCAAAAAAGGAGAGCCATATATTATTACCAAAAGCAAAAGACCACTATCAAAGCTGATAAATTCAGCAGTACTTAATGAAGGTGGTGTCCTGTGCATAATAAAACAAGAAGACTTAAGATACCTTGTGTCTTAAAAAATTTTGGGATTAGAGCACTGCTAGTCAATATAGGATGACTGAAGCCCTCAGCTTTAGAGATTGTGTTAGGTAAAGGTTACTTGACTTCACAAACTATGCATCCAGTTATTTAAATGGAATTCTTTGAATTTGCTTCTGTGGTTTGCGTAGATTATCTTTTATTTTATCATACTAAATACTTTTTTTTTACAAGATTACAATTTATTATTGCATTATACTCAAAGACATAGTTAAACACAGACCTTTATTAAACTCAGAGAAGTAGAAATAAAAACTTAAGAATAATGCATTGGATACTCAGATGATGGCATTATTTAGCTTTTTCTTTGTTGAGCACAGGACAATGTAAAGTACTGCAGCAAAATAGCTGAGTAAAACAGAACTTATTTATAAAACTGAAATACTGCCCTCCCCACTGCTTCCAACAGCAGGCAATCTTTTGGTAATTGTGTTTACAGTATCCCCCAACACTCCACTTACCAGCCCAAGGTCCAGGGTAACGACTTATTGAAGTAAAGATGCAAGACTGGGGCTTTTTTAATGCAAGACAAGGGTGATCTTATGCTTTTTTGTGACAAGGTAACTTTTATCAGGTTTGGCTTATTGTCCTTTCACATTGGGAAGCTTAGTTTGCTGGCATTCAGCATAAAATATCAGCATTAGAACATATCATAACTATCTCTTTTATTGAAAAAAACTGTTGTTAATATTCTGCAGGCTTATCTGGGCATCGAATTTTCTATCAATAGTATAAAACTCTCTTCTGCTGTTACTCTTTTCTGCCCTGGGTCCTCTCATTCTTTGCAAACTGAGAAACTTGTTCAGAACATAACATAAACTTTGAAAAGATGGGTGGCACTACAGGATGAGGATTTTCTTCACCCTTGTTAGACATGTTTTTAAGAAACTCTTAGAAGCACTCCATGAAAGCATGTGAAAGGATTAATCCTCTACAGTTGCACTGGCTTGCAGTTGTACCAGCTGTACTGTTTGCCTTTCAGCTGATATAAATGGCTGATCAGAAATTCTTCTTTTTGACTTTCAAGAAAGAAAAATCCCTCTTAAAAAGCATTAACAAGTTGCTGAAGTGAGCACTGTTTGGCTGATAGAGGAAAACCCTTATCTGCCTTTCCTTCCCAGATCATCATAGGCAAAGGCATATGAAAACAAGTCACTGGACTCTGCAGTTGAGAAAGGGAGTTATCTGCGGGTGACAGGATGATTCGGGTAAACGTTAAGAGCCTTATCACTGAAATCTTGCCTTTGACAGCAGGTATTTGACTTTACAGACCCTCATTCATTTGATGCACCTAGAATGATAAGTCAGTTTGGAATCTCACAGAGTTCCCTGAGTTTTGTAGTAAAACAACTGACAGCAAAGCTGAACAAATTTTTTTAGGCAGGTAGGTTATGCAGTTTCTCATCAGGGGATTAAGATGAGCCTGGTGATAGGGATTGTTGAAAGAAATGGGAGAAATACTAGAAAATAAAACATTTTGTTTTGACACATTCATTATGTTAAGCAACACTGTATTTTCAAATTAAATTTATTTTTAAAAATTCCAAATAAACCAAATGATGAAAATTATGTCAGTGATAGAAGTGCATTTAAAAATAGTTTTAACTCAAAATACCTTTTTGCTTACAATGGTTTTGTTTTTAATTTTCTGTTTAGCAAGTGACATCTGACATTAATTCAGAGAATTTGACTTATGATGCTACTTCTGGTGCCACTAATGTTTATTTGAAATTTGATATTGTTCTTTACTCAGGATCTAGTATTAAGAAGTTGTATACATTTGCAAACATATTTTGGTTACACAGGTATATGTGTTGTCTGTGTACGAAAATTTGTTACCAGGAAATGAAGACATATGCACATTTAAAGATAGACTGGCTCTACCTTTACAGGTTCAAATCATAGCATAGATAAAAAATTATAAAAAGATAAAAGCTAGAGGCAGAAATGTCATACAGTTCTAGCCTCCTTAGAAATTAAAGATGCATCGTGTACTTTACTCTTGGTTTGTCCAAATTAATACTAGACATTCCAGGTGAGAGAGGGAAAAGACATATGTTGCATGATTGTAATGTTCCTGTCACATAATCTCTACCTTTCTTTTTACATAGTAGTAAGACATCTGGAAGACAAATAATAAGAGCAGTAGCATATGCTGCCTCTTGATCTCGCATCAGAAATACCTTATTTTATTACATTTTATTAGGTTTTAGTCTCTGGAGGTTAATTGGAAAGTAATTAATTAGGTTAAACTGTTTTGAGATAGGGCTTAATCATGGCACATATCCTCCCAGTCCCGATAGAAGATCATAACCTACATCATCTCTGAATTTATAGCTAAACAAGTGCTACTGGTCCTGGAATACACAGATGAAAATTGTTGGCTTGTTGCCCAATTGTGTGTGTAAGACCTATAATTGAAACACTAGGTTCATTGCCTCCGTCAAAAAAGGTATAGTGATGCAAGGTTAAAAAAATATTTTCCATGTCTAATGCCTTAAAATACTTTGCTATAATTTCTGTAGAGAACCTTTGCAAAAAGCACGTAGTTAAAGCTGGGAAAATGCCCAGCCAGAAGCACACAGAAGAAGACTGAATAGTGAAACTAGCTTTACAAATGCTAATGTTTAGGGATGCAAACTGAGAAATACTAACATAAATTTCAGGTTGCTGTGGGTGTTCAATCTGCTGTTCTTTCCACCCAGCATGCTACTTGCAGACCATAACTCTACAAGAAAATAATGAAATAGATTGGTGATGCTATGCAGTGCAGACACCCAGAACAGATCAGATTTCCCCCCTTCAGTGAAGGTGTTCCTCTAAAAAGTAGGTAGCTAACATTTAGCATTTGTGTGGCTGTTTTGATGAATAAAAGATTTTGCAGTAATCATATTATTAATCTTTAACACAGTCTTGTGAGATAGGGAGTAGGGTGTTGTACTCTGCATAATTACAGTAATGTGAACGCTGGCCAGGGAGTGACACCCACAGGTCCTCAGAGGACATCAGTGCTAGAGACAGGACGAGATTTAATGGCTTCTCATTTCTTGCCATATCCCTTTCACTACAGTTGTGCTGTCCTGGAGGAATTTGCTTTCTGAATAGCTGGGAAATCTTTGCTGTGTCCTTGTGTGATGTTTGAGAAATTGGCAGATACTGCTTGGTTATATAAACTGCTAATATTGACTGGCTTGAGACTTCTTATAGGTATTTCCTGAACTGTGATTCTTCATTATCATATATTTAATTCTCACTTCTCCATTTCAGCCAAGCATATTTCTTAAAACTAACCAATAAGATCTAAGGAATGAGGTCAGTTACATTTTGTATCTGGGCTGTGCAGTAGTGAACTGGTGCATCATTCACATCCTCAGAGAATGCACCTCAGTGTGCATCCTGAACACAAAGGTTTCATTGATCTTTGAGCAGAAGAAAAGCATTTCTAAAGTCTACAATGATTGCTTGACTACGTAGAAAGGAGTTTCTTGAAATCACTAGAATTGAGGGAAAGACAGCAACCTAGCACCAAGCAAATGTGAAGAATCAAAGAGAATTATTTGTGTTGTCAACCACTTTCCGCAGTCAAAATTGTATTCTCCTACGATGACAGTGATGAGGATCTGTGCCTGTGACAATCTAGGGAAGATATACAATCACTGCTGTTGGGAGGGCCAAAGTCTGTAGTTCCAGATCACACACATGGCTACCAGTGGCCGGTGCTTGCATGCTCTAGGATAACAAAAAGTGTTTCAGTGCTCACTATTACTGAGCTCTTCATGTGTTGATTATAAGGCGTGACCATTATTGTAGTGGCAGAAGCAGCAAATACCAGAGGACACCCCCCAGTGTTGCTCCTTGGTATGATGCTATTACTGCTTCCAAAAAAGCCTGAAGTGCAGCACAATATAACAGTAGACACTGTCTTCATTGCAAGCATGAAGCATAATTTCCTTTTTTACCTCTAGCTTATGACTTCAAGGTCCTTACTAGTCTTCTTTGCATACAGGTTAGGAAGATGTGGAGTGTTTGTGACAGAAAATATTCTGTCCTTGTCTAGGAAGAACAGTTCTACAATGACATAAAGGTTTACTAATAAAAAAACCCTCAATTAAAATATCCAAAAGGTAAGTATTACATTGATACTTTTTACTGCTTTTAAGGTAGCACAAGAAGCACCCTTAAGGTCAAGAGTCAAGAGCTTAGTTCTGAAAGGGTCTGAGTACTTTGGCTCCATACTTCACATGTATTTCTGTACCTCAGCACTACTGTGGGGATGTGAGTAAGGTCGCTGAAATGACTACAAGGTTTGACTGGATCACATAAAATATGTCTAGCATCGATCTCAAAACCAACCATGAAGTCTTGGTATCCATTCAGGAGAAAAAGAGTAGAGGGTTTTTTCAAAATACGTAATGTAAAGGTGCATTGGGCAACCAGCACATTTGTAGAGATTGGAAAGTAAAACCACAGAGAAAGTTAAAGAAATTTGAAGAAAGAGGCTGAGGAACAGAAAGACACAGAAAGGTAGGAATTAAGGGAGAGAAACTAGCACAGTCTTTTGTGCTGGACAGGCACAGGCACTGAGTCATGCTGAACCGTCAGACCAACAGCATTTAGGTTTGTTGTACTGGCAACTTTAAAGAGCAGTCATGTTTTGGAACACATAGCCCAAGCTTGTGATCATGTTAGAGAAAGCTGAAATTGCAGAGGAGCCCATGGAGATGCATCAGCATAAATTCATAGAAATGAGACTTAGAATGCAGAGGATGGCATCTGAGGATTTTGTCCATAAGACTCTAATGTACTACCAACTGTAAAATTAGGTACTGCTCTATTACTGTATTCTCAGACAGCTTTTTAAAGATTTCATCTTAGGATCGCTGCATATCATTCTTTTATTCTGCTTCTGTGAGGTTTGTTAAAAAAAAAAATGCTTTTTTGTGGTGGGTTGACCCTGGCTGGATGCCAGGTGCCCACCAAAGCTGCTCTATCACTCTCCCCCCCTCAGCTGGACAGGGGAGCGAAAATATAACAAAGGCCTCATGGGCTGAGATAAGGACAGGGAGAAACTACTCAACCAATTATCGTCACGGGCAAAACAGACTCGACTTAGGGAAAATTAACTTAATTTACTGCCAGTCAACCAGAGTAGGGTAATGAGAAATAAAACCAAATCTTAAAACACCTCCCCCCGACCCTTCCCTTCTCTCCTGGCTCAGCTTCACTCCCAGATTCTCTACCTACACCCCAGCGGTGCAGGGGGACGGGGAGTGGGGGTTGGGGTCAGTTCATCTCATGATGTCTCTGCTGCTTCATCCTCCTCAGGGGCAGGACTCCTCACGCTCTTCCCCTGCTCCAGTGTGGGGTCCCTCCCACAGGAGACAGTCCTCCACAAACTTCTCCAGCATGAGTCCTTCCCACAGGCTGCAGTTCTTCATGAACTGCTCCAGCGTGGGTCCCTTCCATGGGGTGCAGTCCTTCAGGAGCACACTGCTCCAGCGTGGGTCCCCCACGGGGTCACAAGTCCT
>JAVJGG010000029.1:24518617-24544707 GCA_035590195.1 Aviceda cuculoides
TATTAAACTGTTCTTATCTCAACCCACGAGTTTTACTTCTTTTCCTGATTTCCTCCCCCATCCCACTGCAGGGGGGAAGTGAGTGAGCGGCTGCGTGGTGCTTAGTTCCTGGCTGGGGTTAAACCACAACAACCTTCATCAAATCTCTCTTGAAAATATCAAAGAACTTGCTGTTTCTTGCAGATAATTTTGGTTCTTCCACCAGTTTTAAACCTCTCTATGTATTTATAGAACCTAGGTAAAAACTTTGAAAAAAAAAAAAAAAAAGTAGAGGACTTAGAAGATCCTGGGTTTTTTTTAAATAATGAATCATACACTGAGGGTGCTGATTGCAAAAATGTCAATTATTTAGAGGTCTGGATGCTGTTAAGTCACTTTTGGATATAGGATTCTTGACAGCTTTCCTATACATAGTCAGGAGTAACTATTCAGAAATTGCACGAAACTGGACCAGACTGAATAGGAAAAATCTCCTCCTCCTATAACAACAGCTATCGCATTTTAAATTGAGACTTTGCCATCTTGCTTTAATCTGAATTCACTTTGGAACACAGACTAAGGTGACAAAGTCAACTAGCTGTTTGCAAATCCTCTACCACTACTTAGCTCCTGTGAGCAAGGCTGGATTTTGCATTTAAAAAGTGATGAGAAAAGTAAATTAAAAAGGAAAGCAAGGAACCACTTGCACTACACTTCTTCAAATTCAGCATCATTTTCAAAACAAACTTTGCCAATTATAAGTGATCAACTCCGCTACACACATACTCCCTACAGTCAAAGATCTTCCAGTCTACAAATAAGCCATACCAAGGCAACTGAGGGCCACAACCAAGAACTGTGTAATATGCAGTGGTCATAGTAACCCAACTGCCTAGGGCTTTATTATAAATAAAAGACACCAAGAAAGGCTTAAAATTAAGTGGCGCCTGATAATTAATGTTAAAGTTGAAAGAGTAGTAAAGCAGGGAGCATGACAATTAAACATGCCTGAGAATGCAAATATATGGATATGAAGTGCAGAGTGAATGTTGCCAATTTTCAAGTCAATTTTCCTAGTGAAAGCTCTAGTGGGGCAGACAAAAAACAGAGCCTATAAAAGAACCTGGTTGCAACCTTAGCCACAGAGTCTTGACCACAGCTCCATAATAAAATTACTAGTATATTAAGCACGTGAATGCGGGGTGATAGAGAAAAGAAGATGGGGGCCCCATGGCTGGCTGGCAAGCCAACTGTGATTTTAACTAAAAGCAGATGCTTTTCAAGAGAGAATAGGTGCAACTTGCTCTTTTATGCAAGTCACGCTCAATTCACAACCATTTTCTTAGATGTACACCTTCAGCACAGGAGTTCATGTGGCCTAAATTGAATGTAATAATCCAGATGGGAGTATAGCGATTCTGCATCCTTTCAACTAGAGGGTCATGTTACGCAGCTCTCCTATTTAAAAGCATATAAAACTGCGAGCTCTTCAGTGTGCAGCTGAGAGTGCAAGAGCTTTAATCTTTACATTATCCATATGAATGCAGTTTCTATTTTTATTTATTGTGCCACACAAACCTAATTGCTATTACTTTAGAACCAGCAACTGCTAAAGGGCAACAGATAACTTCAGGCTTTGGTAACACCAGCTTTCACTTTTTGGTCACCAGCTCTAACTCAACCCAGGTCAACCATAGCCAAAAGCTGTCGCCAGCTGGTGGCATATGTAAATCCATTGGCCTGGATCCACCTGCACATATGAAATGAAGACAAAGGAATGCCCATGAATAGCAGCACGGTCAGTGGGCTGAACTGCAGTATGAGCAAGGAAATTGATCTGTAGCCATGTCTGAGGAGGATCCCTCTAGGCAGATGCGGATTGAAGAGCTACCCTCATTTACTAAGACATTATTTAGTTATAGGAAAGAATTTCAGGCTCTGAAACCTCCAAGCTCAGCCCCTTGCTAAAGGCCAAAGCTCAACCAACATCCCCAAGCTGTGACCTTTATTCATCAAGTACTACTTTCTTAACAAGCACTGTGATTTTTAAAGCACTTTTTTATCATTTCATGTGATATCTATTTGATGAATTGATAGGTGTTAAAAGATATCTTTGGGAGGATGGCTGGAACTCTGGATAATCTTTTTTGTTTGCTAGCCTCCCACTTTTTGTGCTCTGTACTCCTTAGCTCCATTGAAAAATGCCAAATTGCATGAGCTGTTACCTTATGGAGCTTCCTACTCACAGAATGCACCTTTTGTTATGTATGGAGGTGTTAATCCTTAGGTAATCAACAGTTGAATTAGTTCATAATGAAGATGAAAGGCTCCCTGGCTTATGTTGTTGCTGAGTCTTATAGGTTTTCTTGGTTTATTTTGTTCAAAAGAACTATGGGGTGTTAACAACTTCTGCAATAAATCAAATAAAAGTAATATAAAACAAGGCCTACCAGTAGCTCCATTCTGGATTTGGCTTGCACTAGGAAAGGCAGCTTGGCATCATTGCAGGCACGTTGTCAGACATTGGAGTATAAAGGAAGCACAGGAACTTTTACCCTTGTGTCTCCTGATCCTCGTCTTCTTGTGTAAATGTATCCAACAATACAAGTGTGTTACTTTAGCCCTTTTCCATGACAAGTGACTGTGTAGCTCTGGAAAGAGAGCTAGAGAAATCATTGAGTAATCAGAGAATAGTTTACTTAAGGTACAGCTCTTGCCTCACGTCTTCCATACCTGTGAATCAATTCAAACCTGTGACTGATTACAAAACCCAAAATGGATACTGTTCATTCAATCTTTTTGTTCAAAGTAGAAGATAAGGTTGCCTGTTTGTAACTATATTTTCATCAGCTCCATGTACATTTACCAGAAAGATCAGAGTTAACCAGCTCTGCTGTCACTTACAGAATTATTTATCCTTTTTACTGAAAATTATACCAATTCTATACTTTTAATAAAACACAATAAAACTTTTACATCAATTTTTTCCCCCATAGCATCCATTCAAAGTGGTGTAAAGATGGAAATCTGAGATAGACAGAAATTGGCAGAACCCAACCAAAGTTACCCAGGAAGGGTTTGAGCCTAAGCCTCTCCAGTCAAATCTCTGCCCCACATATTTCTCAACTTGGAAAAACTTTTTACATTTTTTACAGTAAGTGCTGCACCATCTATTGTTGTGGTGGGTTGACCCTGGCTGGACACCAGGTGCCCACCAAAGCTGCTCCATCACTCCCCCTCCTCAGCTGGATGGGGGAGAGAAAATATAATGAAAGGCTTGTGGGTCAAGATAAGGACAGGGAGAAATCACTCAACCAGTTACTGTCATGGGCAAAACAGACGCGACTTAGGGAAAATTAACTTACTTTATTGCAAATCAAATCAGAGTACGGTAATGAGAAATAAAACTAAATGTTAAAACACCTTCCCCCCAGCCCTCCCTTCTTCCTTGGCACAGCGTCACACCCAAATTCTCTACCTCCTCCCTCCAAGCAGCACAGTGGGACGGGGAATGGGGGTTGGGGTCAGTTCATCACATGTTGCCTCTGCCACTCCTTCATCCTCAGGGGGAAGACTCCTCACACTCTTCCCCTGCTCCAGCGTAGGGTCCCTCCCACGGGAGACAGTCCTCCACAGACGTCTCCAACTTGGGTCCTTCCCACGGGCTGCAGTTCTTTACAAACTGCTCCAGCATGGGTCCCTTCCATGGGGTGCAGTCCTTCAGGAGCACACTGCTCCAGTATGGGTCCCCCACGGGGTCACAAGTCCTGCCAGAAAACCTGCTCCAGCGTGGGCTCCTCTCTCCACAGATCCACAGGTCCTGCCGGGACCCTGCTCCAGCATGGGCTTCCCATGGGGTCACAGCCTCCTTTGGGCATCTAGCTGTTCCAGTGTGGGGTCCTCCCCGGGCTGCAGGTGGAGATCTGCTCCACCGTGGACCTCCATGTGCTGCAGAGGCACAGCCTGCCTCACCCATGGTCTTCCCCATGGGCTGCAGAGGAATCTCTGCTCCGGTGCCTGGACCATCTCCTCCCCCTCCTTCTGCACTGACCTGGGGGTCTGCACCAAGGGTTGTTTCTTTCACAGGTTCTCACTCCTCTCTCCAGCTGCAGTTTCTGCGCCTGATGAAACTTTTTTCCCTTCTTAAATCTGTTCTCCCAGAGGCACTACCACCTTTCCTGATTGGCTCAGTCTTGGCCAGCGGTGGGTCTGTCTTGGAGCCGGCTGGCATTGGCTCTGTTGGACACAGGGAAGCTTCTAGCAGCTTCTCACAAAAGCCACCCCTGTAACCCCCCACCACCAAAACCTTGCCACACAAACCCAATACATTTAGATATATTGTTAATTTCTTAAACTGTTCCTCTGTGAAGAACATTAACATTTCCAGCAAATACTGTTTCTCAGTTACTGAAGGCTTTTTATTATGTATTTTTTCCCTCTGTTCTGATACCTGCTCTTCAATATGTGTTGCTGATATATGTGTATTTGACAAGCATAGGGTTCCCTACACTGACTCCTTTTTAATTACATAGTCCTTACACTTGCTATACACATATAAATGTTTATACTTCCACACATCAAGTTATCTTTTTATGACCTACAGATGATGCTTTCAAAGTTGTTTTGTGGTCTCAGAGTGAAATTAAAGCGAAGAGAAGCACAGGTGTTGATAAAAATGGGATGCTATGCTCTGACCTTTTGAAGTGCACAAATGGTATGGATTCATAAGGAGTGACTTTCTCAGGGCCTTGGGAGACAGGCATCTCAAGCGATTTCTGGAAGATGATTAAGAGCTGAAAACTCCGCTGCCTGCAGAGGGCATATTGCAAGGGCTGGAAACATCCAATGATTTTCTTATAAAATTCTCTTTTAGGAGTATGTGTCTCACTGGAAAATATGTATGAAGTATTTCTGATTTGTGGCATCATTAACTATGTGACATATATCATTGAGGTGTCTTTTGTAAAACTCTTATGAACTCCTTCACCCTCATCTTAGCATTTCTGTGGTCTGGTTAGGACTGTTCCCAGGTAGATGTTACTGCCAGAGTATCACGCAAGATGAAGGTCATACATAAAACTCTACCTTGATATAGAAGAGTTGCCAATCTGCTGGAATTTCCAGACAGACACGTCCGGACCTCATAAAAGCAAACAGTATAGGTCAGATTCTCATACTTGGATTATTTCAAGTCAGACTGTGCCAGTGGGTATAAAAGTAGACAGCCCAGCTCAGATTTGGATTTCAGTGTGAGTGCCATACAAGCAAATCCCTATGGGAAAAAGAGAGGAGTCATCTTCCTGCAGTTTATCAGTTTAGTTTTTCAGATCTGGAAGACATGTCTTAAACAGGCAGTATACTGATGTATCAGATCTGTATGTGCTATTTAGTAAATTTACTTTTTTTCTTTTTTTCTTTTTTTCTTTTTTCTTTTTTTTTTTTTGCTACTGATAGTCTTTTAATAGTCATTTTAATAGACTGCCACAAAGAAAACTTTTTCACCGTTTAGATCCTTTTGCTAAATCTGAAGTCTGGCTTATTGTTTCCAAGTTTATTGTATCTCATGGACTAAATATTAAGTTCTGCAAACAATAATGTAGGTTCTGAGCCACAACAGGAGAATGATGGGATTTTGCAAGCAAGGTCGTAGAGTCTGAACTGCAGACTGCTGAGTTACATGCCTTTTGAAATGGAAAGATGCATTAAAAGTCTGCCTATTGTTTGTCTAAATGTGCTAAATTCTGCTTTTCATTAAATAAAGTTAATGTAGCTAAAGAACTCATCGTGTATAAAAACAACAAAATTGACCCAATATGCTTCTCATTTTCCTTTGGCAGATCTTCCAGCATAGATCTGGCCGTCAATGGGGGTTTCCATTCATGCCTACAATGTTTTCCACAGAATGGCATCTCAGTGAAGTGGAAGGCATATGACAATTTGGCTTTTTGGCTATGGCATGCCACCACGGCACCCCTCAATCAAAACCACTGAGTGCCATGCCTTTCTTGCACTGCCTGGCATGCAATGTGCAATATTTCAAAAAACACTGCTGCCCCTTCCATATTGTGTATTATCAGATTCCTTTCTGTTGTATTGTTTTCTTCCACAAGCTATTAAATACAGTGGAAGATATTTTATATTTAGATTGGCCACAGGCATTGAGTAAATGCTTTTGCTCATTTAACAATGTGCTCATTGTGGGCACGTTCTGTGCTCCGGTAAAGCCCTTTGCATGAAATCACCCATGGGAAATAGCCCTGAGCATGGTGGGACCTGGAAAACTTAGCTTTGAGCAGGGGAATTCTTGAATTACATCCTGCTGGCATATTTACTTCTATGTGTCCCCTTACAGTCAGCCATTCCTAGCTGTCACGCTGTCCCCTGGAGACTGCTGGAAATTGGCATGCTGAGGAGGAGCAGCACTCTGGTTGTTCTAGTTATGTCAAGGTATTGGCCAAGCCAGCCATGGCTGGCAGAGCCCAAAGCTGCTCTAAGTCACTTTTCCATGCATCATTCTTCTATACATGTTTTGTGTTCTCTGGGTAAAGCCATGGCTCTGAGCCATTTTCCAGACTCCACTTATTCCTGCTTGCCATTCTCAAAGAAATTGTCTATGATTTCAGGTAAGGTATTTTCATAAGTGAGATGAGCATGATTATGCCTTTTGTTTGTTTAGAACCAAATACTGCATCTGAACTGCAAGTCCAACAGACAGTGTCCCATAGCTATAGCATCTTAATTAGTACTGGTCCCTGTCTTGATCTTTCATTTAGGTGACAAATGTACAAAACCCTCTTTTGGATGAAGAGTACCATATTGGTTAGGTATCCAACAGGACCACTATGTTTTATTTGTTCTCATAAGCTTTTGAAGTAAACTGTTGTCACCAAGTGCCCAGGTGTGATCCTGTGATTGGGTACCAGTTTCAGACAAAAGCATGTCTGCAATTACTCTGTAGGCTAAAACCTCTCACTTTCGGTCTAATTTCATCCCACTGCATTTCTCTTCAGTTACAAGATGTATGAGGCATGCACTTGTCTACTTTACATGGGTGGTTTTATTACCGTAACAGAGAAGCAGTTGGCTTGCAGAAATCATAAAGTTTTTCATGAATGGTATAGACTGATCTTGTTATGCTTTCGCCTTTGCTATTTCATATGGCTGCTGGCTTTCTAAACATGTTAGAGCTTTAGAAAATAGAAACAAATCACTGCAATGCAGCTGCAAATGCACTAGGTAACACCACTCTTCTTAAATGTTTAAAACTGTGGCCTTTTCTTATTTATAATGGCTTTTCCATGACAGAAGTATTTACTTCCTAGAGAAAGGGATGTTATGCAAGTTAGATGATAACGAATTTCTGAGCCAGTATCAGAAGAAAAGGATAAATGTGAAGGTAGGTCCTAAGGGATGCAAAAATAATTTTCTTGTGATTATCTCTTAATGCAGATAAATCTACTATATTTTCTTTTTGCTCTACCATTGATGATGAAAGCAACAGGAAAAGAATTCCACCACCACCAAGTCAGTGAGACACTGTGATATGACTCAGTGCCTGGTGCTGACTCCAAGTACCTACACTGTTGATCCTAGCATTTGTCACTTACACGTAAGGCAGTGTCTAGAAGCCGCAATGTGCAGAAGCTGACAGCTGCTCCTCTGGGTGCAACAGGACCAGCTCACTGGGAAGCTAAAATATGAAGACTTTTGCTGTAGGCATGGGGCTCCTTAACAGAAAAGATTGTGTAACTTCTCACATAGAGCAATGAATTGAAATACTAGGGAAAGAACTGACTTGCACCTTTTTCTGTGCAATAGAGATCATGTCCCTTACCCCGTAAATGGCTCCAATAAGCATTCCTTGTACAGATGAAGTTGATTAAAAGTCCCTCTGAGCCCTCAATAAACAAGCCCACTAAAGCTGTCTGTTTATACAGACAGAAAATGAGCTGCTCCAGTCAGAATTTCATGAGCTCACAAATGTTTCTCTCTAGGAAGATGAGGTAGAAACCATTTCAAAAGGATTAATGTCTAAGCTTTCTGAATTAAAATTGCAACAGGTGTCAATTTTACATGCCTGTCCTTGCAACAAACGTGGCATTATCCATTTGATTGATGACAGAGTAAAAGATTGTATTTTCTTTTATTTCAGTTCTCTTTTGAAAGTGAAAAGATGTCATTTTCCATACCATTGTACCTAAATCACCTCCTAGTATTTTCTTAATTTAATTCTGCCTAAGGAACACATAAGGAAGTACATTTTTTGAAGGACACTTTGATGATGAGGACATCTTTGTACTTTTAAAGATAGTAAGAGGCCCTTATGATATTGTGTCAGTTGCTAAGATTTAGTGAGTTTCAATCTGACATACTTTCTCTATGTAAAGATACTATATACATCTCTATATAAATCTTCTCAGATGCAGATTCCTAAGTGAGAGATCTTGTCCTACTACCTTTCTCTCAAAGGGTGGCTGTCTATTTATGATTAACCTCAGAGCTAGAAGAAGTTACTAAACGTGTTTAAAGAAGTCATTGTAGTTACCCTAAACAAAGTCTGTATTTAGTTATTTATTAGCCTAGCTATATTGGTAAGCTAGAAGGGGAACATTTATCTTCCAGCTGGTTTGGGGACATGAAATATGACCAAATTAATCTTAGGCTCTCTATATTGCAGCTTCTCAACCTTTTCCCTGTACCTCACCAATACAAGGGGTCTGCAACCTCTCAAAGCCACAGACTTATTTCCATGCTACTTTCCAGTGCTGACGGATACAAGGAGCGTTTTAGCAAGTTTGCTGCAACTATGATGGAAATCTCCATGGTTCACAATGCTTCTTGGCTGACTCCCAAATATTTAGCTTGGGATATTATTTAGCTTGAGGTATGTAGTTTGAGGTAGTATTTAGCTCGAGGTAGATACAGTTGCAGCAGTGATAACATGGACTGAGAAAGCCAGGGGAGGCTGCAGCGAAGCTGGCATTTGAAAGAAAAGCTTCGAGTATTCAACACAGATGTAGAGACAAAGCCAACAAACACAACCATACCTATCACTAACTCTCCATCATCTGAAAAACAGCTGTTTTCCTGGCTGAAATATTAACTGCAAAGTTGCCTAACATGAGAAACACATTTGGTGTAAAGCTCCCTGCATGAAGGAGAATCGACCGGACGTCAAACCCGAATTTGACCAAACAGCCAGGAATGGCCTCACTTGGGGCTGGCAGAGGCTAGCTTGGCGGAACAGTGTGGTTTTGCAGGCAGATACATCCTTTCAGGCAGATACAGTGTCTTTCGGAGCTGTTAAACGGGAGCGTTTGTGAGAACAGTGAAGCCAGAGCTCCCAAGCCTGCCCGCCCCGGGAGCTCGCTCAAAATCATCCGGGCGGACTTCACGCTCTCCACGACGGAGCCTGCAAAGCGGGGGGAAACCGTGCAGGCTGGGTCGGGCTGGGGTTCCATGTTCCCTTCTGGCTGGCTCCCCGAGTTTGTGCAGCAGGTTCGCTCTCCACGCAGCCGCTCCTCCACAGGGCCCGGCCCCGCGACCCTCCGTTGGGGCTGCGGGGCGCTCCCGCCATTTCTGAGGCAGGTTCAGCACCAGCACCTGCCCGCCCGCTCTCCTCAGGCCCTCGGGGCGGCGCAGTCCCCTCTCTCCCGCTCCCGGGACAGGGCGGGCTGAGGCGTGCCCCGCAGGAGGGGAATGAGGGGAGCCGCCGGGTCCCGCCGGCATCCTTCTGCCTTGTCTAGGGGTGGAGAAAATGGCTCTGCCCGCCCCGCCGCTCCCCGCCGCCCCTCACCCCTGCCCGCCTCGCAGCCTCCCGCCGCCGCCCTCCCCCTGCCCACCCCTCAGGGGACGGCGCGAAGCCGCGGCGGTCTATAAAAAGTCCCCCGGAGCGGGAGGGAAGGAGGGACGGAGGGAGGGAGGAGGCCACCGCGCCGGCGGAGCGGCAGCGGAGGGCGAGGGACGGGGCGGGGGCAGCGGGCAGCGGCACCATGGCCCAGTCCGTGTGGGGCTACGACCGCGACAACGGTGAGTGGGGGTGCGGGGCCGCCGGGCGGGCTGGGTCTGAGCCGGGGTGACATTTCCTTGCCTTCCCCCCCTCCCAGGACCCGAGCACTGGCATGAAAACTACCCCATGGCCAAGGGAGACAAGCAGTCGCCCATTGAGATCAACAGCAAAGACGTGCGGCACGACAATTCTCTCGGCCCTTGGCACGCCAGTTACGATCCCGGGGCAGCGAAAACCATCCTGAACAACGGGCGCACCTGCCGAGTCGTCTTCGATGACACGTTCGATCGATCAGGTTGGGTTTGGGTTCGGCTTTCGGGGGTTGTTGGGATTCCAGATTTGCAAAGTGCTGGGAGTCAAAATGCATCCTGTGGTACCCAGCCTATGGAGGCTGGCAGAGAAAAGTCATTTGGGTACATAAAAAAAGGCGCTCCCGGTGTTTATTTTGGTGGATCTGGCCACGTTTAGGTCCACCATAGGTGGGGCAGGGAGGCTGTAGCAGCAGGGGCACCCCTGAAATACAGACTCTGCTGGAAGGTGGACTTCTTCTCCCCAAGTCACCTCCTTCAACATGGAAACCACATCCTCAGGTTTTGTGCAAGGGAGGGAGCGTCATCCAGGGGGTTTTAGTGCGCACTCTGAGGCACTTCGTAAACACAAACCCCATTGTGTTTCCAGTGACTATGATCTTGTTTTCTTCTGTTTGTATGGGAAGTCTTAAGAGACTCCACAGCCTGAAAAAGCTATGAAAACAGCATTTATGAAAATAACATTTCATAGCTTCTGGAAATCTATGAAATGGCTTTGTTATTTAATTGAGAGAGAGCAGTCTCTAATCTCTAAGTTAAATTGTTCAAAACTTGATTCCAGAGCAGTATTAGTGTGTAGCTCTGAATGCAGATGGGCAACAATAGTCAAAATGAATAATAAATTTACAATACCGTATAAGGCGAAGACATCTCAAGAGCTTGCAATATTGATCAGTCCTTTATCAAGAAGGAAAACAATCTAATTAATGGAAAACAGTTACTTTCCATTGTATTTTTCTGCATCTGCTTTGATGGCATTTGTATTGGGATTTTGTTCTTCGTAAGCTATATAATTAATGAAATGTGTCTGCAGTACATTGAAAGATCACTATCTCTTTTATCTTGATGAGCTCATTGTTTTCTTGGACTCCTTTGTTTACCATTACAGCTACCTGTTACTGTTCCACATCTCGCAGACAGAATCTAAGCTATTTAGGACAGGGACCATCTCTTTGTTATGTATTTGTATGGTGCTTTAGTATTTATTACCACAATTTCTACACAGTGGCCTCAGACAAACCATAAATTGTACTTCTGTTATAACATGGAATGCTCTTCCACAAGCACTGCATAAAATCAATGCCATGACTCAAAGCATGGGAAGTAAATTGATTATGAACGTTTTCACATGGTGGTTCTGCTCTGTCTTTGCAGCTTCCTAAAGGCTGAAATGTTTAGACAGAGGCTGCTCAAGAACGTGTCTGTCCAGGGAACTGTGTTGATAAAGACCCTGGTTTGGCCAAGCAGAGTGCAGCCCTTTGTGCAGCCCTTCCTCTGAATTACCTTCCCCCCCTCTCTCCCCACCTCTCCCCTGCCCATCATCTCTGTTGTCCCTCTGGATACCCAGGGTGTACATTCACTCCCTGCTGCTATTGCTAACTTTCTTAAGGCTGCTGGACGGTAGGGATCAAGCTTTGCATAGGGATGTGTCTGACTGGAATCAAATGCAATGTTTGACAGCTCTGAAAAACCGTGAGACAGCATTTCATAAACTTTACCTTCATTTGTTGGCTTCTGTGGTGGCAGCAGCTGAGAATAAGTAGTAGTCTAGATCCGATTTTAACTGGAAAAAGAAATCTAGCTTGAAGATAGCTTTTTTTTGATCTAATCACATGGAAAATTTTGAATGTTAAAAAGATTTATTTTTATGCTAGAGAGATCTGCATATCATTATGAAGTGCTGTTTCCAAGTGCTTCACAGTATCTGAGCTCTGGAAAGGACCACTTGTAAGAAACAACTGCTAAATGAGTTTTCAACTCTGATACCGATTTAGCTTGTAAATGTAGGTAGATCATATAAATTAAGCTCCTGAAAGTTCCTGCCTCCCATTAATTCCAGTGTGAAATGGCAAGCAAATACTTGTGAGGATTTGGGCCTTAGAGTCCGTGCCGTATTTATCCTGCACTGAAAAGTGAAATAATAGTAATAACAACAACAGCAACTATTATTATTATAATTATTATGTGATGTATTTTCTATTAAAGGCTTCTACAGAAGGCTTACTCAATACTGTATTGATTTAGTTATGAAAATGTATTTATGTGTGAACAAACTCAAAAAATAAGGGGAACTGCATGCCTAAAACTCAACACAGTGCTTTGTTTCTGCCCCCTCCCCGCCCTGCAATGTCTCTGACACCTGTCAACTAAAAAGATAAACTGCAAAGTTAAACCTCTTGCTCTGTGTAGGTATTCCAACACATATGATATCAAGAATTAATTTGAGACCATTGGGCACAAGAGGATTTAAATATTATTTCAATGTTAACTTTGAACTTCAAAGCTATTGGTAGAAGTTCAAACTTGAATGCTATTTAAACGAGGTCTTCTGGCACTGCAGTTGTGACCTGCATTATCACCTTTCTGTGTAAGGAAACACGTCTCATTCCTGCCTTACGTAATGAATGAAAAATGTATTTGAGAGTTTATCCTCTGAGGAGTCCCTGTTCAAAAGAATCCCCAAACTAAAAGAGCAGGTGTGATTTTTTGAAAGTCAGAACTGATGTAAACTGTCAGACTGATGTATGGTCAGCATTATTTGGCTAACATCAGAACATCAGAAATAATAGCTTCTTAAATTGTTTCATCAGTGGCAATGTTAAATGTGGACTACAGCTTTTGTTTGCTCAAGAACACTTTTTTAACTCATTTAACCTAAACTCTTTTCCTGCACTTTCAAGATAGAGATTCTTTTTTTTAGAAGCAGCAAACTATGCTGTAACCACTGTTCAGTTGTCTGAACTGTAAAAGGTATGCCAGTCATGGGCTACAGGTACAGTTCAAAGCATCTCTGGGTTAATTTCACAGTCCTATCCCCAACCATTTCACAACAGACCATTTTCTTGACAAGAATCGGCTGTGAATACCTTCCTTCCATCTCCACATCAGGAACTATAGTGTGTCCACTTGCCAAGAGAAAAGTGGCTTGTTAGGCTTCTGGGGTTTGATTCTGTACTTGGCTCACAGCAGCTTCCACAGTTTTCACGTCAAACAGGACTATTCCTGAGTGATAACAGAATTCAGCCCCAATCTTGTAAACTGGTGAGTGTCGTGACCCCCACTGCAGTCAGCTGGATTTACAAGAAGTAGTCCACTCTGATAAAGTACAGGTCCCTGTTCAGTAAATTCGTATGTCAGCATTTTGTAGGCTAGTGTTGACGTAGATTATCAATTGCAGTGCTGAGAGGTGGGCCGCTCACGGGAGCCTACAGGCTGCGTCAGCTTCACTTGCATTGGGGTTCCTCTGATGACCACGGCTCTGAGCACGTTATAGATGGAGAGAAATATGCAGCAGAGGTAGGACCTATTTTTAATAGTAGTGTTCAGTACTCACTGGGATTTGACTGATTGTGCATCTGAACAGACTAACCATTCTCCCTTTTGCAAGTATTTATCTATGGTTTTTTCTCTAAAATCTGTGAAACTTGTGAATATTCATCAGCCTGCAGTGGGCTAAGTTGCATCTGCCAGCAAATGTATCTTTGCAAGTGTGTACTAACATGTAATTCACTTTTTCAAGCAAGAGTTTTTGCTGGTATTTTAGAATGTTTTAAAAATATTTGAGACAAAGTGATCTGTTATTTCCAAATAGGAAGATCTGTTTTCTGCTGATGTTTTTTGACTTTTAGCCATTTCTGGTGTAGCTTGAATTACTAAGTTAGTTTCAGAAAGCGTTACTAATGAATAGAAGAACTCGCTAAAAGCACATTTGATAAACTGATATTCAAAATTAGACCCGCCTTAAAACTGATTCAGAGTGGTAAAGAGTATCTTCTTGTTTCTGACCATCTGTGCTTTAAAATCTCTGTTTATTTTGGGGAACTGTGATAAAGAGATGTTGGGAGGTTTTTTTTAATGTAAACTACTGCACTATTGTCCTAATTTGCTAAAATTAATGGCTGCTCTAGGCCCTGAAGACATCTTCAGGTAATAAATGTAAGTGAATTTGCCATTGGTGCTAGTGAATTATTAGCAAATATTACCTCCTTCCTCCATCTATTTGAGAATAGGCTCAAAATACATGCTTATACCCATGAAAAGTCTGCAATAATGTTTTCCTGCCTTCTACCTATATTGTCAAGGTGCAGAGCTTACAGGGGCTCTGCCCACCTATCATAGGAGAAAATCTAGGCAGATATTTTGCAGGGTCAGCGTGCACAAACATTGCAGAGGTAACTGTGCGTGATAGTTTGGGGTTTTTTTTCGCATTCCTTAGCCACAGCTGAACTGCGTTAGTGTTCTACTTTCTGTGGCAAACTGAACAGACAAATTCTGCTTCCTCAAGTTATTTCTTGATTAGTTCAAGCAAAGACTTTTTGCTTTGCTTTTGTTTGCCGTACTCAGATATTTATTGACAGGAGAAGAAAGCCTGGAATGTATGAAATTTTGCTAGAATGCAACCAAAGGTTTATTGTTGCTCCACCTTTATTCTTAGCAATGATGTCCTTATCCTCAAGAGTAAAGAAACAGAGAGCAATACATTAATTTATATTCAGTGTGTATTATTTTGGTGTTATTTTAAATAATTGATACTGTGCTTAAAAAAAAAATTTAAAAATCTGCACTCAAAATATGCACTAGACTCGGGGGTTTTTTTTGTATGGTGCTATGTTCCAGATGCTACTTATTTTGAGATTCCACACTGCTGGTTGCAGCATTGGGAGCTATATGCAGGAGTCAGAGATTTTCTGAAAGGAGATGTAAAAAACTTGAAATATATCCTGAAAAATACAGCATTGTTGAAAGTAGAAATGTCAGGTTGCTATTTCCACTCCTTTCCAGTACTACGTGCTGAGAGTGGCATGAGATACAAAACAGTAACATAGGTGCTACATACAACCCAGTGTAAATCCTTGAGCTGTTACCTGCATAACATAAATAATGCATTTATGCAATTAAAAATAATTGAGATGAAGTGCATGTCAGTAGGTGCTTTATGCACTGCATGTGTCCATGTCACGTGCTTGAGTTAAACTGTTTATAGTTGAATTGTCTGATTAATTTTTAAGTGTGTTGTGTGGTAAACTCCATTTTCTTCTATGCTCAATTAAATGCAAAGTGATGCTTTATAGAAAGTGGGAGCATATGGAAGCATGGGAGCAGGAATAGGAAATACTTACTTTTAGTTTTCTGTAGTCCATTCCTTTACTTAACCTGTGTACTGGAAACTTTTCTTAACTTAATGTAAAAGCTTGTAAGATTGTGCTTTTGGCAATTTTTTGCATTTGTAATTGAGGTTTTGTTGATTTTTTAGTTACATATGGTGCACTGGAATCCAAAACATGGTAATTTTGCTGGAGCTTTGAAACAACCTGATGGTGTGGCTGTTGTGGGCATTTTTCTGAAAGTAAGTGGCAAATATTCAGTCTTCATAATTTTCTGTATTTTTCATCTTTCTCTAGTGCCAGGGAAAAAAGTTCCCATTGTTTTTCCCTGCACTGTATCATTTTACAGGAAAACATTCAAAGCGATGCACAGACTGAAGTCACATATGTCCTTGGGCCCTCCAGATTCCATGCACTAACCCCTTCAGAGCCGACTTCTGACACCATTCGTGACACCAGTGGCACATATCATGGGTGGTATTGAAAAAGAGACACACAACTTCAAGCCTGGGGCACTTGCTAAGTTTGTCCCTGGTAGCTGACCAGCTCTTTACTGTGGTGTGTACTGAGTGAGGACAGTCTGCATAGGAAGAGTGTTTCCTCCTGCCCTTTGTCTGCTAGCAGGTATTGTATCTGCCTGTCAGCAAGGTTATGTTGACTGATTCCCTTGGTCTCTTGCTGATCCCCACATAAGCTGGGAATCAAAAGGAGTTCAATGAACTTGCTCCAAAGAGAAGGAATTGATGGTAGAAGTTCACTGAATATTTTAACCTTGAAATACAGCAGCTTTATAAAAAATAACACTGTACCAATATTTTCCAATTGATTTTTTAAAAAACTTAACAGAAAGGAAGCAATCCTACTATCAAATCTGCATGTGGTCTAGGACACTGAGAAACACTAACAGACGGACAATCTAATAGTGATAAATTACACAGACTTCAGCTGTGTGGCTGTCATTTTACCTCCAGGCAGGCATTTCAGCTTGAACAGAGTGTCAGAGAATAGCTCTCCTTTTACTGTTTTATCACTTAGTAAGCTGCATTTGTCCAAGCAGTAGTAAGTGGATGTAATTAATTTTGCCACAGTGTCCCTGGACAGTCTATATCCAATGTCATATTAATTCCATTATACTGTGAGCCAGCCTGACCTTTTTTCTTGTAGTTAGTTTAAACTGGAGATCAGCTCCTGTCCAGATTCTCCCCTAACGACTATGTCCTTCAATTATTCTTCCTTTGTCATTTCTTTTGGTCTATTGTAGGCTAAAGCTTTATCTTGTAAAACACAACTTTATGTTCCTATTAACCATGCTAAGGTCAGCTAAAAGGTCTAGAAAAGTAAGTAGTATCACTATATCTTCTCTGGCCTTCTTTCGCTGTTTCCTTCTTGCTCTTCGGCATAGGACACGTTGTTTTGCTCTGGGTTTGTCATGGTTTTGGATATTGCTGAAACAGAGACGGAATTATCTCCTGAAGAATTTAATTTAAGCTATTTTGAAACAAGATGTGGCAGTAACAGCATGTCTTATGCATACTATCTTTACTCTTCTGGGATGCAGAGCCGTGTCAAAGCTTTTGGAGGTGCAGAACATCATGAACATAAGTAATAAAGTGACCCCATAGCTTGAGGAGGTCAAAACATGAATCTCCTCATGTGTCTTACATCAAGTCTGATCTGACTGCATATGTGCTGCAGAATGTTTGAAGTGTCTGCAGGAACTCCAGCTCTTCAGACTATCAACACTTCACTGAGTGCTCATATGTCTCACAGTGGTTGTGGGTTGCTTTCAAACCAGGAGCCAAGGGGTCTGCCCTGGAGGGTGTAGATGATACTGTCTGAGCACACAGCTTATTCCTCATACAGTGGGAGATGCCTTGTAGAGTCCTGCAACGCATTTTTGAATTGCAAAGCCAGTTACTTGAGTCTGCTATTCCGGATGTTCTTTTAACACACATAATTTTGTGTCAGTCTGTACTGGATGCTCTGAGAGTACTACTGCCTAACTTGACAGATGGGATGTACTGAATTTCTTTCAAATACTGTGGAACATTATGAAAAAATACAGTACTTGTGCTTTGCATTTCAGGTTGGAAAAACTCCCAAACCAGAGTTGAAGAGAATTCTTGAAGAAATTGATAACATAAAGACCAAGGTATCAAAACATTTTTTGTGATATAATGTAGTTGAAAAGCAGCAGCAGCAGAAATCAGAAGTTCAGATTCACTTTTTGGCATCATTCTGACAGCTAACAGTAGCACCAGAGGTGATACATTGGACTGTGGAGCAGGACATTTTCTTTTACTTAAGTAAACATATAACTCCTGACTTCTGTAAGTATTCTTGTTGTAAAGGTTTTCGTATCAATCCTTGTGTGCACAATTGATAGTCTTATTGATACTGCTCTGTAAAAATATGCTAGTGTG
Source organism: Aviceda cuculoides (assembly GCA_035590195.1). Classification (NCBI taxonomy): domain Eukaryota; kingdom Metazoa; phylum Chordata; class Aves; order Accipitriformes; family Accipitridae; genus Aviceda; species Aviceda cuculoides. The sequence goes on from JAVJGG010000029.1 coordinate 24,536,442, forward strand.
CAGATATCAAGAAATTAAAAGCTTTTTGAATTTGAGGACAGCAGTGTCCAAAACAAATGCATAAAATTGAGTCAGAGATTCAGCCTGAAATGAGAAGAAACTAGTGGGAATGATGGAGCAAGCTCCCAGCTGGTGTAAGGGAGATTAAAAAACTTTATTAGTTTTAAGATAGAACTGAATTCATGTATAAAATGAATTACATGGTACAGTTTCTGCACCAGTCCTAGGTTCTGTCTTACTGTGATACCAACACAAATAGCATTGCAAACCTACTCTAAACTGTTTTCCAGTTTAATTAATGACCTAAGGACCAAAGTCCATATCTATTGTATAAATAGAAATGCGGAAGGGAGTTTTTGCAGAGAATTATGATACTGCATCTATTGTTAGTTAACATTATTATTTAACATAGTCCTGATCTCTAGGTATACTTTAGCAATTCTACTTCATTATAAGCTTTATGATTCTAATGATGCTAAAAGAAAAGTCCCTGTTTTGTTCGACATTGAACATACCACCAGATCACCAGGACTGAATTTTACAAATTTTGTAAACATTTTCTTCCAAATTCAGCAGAATTTCTTGCATGTAATTTATGTATGTATGTACTGCCATTGACGTACAGGTCTGAGCCTGAAGTATGTTCTCCCGTCACTCAGAGTCATATTGGTTTTATTTTTTCAACCTTTTCTTAGTCTTCAGATACAATTCAGTTCTTTCTGCTGTGGGAACTGAAGGTCATTTTTTTCGCCCTGCCCATTGCTCCCCCTGCTGTGTCAATGACATCTGTCTTCATACAGATTCAGCTTTCTCTCATAATCCCTATATCATTTTTTGGCCATTTATATGCAGAAGAGCTTTGCCACAGTTAATAAAAAGTTGATCAATCACCCTATGAAACACTGTGTCATACAATGTTGACAAGATGGCAGTGATATCCACTCCATTACATTCTATCTGAGACTGCCTAACTAGAGATTTTAAGCCTTCTAACAACAAAAAAATAGAAGTCTGATTTCCTACGTACAGATATTCTCTGTAATGGTTCCGGAAAAAGCAACAGTTGAAGAAAAGCAGGGAAAGAGAGGTGCATATGCAAACAACCACATCTTGCATTTTATCTCTTACACTTCTTTTCTTTCTTGTCATCACATACATTTTATGAAGATCACTTATTTTTCAGGAAAGAATAATGGATGCTATCACCGGTGTATTTATAGCACGTGCAGTTTCAATTGCTGTGATTCATTACAGGCAGAGGGGTTTCTTGGGCACTGTACTGTATTTACTGAAAAAGCACAATTTGTTTGTGAAGTCATTTGCAAACTCATATTGAACTTACAGAGTAATTTTGTCAGGAAGATTTATTTGGAGTCTTGATATTATTCTTTCTACCCATATTTTGTGCAAGGATGTGTGGCAAAGATTTCAGCTCCTCCCATTGCACTTTGAAGAGTAAAGACTGATGTCTTTTAAGATGCATATCCCTAGAGTTACTGCAGAGAATTATTTTTTGTTTCTCTAAGGGGAAAGAGGCTCCTTTTCAGCACTTTGATCCTTCAATTCTTTTCCCCAAATCTCGGGACTACTGGACGTACCATGGTTCGTTCACTACACCCCCATGTGAGGAGTGCATCACTTGGATTCTCTTGAGGGAGCCGATTGAAGTCAGCTCAGACCAGGTAAACTCCAGCTAGTTCTGCTGCTCCTTTACCAGTTCCCAACGGTGTTGCAGTATGTCAGTGTGATGATTTGCAAGGTCTATGTTACCTTGCATTTTTTGATAAGGAAAGCTTTAGCTGAAGACTATGAGAAATTGCCTGCAGAATGGACTGTTGAAATTGACTGTAAAACTGACACTGATAATCAGGCTGTCTTTCTAAAGACCTCCTGAAATAGCTTCAGCAGGAGTGTTAGTGGGATACTGAAAACCTGTATAGGCAGAAGTGCCCCCAAGCCACAAAATTCAGCCACCGCAGCAGCCTAAGTTCATTCTTTGTGCTTCAGCATTAAGTGGCAAGTGAGACTAACGTTTAGCTGGTTTCCCAGTTTAAGAAATTGCTTGAGACCTGGACTTCCTAAAATCTGTCAGTGAGAAGGATCAAACTATCTAGAACCTGCAAACCTGAATGTTAATACAAATTAATGTACTAATTGTATTCATATAGCTCAAATGTGCATTTAAACAGGAAAAAGAATAGAGATCCAGTCTGGGTAAGGTTACACTCTTTTTAGTTCTTGCATTAAAACTTTTTTTTTAATACTATTTTCTGCTTCAGCAGTACAAGTTGGGGTATACCCTTTTTACTGATTTGGCAGTTTTCAGAACAGATTTATTTTGCATTCTGATGAAAAGGTAACAATTAACAAAGCAATAGTGAATTTAAATTAATTTGGAGAACAACGGCTAACTGCTGAATTCATGATTGAAGTTAATAATCCAGTTGGCTTACATTTCTCTGCCTTACAGAACAAAATACAAACTTCGGCAGACCAGCTTTTTCTATGAGACTACCTTGCATAGGCTTAGATGTGCGTCCTCCTTCACGGATAGCCATATTTTCACAAGTGATTTGACTGCAGTCGAGCTCCAGCAGAGTCAGAGGAGGCCCCTACTCTTTTTCCACATTGTGAGTGTGGGTCAGAGAAAATCCTAAAAGAAGCCCAGGCAAGGGTCAGATGATGCATTGTTCTGTGGATGAAGAGTGTAAAGATCCACAGAAACAGCACTAGCTGTTGGGCTGCAGTGATGTCTACCAATAATCTCTACCAGTATGCTTGTCATTATATAAGAAAATTCCTTTTCTGTCTCAAGAGTTTGTTCTAGGCATCAAGGTCCACACTGCTTCCAGGTGAATTCACAGGGACACTTTAATTTTTCTTTCTTTCAGATGGCAAAGCTCCGTAGCCTTTCCAAGAGTGGTGAGAACGAACCTGTGAAGCCACTGGTTGATAACTGGCGCCCACCTCAGCCTGTGAAGGGCAGGATAGTGAGAGCCTCGTTCAAATGAAGTCTCACTCTGCTAAACCCGAGTGAGAAAATCCCTGCATCCCAAAGTGTAGCTAGCTTTTGCTGTCTACTGCTTTTCCTCTGGATCCGGATCTGTGTTTCTCAGCTTGAAATTCTGAGTGGTAAAACTGAATCTGATTTTGAAAGCAGAAAAAATACTGTATGCAAATACTAACCTTAATAAGGAAATGTGAGATATACATGGTTCTTGACCACAAATGCCTCAGCATTTGTGATACAGTCACTCCTCTGCCATGTGGTCTTGGAAGAAAAATGGGCTCAGTTTCAATATTTAAAATGAACTTCAAAGGTAATGTAGTAAAGGCAGAAAAATGAACCAGTAGTTCAGGAAAGCAGAAATATCAGTGGGTCAATAGTACATGAACAGGATGTAAAATGGCTACTCCTACAGCATCTCTAGTAATGATCTTCCTCAGATATCCCACCTCCACTGCGAACATCCAAAGAATAAGTTTGTCTTTTAACATACCAGATTTTTCCTTCCCTCTCTTGTTCATAGTTTGTCATCCAGGATTATATTAGTATTCTGGGGATACAATCAGGCATACTCAGCTTCTGTGTGTGAAGAAGAAAAGATACCTTGCTGTCATTTCAGCATTTGCTGTCTTTGCCATGTCCTGCTGCTGCCTATTGATCTTTTCTTCTTTAACTGCTGCTGTTACTTCACCCATCCAGCTGTAGAGTGCTGCTGGTGTCCTGTTGCCTTGTATTTAGTATAGCAGCTTTAGTATTGCTGAGGGGGAAGTACCTTCTTCTCTTGCTCTGACTATGTTACCTCCCAGGATGATGGATTTTTAGTTTTGATGCTTTGCCTGGTTTTTTTTTATTATTATTTTTGACATCTTAATCTGCATATTAATGATTTCACCTGTTAGGGATTTTGTTGCATAAGGAGAAGGTCTTTGTACATGACTCATAAGTGTAATTTTTCTTCCCCACTACTGAAAAATCCAGGTTAAGTCACCTAAGTGTTTATTTATTGTGACTCTGTGTAGTTAAGAGTCCTCTGTTTAGCTCTGTTACTTTCTGGGGAGACACATCAGCTTGCACATATGATCCGAGCAAGGAATCACTGGCAGACAGGAACTTCTAATCATTTCAGCATGCTTCCTAAACAGCATAACACAAGTACCGTCTAGGTTGAACCCACATGCAGACCATGTGAGTAAAGATCTGTTACATTACGTTCACCATCAGGGTGATTACTCAGTATTGTACATACAGGAGATTGGGTGCTCAAAGGTGGTGCGTAAAGCCTCCTGTAAATGAAGCTTCTGGATTCTCTGTATTCCTCTAACTCAGTAGGTGGCAGAGGGCGTTCTTCTGGAGATGTTGCCACAAACATGTTCACAGCAACATTTATAAGGAATATGTCAACGTCTGAAAAAAGCAGGGTTACAAATGGCTAGAATAGGTATTTCCCAGTTCTACTTCACTATTTCACTCTTCACCTTTACTAGAAAAATGGTGTTCCAACAGGAAAGTCACAAATAGGCAACATTGGACAAATTCTGCTGTTATTACCAGCACAATTCAGTGAGAATTCAGGAATGAAAATGAGGGCAGAGTTTGATCTTTGGATTCATTTAGAAACGTTCAAAGAATTGCTGAATTCCCATTGAGAATTAATATTCAGTTTATTAGAAGTGTATTTTGCTTAGTATAAAGCAGTTTCATTTTAAAAACCAAGTTCATGTCAGCAGAAACTAAAGTATTGATTGAATCCTGTTTACAAATGTTTTGGCATTGGCTTAATCTTATCAGAAGATCAGCTTTTGATATTGCAAGTGCAGCACTTGGAACAGTATTGATTTTAAGAGTCTCTTAGATCTTCTTTGAAGTCCTGAATCTGTACATCTTCTCAACACATAAAAATGTTTCTACAGAAAGCTCATAAGCAACATTTTTTTCTACTGTACTATGTCTTACATGTAAAATTTCTTCTCATATCCATATGCAGTTGGTCTTGATGTTGAGAAAATTTCAACACAAATAACTGAGACAAGAGTTTGAGCCTTTCTACTTAAAAGTCATTGACTGTGATGTTTTAATCTCTTGTTACTGGGGCAATAAACCAAGATTACTTGCCTGCACTTGAAATAACAGCTTTTGTGTCTTCAGAGAACCAATAAATTGAATTACATTAAAATTGATTTTGGGTTTTATTTCTAATGCTGAGTGGTGATTAAAAGTAACAACTTACTAGAAAACCTTGCTACTCTTTTCTTTGATACATACGCTTGTAATACAAGGGTGGACAGACACTCTAGTAATCACCTTTTTAGATGTTAGAGTTTAGTTTAATATCTCATCCTGGTTTCTCTGCATCCAATCAAACAGATCCTCAAAAATATGAGACATCAGAACAGTATCATTTGTTCTCTGTTCTCAGGTACAAAAAAAAGTGTTTATTTCTTGCCTGGACGCAAACATTCTCTTACATCTTCCCAAAATTCCCACATTCATGTCTGATCTTGAATATCACTAACTTGAATATGAATTTTGGTTTCTTGCAAGAAGCACATGGATCAGTTAGCTGAAGAGTTAGATAATTCTGAAATTTCCTGATTAATTTATACTTTTTAAGCATACAAATTAGACTTGTTAAAGTGAAATAAAATATCTAATTGCCCAGAAAATCAGACACCGAGTGCACTTTGCTTTATTTGCATTTGCATGTTTCCTCTACTGCTTTTGAAAGGCAGAATAGGCAGAAGTATATCAACTACTGACAGAGTAGTTTTGGTTCCAACAGCAAACCCATGCTTTGTATGTTGGCAGAAAGGAAAATGCAGTCTGAAATTTGTATTATTCCCTCATGTGTTTGTTCTGATTCCATTCTGTCTTCAAACTATTACTATACAAAACCATCAACCTCATTGCAAATATACTTTACACTTTTGATTATCTCTTGAAGAATAAAGAGTACGTAGTTTTGTTCCATTGCCTTTGTCTCTCTTTGATGAATAGTGTAGCTTAGTATTGATTAACTTGGTAACAAACTAAGGATATGTTATGTGGACTCTAATCCTGCTGCCTCATCTAAATAGAGAAAAAAGCCTCTGGGCACTGATTAATTAAAAAAAGTAAAAATTACCCTAATCATTGTGGTGCACTAAATCCTTGACTACTTCCATGTATATAATGTGTTTATTAATTTCAGCAGGGCAGGCAAATGATTGAAATGAATTATCACCTATTAGATTTTGACAGACACTGAAACTCTCCCAGCTTTCCACACCTCACAAGAGCACTCACTAGAAAATTAAAAGCTTATTCCTACAGTTTCAAAGCTTTTTTATTAACTGAAACAAGTTTCCCACCAGCTGTGGCCATCTTTCAGTCGTGTGTAAATTAATAACTGAACTGTGAATTCCTGTTATGACCCTCAGCATACAACCAGCTATGGTTAGCATTTCTACTACAAAATGAAAAGAATTATGTATTATTTTTACTGTACCTTGAAGAAGGACTCTCCTGGATCTGCTTGCTGGTGTTTAGCTGCTGAGTAATCAGAGTTAAAGAATGTTCATATTGTCAGTGAGTTTAGCAAAATAAACCAGTATTTCTTCTTGATGAATGTTGTCCCATGCCTCAGCAATGAAGCAGCTATACAGCGTGTGTTCCACCTCCTCTATCTGCCTTTCATTTCAATGAATTCTGGCATTTATCTTTGTCAGTATTGCAGCACAAAGCATGAATTCAGGAATTATTTTATTTCCAAAACCAAGAATTTAACAGAACATATAACATCTTCCCAAATAAAGAGTACAGCTAATGACGAATTACAGATCAAATCAGACTCACCTCTTCTTTAAGAACAGATTTTTTAAAGTAACTTCTTTTCAGTTTAGGGCTGCTGTACATGTTGATTTACAAAAATGTGCAATGAAATGAAATGGACTGGTTCAGGGTTATTTGTGAGGGAGAGACAGAAAGGCTGTAAAGTTTTCTCTTCATTAAAACACAGAAGCAGATTTGAATACAGATGGAGACCTTGTGATATTACTAGGAAAATAAACACCAACATAGTGTTGTCATTATAGAAAATTTTAACTTTATGTATTTGGACTGGACAGTAAAATACTTGCAAGAATGCGTAGAATCCACTTAATCCTGTATGTAACAAATGCCAGTTTTCTTTATCAGTTAATCATTAATCTGACAGGAGATTATGTGCTATGCAATTATAGTTTGGATTTCAGCAAGCAAGTGTGGTGGTCCTTGAAATGGATCTTGCACTGATTATTGCAAGTTGCTTCTATTCAAATTAAAAGAAGAACAGATAAAATTGCATCTTCAAAGCTTTTAATTTGAAAAAGGCAGGTATTCAGTATCTGTGTAAGTACAAGTTAACTGAACTGAAAAAGTCTATGCACTTAAATGAGGAAAATGCTGTTCTTGAAAGCAAAACCTTCTAAAATCTCTGGAACTTACTTACACTGCAAACCACAGAAAAGGAACGCTACACTTACTGATGAATAATCACCAAAAAGGCTGTTGGGAGTAAGTGACAGTAAGAAATGAAAAAGCAAATCATTAGCCAAGGAAAGTGTATCTTTGATGTCAGAGATCATGTAAGTAATGTGAACTTTGTCAGAAGTCATGTTGATTTTTACTTTTGAAAAAAATACATAGTAGGTGGAAAATCAGCCATGAAAAAGGAAGATGGAGAAGAAAGAAATGCAGCTTCTATGCAATCATGATGAGGCAAAGATAATCTAAGTCCATGGTCTAAACGAATACCTCACTTTTTCCATAAGAATGACTGTGAAGTACATGAGTGCAAATGAAGAAGGATTGATAGGAATATACATATGAAAATGAAAATTATCATTAAGTGAGATGGTAATTAAGTAGGACAGTAGAGCAAATGCCAGCCAGTCGAAGGAGTTGTCTCTGAAAAACTGAAAAGATTGGCATAAAAAAATTGCAACATTTCTGTTACGAACTCTATTTACAAGATCTCCCTGGAGATAGCATCCTGCCTTTCTAGGAGAAAGTCCAACACGAAGGTTGGAAGTGATGATGCCATCAGTTATGCAGAAGAAGTGGTTGCACTACTGAACCATACCCAGACTTAGCACAAGCAGGAGCGCTTACACAGAATATTATCTGTTATAGGAATTCTTAAAGTAAGTCTCACCGATTGTACCACTGTCGTGGTTTAACCCCAGCCAGCAACTAAGCACCACGCAGCCGCTCACTCACTCCCCCCGCCCCCCAGTGGGATGG
>JAVJGG010000029.1:24544807-24558795 GCA_035590195.1 Aviceda cuculoides
CATACTGAACTCAAAACACAGCACTGTACCAGCTACTAGGAAGACAATTAACTCTATCCCAGCTGAGACCAGGACAGCCACTAATTCTCCAAGCCAGAGGTTTACATTAACTCATGCTTTTGCAATTCTGTCGTGCCATCAGTAAGCAGAACATGTAGTAGGTGTTAGGAAAAAATATGCCTTTGGTGAATTTGGGTAGCACACTGTCACTCTTTTACTGCTACTAATATCTTGCAGAAGATCTGTCAGAAAACTGTTGAAGAACTCGAAACTCCTTCCTGGAGTTAGACCAGCTTCCTCACTGGGCTTGACCAGTGAGACCATGCGCCAGTTCTCTCAGACCTGTATGGCGGCGATAATAAAGCTTTACTGGATTAAGCCTTTTAATTCTTCCAATTACTCCCAGTATTTTTTTTCTTTTTTTTTTTTTTTTTTACTGACATTCCCTCTATTCTTCCTACCTTTATCCCATCCTTACTGAAAACTGAAGTGAAGGATGCCGCTTCTTGGGGGACTTGTAATGTTCATTTTCCGTAGCCCACACGGTGGAGCCAGTTCCTCAACATTCACACTTCTGACACGAGTCGCCGCTGACGGGTCGCCTCAGCTGCCTCGCAGAGCAGATTCCTCTAGTCCAGCAGGAGAAACTAAATAGGCATTGAAATAAATGCAGTTTATCCAAGTTCTTCTTGAGCTATAAGATCCTGTGTTTAAATAAATGTTGATAAGAACGGACTGGTATCTACTTCTACCTAAAAAGCCTGTGTATTTTTTCTGGATGTTTATTCTTGCGAAGTCTATGTATATAAGTGCTTTTGCTTCTATAGGCTGAGAAGAGTGCAGTTAATTCCATTCCTAAAGTTCCAAAGAATTCTATCACAAGAAAAGAGGAGCTACAGATGAAAATCTTCCACTGATATGCACCATATGCCGTGCATGCATCCGTAACATTGCCCTGCTTACTAGCAATAGCCCGTCTGACTAGCTCTTTCAGTCTACATAGCCCTTTTCTCTCTGCACATGATATCTCAATCATCCTTCATGGTTATGATAATTTCTCCACTGAATTAAAAAACAAAGACATTTCCCTTAAAGTTCACTTCTTTCAAAGAACAGCGATATTTTTTTTCTTAACACTGCAGGCTGCCAGCCATTAAGCCCTAATTTAAGAGCTCCCACAGTGTTGTAATTGTGTAATAAATCTCTGTTGAAGAAAAAGTATGATTGAGTAATAATTTTTCTTGTCAGACATCATTGAGCAATGGAGGGCATCAGTGTCTGCAGCACTCCTAAATTTATAGCTAAACAAATGATACTGACCCTTGAATAAACAGATGAAAATTGATTTGTTGCCCAACAGTGTGTAAGACCTATAATTGAAACACTGATTTCATTGTCTCTGTCGGGAAAGGTAGGGGATGCAAGTTTAGAAACAATACTTTCCATGCCTAATATCTTAGAGCACTTTGCTATAACTTCCACCACTGAGAAATTCTGAAAAATGCATGGAGTCAGTGTAATCTAAATAAAGTTGAGGATATGAAATATGTCTTCTGCCTTTAATGTAGTAATTGTGCTAGGACTTAGATTAAAGAGAATATGGTACAGTATTAATTAATAGTGAAAATAATCATGTTCTTATACTGATGTCCATCATATTATTTCAATGCCACTGTAAGAAGTCCCATAAAATATTTTCAACATTCCCAAACAGATTTCCTATATGTGCTTCCCATAGCCTTAAAAACCAATACTCATAATATTTGCTGTGTATACAGGTATCTCCTCCTCCTCTTAGAGGTGGTGGGGAAATGAAGGTCTAATGCAGAGAATCTCGCCTGGCAGTTCTTTATAAAAGCAACTTCTTGCTGGACCCTGATTGTGACCTTTTACCCACGGATTACTGGAGTTTGTGTCTGTTGTTTTAAATTCCAATCAATTTGAACTTTTAATGGTTAATATTTAACAGTATAAAATAATTAAAATTGTATTAGTTAAATTTAATAAAAGCGAGCATTGCCAGTCAATAGTCATTTTCAGAAACCTGACAAAATCTGCTGCTTGTGGTGCTTTGCTAAGTTTGTCTGTCATAGTTACTCTCTGTCATCCATGCTGGAAGCACGGTGTTCACTTGTCACAGGATCTGACTGAAGGGTTAGCCATTTTTAAATAAATTTCTGGTATTTGTTTGCTCTGTAATTCTCTAAATGCTGAACAAAAAGTAACACTACATTAGAGGTCTTTTTTTTTTTTTTTTTTTTTTTTTTTTTAATTAAAATGTCTTTAATCAGGAAATGAAGACCCATGATTCAGAAAAGACTTGCCTGGAACAGCTTCACAGTAGCATCTAGGCAACACGTAGTATCGTAAAACTTCAAGTTAAACAGTGGATCCATTTCTTAGTACTTGCATTTGTATCTTCACATTATAGGATTGTAAGATGCAGTTCATAATGCACCTGTCCAAGTGAGTAGCCTCTTTACTTGGCAATATTTACTGTGACTGAGCTGTTCAATAAAAGACATCCTCTAAAACTTGTTGCCTGGATAGACATCATGAATGTAAGTGCACATATTTCCATGTCAGCAAGGGAACTCAAGAATATCTTATGCGGCAGGAAAAGGAGTAGACTAATTCCTTTTATGCACGCATAGAGGAAAAATTGCGACTGGTAAATAAGCATCATAGCAATGCATGCTTATAACCAGTCAGAAGAAGACAAGCTGTTGAATGTCTCCTTGCCTCAGCTCCTGACTCACTGTCTGGTCTGCTTGATGCAGAAAAAATGTCAGCTGGAAATGGTAGAGGGAATATGCAAGAACATTCACATAATCTTAGCTAGGATGTGGAGTTTTGCCAAACAGCCCAGAAGGATAGGGCACAAGGCAGTATTACCTGCAGAGAGCTTTCCCATCTACTCCTTGTCACTGGAAATCTCTGTATAATCCATCTATCCTGTTAGTGCTTGCTGGATTTATGATCTGATTCTATTTTTTCCATCACTAAATGGACACTTAGTTAAAGCATACAAATAACTTTGTTATTTACACTTACTCCATTCAGAATATGCCCCAGTTTGCACCGAGGGAAGGAAATGGCACAGCCTTCACCATAACAAAAGCTAAATCCAACTCCATATACATAATTACACTGGCCACAGCCCAGAAACCCCTCTCGCTTATGTTTCCAAAATAATCTATGGCTCAGTGTTATGTATCCTGCGTCAGGTGTTGCTGTGGACACGGTTCCTCCTCATGCTTCTCTATCTATGTGTACTTGATAAGATCTACAGAGTATTTTGCCAGTCTGTCTCAATGGCTATATATCTTACTGCTTAACTTGTGCCAAGGTTGTCTCTAGCAGCAGGCTCTGTTCTAGAGCTTGCTCTCATGATTATTTTTTTTTTCTTTAAATTTTGGGGGACCCTTCCATCATCAGTCTTTCTCCTGGTGACACTTTCTTGCTTACCTATGTCCGGTCTAGAAAAGCATGCTTCTCTTTGCACAGGAGATGGTCACTGTATCTGCATAGCAAATGTGGACTTGTTGGATTTTTGTACAAGCAGGCTGACAGTTACCAAATTTGCTGGAATACTTTATGAGCTCCCTGAATTAGGCAGCAGTCTGGTTGACCCATCTCGTGAGCACCAGGTAGACTTCTGCAGATGAGTTCTTTCTACAGAAATGTATGTTTCTGGTTTATCTTGCATTACCATCTCCACTACTGTAGTGATACAAGCTGTTACCCCAAACCTAATGTGGTCCTCTGCCCATCTAGTAATATGCTTCTTGAGCATGTTTTGGTCGTTCAGCCCAGCCTGCTGTACATTCAATGAAGCAAACCAAGCTCTGGCAATTAAACGTGGGTGATGTGTGTGTGTGCGTGCGCACACATGCAGAAGCAAATATTTTCCAGAGCTTTGAAAGGAATTGAAAGGTAGCAGGCAAAACAATGCAGTTGACAGAAAAGGCTGGATGGCATTCAGAGAGTATCCAAATGAGCTCACAATTATGTGTTGTAGCTGCACTGCATTGCAAAGTGGGTAGACGGGAACATATGCTGAAATAAAGCAAGTGTTTTATCCAGCGTTCCAGCCAACAGTGCCAACACATTTTTAACATTCACCTAGATGTGTTTACTTGGGGTTTTTTTCTAGTTCATCCATGTATAAAAACCTTTACCTAAGAATGTGACAAAATTACTAATACTAACAAAATTTCCATTTTTTCTTGTTTCAGTATAGATTTTTGTTCATGTGGACTTTTAAATAACGTTAGTGGAGCAGAGTATGCCATAGCAGCTCTGGGATTTTGTAGATGAGTAGCAATAAAAGTAGAACAAATCCTGGCAGAAAAATATTTTATAGAGCTATCTACTCTTAGTCTGTATCAGATTCTGCTCTTTGGTAATAGAAACTGTGGAAAAAAAGGGGGATTGTGACATAATAGCAACATAATTTAACTTAGTATGTTGTTCTTTTTATCTTGGCAGACAAAGATCTGGCTGTTGATAGGTTTCCATTCATGCCTACCATGTTTTCCATAGCCTGGCATGAATTTCAGTGAAGTGAAAGGCATATGACAACCTGGCTTCTTGGCTGTGACATGTCACACCAACTATGGCATGCTCAATGAAAAGCACTGTGTGAATGTCTTTTGCACACTGCCAGGCGTGCTATGTGCAATCAGCTGCAGAACAATATGGTGCTTTCTGCAGCTTCTTTTTTGTTGTATTATCTTCCACAAATTCCTAATTAAAATAGAAAGTATGTTATACCAATATTTGTACTAGGCACAAAACAATCATTCCAAAATTGCTCTGTATATGGTGCAATCATCCTGCAGTCAGGCATTGAGGTGAAACAGAATTAAAGCAGGCGTATCTCAGCTTGCTCTGCTGACTGAACAAACCCAGTGTGCTCAGCTTCTCCTTGCCTGTCATGTGCTCCAGACCACTAACTGTCTTGCCGGCCCTCCACTGCACTCACAACACTTATTCAATGTCTTTCTTGTACTAGCAGGCTCAAAATTGGACTCCAGAACCAGTTGCATGAGCGTTGACAGGGAAATTATCACTGCCATCAACCTGCTGGCTATGCTCTTGCTAATGCAGCTCAGTGTGTATCACAGCAAGGGCACACCACTGACTTACGTTCCATTAGTTGTGCACCAGGATCTCCATGCCCTTTTGTGCAAAGCTGCCTGCTGGCCAGTCGGACCCCAGCTTGCCCTGGTGCAGGGAGGTTGTTCCTCCCCAGGTGCAGGACTTTGCACTGCCTTTGCTGAACTGCATGAAGCTCCCGTCAGCCCATTTCTCCAGCCTGTCCAGGTTCCTCTGGACAGCAGCCCGTGATTTCATCCTTGCACTTGCTGAAGGTGTATTTTGTGCCACTGTTCAGGTCATTAAAGTTTTGCCTGTAAATAAAACAAATGAAATTTCACTCCAAGACAATAATGGATACTCTACTAAACCAAATCTTGTTCATAGTATCTGAATAAGTAGTTACATTAATTTCATTTAAATTAGCATAATCTTTTTGACTTGCCTCTTTCTTTTTGATCATAGATGTACAAATTTTCAAGGATCGGGACTCTGTGTATACTGGAGGATTGTACTAATGCATTACTGCTTTTACTGGACATATTTATTGGCCTTGCCATTGACTCTTTTCGCTTCTCCCCTCACAGACATTGTAAGCTGCCCTCCTTTTCCCCTTTCTGTTTTATGGACTCCTGGCAACCAGCCTATCTTCTATCATGCAAATAATTCTTGTGCCACAAATCTTCTTCCACCTTTTTCTTCACTGCTGCCCCTTCTTATTCAGCCTTCTTTCTCTTTTCTGCTTGTCCCAGGAATTTGTATCAGTCTCTGTTATCCTTTTCCCATACTCGGCTCCCATTCTCTTTACATCAAGGGCTCCATACATCCCTTGCCCAGACTATTCTCTCCGTCACACAATAGAGGCTTCATATCCCTCTTCTTCCCTTTATTTCCCTCTTCTTTTTTCCTGCTCAGCCAATAAATCACTCAGTGATTTATCAGTAAATATGCCCAACTGGGAAGTTGAATAGGGAAAACACTCAGTTTATAGCTGGGCAGTACGGTATTAACTGGTGTGACCAGCTGGCTGTTCATTTGATCTGCAGAAAACTGCAGAGGTATTTAAGCTGCTGGAGTGCTATGGTGCTACCCGTTCCATAGTTATTGCATTACTTCCAAGCAGACAGACAGAGAAATGTCATCAAGATGATGTCATAATGCTTAGCCAACTGGCTTATGTGATGCTGATCCCAACACATTTTTGAAATATGCTGCAGTTCTGAGGTTGTATCTTTCTAGACTAGTTTTAGGCAAGCTTATATATATCTAAAGTAGCATTTACTAAAATGCCTCCCTTTTGTCAGCATGACATTTCCCTCTTATTTTTATTATATTGCATATATGCATTTTTCAGATTTACTGAATAACATGCCTACTGTACAAAAACCTGTAGCACTGCAGCTGACCCACAGTTCAGTAAGGGAGCTTTCCCAGTAGCTAATAATGAAGAGGATAAAATCCTCTTCAGATGCTTTTCATGCATAGATATAAGACTAAGATGACACTTTCTGACTACATCCTTCTGAAAAGCAGTGCTTCATTCACTTTCTTAAAGAACCATGTAATTGCCGGCAGCAATATTTTCGATTATTTTTGAAGATAAAATAAGAAATCCTAAAATAAGAAATCCTTAAGAAACCACTAAGTTGAGTCACAATAATGACAAATGGGAAAATACTTAATATTTCTTAAGACAATTACTTTTCTGGGTGTAACCAGCTGATTTTCAAGTTTTGGGGGGTTTTGTATGCAATAAAGGTCAAACAATGGAAGTATTTGTGCATCTTCCTTTCTTCAAGTAAAATCATAGAAAACTTTGCCAGCTTTCTTTAGAAGCAGCTGATAGCCGTTCTTGTGAAGTACAACTTCATTGCTCTCTTCTGGTGATCCACAAAATATCCAGAGGACCTTCAGCTCTCAAATTCTCTCTGCTTATGCTGTTATGCATACTTACTACCAAACTTCACATTTAAAGGGTCTGGATTCAATCTCTGAAGATGGTGTGAAACACCTGCTGTAGGCTCACTGCTTACAATTTGGGAACCACAGATAGGTTGGATAACTTTCCTATAGATCTCGTATCTGCTCCTTCTGCTCCGTATTCCATTTGTAAATACTATATTAAAAGTTTATTTTGGGTGTGAAACAGATGTAAATGGGTGAGTTAGCATTCTCAGTCTCTTGCAGAAGCAATTCAGTATTACAAATATAGATATAACTCTAGAGAAGTAAGTATGGACTTAGTAAGCGCAGCCTTTTGGCAAAGGCTCAGCTCCTGAGAGCAATGCTTTTCCACTGCCTTATTGTCTGTTGTACAAACAATGTAGGGATGAGGAAGAAGAATTAAAGAGAAAAGGAAAGAATTACTGTCTGAGAAAAAATGCTTGAATTAAAGACACAGTATGTATCAGTGTTTATATGAATAAGCCAAAACTGGGGTTAGAATACGCTATATAAATGGCAGCATGTGACAAAAATAAGTCTGATCCTACATGTAATTGCTATTGATCTGCCTTGTAATGGAAGAAGGAATTTTTCTGTTTTAATTGCGGATTTTCTCAACCACTCTTTATATTTATTTCTTCACTTACATGCAAGGAACAAGATTCTTTGGATGTGAATCCTGTAATAACCTAATGCAGCAGGAGCTGATTCTTTTTAGACCTCATAACAAGAATTACAAAAGTACCACAGAAATTTCCCAAGCTTTACTCTTTTGTTATGAAAGAAGAAGGCTGGCAATTACATTAATTTCTATGGTTATACATTAAAAGTCTTTTCACTGGCTCTATAATTTGACCCTCTGTGTGGCTGTTCTGTTGTACTTGTTCAAAATAAGACTACACACTCTTGGGTTAACAATCTTTTGTCTTATGCATCTGTAAGAAGTGGATAATTCTAAGGGATGGAAACAATATATAGAGGTGATAGTTTGCTAATCAGTCAAGGATTCTGCACTAATTCCTGGTCCCTTGAGCAAAGCCTAAATAAAGTCATTTGGGAGGAATCGCTATGTCAGGATTGCTAGAAATAGCAACCTCCTCCACTCTCTGGAAGTGAGTTATGAAACATGAGCAAACACCACCTCTTATCTATTTCTGGAAATCGTTTTCGTATCTTTGTCCCCACCACCATCAATAGCATCAAGGCTTTGGCTGATGGATCTTCACAATTGCAGATCTACCCTCCCACCGTGTTCCTCAGAGTTTTTAGTTTACTGACACAGAAGATGCCTTTGTTGAGCACTTCTCCATGACATGTAAGGAATGTGGATTCATGCTGCGCTTTCTGTCCTAGGACTTTGCCTTTCACTAGCTATATTGCAGAACTATTTAAGTTCTGATACATTTCAGTCCTTCTAAAAAGGTAGGTAAGGGGCAGGATCTGGACCATAATTCTAAAAGTGCTCAAGTTAGTCTTACATCTAAACCATTTAATGGAATATTTAAAGGCATTCGAAACAGAAGTGTCTTCTGATAAAGACAGGCTACAGTGAACATGGTCAGAGAAAGAGTGAGAGCTGCGGCATTTAGACTGGGAAGTGGGACTGCTGTTTATAAAGACTGTGGGTTTCTCTTCCAGGTTTTCCTTATATGTGTTCAGATCCTAAGACTGAGAATTTTATCACATCAATTAATATAAAGGATTGGAGTAAATGTTTTGTATAAGCTTTAGAAAATTATCTTGGTAAACTTAATCACCTGTTTAATATTTGACTAGTCCTTTTCATTTTAGACTTACAGTTTAAGGTCAACATAAACTAAATATAAATATAAACTATACATTAGTGGAGAGCAGCCACCAAATTGTGTGAATTTCACAGCAGACATGTTCAGATTTTGCTTTTATGAAAAGATGAGGTCAAATTCTTACTGTTCTAAGCCTCAGTGCCAGAACACACATGAGCAGATTGCTCCACTCTTGAACAGAGATTTACATTTCAGCGTATATGCCATCTGGGTAATACAAGTAACATTATATTACAATATTACAGTAACACCGTAATGGCTATCTAACTAGAAAGTTTATAGGATTCTGTGTGCTGAACTTGCCTGTTTATTTTTTTAATCGATAGATGTTTTCTGGTGAATTTTAACCTCACTTCTTGATGGCTTTTCATCTCTGACCTTGACTATTATTCCTAAAATTGATTTTAAATTAAAGACCAAGTCTGTCTTACATTTCTTGTAAATCTGACTTTACCATTACCTAAAGCAGCAGTAGATTTATTAGTTACGACACACAGATGTGTCCCACCAAATTGTGACCTGTGGTCTGCCCTAAAATAAATATCTGTACCTCCTCAGGAAATTAGGACAACAAAACTTTTTGGAAGTCAAGGTTCTAGTGATTTTGTGCATGGGATGAATCATCAAGAATCCTGGAATCCTAGTTCTAACTATCTCATTATTCTGCTTCATGATTATGAGCTACTCTCAGTGCTCCTGACTGCCTACCTGCTTCCCATCTATCTCTCAGGCCTCTGAAGAAGGCCTTATTAAATATTTGTACAATATCTGTCATGATAGGTCCTCTGACTGCTACTGTTATATAAAGAGCAAATACCAACAATAATAACTCTACAATGTAATACAACCTATAAATATATGTGTGGATAATACACATTTTCAAAAAAAAGAAGGAGCCTCACCAGAATCCAAAGGAATTCTCTTTTGTTGTCAAATTTAAAAGCATCCTCTTTAAAACTTACAAACTAGTGTTAGTCTTAGCAATGCATATAGAGAAAATCTGTGGTATAGGAATAAAAAACCTGAATGACTAATCAGAATTTCACAGGCAAGATACATATTTGAACATTTTGCTCATTGAAACACCAGTATTTGGGTGGAAAACATTTGTTCAAGTGCCTTAGAGATCACATAGAAAACATGTTATATATACAATATATTTGCTTATTTTTCTTCTATAACTTATCCATACTTTAAAAGCATTTATTGACATATTGCCTAAAAATGTATTTCATTGAATCTAGTACTCTCCAAATTGGAATTATAGCTGAGTATATCATGATGTGGTTTGTGGCACACTGGGATATGTTGTTGTCCAATGGTGAATATCACTTTGCTCTGTGAAAGCTTTTTTATTTCAACCTCCACTTTAGAGCAAATTTAATTTTGACTGTTGTCTTCTATGTCATCTGTATATTTGTTTAGAACACTTGTCTGCAACATGCAGGAAACTTAGGCCACGTTTAGTAACGAAAAGCCCAGCAAAGACTTTTAAAGGCTTTCGTTTACTGGAAGAGGAGATCACCCGCTGGTAAGGCCAGTGTTTTTAAGTGACTCTAGCTGGGGCTTTTCTGAGAAGGAAGTGAGTATTTCACCTGGAGAGAGGTGTTTAGGGACACAGTGTACTCAGGCTGGGGGAAAGGAGAGAAATTCAGAGGGAAGGAGTAAGAACACTGTCTGGAAAAGGAAGAGGATCAGAGAGGAAGAAGACAGGAGGAAGTCTCCTGTCTCCTTTGGTACTCCTGATAAGCCTCAAGTCCCACAGAAAAAGAGCTCAGTCAAAGCAGGTAGACACAGGACATCGTATTGTTTCCCTCAGAAATAACTTACTCATTTAATTTAAAGGTCTAAGATAAAGTGTCTAAGGTTAAAACTTTTTCTTAGATTGCTTCTTCCTTCCTTCCGCAGTCCCTTATGTTACCTAAATGCCAAGGAGTTCAGAACAAACAGTGACTCTGGAAAAATGCTATATGTGTCTTAGAGCTCAGGACTGAAATTTCAGTATTTACTGAGTCTTCCTACCCAGGTAGTAAAGTACAACCTCAAAATTGTCCATTTAAGTAGGTGCAAAAGATACAGTGCTTTATATTACATATGACTATTTATTAAGAAAACTGGGTGAGACTATACCTTGTTCCTTAGAAATTACTAATGGCTTTAAAACAATGAAAGTAACATCTACAGTGGGCGGGTTTGGTTTTTTTTCCCTCTTTCTTTACTGTTATCCTTATCATCAAAATATTCTTTTTCAAATGTGGGTAAGTAACAACCAGTGAACAGTATTGTTTGTCTGAGTGCAATTACAGATAGTGGGAGGAGTGTTAAAGGAGGCTAGCTTTAAATGAATTAGCACTGATACTGAAAACAATCTTGGTAGCTAAGGCAGCATGTTAAAATTGTCCATGCTGAGCTCCATCTTAGTTCACGTCATTCACTACTTTTCTTTCAAATTACTCTAATCTTTGTCTTTGCTTACCCACGGTGTTTGCTACTTTCCATACTCACTCCATTGCAAATCTTGTTGTTACTAATGCCTCTCCTCCATGTGGGAGTCTTCTGGGATTTGGCACATAAGCGATGCCTCCATGCATAAAACTGGCTATGTCCTACCAGGCTTATAAACTACCTGCCTTGTGGTTGATATGTCACCGGCATGATTCCTGTCCTGATGTGGATGTGAAATTGTGATAAGCCTTCAAATTTGATTTGGGGGAGTCCTCATGATTCTGTGATATACTCATAAAGTCTTAAAAAAAAAATCATTCTGGAAGGAGCTCATCTAGAAGAGTCCCTGTTTAAAGCAGAGTGAATTTAAAAGATAAGATAAAATAAGATTAGATAAGATTAGGTTAGATTAGATTGCCCAGGGCTTTGTCTTCTTGCCATCCTTCTTCTGGCTGGCAAGGAAGTTCTTTTGGTGGGCGCAGGACATATATTGGAAAAATGGGAAGACTAGGGAAGCTTTATATGTGGCAGATGAGACCAACTGATCAACGCATGAGTAGAGGAGGCACCAGAACTCCACTTCTTATTTCTTTTCCTCTCCTCTTCCCAGAGACATTTTCTCAATATGGTTTCCCTGACTTAACACTAATTTGGTTTTCAGGAGCAAATTGGAGCTGTTTTTATAAAAATAAACTGACAAACTGGAAAAAGTGAAGAGAGCTGGGTTCCATCTAAGGAAATGTTGAACTGGAAATAGAGGTGCATAGTCCTGGGCTACTACAGTTAGGCTATGGTCATGTTTGCAGTATAGCACCATCTAGAAGTCTGTCAAGTGTACCGAGTCACTGGGAGATGCTCTCTATCTGGAGATTTGTCTGTGGGTCACAGCAGTGAGAAGATGGTGGGAAATGTAAGTGAAAATTGAAGAAGAGGTGGGAAATAGTATGTGCTCTGTAGGGCATAAATACATAGCCCCCTGTGTACCTTGTTCATGTCTCCACTTTTAATCTTGCAAAGTTACTGGAATACCTTGGGTGGTTCCAAACCTTCATCTGTTATCTTGCCTCAAATTGTTCATGGCACACGTGTATGTAATTGTTCCTGGGCTAACATTGCTCTTTAGCTTCAATAAGTCTTCTCATTTCTTGGTGTTTACCTCTCTGATGATGCGTATATACAGACAGCTGTCACTTCCCCTCTTACCATTTGTTTGCTATGCAAAGCACACTAAGCTTTTATAGTCTCCTCTTGTAAAAGAGGCTCTTCAGTTCCCTTGTTTCCCCTGCACCTGTTCCAGTTCATCCTAATTCATTTTTATAAGGATGACAGACCTGTTTCAGAGGAGGTCATACCGGGGTCTCTCCAGCTCCAGTGACATGCCCTTGGTTCGTGCTTGGTTTTTTGTGAGCAGTTCCTGCCTGGTAATGCTTATTGACCTTTTATCACCAACGAATCCCATTCTTCCTCCTTCTCTTTCACTCCCACTTCAGATCAGAAAAAATGTGTCAGCCAAGACCATGATTCAAGACCACTGTTTTGCACTTTCAGCTACTAAACTTCACCCACAGTAGTTTACACAACATTCAGGGGTACTGATCTATATGACAACCCCACGCTTCCAACCTGTGCCATTTGCATTTTTCTTTAACCAACTTGTGCTTTTGTCCCCACTTCACTACTATCAAAGAAAATAATCTTCTTCAGAAAGTCTACTAAAATTTATATCGCTGTAATTCACCTTTCAGTCCAATGTCTTGTCTTCTGCCTCATCAGTCCCTTGTCCACTTTACACCACTGGTGCTAACCTCCGTCTTCTCTAACTCACCTGATAATTCCCAATGTGTCAGAATAACAAATATTTTTCAGGAGGCATTTGGTTTCTATGTGTCACATGCAAATCACATAAGGAGCGCATGCATGCTAACAAGTATGCTTACAATTTTAAGTGCAATTTGTCGGATAATACCCTGCTAAATGAAAGGAGAATTAGAGCTGAAGCAAAACAAACAGATCCTATGCTTAATTTGATAATGAAGATTTTATCTGGAGCTGGCAGTAACTGGATCTTCAGCTAGTTTAGTGATTTCCAGTTTCCAAGAATCCTTGCAGTAGGAAGCAGCACCTTTTTAAAGGCCAGGGGCAATTAATGCTACCGAATTTTTGCAGGGAAGCTGTTTATGAAGGCAGCGGGAGACAGCGCAGCAGGGAGCAGCGCCGGAACCCAAGTGTATACATGGGAATTTCATAGGGAAGGGTGTGAACCTGTGATAGCCGTTTGCACGCTGAATCTGTTGGACTCATCCCCTCATCCCCAGCTGACCTCCAGATCAGGGTTACGCTGCACATCCAGTGGGAAACCCACCACCAGCGCGCTCTCCTTCATTTCGGACACCAGCCAGCCTGAGCTTTCTGTTCCTTGTCCATGGCTGTCTATGTGCGCACGTATATGGATCTTACACGAATCTGAAAAACATTCCTACACTGCCCGTACCTAGTTGTGGACATTCGTGCTTTTCTATATCCCCAAGCACTCGGCGCCGGGGCAGGCGGCAGCAGCCCCTTTCCCCTCGCCAGGCCCTCCCAGCACCGGCCCCGGGTGGGCTCCTTTCCCCGCGGCCCCCGCACGCCAGGAGAGCTGAGGAGCCATGCCGCGGCCCCCGCGCCGGGATCACCCTCTGCACCACCACCCCCCCC
>JAVJGG010000029.1:24558895-24579371 GCA_035590195.1 Aviceda cuculoides
CACCCACACCCCGCGGGATCCCCTCCCGCCCCGGTCCCCGCGGCAGCTCTGAGGAGAATCGCCCGCGAGGCCGGCGGGGCCGGGGGCGGCGGAGCCTCACGGCGGGAGCAGCGGGGCAGTGCGGGCGGCGCGAGGCGAGGCGAGGCGAGCCGAGGCAGAGCGGCTCTCCCCGCCCCCGGCGGTCGGGGCTCTGCTGTCCCTGCCGGCCCGCCGGCGGCGGGGAAGGGCATGGAGTTGGCGGGAGTCTATAAAAAGCCGCCGTGAGACGAGGCCGCCGTCCTGCCGGAGCCGCCGGGAGGGGCTGAGGCGCGGCAGCGACACCATGATCAACCCCAGCTGCTACCCGTGGGGCTACGACGGCGACAACGGTGAGCGGGGCCGCGGGGCCGCCGCCCCTGCAGGCAGCGGGTCTGGGACCAAAGAAGGACCCCGGGCAAGGCGGGAGGCCCCGCTTCGCGGGCGTGCGGGGAGAGGGGAGCAGGGGCTGCAGGCGGGCCGGGGTCTGTGGGCCGGCAGCGCGGCTGTTGTTCTGTCTGTGCACTCCTCTGCTGCCGGAGGAACAGCACCGCCTTGGTCAGGCTCTCTCCACATGAAGTTCTTGATAAAACCATGACAGTAATTAAACCCACGCTTCAAATTCCTGTCTTCTTCAGGTGTCAGTGGCCTTGTCTGTCTCCAGATGGGTACATGGTGCCACATTTGAATCATTAGGGTATATCCCATCACATTTCTAGCCACTGCTGGACTTCTGTAGTTTCCTTCCTTGGTGTATTGTCAGTCTCCCAATAAGTAAAGTCCTGCGGTTGCCATGAGAGTTTAGGTTCAGTTGAAGGACTTGCAGTATCCAGTATTCCAGCTGGAGTAATCTAGTTGCTTTTTATACACTGAAACTCTTGACAGGGCATGACTAACAACCAGATGATTAGTAACCTACTTACTAATACATTTAATTGATGTTCTGTAGCTAAGCAAAGCCAAGCTGGCATTTATTGTAACACAAGTATAATTCATACCTAGCTGGAAAAGGTTTTCATGATACTTCTGGTTTTTTTCTAGGACCAGATCAGTGGCACAAAAACTACCCGATTGCCAAAGGACGCCATCAGTCACCTATTGAAATCAATAACAAAGAAGTGCATTACGATCGCTCCCTATTACCATGGTTTGCTAGTTATGATCCTGGTGCAGCTAAGACCATCCTCAATAATGGGAAGACCTGCAGAGTTGTATTTGATGATTCCTTTGATAGATCAGGTTAGTTTTGTTTTCATCTCAAGCTGTCATTATGTATCAGTGATTATTTCTTAAGTTTCTTGGAAGACAGAATGTGCTCTGAATTCTCATGGCTGTCAGAAGGTCTCTGTGTACTGCCTGCATGTGACATACAGGTTTCCGTGGCCTCACTGCCCTGCACAACTGGTGGGAAGGGCCTGGGACTACTTTTAAAGTCCATAGGTAAAATCCTAGGGAATGGAGATAGCTGCAGCAAAGTTTGGTGCGGGACAAATTAAGGTGTAAGGTAAATCTCTGAGCTTGCAAAAGCTATGGCAGTTGTCTTGCTTTCCAGGAGCAAGGAGTCCAGGCTTTATCTATGAGGACTGAATTCCACTCCTGCTGGGCATCTCAAATAGCTTAACATCTTTAACTGTGTATATGGCTGAAGTTACAATATTTGAAAACTGTACCCATGTAATTACTCATAAATTAAGTAAGGAACCAGATGTTGCCATGAAGTCATGGTATTTAATCAGTTAAAACTCCCTTTGGCATTCATGAGATTTTGTCTTAATGAGGATTATAAGGCTGAGAAATTCCAGTGTTTCGGCTTTAATGTCCAAAGTCTTGAATCCATTCATAGTTATGACAACATACAATGTGCTGCATATGTAATGCATAGCTTTTAAGAGTAGTGGGTTATATATTTTGAAGAGATGTGTCCATTCAGTTTAACAGGTGCTAGAAATACTTAGTTTATGTTGACAGAAAGACTGACATTTCATGTTAATACTGTTGGCTATATTTAAAAGGAAAAAACAATGCTGAAAGAAGGATGAAATTGCATTAGTACTGTGATTAAAAAGGAAGAATCAAATGCATACCTCACTCTATTCTTGTGTCAAGGTCAACAGAATTGTGTTACTATTTATAGTACATGGGATGGTAAGAAAAGGAAAAAGAAATGTCAATTTCAGTAAAATACTGAAAAGTCCGTCTTCCACAGTGTACAGACTTATTTCTTAACTGCATTAAAAGTTCCAATTTCTATTACAATATAACTAGGATTGACAGCTATAACTACTAGGAGGAATTTTGCTAACAGGTTGATTGATCTTAAATATCCATGGGCATGGATTTAATTGAATGGATTTTTAATGAATGACTTGGGTTTCATGAAAACTGAGAATCAAAATGTATGTAAGCTGGACTAGTTAATACACTGGCAAAACTCACAAATGACTGTGCAATCAAGAGTTTGATTACTTCTGTAGCAAAGTGGAAGTCTTTAATGTTATTTGAATAAAAATATTACTAATGATAGATAACACAATACATCAGTAAAGAAAGGTAGCTGTGGCATATGAGAAGAACTCCATGACCATTACTTATCATTTTTTACCATCTCTTGTACTTGTTGAAACAGCATCGACCATATCAACGGTTGCATCTTCTGCATAAATGTCAAAATAATTACTTTTACAATTACTTAGATTTTGCATGGGAGTGAGTATCCAGGCACAGCAATCTACAGCATGGTTGCAGAACTGTGGCCACAAAGAGCAGAAAGTTTTGGAATGTTCTGAATTTTTTTTCGGATGAACTGCTCAGTAACTGTTGTGTTCTGATCTCAGAAATAAAAAGTGACTCACTGGAAAAAAAGTAGGTGTATTTCTGAACTCTTTGAAGACAAGAAACATTCAGTGTTTATTGTTATGTCTCCTTTGTTATACCTTTGACTGCAGAGTCTGTGGGTGGTGTTCCTTCTCTAATATAATGCTAATTGCAGGACAAATTCCACTGTGCATACTCCTACTGACTTGAGCATGTTTTAAGTTTTTTAGGATAGGTACAGTGACTTATTTTTTGTGTAAATGAATGCCCAGCTGCATAATACATACATAAGTAAGAGCAGTCATATAGGAATGAAGCTTTTATTCCTTTGGAACAAAGGCAGACTATCTATCTATCTATCTGTCTATCTATCTATCTGTCACCCTATCTAAATTATTTCTGAGTTAACCAGAAAATTAAGGGCTTCCTTGATTTTCCTGACTTTTTCAGTTACAGTGGTCATACCCATCTCTGTAGTTCTATCTAGATTTTCATTAGTGGTAGATAAAATAGGTTGCTGGATAAATTGCAAAAGTGAGTGATAAAATGAATTACTTTGGATGTCTCCAAGTTTTACTTCCATTGTGTCTTCAGTGCCAGGAATAGTTTGAATATTCACCGTTGGAATAGTTTCTTAAACTCAAATGATTAGAGGCAAGCTTCCAGGGAAAGTGCCATCCAATGTAATTCACATACTATGTTGAAAAAGACCTTATTACTGTTATCTTTGGAGTTAGTCTAGTGGAAGGAATTGGAGAATTTATCTCCAGCTATTTATACAGTCTGGTTGACTTTAAGAATCTGCTATACAGTTGAAGGCTTTGATGACAGATATTTGCTTTAGGAGCTGCATCATGCCTCTGCTGCCTGTCCATACAAGTTAATGGGTTGTTGTGGACTCAGTTGCCTGTCTGTCTTACCATACCTATGTGGAAGAAGGACCTTAAGCACTGTAAAATCATTGCAGGTGGAGGCTGGAGTCTCAAAATCTGGGAAAGAGCTGGGAGCTGAAATCAAAACCTCCTAGGCATCTGTGCCCAATAAAACCCATACCAGAACTTGGGTACTTTGGCAGCCTACCACTGCTGTGGTTTTTGGCCTGAATGGCAACTCAGATACTCTTTTAGATCCAGCAGTGATTCTTGTTTTGAATCAGAGTTGCAATCTTATTTCTACCAGCAGAGTCCATTTGCTTTTAAAATTCAAAAAATACTCATGCCGGAGAAGTGTCCTGAGAGCACCTAACTGGTGGGACCATTGTCATGATGCTGTGTGAGATATATAGGTAGCAACTTCCTTATGATTAATGACTCTCTGGCTTTCTTTGTAATACCTTGGTTAGATGGTAAGATCAAGGTGTTCGATCATTTAATAAAGATACATAAGTCTTGTACTGGAACTTGGACACAGCAGCTGGGGAGAGATACACTTAGGCTATGTCAAATGGATGCCTTCTTTCATCTTCTCACTTTGTTGTTTTTGTTACCTCCTTGGCACTTTCTATGGAAGTTCATCAGCCAAGCAGATTCCTACTTCTCCTTTTACTGACTTTCTGATGGATGACATTTAAGGAGTAGCTCGGTGCAGGCACACTTTCTTATAACGTTACCTTGATGCTGTTTGCAGAATCTTTCAAGTTCTTATCAAAGGAATGTGTGCCTTTGGAAGTGGATGATGCAAAAAAAAAAAAAAAAGAGATGGTTACTGTGAGTAGTGAGAGCTTGTTACTTATTAGTCTCTTTTTAGCATGAGTAGTGCTTGTGGACAGCATTTCCTGAAGTACCAGGAAATGTAAGAAATTTCATTTATCTTTGCAAACGCGATTTTGATTACCAACTTATGGCGAATATACATTTAGTTGTTGAATGGCTCTAAAACAGTGAGGACAAAACCCAATAACTTTAATTAAAGCTGAGGGAAGTCTGTCCATAGACACTCAAGTTTTAGCTGATTCCTGAAAAAAGTTACTTAACATTTTGTGTACTGAATTTATACTGGAAAAAGCCAGCAGCTGTTACAAGAATAGCACAGCTAAAGCCCAGTGCTTGTCTAGCTGTGGTACATACCACTCGATGGCTATACTGCATACTGCAAAAGGCAGCAAAGTTAAATTCTTTCTTCAGTGTTTAACACATCTATCTTTTGTAGTGTCTGCATGAAGGTACCGAGTGTTAGTATGAGCACTGCAGATCTTGGGTACAGGGAATTTAAGAATTGAGTTTCTGTTAACTTTGAACTTCTGTTGCTAGAGGTAAAAATGCTGGAACAGTTAAGGGCCTGCTGAGGCTGCAGTTACACAGTGGACTGTCAGTTTTCTGCCCCTAGAGATAGGGATTTCAGCCCTACCACAAACAAAGGTGATTTGGGAGCTCACTGATGAACAGGCTGTGATCAAGAGGCACAAAACTGGAAAAGGTGTGTTGCAGTGCAGGTGAGGCTCAGTGGCACACTGACAGACTTCTGTCAGACACTTCTCTTTCCTGGTCTGTCCCTGTAAGAGTACAGAGTTCAAATACAAACAGAAGTAATTCTTCTGCATAGCTATTCAGTGCTTGCTTAAAGAAAATTTCAGTGAGAACTGAAATTTCAGTTCCAAAAGCTTTTAGGAAACATATTTTCTCCCTGCAGTTAGCCAGACTGTTTCAGTACAGAGATCCTCTTTTGAGCAGAGACTTTTTTTATAACATCTGAAATGTGGCACTGACATTAAAAAGCTGTGGTTTTTATGTTGCACTGTTAGATTCTGTTATAAAGCAGCATAACAAAGATAATGTGTCTTTTTCAATTGTCATACAGTAATACTTTACTAATTTAATTTCACTGTGGTTTATCAGTTCATTTTACGGATTTAGGAGGATGTGAGGATCATAAATCTTTTAAGAAAAGTGATCTCTTCTCATGTTTATAAACACAGCTCACCACATGAGTCTGTCTGGTGCTCTTTGCGGTTTTCCACCTGACTTTCATGGTGTGCTTTCACAGTAAACAGGGAGGGCATTTGTGTAGGCATAACTTTGCCAATTCTACCTTTGCGAGGATAGATGACAATTGACATTGGCGCAGATTAACAACCAGACCCCTACCTTATAAAAAGAGTCAGTCACTGAGCAATGGGATGAGAGTTTGCAACAGTAAGGCACCAAAAAGGAGTGAATACTTTTCTCCCTTGTCTTCCTGGGCTGGTTTGTATATTCTTGCAGCTGGGCCGTGTTACTTTAATGACAGCAAGTTTGAGGGAGTTACATTTTGCTAAGTCTGGTGTGGCCATCCCGTTAGTTCCAGTAGAGCAGAAACAGGAACAGAAATGCCACGTTTCCAATATTCAGAAGTCCAGCCATTCAGCTAGCCATGTGAAAAGGATTATGCAGTATTTCAGAGGACTAAGAGAAAAGCTGGCCACCCGTATGTCAGGGAGTGAGCCTGCAGGCTCTTTTTTTAAAGCTCTTGCTTTTTATTTCATGCAGTGTCATAGGTAGAAGCTCAGTGATTCATGGGGCCTTCTAGAAAAGCAACCTTTCATAGGTGTTTTGTGGTAGGAAAACAGCTATTGCAGCCTTAAAACTGTGAGTCTCGGGTATTTAAGATGAACACTTCCTGTGTAATAATTCTTAGAATAATTCCCTGGAACATATAAATATGTAAATATATAAAAATAAAGCTATATTTTAACACCACTGAAAAACAATTTAAAGATACCATAGTTTCTTTTATAAACTTTTACCTGATATTCTTTTTTTATCTGTTATATGGGTGTGTATTTATTTGTGTTAGTATTTTCTGAAAACAAAAACCCAAGATGATAATGATACCTTTAGAATTTATGTTCTTTGTTGGTTTGGTTTTTTACTAACTTCGAGCTATACAGACATATTTTGGGAATTTTTATGTTTTAGATATTGGAGAACTTCATTCTTGTAACTGTTCTGTTTACCTTTTTTAAAGCATGGGGAAATTTCATTTACTGACAGAGGGAAATTTAATTTACTTACGCTGTTATTTCATGAATTTCTATATTTTATACTACATACTTGCAATTAAAAGAAAGAAGACGCCTTTTTGTCCTTCAGGAGATGTTGGTTTATAGGCATCTTAGTCTTTGCATCGTTGTGTCTGCTTAAAGTGTGCTAAGTAAAAACTACTGTCTATTTATAGATGAGTGAAGCAGGAATGTGTTGGCATGAGATGATGCAAAGCCTTACCTAACGCCCAATTGAAAATGTCTGCTGATGGCCCATCAGTGGAAATAATGACACATTTTTACCTTAAACTGGATTATTTGGTTTTACAGATCTATTTTAATGGAGAATTGATGGCCTTGTCAGCTACTCCTGTTACCATATCTGCATCGACCACAGTACTGAATGTCTGTGGGAACAAGGAAAAAGGCTTTGTTGAGAGTACAGCTTGCTCTTAATGTTCAGTAAAGAATACTCTTAGTACTTTATTTCTTGAGATGATCATGGATTTAATTCCTTTTCTTTTCAGATTTAAAGGTATTTTTTGTTAGCATATAAAAACCTGTTCTTAAGAACTGTGGAATGGTTTATAGGAATGCTATAACTTCTATCTCCAAATAAAGTGAATGAGAACTGAATATTAATTAGTATTTGGTGAATGTGAAGAAGTTCTTCCCTTTTTATTGTGAGATCCTTTCAAATGCACCGCCTTCATTTGGTATATAATGTAAAAATGTTAAGATTATTTAGAATACAGGGTATTATTCATCACAGGCTGAACTTTTCTTTAGGAAAACAGCTCGCATTCTCAGTGATTGCTTTTATGACTCATTTGCTGTTTTCTTTCTCCTCTTCCACAGCCAGAGGGAGCAGCCAATACAGGAGAGCAGGATCAGTAATTTCATAGCTTTTTAAACAAATAAGTCATAGCCTGCAGTAAAAGACACAGTCTGTAGTGTTTTGTGAGAATTTATTTATCATCTAGCACTTCAGTAGTTGATCTTAATTATGGTTATTTTTGTGTGCTTTGATATAGGAATTCACGGGCAGATTAAGACATCTAAATTCAGGTGTCTTATGTGGGCTTTTAAAGGTAGGTAGGTTATGTCTCTGAACTCCCATTCTAGTCAACAGAGATGGAGTCACACTTAATCGATGGAGTCCAGAGAGGAATTCAGGCCACCATCTATTGAGTGTCTACCTTAAGGCAAGTAGAATTACTCTAGAGGCTTGACTGTTCTGGTTAGGGGCTTACTTGAGTTACTCAAACACAGGCATCTCATGCCATTTTTGATAACCTAATGTAACCTTGCCTCCAGATACCGCTTTAGAAAAGTACAGTTCTTCTATAGATCTTGTCACACCTTCCAGTCCTGTCCAGGTGTCTTTGGAATATCCCAGAAGGTACTAGATGGACATCTATGCAGCTGAATTAAAACAATGATCTGTATTGACTATAATGGAAGCCTAGACACAAATCACTTTCATCTGCCTTAAAATGCTTGTAGCTGAAGATGGTTGCCTGAAATGCTGCTAAAATCAGTGCAGATTTCCCAGATGTATTCAGTACTCTCAAAACATAAAGCATCTGTACAGTAAATATGTATGTAAATATTTTAAATATTTATGTTTATTTTAAAAGAATTGGAAGATACTTGAGTCTAATGCTGTTGCAGATTATCAATTGCAGTGCTGAGAGGTGGGCCACTTCCAGGAGTCTACAGGCTGCGTCAGCTTCACTTTCATTGGGGTTCATCTGATGACCATGGCTCTGAGCATGTTGTGAATGGAGTGAGATATGCAGGAGAGGTAAGACTCACCACTTAGCATTTTAAAATAGGGTGTAAAATAACATTTGTCATTATCCTTCAGGTGGGACAAAATTTGTCATTTGTCTGCTTTTCAAGGAGTTCTTTCTGTTTATCTGTGACATTTTATTCTTACTCCCATCAATTCTTATAAATGTGAATCAGGTTGAAGTAATTCTCACAGCATAAGAAAAGAAAAATACTATGTGAAACAAAAGTTTCCATGTTCTCAAACCAGCGTGGCTTGAAACGTAGGACAGCAAGACTGAATTACTGAGAAGCAATGCAAACTTACTAAAACAGTATTCTGGAAGTATAGTATTATAGCAGAAGTATAAAATTGTAGTGACAGAAAGAAGGAAAGATATGTTACCTTGATTTTCTACCACTTCAGGATTGTAAGGGAAGATGAGAACTGTAGACTAATATATGGATCTTACATTCATATGGATTTTTTTGCTAGAATTGCTGTAATTTGAAAGCCAAATGGAAATGAATCACATACCAGTAGGTGACTTCTGAACTGCATGTCCTACCTGCTTACTTAAACATATTTTCCGTGTTCTTCAGCTTTAAGATGAGATTTCTGTCCCCCCTTTTTTATTGGAAAGCCTAATCCTCATTCTTTGTTCCCCCAAACTCTTATGTATATGAAGAACTCTAAATTCAGCCTCTGATGGCTTGCTATTCAATAATGGATATATTTTTTTACATGTTTTTCTTTGTTTCCAGCTACATTTGTTACACTGGAATCCCAAATACAGTAATTACCTTGATGCTGTGAGAAGAACTGATGGAATAGCTGTTTTGGCCATATTTTTGCAAGTAAGTAGAAGCAAGCAACCCTTCTTTGTACTGCTACTATAGAGTTTTCTATTCTTACAGGGTTAAAGAAAAAACTCTCTGAATGTATTTTCTAGGGATCGTACCACATTGAAGGGCTTGACTTTCAGTAATGCATGCTTTTCAAGTTATAGAGCATGAGTCATGTTATTTCAAATGGTATCCAATACTACACACACTTGTCCCAGCAGCTACTGTGTCATTATGTGGCTGGTGGAAGCTGTAAATCCAGATGTATTTGCCCCTGCTTTGGGGACACGATGTCAGTAGTGGCTCTCTCCCCAGTAGCAGTCAGCTGTCTTCTTGTGCTAATCATGGACTGATTTCAAGGACAGATACTGCTTCTAGGTTTTTCATGAACTTTCTCCCAGGCAAAACTAACTCACAGACAATACATGTAACTCATGCTTTTTTAAAATCCTTTTGGAGCCATGCAGTCTTAGACTGAAATTGTGGTCTTTCTCTTGTTTGATTAATATTCACTAGAGATAGAAAGATGGACGTCTGTGTTGAGATCAACAACTGCAAACAGTAGATCTGACCATGACATCTGTTTTTTAAACTAGAATGAAACTTTTTCCAAATTCTTTACTTGAGTCTGAAGAGTTGTTTCTTTGTTAGGTTAAAATTCAATGTCAACAGGAATAGCTGTATTGTGAAGTTATCCATGATGCTGAGTTTCTGTACTGGTATAATTTCCTCATTTGGATCATAATGTATGTTGGGGTACAGAGAGAAGACATAGCTTACAAAGCTGGTAGGATGATAGGTTGGGTTAATGCATTGTAATTTTATAGTTGATATATGTTTAGATGCACATATAAAAAAAAACAGGAGAAAGAAGAAAACCGACCAAGCAGAACTCTTTGCTTAGCTCATGCATTCTTCTTTACAGGTAGGGAAAACTCCTAAACCAGAGATGAAGAGGATTCTCGAAGAAATAAATGCTATCAAAACAAAGGTAACAACAATGTTGGGCTTGTCATTATAGGATGATTGCTGCAAATTCTCCGGACAAAAAAAAAAAAAAAAAATCAAGAGGCATGACTTTCTAGTTTTCAAATTCTGCTCTGCAACATTGCCAGAATATACCTGTGAATAAAACCATGGGTAGCTTTTCCTTAAAAAGAAAAGTCCTTTCTTCCATTTACATATGGCCCTTCTTTGGCTTTAGTGGGCCGTATAATTCTGTGAAAATGAGAGTCATCTTGACAAACTTCACTCACCTAAAAACTAGGTATGGAGTCTTATTCCCTCAGTGGTCAGTGACAAAAGAAAGGCACCTTTGGAAATTGGTCCATTCTGTCTTGAAATAGGCTGCCTAATGGACCTCTGGAAATGCCACTGACAAGAAATCTGTGTCTCAGATTTCATTGTGTGATAAGAATCTCGCATTTCATAGGCTGACTTGTTTGCTATTAGCACAAATATTATAAATCTAGAGTACCTGTCTCACTTTTGTTATATGGTGACCTAATCCAGTATTCAATAGATAGACAGAATTTCCATGAGAAAGAAGGCCAGAAGGAAGAGGAGTTATTTCTGCACAGAAATGAGTGAAGCACATTGGTACTGGATGCCACTTCACATGAGTTAGCTCAGGTACAAGAAGTAGCATCATGGAGTTGTATGTTGTGTCATGCTTCTCTGGGCCCATCTGTGAGGGTCATTCAGTCCACTTATCTTTATATTGTATCATGATGTCTTGTGTAGATGTGTGCTTAGTTTCCTTAGTTCATACCTTTGAAGTATCTGTCATTCTCTGTTGCTTAAAATACCAGAGCTGCATCTTTACCTAATCTTGACTAGAGCTGTTGAAAGGTTTTCTGTTTGGTTTTGTTGTGTGTGTATTTTTGTTTTGTTTTGTTTTTTTAAGGGGAAAGAAGCTCCTTTCCCAAACTTCGATCCTTCAATTCTTTTCCCTAAATCTCATGACTACTGGACATACCATGGGTCTTTCACTACTCCACCTTGTGAAGAGTGCATCACCTGGATTGTTCTTAGGGAGCCTATCGTAGTCAGCTCAGACCAGGTAAACTTCAAATAGGTTATATTTTACCCACTTCTTTTTAGTTACATGCCATAAACTGATCTTATTCTTTTGAGAAGGAAAATGCTCATTGGATTCTGTGAGAAATTGCATGATTAAAAGGAGAGTGAAGAACTGAATGCCTTAGAAACTACCTTGGGACTCCAT
The DNA here is from genome assembly GCA_035590195.1 of Aviceda cuculoides. NCBI lineage: Eukaryota > Metazoa > Chordata > Aves > Accipitriformes > Accipitridae > Aviceda > Aviceda cuculoides. The sequence goes on from JAVJGG010000029.1 coordinate 24,570,529, forward strand.
AGGGAACCTGTAAATATCTTCAAAGGACTGCAGTCTACAACCTAATATGTTCAATCAACTATCAGACACGTAACTTTATCTGTCTCTGTATGACTCCTACATTAACTAATTGAGCAGAGGTGATGATCTTCTCCACTTGAAACAGCTCATTGTTTCCTAGCCCATGTCAGACATCAAAGTGGTTCAAATCCACAGACATGAGAGAGCTTAATAAAGTTAGTAAAATCATAATCAGTGTAGATGGTAAGAGTTTATAGCAGTTTGGAGTGTGACTAACAGCAAGCAGTAATTACTATACATGAGAGTTCTTGCTTCGGTGGGCAAGACACCTCTTGCGACATCAGCTAAAGAAAAGAGTAGTTCTCTCTCTGTTTCCCAGTCCCTGTGTTCCCATGATATTAACTCTTGCTAGTAGGAAAGGATGGAGCTGGATGTGGCTCAAACCTTTTATTTTACAAAGACCTCAAAACACTGCATTACACCAAGAGCCAATGCAGGAAAACTCAAGCCATTAACTTGTATTTTCCTGCAACCAGTTAAATCAGAACATTGACACATTTAGCTAAAGCTTATGTTAGATTTGCACCAACAACTTCGATTATGGAGGATTTTTTCAGCCATTTATATTGTGTCAAGCTTCCTCAGGTAAAATGTTCATTGCTTATGATGAATGTTTGAGGGTAATCATTGAACAGATGATGAAATAAAGCTGCCGTGAAAAAGTGACCATCTGCAATGAAAAGCAGTGGACAGTCAGGTGCCCTGACTACATTGCACACTGAATGAAGCAGGAGTCCAGTGTTCTCACTTAATGCAGCAGAGCATTTCCAAGTTTTTGAACATTCTACTTTGCAAATGTGTCTCTTACGCTTCTTTCAAAAACATCTTTTAACATAATAGAAATTTAATGGGATTAGTGAGTCTGTCTATATTCTGTCATATTCTAGAAGGCGTCACATAACCAAGAAAATTACAGAAGTGTTGTATCAGGTGCTTGATGCCCATGTTTCTGGAAGATATACCAGCTAAATTTTCACAAACAGGAGCAGCATCAGATAACTATAAATTTTTGCTAATTTGAAAGCCTTCTCTGCTGACTTACCATAAAGAAGTATTTCTTGTTAATCCTCATTCCCCATCAGTCCCATTTAGAGAAATTTGAATGCCCTCTTTCATCACATGTCAGCCTATGATTCTCATACCACACAAGTCAGTTTTCTTATCTGAGATTATTCCTCTACTCAGCAGACTATAATGATACAATATCACAAATTTCAAGATTCCAGGATAGTGGGTTGTCAGACATTGGAACAGGCTGCCCAGGGAAGTGGTTGAATCACCATCCCTGGAGGTATTCAAAAAGCACATAGACGAGGTACTCTGTGCCATGGTCCAGTGGGCATGGATGATGGTTGGACTCGATGATCTTGTAGGTCTTTTCTAACCTAAATGATTCTATGATTAATCAAGTGACTGACATATTATGTAGATATTATATGCAGACACATAACATTTCATTTTAGGTTCTCAAGATGATAAGGTGTTTCATTGCATTGATTGATGTGCAGGTATCACAAAAAAAATCTTATTTTCTAGTACTTTGTATTTATGTGGCTCTTTATATTTTAAAAAAATAGAACTCAGGTATAATGGGAACCTTAGCTGGCAAGAGATGAAATATGGTAATGTATTCATATAACTTACAGCTTAATTTTCACAGCTTATTGAATTGATCTGCCTCCTGTTTCCTTGCCCATCTGAAAACTAAAATATGTGGGCTATTTTGAAGCTTGTATTTGTGTGAAAAATACAAATATGGTCTGACTGGTTTCCACAAAATAAATCTGCTTAGAGGTTTATATTACAGAAGATCAGCTACAGGTTTTGTTGGGAAAAGTGTAGTCATTACTGAGCATCTCTGGTTTAAAATGTGTTTTTAAAGGAATAACTAATCACATCATTGATCCAGCTTCATGGAGAGACTTTTTAATCACTACTGTATTTGGGTCATGGCCTTTTTTTCAGTTTGTCTAAAGTTAGTGAGTTTGGGGAAAAATACAGACAGTGCTCTGACTGGCCCTACTGTAGGAAAAAATGGAGCATTTAAGGTAAAAAGGAAATTACTACATATAGATGGGACATTGGCTCTTATCTTGAGATACACTGCCAATTCTTCTTGAAAAGCTGTTATGTGAGGTACTGTATACAAACACAATAGAAAGACTTTCCTCACTCCAGAGTGCCTGCAGTCTAAATAATGTATTCATAAAAGAGGATTGTGTTACCAATTATTTCTAATCCTAGAAAGTGTACTACCATGGCAGCCTCATTAATAGTAATTATTTTAAGTGTGTGTGCATTTACAGTGGATCGCTTGCATGCTTTTGCAGCCAGATGATAATAGTATATTAGCCACAAGGATAAGTGCAGTTGCTGTGAATCAGTACTCTGCCAGAAAAATCAATTCACCAGAAATCCCTTTGAGATGTAGAGTGGGTGGCCTAGCTGCTCAGATTACTTTTAATGAAAGGATAGGAATTTAACTGTGGAATAACTCCATCCAACTGCAGACTAATTTTTTCACCTTTATGTAGCTATAGCCTGAATATATGCCATTTTTTCTGAGTAGGGCAGATCTTCCACAAGTAATAGTAAAAACCAGCGATCTTCTCCAATAGTACTTCATCAGTTTTGTTAATACCGATAAACCACTTTCATCTTCTGCTGTTCCCATACAAATTATTCTTCATCTGAAATCTAATTTCAGATGAATAATCCAGCTGATGGATATTATACTGGTTATAAATGTGACCTCATAATTGTTCAGGCAAACTGAGATATCTGGCTTCTGTGAGCCATGTAGAGCCGTGAAGAGCAATGTTGAGATGCCTGAGCTAGCTCAGTCCATAAACTGGAATTAATATAGTCACAGTGAACCCAGCTTTTACACCCCAGAGAGAAATCCTCCTTCTATTGGGCTTGACCTCTGTACTGTAAAAGGTAGATACGTCAGCATATTGAAGCTAGTTGCGAACAAAGTTGATCGTGCCATGCATGAGGCTACATTTTCAAGTGTACACATGGGAAAATGTATGCATCCTTTTCATGGTAAGCTATTCAAACAGAGAAGTGTCAAGTGTCTGAATCACAGCTGATACGCTTTCTGTCTAATGTTGTGCATGGCAGTGACAACAAATGAACATAATGCATCTGTAAGTGGGTATTATGTGTTGCATCCTTGGAAAACCAGAAAGTGGTAGAGGAAGAGCATTACACGGTTTTGAAGAGTATGGGCAGAACACTTCTTATGGCATCCCTCAAAAAACCCATACCTTGGTTAAAAAAAAAAAAAATGGCCAAGAAGAGTCAAGCTGCAGACCCTGTTTACAAACTGTTTGAAACCTTGACCAAGTCATTATCCAGATTTACATTCCTGTTTATTAATAACAGACTTTTTTGTGTCACTGCAGCGGAATATATCCCCTGATACAGACCCACCATAGAAATGAACAATTAGTTTATAATTTAGCCTGAACAACTTGCAATTCCAGAGGCTTCTTAACAATCAGACACTAAGGCAGGGTTAGAGCAGGAGAGGTTTATTAGGGCATGGGGTGTTCTATTCGCATTTTCTGAGGACTTCCCACAGTTTCTGTGTCTGTACACAGTTCTGCGGACAGCACGTACGTGATAGTACTTTTCACAGTCCTGTTGAGATAGGACCCATTTTTTCTGTCTTGACTATTTCTAAAATATTACTACTGGGAAAAGATCATGAGTACAGTTCTTGTGGTGATGCGGTGAAGGACATCTTCACAACTTTGAGGGAGACTTTTTCTCCCCAGCTTCTGGGACTGGGCCAGCCTCATTGGCTTAATTGTTGGGCTATGGATTTGATCCCAAGGGATTTCCATCAGGACACTTTGATTTTTGTTCTCCTGCAGATGGCAAAGCTCCGCAGCCTATCCAAGAATGCTGAGAATGAACCTGATCTCCCCCTGGTTGATAACTGGCGTCCGACTCAGCCTCGATACTTCAGGATGGTGAGCGCATCATTCCTCTAGGACCTGGCTCAGGTTGGGTGTCCCTGAGTGAGGTGACCTCTAGAACTAAGAGATGGTTTTGTTTTGTGTCCTCTGTTGCATTTAGACAGAACTCCAGCTGTAGGGCTGGAGGCTGAAACTTTGAGTCACGAAATGTGAATTTCACTTCCAGAGGATACCATTTACTTAGGCAAATCCTATCATAAAAATGGAAGTAGAGAATCTGTTTGGCTCTTCGTAACTGCTTTAACATTAGGTTTTGTTAATAGTACAAAGGAAGAAAGAAGATGCTACTAACAACTACAAAACCATTTCCTGTTGCACACATCTCCCTTGATGCTTTCCTTACTCCATGCTAAAGAGGTTGCAGTTAACAGAAGTAATTGTTTTCAGCACAAAAGCATATTTTTCAGTAGTTGTTTTTAGCTTTATCCATATCCTGCTCTAAGCTGCAACAGTTAATGCACAAGGCATTCTTGGAAATAAATGAGAGCACTCATTTGGTATTTGATACTCACATAAAATATGCAAGGATAGAAAACTGCTTCATAACCATTGATAAAGAACTAAGCTTTTAACTTCTTAAAACAATGGACAGGTGAAACAGAGGTCTGTTCTGAAAATTGTATCTACCAAGTAATACGTAGTTAAAACTATGGAATGGGAGAAGAGCTGTTTCTGTTTGTGTCACAACTGGTTGTCCATATTAAAAGACTAATTTACATTTTAATGTTATAGCAATCAAAGTGACATGGATTTTGAGAACTTGGTCTTCGTATCCTGAATATATCTTTTCTCCATGTATGCAGGTGGCTTTTCTGTGTAAAAAGAGTGTTAAGATAGCAGGAGTTCTTAAACCTTTTTAGTGTTTTTTTGAGGCAGATTCTCACTTCATGTACAAATATAATTGATCCTGCTGTCAATGAGATTTGTGCATAAATATCTGAAACCACAGTTTGACTCTCCTGATGAAAGTGCAGTTGACCAGGGAGTTCTTGTCTCTTGTTTTGCCATAACAAACAATGAAACAGGATTGTAAGCCTATATTTGAAGTAACAGTATTTCTTCATTAAAAAATCTAACAATAATAAATACATTTACTTATGAATTTTGTTCTGTATGTTTTTTTCCAATTTTAGAAACATGTAAAAATAACATAATTTTAAAGAAAGAATTGTCAGTGTCCTCTGTAATACACCTGCATGGAAATCGATGATGGATGGTATCTTTTTCAGGTGTTTGTTTGAACTATGAGTACTGATAATATTTCATGTGACTGCAAGCAAGGAAATAGCATCTTAAATATGCTACATCATTGAGACATCCACATCTATTCTTTTAGTGAGATCACCCTATTCTGACAATGGCTTTCTTGTAATGTCATATGAATCAACTCCTTCACGAGTTGATTGCACAGTGAAGTTCAGTCTGTCTCTAAAACCACCAGTCTGAATGGTAATTTACATTGAGCTCTGGAAATATAAAGCAGCTGCTGCTCTGGCAGTGGCTGGACTCTTAGCTGCCATGTTCTAGGGCAGGAGGATGTGGCCGAGCTTGGTGATGAGATGTGGTATGCTCCTTCTCTCCAGGTTCCCCACTGTGTAAGTTTGTGGACTGTGTCCTCACTTTGCTTTCTTCCTTCAAATAGGTAGTGTTTTGGCTGGGAAATTTCATTTAGTCATTGTTAGTATTTCCCGACTGTTTTGGTTTAACCCCAGCCAGCAACTAAGCACCACGCAGCTGCTCACTCACTTCCCCCCCACCCAGTGGGATGGGGGAGCGAATTGGAAGGAAAAGGGTAAAACTCATGGGTTGAGATAAGAACGATTTAATAGAACAGAAAGGAAGAAACTAATAATGATAATAATAACAATAACAAAATCACAATAGTAATAAAAGTATTGGAATACACAAAACAAGTGATGCACAATGCAATTGCTCACCACTCACTGAGCAATGCCCAGTTACTTCCTGAGCAGTGATTCCCCCCTACCCGCCCCAGGCCAACTCCCCCCATTTTATATACTGGGGATGACATCACATGGTATGAAATACCCCTTTGGCCATTTTGGGTCAGCTGTCCTGGCTGTGTCCCCTCCCAACTCCTTGTGCCTCTCCAGCCTTCTTGCTGGCTGGGCAGGAGAAGCTGAAAAATCCTTGACTTAGTCTAAACACTACTTAGCAACAACCGAAAACATCAGTGTGTTATCAACATTCTTCTCATACTGAATTCAAGGCATAACACTATACCAGCTACTAGAAAGAAAATTAACTCTATCCCAGCTGAAACCAGGACACCAACTATTTCCCAAATGGATTGCATTGTGCTATTTGTGTTTGCACTTTTCATTTGTAGACCCATGTGAAATGATTCAGATGAGTTAACGTCTGTTTACGTTGCATGCGCATTTTGCAGACTTCAATGCAGATTGTCTTTCATGTACATACTTCCACTTACTCAAGTGGATTACTTACACCAATAAAGCCTATGCAGGTCCCTATGTTTGAAAACATACTTTGTTTTTTAAATACTTGATTAAATGTAATTTCTTCCCAGCTGGGTCGTTCCAGGATGGTTCAAAGCATAGCTTTGAACTGCCAGTACCCAGCACAGTGTTAGCTGTAGAGATAAGAATATGCTGCTGGATTGTGCTTTATACTTCAGAGGAAGGTTTAATCCATAAAGATTTATTTTTCTTATAAAATTCTAAGTAAATATCCAAATCAACATGAAGAAGTATTCTGTATCTGGTGAGTCATGTTATTCTGAACAGGAATGCAAGTCACAGAACATCACTGACCATGCAGGACAGAGTTCCAATAGAATACCCAATGCTTCCTGCCTTCAGGTGAAAATGGCAGTTTCCCGATGCATGAAAATATGAGAAAACAATACTATAATCACCTTTCTACTTTCTGCTTGTTTTTCTCCAGTCAATTCTGCAGTATTTATCTGTTTGCTTATATGTTGCTTCATTAGAAAAAGGAATTTTGAAGAAAAATTATTTTTCTAAAATGCATAATTTGCTGTGAATTATGATATAAGTTACTTTATAATGTGCTTTATTGAACTAAGTTGCATAACTTAGAGCTTAATGCAGGCTTCATCTTTCCTGGATTTGTGATACTGCAGATCTGGAACATGTAATCACAGGGGTTTTTTAATTATATGGTGGTTTCCCAGTCACATTTTGCAAAGGAGCTGTCTGGGTTCTGTATATGAAGCTGAGGTAAGCCTCATCTTCTGGAGCCATGTTTATTAACTTTAAAGTCAAAGCAATCTGTCTAAAGAAAGTGTCATTTGACTTTTTCATGGAGTTGGTTTCGTTATATCTGTATTTATAATTAGTAAAAGGTAGACTAAATTAGGCTGTGTTGACTCGGTTATAGATAGGAGGAGGTGTGTGAATCTGGGTTTTGGTGGTTGCTTTACAGCCCCCCTTCTAATGTTTAAGGGACTGTCTGAAGTAATGACGACAGATCAAGAAAACAATGGTTCAGCAGGCATTGGAGAAAAATGGGAAGTGTAGGAGTAGAAGGAAAACAAAAAGCCAAAGAAGGGGGGGGGCACTTCAGGGGCACTGTAAATTGAGCTGTAAAATGGAAGGATGAGGAGATTAGGGAAAGTTTTGAAGGCAGCAAGGGAGGAAATGTGGGGTGCTGTGAGTCAGCATTTAGAAAGTGTTCATGTCTGATGCAATTTTCTTTTCTCTCTGGCTGTGTTCATTGTCATTTTACAGAGGTTCCCCCTTGCTCTTAGCTTGCAGCTTTCTGTAAGTACAAGAAAAATTAATCACTGTTGTGACTGAATTCAGGTCACCACAGGTCACTTTAGTAATAACATCCCACACATCTCACTTGTACCTGCATGTTTCCACCCTGTGGTGTAGTTCTATGCACTGTGAGAGCAGGGAGCCCTGGGTTCAAAAGTATCTGGTAAAAAAGGAAGACATCAAATTTGCATGTTGGTGGGGTGGAAAACAATGAGGTACTACTGTATTTGACTTTACATACCATGTATGCCTGACTCTACTTGGTGTTACCAGTGCTAATGAGGAGCAGTGCCCCTGAAACAGAAATGCAGACCTGAGACATGCAGCCGCACTGCATGGCTCCTTGACAGCCTCTTCTCCAAGTTAGTTTTCATCTGCTGCGGATGCCAAAAATAATTCGACTTGGCCCAGCTCTGTGGTGCTGTGAGTCTTCCTGAAACTTGAAACGTTTTAATGGGATGGCTGTACCTGCATCCGCGTCACTGACAGTCTTGAACATGAGTAAGAAGGTACATGTGGAATGAAATCACAGCTGCCTAGCAGCAGAGACACGATTATGCTCATCAACAATGAAGATGAATTACTGTCAATTTTAGGTAAGATCTGCATGTCTAAACTTGGTCAGACTAAAAGTTACCCATGGTGAATGGGCAAAGTGTCCATTTGCTCATGTTGCTCATTGGGAATCTCTTCTCTGGCCCCAGCATCATGCTGATGGGAGAAGCTATCCTTAGGTTACCTGTATGCAGCTGTGCAGGAAGCGATCAACCGGCAGTCTCACTTCAGGGAGGTCTCTGAGGCAGGCAAGAGGAGGTAGATGTAGATATCAATCTAAAATTTTATAAAAAAATACATGTGGATTTTAGTGGGGAAGAAGAGTCAAAATCATTGGCTATTTTTGAAGAATTTAGATTCATCGAATCTGCTTTAGATCAGAACTACATCTGATTAAATGTGATTGATTCTATATCCAAATCTATGCCTTGGAAATTTCGTTAGAGTCATCTATACAGAAATTGAGAGATCT
>JAVJGG010000029.1:24592629-24607092 GCA_035590195.1 Aviceda cuculoides
TGTGGCTGGCCCATCCCTGGAAGTGTTCAAGGCCAGGTTGGATGGGGCTTTGAGTAACCTGGTCTAGTGGAAGGTGTTCTTGCCTATGGCAAGGGGGTTGGAACTAGATGATTTTTAAGGTCCTTCCAACCCAAACCATTCGATTCTGTTATTAGTTTTTTGTACATCTCAGGAGAAAGATAACACTATTGGTCCATGAATAATTAATTTTGCAGTCAATCAGGGTAAAATCCATTACGCACAAATTTCAGAAGTCTCTGTGTCCTTTTAGAATTGTCGGTGGAAACGATTGCTCTGGCCTATATTTGAAACAAATGACTGAGCAGCAAAACCACTGAAGCTTTGTGTCCTCCACAGCTGCACCTGGTGATACAGTCCCTAGGTGCATTGCCTGAACTCCAAGAAAGGTTGTAGCCCTTCCCTAGACAGGACATGCATAGGTCTCCTCCCTTCTTCTTGACTGCTCCATGCAACCTGCAGGAAACAAAAACTTTGAGACTACTTTTTTAGCAAATTTGGCCAATAGATTCAAACATGCCTAGAAGGGGCCGACTGCCAGATACATGGACATATAGATTTGCAGAAGAACATTTTGTTTTGGTAAACAAAACAACTTGACTTCTCAGGCCTTAAAGATCAAAATGGCCATTATAAAGAATGGAAAAATATGAGCCAGTCTACATGAAATTTCATGATTGCAGAAATGTTTCTATCTCTTATAAGGTGATAAAGATACTATTTCTGTGGGCTTACTGTTTTGCTAAAATTTATGAATTCAAATTGTAATAGTATAATTTCTGTAGATATGAGCTGAAGACAAAGCATGAGATAATGCATTTAATCGATGGCATCTAATAAAGAGTAAGCTTGGTTTAGTTAGTGATTCTTGTTTGAAACTGCTAAGTTCTGGTTCTTTGTTATTGAGATTTTTAAATCACTCTCATTTTCCCCCTGCTTGGTTCTCTTGTAAGGAATTAAAAATAATGAGATTCTTCAGAAGAGACTCTGATAATAGGCAGATATTTCTAGGTCAGTGTTTCAGGAGCTGACATTTTCCAATACATGGGTTTTTTCATAATAAAAAATAATAAAATCAAGGCAAATTCTCAGCTGAGGCACATAATGCAGCAATATGAAAGAGAATATGTGATAGAAATGATTCATTTCTTGTGAAGGTCACCTATTTTTTACTTCTTCATAAGTTTTTTTCTCCTAACTATTTGCTTCTGCATAAGGTCATCAAGAAAGAAGAATGAATAAAAGTAGTCACACTCTCCCCTATTACAAGTGATTACAGGCTGCTATTTGACCCTCCAATCTGGCAGACCACCACTTTTATAGCTTTTTACTCATGACATTGGTGTGGGAGGTTTCTAAGGCCATAGCTGAATGTGTCTGAGCAGCTGTTCTGCTAGGGATCACTGATGATCTTTGTGTGAAAAAGGTGATTCACTAGAAGATTAAGTGTATATTTGCTCTACATACAAGCCACATAACTGACATATATTCCTTTGTTTATTCTGGCAGAGCTATGAAGAGATACAGATGGGTTTCACCTCAGATACTTCAGTGTCTCCCAGGGTCTTGCCCTGTGTAACATAGCCCTCAGATTGACATTGATATTAGTCTTGGATGACAAAATTATTAAGCCTATGAGTAGATCCCAATGGTTTCAAGCCACTAAGGTACTTCATGACCTTTGGCAGGTTCTTCTTTTGACTGGAACCTGGAACACAGAAATTTGTCCCAGGAGGAGACATGTAGAGTCATGCCAATGCTTGGCCCAGGGAATGACTTATGGTAAGCAGTCACTGAGCATAATGAACACAGCATCTCTGGGAACTGGGACATGGGTCTCCTCAAATCCATGTGAAATTCCCAACTGTCCTGGTAAGGGAGTTAAGTTTTGGGGGTTTTTTTTTTCCCTCTCTCTCTAGGTTTCTGAATACTGCAAATTTTTCTTCAGGAACTCAGCAGCTTCAGTTCACGGAAGACAAGGAATCTCCCAGGACCTAGTTATTATCATATTAACCTTTAAGTCTGAATGCCCTCTGGCTAGACAACTACGAGATCTCATACATGCATAGGGTCCCAGCAATCCTTTTAAAGAACAATGGCAAAATCTGCATTTGGAGAAGGTTTTGTTCTGCACTTTGTATTAGGTTTGCTGAAAAAAATGCTTACTATGTGGCTTCTTCCTGGGTCTAGCAAAAAATATAGCAAAATTTTGAGCCTAGGGTATGTATATTCATTTGTACACTGTTGAAATTTTAAGTGCTGGGGTAACTGTCAGTCCAGATATAAAGGCCTCTCTGTTTGCTCAGCAGAATTCTTTTTATTTAAATTTTGTACTTGGGCATCTCTATTTGACTAATTTTTGCTTGGTGTTTAGTTATAAAAAACAAATACATGAGAAGAAAATTTATCTTTGATCTGATAGCAAATAATCTCTCCTTACACGCTAGATTTGCAATTGTATTTGTTTCAAGCTGCTACAAGCTCTTAGTTAATGGATCTTATGTTCTATATGTCTAGGTGAGATGTGCATTTATAATTGCATCATGAATAAAATCTAGATATTAGCACCTGATTGCTTAGTGGACTATAATCCCTGTCTCCTGAGCACAGCCCAAGTGAAAGCCTTTAAGCACAATAACTATTTCAGGGTTTCTAGGAGTGTTCTCCTTCTCCACTCTCCAGTGGTGAGCTCTGAATGTGCAATGAATTTCAAGCATATCCATCCTGTGATCCCTTGTCTAAAATGGTTTCTCTGTAACAATAACACAAACAGTTGATAGTTTCACCTGTAGAAACACTGGGGTTTAGCTCCTCTGTTCCTAGGTTCTTCAGGGGTGCACTACATGATGTGGTTTTCCATAGTAACTAGGGAATGTGGATTCACTTTCTTGTTACCAGCTATACCAGAACTGTCTCAGTTCTGATATATTTCATCCTTCTGCATTCAAAAAGGTAGGGAGGACACAGGAATTGGCATACTATTCTGAAAAAGGTTACTTTTATGTCTGCATATAAATTCTGTGCCTCCTAATAGATGTTGCACTGAAGATTACTAGATATATTCCCTCTGACAGAAAATAGGGATACTGGCAAGTTCTAGAAATAGATTTGTATTTATGATCATTTCTTAAGTTTAGAAAAGTTGTTTTTCTATTAATCTCAGTAAGCATCATGGTCTTAAGCCTGTTTTGACAAATCAATTGGTGCTAAGGATTGTAAAGGAGTGATAGCCTTCCTTGCACTCCTAGTCTTGAAGTTTCATCCCAGTTCTTTGTATCTCTCATTTTCTATTTTCTTCCTTTGAGCTGTTTCAATGTGACTCTGTATCCCCTTCTGACTACAACTGAAGGTCAGTGTCTTTTAAACTTAAGCTTTGCCTTGGGAGAGGAAAGTCACCAATCTGCTGGAATTTCACAGTGAGTGAGTCTGGAGTTGATAAAAACAAACAAACTTAGGTCAAACTTTCACTCCTGGATTATGCCAAGCAGGCTGTGCCAGAGGACGTTTGTGCAGGCGGCTCAGATCAGGTTTTTCATTCTTGACTGGAGCCTTGAGTTTCAGCAAGTGCACCATTCAAGTGAGTACATATGAGAACATGGCAATAATCACCTAAGGAAAGAGAGAGTATGCACTGTGCATGAGCTCTGCATGCTTTTGTTTTAAAAGAAGCAATTACAAATGAAGCACAACACTTTTTATAGAAAGGCTAGGGATGACTGACACACTCTCTAGTCTTTTTTTTTTCCCTCAGCGTCTTTAAACATTTCTTAGGTTTTATTAAGTGTATATTAAGCATTTCATAAAGTGTATCTTTCAGGAAATGTTTTGCTCAGTTTGCATTCTTTGCTTTCCTGGTAAAGCACCCCAGAGAGACTCATCTATGGGCAGAGGCTGTAGATGAAGTAAAACAGTGGAGAGACATCCATAAGTACCTCAGGGCTCCTCAATACTTGGGCTTCCACCTTTGCGAGTTGCACACAATTACCTCGTCACTAGACTGTGTTTAACTCTAGATCACTCCACCTCATATTGTTCTTATGTATTTCTGCTCCACATGGCCCATTTCACCTCTTCTACCATTAGTGTTCTTTTCTTTTAGAAAATGCTGATGATGCAATGTGCAAAACATGAGAAAGCCAATCTGCACTGCTGGGAGAAGGTGAATTTTCAGATAAGAGATTCCTAGGCAAAAATTGAGGACAAGGGATTAGACAGTTTCTGTAACAATCAGTACCTAAAAATGGATAACGCTCTTTACGGAATACTTATGTATCTCCCTTGCTGTAAGTAATTTATAAGCTTTCTGAAAATAATGTAGAGAAGCTAGCTACATGTTCTTAAAGGTGTGTAGGGACTTGTATATGTTCAGTGTTACTGTGGATGGACCAGAACCATGGGGTGCAAAGGTTCACTGATAGACAGAATACAAAGTTAAGTGCTCCAGAGGACAGGGCTAGGGATAACAGCAGGGGCAACAAGTGCATGGTGCTGATTATATGTTGCTTGCATTCATTTTTTAAAAAAAATCTATGTAGAAATGCATTTATGTGATCACCACATGGAAAAGAATGAGATCAAATAAATGTTTAACTATAATTCAGTCCTTTTTTTTAACCTGGTACTGACATGCACAGTGATTTATGTAGTGCATAGCATAATAAACCCCAGACATAAATTTTCTTCTCAGACACTTATCAACATAGCAATGAGAGATCATGTTATTGCCAGCAGAATTACCACATTGGTATGGCCACATTTATCACCTCACTTCATGTGGGTCACATGGATTGCAATTAAAAAAGTTAATACACATATATAAAACCACAAACATGCATATTAAAGCACATAGGTATTCTCATTGAAATATCTGTATTTTTTAAGATTTCTCTAGTATTTTTTATAATAATTGTATTTACATATTTAAAGTCATAGATATACAGCAAACTGTTGAGCAACAGCTACACCTGCCTTCCTTTCAAATTTATAGATCCTGTATCCTGAGATGGAGGGAGACAGAGAGATTCAAACTCAGATGATTATAACAACATGGAAGTTGCAGGACTGAATTCCCTCGGGTGATCATTAGGGCTCTGTTGTAGCTGGATCAGAAAATGGAGTAGGAGAAAGAAAGGGTAGTAGTTCTCATTTGCCTGCTACATTCTAAACTCCTAAGGAAAAGCCAGCAGAGAAGTAGAGGAGGCTCAGCTCTCTGAGCTGTCTAGAAGGACAATGGTGCAGATGAGATCCAGTGTCCCCTCCTTACACATGGAGACAGAGGGAACCACTGGGCTTATCCTGATGCTGTCTCTGCTAGTCTGAAAACTTGCTTGGCAGCTCCCAGTGGCGTATTAGTAAGTGGTGTGTTACATAGACAACTGGGCAGCACAGCTCAACCATAGCTAAAACATACCTGTGTCATCAACACTGTTTTGGTCACAAATCCAAAGCGTAACACCATACCAGCTGCTATGAAGAAATTAACTCTATCACAGCCAAAACCAGTGCAACAGACTATCTGGATCCCACACTTTGTAATACTTAGTTTCAGAGTTTAGATCAGCAGTGTCAGAGTGTCTGAAGTCAGATTCAAATATCTCCAGAATGAAATACAAATAAATGGTTTAAACTTGCAGCCACCTGTGGTGAGGGTTATCATCCCTTGACTCTGAAGAGAGAACAATTACCAGAAGCTCTTGGCAGTTGTGAAATGCAGGATGGTGTTACTTCATCATCACAGGCTTTGGATAATACTAAATAGTTACAGAGCACTAGAGCAACGGGATCCCCAAAGTGTGTCCCATGCTGTCCTTGCAGCCCCCAAACTCTTCCTGTGCAGCCTGCAAAAGGATGCTGCTGTATGAGAGAAGGAAGAGAGCACCCACAGCCCCAGTGCCAGCGCTCTCCCAAAGCACAAGTCCCCCTTCCTTTTCTCCCTCTGGTGGGGCCTGGGCATACCAGCAGCTCTCAAGTTAGGAGGCTGAGGACATAAAACGGTGGGCCAGCCACAAATAGATGGACTGTCACTTTCTTATGTGTGTAAGACCTAAGGGACACTTCTCTAGAGTGCTAGTTAGCTCAGACAGTCCACTGGAGCGTGGAGTGAGTGAAACTGGTATATCAGTATTTCTGCCTCACCATCACCATGGATGGTTGATGGTTTTGCCCTGGCTGAAACACTGACAAGGGCAGATAAATGAAGCGGTACTCCCCATCCAACTGTCTAGTGCTTTTCCCCAGCTTTCCTCAATTTTCCCAGATCTGCACATGTTTGAGAGCTGTGCCACTGGATTTTGGACAAATAGGTTAAAAAGTGACTGTTGAATATGGCTTTGGTCACTGGCCACAAGCAATTTTGCCCTTGTGCTCATTAAGGCTGTGAAAGAAACCCAGCACGTGATTACCTCATTACTTGAAGGACTGCAGTCCAGCCTCTCAAATGCAAAGTTTTTACTCTATGGGCAAACTTACCTTTGACACCACATACTAGTAAGTGCTTACCTTGCAGCCTCACCACTCATTTAATGGAGGTATTAGTGGAATTCTATTAAACGTGAAGAAGTATTGGCACCTGGGGACAGATAGCTCAACAAATATTCATGAAAGCAGGTAAATGAGGAGCAATGTTAGTAAGAATAATGCTCTTCAGCACATTGCCCTTCTCCTGCCTGGGGTTTAGGGGGTCATTACATATGTTGTGATTGCAGCTGTGTACTTAATTGTAAGATTTTGCTAGTAATTGACAACAGGATTGTCTTCTGCAATAAAAAATTCATCTGATGAATCTGTAAGGTTTATGGAGTCTGTAAAGCTTAAAACAGAACAGAAGTCATCTTGAACTGATGCAAAATTCCCAGGACAACAGAACAAGCCATGGTTATAGTGAAATTTCAACCTACTCTCACTGTATTTTTAATACATACACAAAAGTGAATACTGTGTATTCTATGATAATAATTTACTTTTAGAGATACCTAGAGTAACCGATTGGCCAGGAGCACTGCAATGTACTGATAACGCATTATCTTTAAGCAGCACTTTGCATCCCAATGATGCCAATGTTCTTTTCAGTTAAATACTTGGCTATTTCAGTTTGAGTGATTTCAGACGATCTACACTTACATACATGGGTGAAGGATGCAATGATTTCTTTTTTCATGGGCACTGACATTCAGCCATAGATGAACGGCTGTATATTAGCTCACAACACTGCTTCATGTGAATTCAGATAATCCTTATCTGACCAAAACCTGGAGGAAAATTAAATAGACCTGAATCATAAACTGAGAGGCTTGGGCATATATGAAGCTGCCTGGGACCAGTTAGTAGCACTGTTACTGATTCACATATTGGAGCATATTAGACAATTATTTACCTCTTGATTTTTCCCCATTAAATCTGTCCAAGAACAGATTTTTTGTGTACAGATCTGTTATTGCACCACTTTGACCCCTAATCATTACCAGTTCCAGCACCAAACACTTCAGGGTGGCAGTGAGATATCCCGCATGTAGTTTCTTTGCATATCACAGTCCTGATATTCCTCCCACATGTGTCAGAAATGTCACAAGAGGTCAGGTAAAAAAAAAAAAGTGATTCAGAACCTTGTGATTAATCTTCAAACATTTTTCTAGGATGGGGCAGCTAGCTTGGGTCAGTTATTAATTACTCACATCTGTTTCTGCCATAGGTGGGGCTGGCAGAGCTCCCCAACACTTGGATCCAGAAGGCAACTTTCATGGGTGCTTGGCTCTGGTGTTTTGGTTGGGTTTATGCCATCTCTTGTTTCTCTAATAGAAAGTTGTTGCATTTCAAAACAGGAAACTCTATCTGCAGTATGGGAAACTGAATTGTAGCTAACTTTGTTCTTTCTCTTATCCATGCTCAGGGAGGAAATTGCCATTCAAAAAGTACCGTCAAAGACCTATAAAGATGCAGATAGGCTGTTTGTTTCTCTCTGAGTCCTTGCCACTAAAAAGGTAGTAACAACAGAAGAAAAGCAGTTGGTCCTTCCATGAGCCCCATGAAGGTGGAGTTATTTCTGTGCAAGTAGCCAATTGGAACCCATATTGCCCTAGGGGTATGTGGCCAGGCAGGTCCGTGGAGTGACTCCAGTTAATCACTTCAGGAAACTCCGGATCAGGCCTGAGGGCTGTGCACAACTTCCCTGATGATCCCAGTTTTTCACAGCTCTCAGCATGGCCCCAGTGCTCCTACAGATCTGCTGGTGGGTTCACAGTGTGCAGCAGGCTTCTGCAAAGCCCCAAACAGAGGCTGGGCTATCTCCTGCAGGAAGGCATGGGACTCCCAAACAGTGGCTGGAGGAGCCAAGCAGACTGCTGCAGGACAACGTAAGGCTATCTAAGGGATGTCATTGCAAAAGCTTAGACATTTGCACTTTGAATAGCCAGTTCCCCAGCAGAATACAGATCCCATTCTGTGATAGCATGCATAATTTGGTGACTCACTTGTACCAACTGCTCATTAATTTGTCTAAATATTTTCCACTTTCTGCACTCCCAACCTCTCCAGCTCCTCTCACTTGCATACACATCTACCCAGACCCATTCCCACAGAGGCAGGCATGAGGCTGCTGTGAGCTGGGGAGGCTAGCGGTGTGGAGAAGGTGGCCATGACCAGGTGGCAGAGTGGGACAACCTTTCCCTTGCCCCAGGGAGGCAGTGGTGTCTGGGACAGGGGGCCAAGAAACCAGAAGGAGGTGACACACTGGGATTACCTGGGACCTCAGCAGTGTGATGGGTGTGGAGGTGTGCTCCCTCCACCCTGCAACCAGACCCGTATTTCCCATAATCCTGATCAAGCGATAACCACCAGTGGCGATCATAATGGATGTGTCTGGTTGTGATGGCTACATCTGTCTCAAAGTGGATTTGGAGGAGACAAATAACAATACAATAGCCATGGGCTAATTTGAACAATGTGCCCACCTAACCACAGTGCTGGTCAATGTCAGACTCAGGCCAAATTTGGAAGAAGCTAACATCTGTAGTCAGTATGCAAATATGACTATGAGTGAATTATCTTGCTCCATAAATAGCGGACAGCCCAGGGCTTGTTGAGCTCTGCTGCAGGGCACTGGGCTGCACGCCGGGATCTCCCCATGAGTAGGAATGCCTCTCAAGGTTGAGACATTCCTTGCCACAACAGACTCTTGGTAAGTGATTAATAGCATACTAAACTTTGAAATCTTAGCTAAGTGATATAAAGGATTGATTGTGCATATATAATCCTTTAGACATAAGCTGTTGAGCAAGTCTGGGACTAGGAGTGGATCCAGATGCACCTACCCTCCCCTCCGAGGAGTTTAGAGCGCAAGGGGGTCCTTTCTGAACCTCATGACTCAACGTGAGGGTCTCCCTGACAGTTTTGTCTGACCCTGTCCCCTATGCAGTAAATATCAAGTGAACCTTGCCATTGAATGTTTTTAAACCACTGTCACATTTACAATCAAATTTTGTTAAATTTCTGTTTTATATCAATAAACATTTGCTACTTATCTCTTATGAGTGAAGTGTGTCACTCCAGCCACCACACTGGTGCATCACGAAAAAAAACCCTAATATTGCGGGGGTAGTATCACATCAACAAATCTGTTAAAAAAAACCCCAAACCCTAAACAGTTCATTATCATACTATGGAACTGCAGAAAGACTCCACAGCACTAACTCCAGCTGAAGCTAAAGAAACCAGTAACTCTAGTGGAGATCAGCTGGGAAAAAGACCTTATGCAAACATATGATGAAGAGGGAATCTGACAGCTTATTATTTTGCTCTGGGGTTTCAGGAAATCTACCTAATGTGCCTGACATTTAGAACACGCAAAACAAGAGATTTCAGATAAAACAGCAAAATGCAATCAGTGAACTTCAGCCATTTGTCAAAACGTCAAAGTTGCTTTTTAACAAATTCATTGATTCTGCAGCATTTTTATGGCCCTTCCAGTGGCCTAATATCTATACCTGGTGTTTTTTTTTCTGGTGTATATCAGGGAAAGGATGAGGAAAACTGTACTTTTGTCACAGGGCTCACAAGGTTTTGAATATTGTGATCCCAAGTCAAAAAGCATTAATGGTCATGAGTTATCTCACTGAACTCAGAAACGTATTTCGCATATCTAACATATGTCTGAATACTCTGATTGAATGTCAGAGCATGCGCCCCCTGGCAGCCCTTAATCTGATCCAGCCTGGGACAGGGGTCACAATATGACACTCTCAGAGCTATCCTGGCAACCCTGTGGGTCACTGTCCACTCATTGCTTTCAAAATTCTACCTAAATACCCAGCTACAAGACTGTGAGATACACTCACAAATGCCCCTCAAGCCATATTGCTTTTCCTTGGTCACTGTTCCAGAATTCATTGTCAGGAGACAGAATTTGAGGATCGAGAGTTTTCAAAGATTTATTAAACAACCTGGAAAAAACCTCAACCAAGCTAGATAATAAAAACATTTAGAAGTAGATTTCAGAAAAAAATACTGCCTTGCTAGAAGAACAACACTTCCAAACTGCTTTTAGATACAGGATCCATGCCGGCCAATCAGATCGTGTTTGATAATTTGGAGAATAAAATTGTTTTGTGATCCTTTAACGTGAATATCTTATACACAGAGAAATGACCTACACTCTCATGCCTGCTCTCACTCCAAGCTGTCAAAGTGCTACAGTAGAAATAAAACAAATGCCACATTTCCTTTTTTGTCTGGCTTTAAGAAAAGTATACCAAGATCCCAAATAAATCCTCACTGTGTAATTTTCTTAAAATAACCTTAGTGAGAAAATAGTTTAGCACATGAAAAATCCTTCTTCCATCACAGATTAGCTTACAGGCCCTGATAAAGAGACTGGAGACTTTCCTTTTATCTGATGGAAAATCCTTCTTCATTAGTATTCTTATTATAAATCTTATTTGTTGGTATTTCCTCTCTTTTTTATGTTGAAAAATGCTGGTGCGTGAAGGAATCATACTATCTTTGGTGTGACATTATTAACCTAGACTTTGGGAAGCTGCAGTTTGGTGATTGAGCCATCTCTCATCTGTTCATGGAGCTGATGAACCAGCCAGCAAAGCCTCCTGCCATGGGCAGGATGCCTTTTGCAACCACTGCACCCCCAGTACAAGGCAGAGGACAAGCAGCACAGGCCCCAGTGCTTCGCACCCAAAGTGTTGAATGATGGGCTTTTTTCCTGTCGCACATGGGTGGGTCTGAGGCCAGTGCGGGCGGCCTCGGAGTGGCAGAAGTGCTCCTCCCAGTGGCCGGTGGGCAGGTGCCCCATGATGCCCTTTATCATCCCATCTTGGTCTTGTATGAATGAAATCTGCTGGCAAGAGCAGCAGGGCATGGAGACCTTACCTCTCCTCACCCCTGCCAAAAAGGTGCCTAGGCCACGTCATGCCCCTGGTAGCCCAGGAGTCACGGCTTAGCTGGGAAATCCAGCCAATAAAACTAAATTGGCACCTACAGCGGTAAGAGTCAGAAAGCACTGACAGAACCATAAAGGCAGGAATAAGTGTGATCTTGTTGCCCTTTCAATTTTAATTGCTGATCCCTGAAAGCTCCTTTTGTCTCTCTCTCCTCCTCATTCCTGGTTTACTTTCACTCTCCTCTTCACAGGTCTGTTCCTCTTTCTGTTTCGGTGGGTTTCATCTTCCCAGGAAAAGCCCACAGACCTTTGCATTCAACAGTATTATTGGATAGGCAAAGCCATGCTAAACTCGAATCAGTTTGTATTTTAATCAAAGCTAGCTCATTTTACCTTCTTTCCGCTGACAAGGTCTTCAGTTGTCTAAGGCACATGAGGGAGTCTGCCACACTTTCCACAGTGACCGGAGGCAAAGCTACAGGCCCCTAAAATGAAAATGTAGAAGTTAACAGGTGGCAAGGGACTCCCTGGAGTAGTAATCTACTGCTTGCCAAATTTCTACCTTAGCTCTTAAAAGCAGATCACTTGGATTGGTTTGCATTATCCCCATTTCACACAGTCCCCTGCCCCAAAATAGACTTCATGAAGCTCTGATGAAGCTGAACAGCCCTACTGTTAACTTTTGCAGAGCTCCAGACTGATGACCTTGCTTGCCCTTTCGTCACAGGATTTTAGTCCACCCCAGGAAAGAAGTCCTTTCTTAAAAGACACAAATGCATAGAACCTTCTCTGAAGAGGATCATCTGTTTCTCGCCTGTGTTAGTAACATGACACTCTTACTTCCCAGTCCACACTTGTCTGCTCTGTTTCTGTTCCAGAGGCACAAGTTCAGGGCATTCAGAACTACCTGAGAAAAAATCTTTCCCTTTTTTTCTTATTATGTGTCATTCAGGGGAAAAAAACACAAGAGATCTAATGCCAGGAAGAGACATGGCAGCTACTTGGAGTCTGTTTCTGTTCGGTTCTGTGTCTATAGTGGAGAGAGTTATGCCTCAGCATAAGAATTTCCAGCTGAGAGAAGGAAAACGACTGCTTATGCAAAAACAAGCACCTGCCTGCTTTTTGCTGTTCACTTTATAGTGACATCATAGTACAGTAGTATATTTCATTCCTGCTCCCAGTGAGGGGAAGACCCTATACATTTCAGCCTCAGCTTTACACCAGAAACTATACCATTATGAACAAGATGTTGTCACAGTGTTTGTGGACCTGACACACCTCTCCTATTTCTGTTTCCACCAACGTATCTCCTCCTGCTCCTTGGAGGAGGATGAGCAAAGAGGGTGCTGCATCCAGAATTGTTTCTGCCTGATGCTCTGGATCTGCTTCTCCTGCATGGGCATTTTGCTTTTCCAAGCGCAGCTCTAGATAGCAAAAGCACATACTTGTGAAGTGAATTGTTGGAACTGAAAAACAACTAAAGCAAAACCCACCTGAAGCCCTATACCAGTTCTCTTCTTTTTCCTTTGATGCCCTGTTTTCTGCCATGTCTGCTGTGCTGAATGGTAATGATTTGGAAAAGGACATCTCAGTCGGCAGGTTTCCGAATTCAGTCAGGGCCCTCAGGCTTGAGCTCATCCTGAATAGGAAACCATTCATGCCCTGGAAGGCAGTGACCAAACCAGAGACCATGAGACAAGCGCGGCTGACAGAACAACACTCTATGCCCAGCCCCACCAGAAGCAACGTCAAGGTAGGAGCATCACTCTCAAAACATCTGCTTGATGTGCAAGTGAAGGACAGATGCAGGAGAGCCACCACGACATTTTCTTTGCGAATCCTACCACTCTGAAGGCTTGGGAAGCCTTTCAGTAGGAAAGCAGCTCTGTCAAGTCTTGAGCACTCAGCAGCTCTATTTGCACAGATGACTGCCAGGAACACACTAAGGAACAGGACCAGAAGCCCCAGCCTGTGACAATCCTCTGTCCATCTTCATAGGTGCAGAGCTGTTGATGGGTGCTGCTGATTCCTTAGCTGGGGGCCTGGAAAGGCCACACAACTCCTCCCCAAAGATTTCTCTGCAGTTCTGGATGAGAAACTCCACCAGGCCTGTCACCTGCACACATCAAGCCATGGATTTCAGCCTAGGTGGCTGAAAACATATCAAACAGCCTTTCCATTTCTGACACTTGCTTTTGCATAGAATGCTGCAGCTATGGAGCTGCCCTTTCAGGCAGGTGTTCCACAAGCTGACAGCCTCTGAAAGAAGAAAAAGGAGGGTAATTGTTGTGGGCAATTCCCTTCTGAGGGGGACAAAGGGCCCTATATGCAGACCTGACCCATCCCACAGGGAAGTCTGCTGCCTCCCTGCAGTCCAGGTAAAAGACATTACTAGGAAACTCCCCAGTCTGGTTCAGCCCTCTGATTATTACCCGCTGTTGGTTGTGCAGATTGGCAGTGATGAGATTGCAGAGAGAAATCCAAAAGCAATCAAAAGGGACTTCAGGGCATTGGAGTGATTAGTGGAAGGATTGGAAGCACAGGCAGTGTTTCCCCAGTCCCTTCAGTGTCAGGGAAATATACTGAAAGGAACACGAAAACACTCCTGATTAACACATGGCTCAGAGGCTGGTGCCATCGGTGGAATTTTGGGTTTTTTGATTATGGGGAGGTTTCCATGGCACCGGGCCTGCTGGCAACAGGTGGAGTCCAGCTATCTCAAAGCGGGAAAAGGATTCTCACTCATGAGTTGGCAGGGCTCATAGAAAGGGTTTTAAATAAGGTTCAAAGGGGGAAGGGGATAAAACCAGGCTCACCAGAGATGAGCCTGGGGGCAGCATGCCAATGTTGGGGGTGGATTCAATAGCCCAGCTCCAGTGCATCTATGCCAGTGCACGCAGCCTGGGCAATAAACAGGAGGAACTGGAAACCATTGTGCAGCAGGATAGCTATGACTTAGTTGCTATCACAGAAACATGGTGGGAAGACTCCCATGACTGGAGTGCTGCAATGGATGGCTATAAGCTCTTCAGAAGGGATAGGCAAGGAAGGAGAGGTGGTGG
>JAVJGG010000029.1:24616753-24644101 GCA_035590195.1 Aviceda cuculoides
CTACAGGCTTGGGGAAGAGTGGCTGGAAAGCTGCCCGGCAGAGAAGGACCTGGGGGTGCTGGTCGACAGCCGGCTGAATATGAGCCAGCAGTGTGCCTAGGTGGCCAAGAAGGCCAACAGCATCCTGGCCTGTATCAGAAATAGTGTGGCCAGCAGGAGCAGGGAGGTGGTTGTCGCCCTGTTTTGGGCACTGGTGAGGCTGCACCTCGAGTACTGTGTTCAGTTTTGGGCCCCGCACTACAGGAAAGACATTGAGGTGCTGGAGTGTGTCTAGAAAAGGGCAACCAAGTTGGTGAGGGGCCTGGAGCACAAGTCTTACGAGGAGAGGCTGAGGGTACTAGGGTCGTTTAGCCTGGAGAAAAGGAGGCTGAGGGGAGACCTTATTGCTCTCTATAACTACCTGAAAGGAGGCTGTAGTGGGGTGGGTACTGGTCTCTTCTATCAAGTAACTAGTGATAGGACAAGAGCAAATGGCCTCAATTTGTACCAGGGGAGGTTTAGATCGGATATTAGGAAAAACTTCTTTACTGAAAGGGTTGTCAGGTATTGGAACAGGCTGCCCAGGGAAGTGGTGTCACCATCCTTGGAGGTATTCAAAAAACGCATAGACGAGGCACTTCAGGACATGGTTTAGTAGGCATGGCTGTGTTGGGTTGACAGTTGGACTCAATGATCTTAAAGGTCTTTTCCAACCTAAACGATTCTATGATACTACGATTCTAAAGGAAAACAAAGCAAAAAGCCATGCAGGAAAACCACCAGGTGAGCGTTTTTGGACCCTCTCAGGACTGTCTGTTGGGAGTGACTGATGTGCCCTGTGTGAAGGGCAGCAACAGCCCCAGAGCAGCAGAAGTGCCCATTTGGAAGAGAAGGAAAGAAGGTCCTACCTACCTTTCTTCTCAAAACTCACCTGCCAAGTGGCCAAGTGCTCCCTCATTGCTGGATGGGACCAGTGGACACCATTGCTTGGGTCCAACCTGCAAGAAACATGCTGCACTTACCAAGCAGCACTGCAGCAGAAAGGGCCACCAGCAAGCTACATCAGCCACCTGGAAATATCTGAGAGGCAGGGACAACCTAGAGGCCAGTGGCCACTGACAATCCAGTCAGTGACCCAAGATGTGCCCAGCAACCCACGACGCCCACACTTTTGGAGGGTGGGACACGTGACCCTCCAACAGAAGCTCATTCCACTTGCCTGACACAGCAAGAAGTGGGTGAAGCGGAGTGATTCTCACATTTGCTTGGCCCTTGACCAACAACTCCAGGCTCCTGGCATCTAATGTCATTGACTAGGCAAGAGAGAAAAATTGGAAGGTGAGAAGTGAGGCATCTGATGCTCAGCTGGAAAACCAGCAATGCTCAAAGGTGCTCTGGTGTCAGACCTGAGACAAGATAGACTCTTGCAGCATTGTGGCAGCTCAATTCCTCACTAGGAGCTTAATGGAAGACAGTTGGGTCACCCTGGCTCCCTCAGCTCCTTCTGGTCATCTGTGCACAGGGAAAGGACAGAGGAAAAGCTCTGTTAGACTTTTAGATCTAACTTAAAAGTGATCCCAAAACACCCAGATACAACTCAGTAGTCAAGCAGAGAGCAGACCCAGTGGTGAGAACAAGGCTGAGCAGGTGTTGGCTGGACACACATGGCCAAGCAGCTCAGACAGCTCTGCTCAAGAGCTGCCCGCAGCAGTGGGGGCACCTCTCCCCACCTTGGGAGCTGTGCTTCTGTGTATGGTTACACCTGGAGTGTCCCCCACATGTGGGCATTTGCCCCACAGACAGACTGAACTGCCAGGCAGGGCCTACCTAAGGATTATGTCCACCCACAGCTCTTTCACTGCTGGTGAACTGCAGGAAGAGAGGACAAAAACCCATCAGGCTGCACTGCTCCCCAGCCTCTTGGCAGGTGTGGGCTCCTGTGCAGCTCTGCCCCATACAGACAGCCACAGAAGCAGGATGAAGCCTCATGGGGCAGGACAGAGACACTGTCAAAGCCCCGGCTCCCTCTTTCCTTTCAGAGGAGCTGCTTTTGTCCTGCTGTTTGAGTGACAATAAGGCATCACTCTGGCCAGGGGATGGAGAACATGGAATGGTCCCTCCTCCCTCTTGTTCCAGCTGCCTGCATGTCCACCCCTCAGCCCCCACCTGGCAAACCCAGCCACCTTCCATCCTGGCATGCTGCCCACTCCCTGCCCAGGTGCCGCACAGAGGGCAGAGGCAACTCAAAAGATGTCAGGGGCATGTTCAGGAACCTCTCCTGCACCTCACCACCCCCTGACTGGAGCTGCCAGACCCCAGAGAGGACAGGAGGCCATCACCACACTGCACCACCCAGCCTTGCCATGTGACGCGGCACAGAGACACACCAGAAAGTGGCAATGCAGGACCAGATGAGGACAAGGGAGGTGCTGTCCTGAGTGCTGCCTTACTCCTCCTCCTCTTCATCTCTGGCCGCCTCCTTCCTGCTGCTTACCACTCACAGCTTGCCCAGGGCTAAGCGGAGCTGCTGGTGCAAGGTGGTGCCAGGTCTGCAGAGAGGAGCAGCAGGGAGTGACCTTGAGGTGGCCTCCTTGGGGGCCTCTGGGGAGTCCTGCCCGGCAGAGGCCCCCAGGCTCTGGTAGCAGAAAACACCCATGGGCACTGCCTCTTGGGCACAAGCTGGCTGCTAAGAGCCTGGTCACTCACCTCTGCCATATGTCTGCCATTGGCACAGACATTGGTGCATCCCGCACCAAGGTCGGGCTGCTCCCAGGGTGTCCCTGTCCTGGTGTCAGGGCTATGGCTTGGGAAGAAGAAGCTGTGGCCTGAGAGTCTAACTTGGAGATGAGCAATGACTCCCTGAAGAGGAGAAGGTGGCTGTCTCTCATCATGTGGCCCTGGGTCACCCGCATGCCCTCACTGAGCACCAGCTCGGAGCTGCTGTTGGGTAATGCTGAGATGGGCGCACGCTGCTCCATGGGGCCACACTCTCCCTGCAGAGCAGACAGTGGCAAGCACGAAAAACACTGTTGATGGGGGGCCCGGCTGTGCCAGTGTGTCCCTGAGCCACAGGGGAAGCCCATCTGGAGCTGCAGCAGCAGTTCACCTGGCCCATCCTGCTGAGGCCATGGGACACACTCACAGGGCTCAGGACAGTGCCCAGCTGGGCCGAGTAAGACTGGGAAGTGGGGTCCTGGTGCCGGGCAGTGCTGGTCGGTCACAGCCTGCCTTTCCCCAGTGCCACTCTGTGTCAGCTTGGTGCCATCCATGCAGGCACTGCAGTCATGGCTAAGGTCAACAGAGCAACCTTTCTAGCCCCAACAGTTGTGCTGAGGGTCTTATCTTCCAGTGTTCAGTAGGGACAGTCTTCACTTTTCTGTCAGCAATTTAGTGACGAAGCTGTTGCCTGGGTTTCAAATCAGCAGAAATGTGGTTTTGCCATATGCTTAGCAAGGAGGTCCCTAAGCCACTGTGTTTTGTTCACAAGTATGCATGGCTTTCTCTGAATTCTTCATGCCTGTATCTGTGCCATTCACAGTCAGTCCCACTATCTTGCTGCAGGTCTCCCTGTGCCGCTGCCATAAGGATCAGAAGTGCATGTTGTCTCTAGCCAAAGCAGTGGCTCAAATGGAAAGGCTATCTCTTGTTATGGGACAGGGAGAGAGAGGATGAACTCTGGTGACAGAGTCCAGAGATGGAGTTTCCACAGAACTCCTTATGTATCTTTTCTTCTTAACTCCACTGTTTTAACACCAACTTTGTATTCTTCATATAACATCCAGGTAGAAGGTAGTGGTAGGCACTCTTGTGAAAAACTAGAGAGGAGTTTGCCATTGCTGGCTGCAATAGAAACAGCAGCTGCCTCTAGTGAGCAGCTGTCTGCAGAACCCCAGTGTCTAAAACACAGGGTGGGGGGAAACTAAGAAGCAGAGCAGGCCCAAATGGGGAAGCCCTGGGGGCTGCAGACATGTCCTGCCCACTTCTCACCCTTCCTGGGATGCTTTACGTGGTTGGCAGAGAGAACAAAGCAGTCCCTCTGCCTGCTCAAGCCAACTCTGTTGTCTCTTCAGCTCAGAATTTATTAAGCATGGTAAGAAGCCAATGTTTCGCCATATACTTTGCCCCGAAACTATCCTGGAAAGCAATTACTGTAAAATTTGCCTGGAGCACACACTGTCTGTTAGGCTGTCTCATTAAATATGGATGCATAGATTCATGTGATTTCAGTGTTTGATACCAATGTCCATGTAAATGGCAGGGGGCAGGGGAAGAGTAGAGACAAGTTACTGGTCAGAAATCAGGGTTGTACCACTCAGCATGCCGCAGCAGTGACTGTTGCTGATTTCTATGACCTGAGACACCGGGCCATTGTTTGCAAGGCTCCGCACTGGTGAAATACTTCTCCCAAGTAATATCGCCATGGTTGCCCCAGGAAAGCAACCGAGATGTTAGTCCCTGCTCTGACTGCAGATGTGGCACAACCTTCTGGCTGAAAGACAGGATGCATCTCAGTCAGCTGTGGGGGGATAGCAGCAAGAAGGCAGCGTGCAGACTCCTCTAAAAGGAGAGAAGAAACCACAACCTCTGCAGAGATGCTGTCCTCTGCGATGCTTTGTGCTATGTCTGTGACTTTCCCCACATGGTGTGGAAGGGTTTAGAAGCCTGTGTCTGTCCCATAGGTGGGTTATGATGCTATTTCTCCTTTTCTTTGAGGTTCTGGGAGCATGAAAAAGCTCTAGTTGAGTGCAGTTCTCAAGTAAGTCTTTCTGGGCAGTTAAACCTGTGGTCCCAATGTTGGAGCCCTATACTGCCTAATGCAGCCATAAGACCCAGCAACTGGGTCAGTCTGAGACAAGGCACCTCTAGCTGGTCCCCAGCTTTGTCCTGGCCACGTTTCCCTGCCACATTTTGCAGCATGAGCTGCTCTTGCTGGGTAATGTCAGGAGAGGAGCTGACACTAGCATCTTGGGCTGGTCTCTGCTCAAGGCTGGACTGAGTGGTTCCTGTTTCAAAACTTTGCTGTGTCCTGTATTTCAAGCAAGTACATACCATAAATCTACAGTCAGTGTTTACTGACTCCTCCAGGTCTTAATTAGGAAAAAATGTTAGTACCAGATAAAGATGGGTGCTTAACAGGGATTGTGGTCATCAATTAAAAGTGGAGTTTAGGTTGGTGTCTAGAGCTCACCTCCTGGGAGCCTGAACAAGTGTGTCTGTGAGATTTAAGTCATTAGGCTGCAACTCTGGGATTACAGACTACATTGGTTTAATGTGGCATGAAGACAGAACAAGATTGCTCTCCAAGTAGTTTTGGTAATGAGTGTACAATAATCTGTGTTTTTCCAGGCATGTGAAGTGCATTTTTTCAGGTGGCTGCTGAGTGTTTCATTTGGTTTGATATGGACTGCCACAAAGCATAAAGCTGAAGTACAGGAGCATGGTTATCTGTGCACTAGAAACCTTACTTTCACTCACAGAAAGTGTGCTGGAGCTGTGCTGGAGCAGAAAGGGATGTACCTCCAGAGAAGGACAGAGCCAGTACCAAAAGATGTGCTTGACATTTGTGAGATAAGCCCACCCCTTCTTAAATGCCTGTATTTCATTGCTGGCTATTGAGCAAAACTAGATGTATAATGTTGACTAGACACTGACCTTCCATGAAAGTGAAGGGGAGGAATAGGAATCCGGCAACCCAGTTGCTATCAGGTGGTGGTGACTCTCCTCACTACTAAATGCCCAGTGTTTGAAGCACAGCATCTGAGGAGTGCTTGGGTACTATACTAGACATATTGTGTATCTACTGCCGATGCATATGCATGGAAAATTTCACAAAACAGAGCTTCACACTAGGGACGATTCATTCAACTGTCCTTTAGGACAATGCAGAGCACTTCAGACAAAGTTTCATTATAGGTTAATCCCAAGGGGCACTGCCTCTCTCCACAGCCATTGTAGGGATACCAAAATTGTTGACATTTTGTTAAACTCAACTTCTGGCAATTATTTCTCTTATTCAGGTAATTTGTGTCCACTGAAATTTGCAGTACATAAGTGCTCAAAATGTAATTAGTCTGTCTGGCACAGTGGGAGTATGAACTTCCATTTCTTTCAGTTAAAAGACATTTTACAAGGTTTTGTACTATCATATATAAAACTTCTTATATCTCACAATGATTAATGGGTACTGTACAAATAAGCTAAGGTCAGCATTTTTGCCACTTCTTGCTCACATTAGTATGTCATACAAATATGTCTGCTTATTTTTTATGAAAAATGGGTAACAATGGTATCACTTGAGTGCAGATATGATGTGAACTGTAGTCTTTAGGGTAAAGTTAACACAAGCTATTGCACAGCTTGCAATAGAAAGAGCAGCTGCCTCCTTTAGTGAGCAGCTGTCTGCAGAACCCCAGTGTCTAGAACATGGGGTGGGGGGAAACTAAGAAGCAGAGCAGGCCCAAATAGGGCAGCCCCCGAGGGCTCACCTATCTCATTTGAATGTAGAGCTGCCTGGAAGGCATTTCTCCATTTCTTATTCATGGTACTGAAGTTATTTGATATTTGGAAACTTGTCTTTGCATGCCGGTGTGATCTCATCAGCTTCTGGCTGCAAAACACAGATCTGTTTAGAGCCTTATTTCTGACTCAGCTATCTACGTTGCATAGCATCAGCTACAGATTTATCTGTGGCACAGACGAAAGCAGT
Organism: Aviceda cuculoides; assembly: GCA_035590195.1. Lineage (NCBI taxonomy): Eukaryota > Metazoa > Chordata > Aves > Accipitriformes > Accipitridae > Aviceda > Aviceda cuculoides. Next base: position 24,623,439 of record JAVJGG010000029.1, read on the forward strand.
CATTACTGAGTCACTGTTGCCTCAGGGACAAAAATGTCAACATCCTGTCATCTTGCCCACCTTATATATTCATTTTAGTATGAAATTAATTTAGAATACAATAGATAAGTGCTGACTCATTGGTCCAATTTTCTGCAGCATGTTTTCGATCTCAGCTGGAATTTAGGCAGTACTCTTTTTTTCAGTATTATCATTAGTAGGTTTGAAAGACCATTTGTCTGGTAGCTGGCCAGAGCTGTGCATACCGTTTAGAAGAACACTTGGCCTGATACAAAGAGGAAAATGACCACTTTGCTGCATATTTAATAAACGTAGCTGGCACTGTCACATTTATTTGGGGTTTCATTATTTCAGAGACAGTTATCTGTCATTCATATACTCATCTACATGTATCATGGCAACACCATCAATCATGAAGCATAACCCAGCTACAGTAGGTACTTAGGTACTGTACACATGAAATAAATACACAGTCCTTGCCCTCAAAGGACTTACTACCTAACGGCAGGCCCCCAGTGATTTTTAATAGCAGACTTTCTGGTAAGGTTTTAAGTGCTCAGGACTTTGCCTAAAAGAATAACACAATGCCATCCCTGTTGTAGGGCTGGGACACTGGGGCAGATTTTCAGTGCTGTGCAACAGGTGCTCCAAGAAGAATGTCTTTGCACCAGCCAGTCCCTCAGTGCCACGCACTAACCCAATCTGTAGGCTGGCTGTTGCAATTCCACCTCTGTGTGGGGCACTGGTGGCAATGGCAGATGCACGCACCCATGAATACAGAGAAATGTGGCTGCAAGTGGGTAAAGCAGGCATGGATTGCACTGAAAATGCGGCTTGAGAAAAATGTAGCAGGAGTGCTAAGAAAGAGATGCGAAATGCCACCTGTAGCTTCCATCACACCAGCTGGGGAATTTTAAGCTTTCTCATAGAAATGAAATAAACAGGCAGCTCTGTTTACCGCTGCTCCAAGGGGTGAACAAATCACCGTTTTGCTTTCACGTTGTAGTCAATAATACCGGATATATGTGCTACGCTGTCATAGAATAAATCTTCTGTCTCTGCTCACTGTTGAAGTGAAGGACATGCTAGGTAACCCTGCCTTAACCCGTCTTATGCAAGAACAATGTTTCTTTCTTCTCCTATTTCCTTAACTTATGTCTTGGTTGTGGGTGGAAAGAGAGAGCATATACCTAAGACAGTTCCGCCAACTCTAGCTTTGGTTTCTGCGATGTGAGCTCTGATTCGGTCCTTAAGGCATCTGTATGCCAAGGATGTTCTCTAACAGACTTGTGTTCTCTAGGACCTCAGCGAGACTGATCTCACTCTGTGTTTTTTTCCTTGTCCCTGGGAATAGTAGTTATTCTACCACAAACCATGATTTTTTAGGTAGGTGTGATTGGAATTGGTCCATTGGGTCAAACGTTGAGCTAGTGCTAAATGGTGAATTGTCGATGAGAAGCAGCACAGGAGACAGTTGTAATGGGTCTTGAACGTGCAGCATAGCTGCTGATAGTTGAGGAAACTGAAGAGGGTAGAGAAAAGTAGGGGTGTCTTAGAGGTGGTTAAACTACAGTTAAAAACCAAACCAAACCAAAACAAAACAAAACGTTTGCAGCAGCACTCAGCATACAAACAAGTGTGGAGAAACATTTTTGGTCATGGCCAGCGAATTTCCTGCCCACTGATACCACACTCTTAGTGTGAAATGTCACATTTTAAAGAAACTTTGCTCTCTCCTTTTCAGAAGAAAATATTGGATGAAGCGTGTCAAAGATTATGCATTTTTCATCATTTAGTGTCCAGATAAAGAGCACAGTCTTTGCCTTACACAGGGCAGTAAAAGCAGAAGTCCTCCCTATGAAGTGTCGTGGGGATGAGTGCTGGATGTCTCATGGCAGCTCCCACACCCTTCACAAAATGAGTATCTCCAGAGTCTCTGTGCCACTTTTAATTGTGAGTTTTCACCTCTTTTGTAAATGCTATTAGTCTTGGTCAGTGGTTAATAAAGGGCCCCAAAGAACTGGAAAATAATTGCTTCTCATTTTCAGTTATATGTTGTTGGGTTTTTTTTAAATTTTGATAAATGATGCGTGGTAATTTAGTCTTCTAAATTGGCATCCGTTTATAAACATACATAACGGAAGACCTTGAACCACACTGTCCTGCGTGTATTTTTGTATGTGCCCTTGGAAGGGATTCTTCACCAGAACATAACATTGCCATCAGACAGCAGACCCTGCATTTGCATACCATGGCTGTTTCGCGTGGTGAAATTGCGTGTCTTGCCCTGAGCCTGGTACACCACGTTGGAGGTTAAGAGCGCGTTTCCAGGACTGCCTGTGAACTTCCAGCACTGCCAGGAGCATCTACCACACCGCAGTGTGGAGGGGCAGGATTTACACACAAAATTCCTCTTTTCACCTCCACCTGCCATCTCTTTCCAAATGAGAGCAGTGGAGAGAGAGTATCCTGGATCTAACCGAGGGAGTGATTTTGAAGAGGTGTTGTTCTGGTACGTGTAGGTGCATTGACTGAGTAAAAGAGCCTGGTATTTTTTCAGTCGAGCGTCACCTCTCTCTGGCTGGAAATGGCGGCCTGTCCCACACAGGCGGACAGGACGGCTTTGACCAAGTCCTATTCCTCATAGTGTCATTGACAACAATTCGTTTCTACTTGTTTACATGCTGACGTTCTGAATTTCAGAAATATGGGCCTAGCAATTTCTAATGCAGGCATCAGCGAGAGGCAGAATTTGCTACGGATTCAGCCCAAAGCAGAGTCACCCGTGATGGGGCGCTGGGCAGCCCGCACCTCCCACAGAACGAGATGAAACGGAAGGCTGTTCCCCATCATGCCCCGTTTCCATGTTGAGGCCACAGCGCTCAGTGCCAGGGCCTGAGCAGGAGCCCAGCCAGCCAGGGGCCTGTGCCCGTTTGATGGTGGCCCCGCGGCGGGAGGGCCCCAGGCTACCAGGGCCCAGAGAGCCCTTCAGTGCCTGCCCAGGGGCAGCAGTGACCCGGCAGCTGTGGCGGCTCCATCCCTCTCCTCTCCTCTCCTCTCCTCTCCTCGGCTGTGCTGTGCTGGGCTCAGCTTGGCCAGGCTGGGCTGGGCTGGGCTTGGCCAGGCTGGGCTGGGCTGGGCTTGGCTGGGCTGGGCTGGGCTGGGCTGGGCTTGGCTTGGCTCGGCTCAGCTCATCTCTCTGCCCGTGGCCCCTTGCCATCCTTCCGCTGAGGCCGGCCGTTGGGGACGGCGTTGCCTTCCCCTTCGTGCACAGGCAGAGGTAATTTAGGAGTTCCAGTCTGGTTAGTGTGCCTTGCCTGTCACAGCGCTCCTGACACTCTGTAAACAGCACAAGTTGCCGGTTGTAATTGTCTGCTTCATTTACATGGAGAAGTGAATGCAGGAATGGGCAGACTGAAGCATAGGCATCCTTCGTATACCGTGCTTTTATCAGTGCCCATTACATCATGGGTTACCCGATGCCGAACTGCGCCATTTCATGGCAGCTGCAGCAGTGAATGAGCAGGAATGTGTAAAGCCTGGTCTCTGCTGATGTGTGGGCTCTGCCATCTCCCACCAGCCCAGTCTGGGGAGCAGGGCAGGCTCTGGTCACACTGGACTGAGACTCCACTGCAGCACATCCGAGCATACAGGATGAGAAATGTGGGGCGCAGGGAGATGTAATTGGGTTGCGAGCTGAAAGCAGGGAGCAGATTAATGGGGATTTGAACTCACTAAGGAGGGAGTTGCAGGGGATGTGTACAGGCTTTTGCAATGCGTTCATGTTTGATTTAATCTTTCCTCCCTCCTCTGTATGCAAGTTGGATTTAATTGCACAAATGTAGTCCTTTGCCTTCACCTTTCAGAGAAACTTCTCATCACTGTAGAGGTGTTGTCACTAATAAAGCTCCATACAGTCACAAGACACACTGCAATAGAGATGGAACATAAACCACGTTTATATGCACGTCTGAACGGCAGTAATAATGCAGGCAGCACACAGGCAAATGCAGCTGTGCTTGTGCCTTCTGAATATGCTGTGGTTTTAAGCTTCATTGTTTTGGGGGTCTTCTTGGGTCAGCCCTATTGTGCATTTCCCTGTAGCCCTTCAGATGCTCTCTCCTAATCTGTATGCCCTGTGCTATGTACTCTGTATCCAAGTAATTAAATTTCCATTATGAAACCAGAAACAAAACTTATAAACCATGTCATCAGCAGGAGAAAGACTCACCGTTGTTAGATGGCATGGTTTAAAATGTAAAGCCTTAATCAGCAGAAGAGCTATCAAGTCTTTTCTAGTACAGGTCGAAGGGACAAAAATTTATGGACTTGCTATGGTTCTGAAAGTCACACTGTAGGTCCAGTGGGGCCAGGCTTCCAGAGGCAGTGGTCTTGTATGGCATGTTCTGCTGTGTTCCAGGGAGCAAACAAAAGACAGTTTTATCCATCACATTTCCCTAAATCCTTTTATCTAAGTAAGCAAAAAGGAATTAAGATGAATCCCCAAATAGTGGAGGAACGATTTCTATTAGACAGGTCATATTTTCTGTAACTTCAGGAACAATTCTGAGTCAACATCTCCGTTGCCTAATATAGATTGATTTAAACTTGATCTAAATTGAGGAGTGCCCCTGGTAAAGCTATAGGAAGAGCTTCCCTCCCGTTGCTCCCTGGCAGACTCCAGCAGCAGCAGCAGGTGATTACAGAAGCTGTCCTCATGGGACCTTTGCACAGCCAAGGGAGAAATGTTCAGCCTTGCTTTCATTTGTGAGGTCTTGCAGGGCAGGCAGGAGGAAAACCACAGAGAGCCAGACTGCACCCCGGGCTGGCCAAATCACTGCTTTTTTCTGTCATCAGAAGAAAACATTAACATACTGTAAAACTTAAGAGTTGGAGCTCTTTTCTAGAACGATTGTACTTAATGCCTGTTTTTAATATAGCGTGTTTTCTTGTTTATGACATTTTACCCTACACGATGTCTTCCCTACCTCCCCTAAATCTGGGACTTTGTGCCTCAGTGAACTTACTATCACTGTTTCTCCTTTCCTTATTTATGAGAAAAGAAATTATGGTATGTTATTTTTGGGTTATCTGATTTGATGTGGTCTGTACACCAACAGTTTTTGAGAGTGCACCCAATATAGCCTATACTATTCAATAGTTGTTAAAGGTCAGGAAAAAGAGACATGGAATGTAAGAGGTGTCACCACAAGGTGAAGTCTGTGAGTGACTGAATGCAAATACAGGTATGTTTGTATTTACAATGGTCACCTGATACATTATTTTAATTGCATGTTGCTTAGTTTTCAAGTTATTGAGGAAGCCTAGAAAATGGAGCTGCTGTAACTGTGACTAGGTATGTCTTTGCATTTTTTGCATTCTTTGCATTTTATGGAAAAAATACTTTCTTGCTTTTTGTATCTGCATATTGGTTTGTTTGGGGGGGGTTGTTTGTTGGTTTTTTGTTTGGGTTTTTTTTTTCTGTTAGCATCAATTTGTGTTGAATTCTCTTACAGACGTTGTATAATGGAGGTTCCTGTAGATTTATGTTCCAAGGCACTGATGTTTTCTTAACTTTTCATGAAACTCTTATCCTTATGTATTGATATTTATTTCCTTGTAAACTTAAAACTGTACAAGAAAACAAGACACTAAGCAAATAAATAAAGCAAGAGTAGCCAATGAAATAATACAAGCAGAGTAGGACATACTAATAATTTCGAAAGTGAAACAATTATCCCTAAGTTCATGAAACTGAGGTTCAACAAAGGCTTGCAGGCAGCCTGCCTAATAGCAGTTATATAATAGCAATAATTTGTTGCCTGTCTGCAGAGCCCTTTTTTTTTTTTTTGCCCCCGATAAAATGTTTAGCACACCTTGTATAGCGCAGCAGGTGCTTGAGCACGAGCTCATTGTTTCATACCTCCCTTCCCCAAATGCTTGTACAGTAATAATAGACAACTTCTGTGAAAGTAGAAAGCTTGACTCCATTAACACTACAGCTTAGAGAGCTTTCACATTCTTATGGTTCTTCATCTCCCAGATCATTTCTAATTTCAGTCCTCTTCCTTAAAAAATGTAAGATCACCATTTTGGAGCAGAGTGTTCGAAAAAACTTATTAAGCATATTGTTCCTGTTTAGATGCACTCTGATCTCACATGATTGTGGCCTGCTGTTCAGAAACATCCTCTTCTGCTAAATCAGACTTTCCAGAGAATGATCGTGAGATAGTGAGAGAGTTTTGTGCTCCATGCCCTGCATAGGACCTTACTGAAAAGTTGTATGCTCATGAGGTGTATAAGAGACAAACATTTGACTGATGTCCTTAGCCTCACACTGCTGCATGTTGATCTGCTAATGTCATTGATAGAGCAACCTGTAGATACTCGACTGCACCTTGTGTTGCAAAATCATGGCACAATGATGCCTGGAGCTTCTGCTAATGTCATCCTTCCAGGGATGTTCTTTCCATCTACCTACTAGAAATCCAGTACACTTCCACTGTCAATGAGTTTCAGGTTGGGAGTGTTCCTTGATTTGAGAGGGCAAGAATTAATATTAATGATGAACTTCTTTTTTCTTTTCTTTTTTTTTTCTTCTACATTTTTCTTTGAGGAAAAATGAAGATTAACTACCAGTATGGTATGGCTATACAGTTTTCAGAAAACAGAGGAGTGACAGGGGAAATTAATATCCAGTTTGTACAAAGCCTAGAAGACACAGAAATGCAAACAGTCTGCCTGATCCTGGTTACTCCTCTCTCTGTTACATTTAACCTGATAAGTTACAGGAAAAAAGGCAGGTTTCAGTTTTCTAACTCAGATATATTCTCATAAGATTATTTTGCTAATTCAGATCTTATTATCCCATAAGGTACGTCTGCTAACTCAGGCTGCTATCATTGTAGACATATATAGGCTTTGAAATCTTAGTTGTGGGAATAGAGTATGGATGTCACTTAAAAGGAAAAGTGCTTGCAATGTAGACGTCTTTTATTTGAAGAGTTTAGGTGTCCTCCCAAATGATTTAAAAGCTGCATGTACACTGTGGAAAGTGTAAGAGAGAAATGAGGTAGAAATGTACATTTCGTTCTAACAGACCTCTCCAAGAAACACCTAGGAAGACCAAAAGCCAAGCTAAAATGCTTGAAAAATAAGGCATGAATTGATACTATCAGAAATTCATAAATCACAGTGAAGAACAGACCAAGATAAACTGCTGAATGTTTGCAGAAAAAGAGAGACAAAAGAGACGGATGATTTGGATGAATTAGCCACAGAAGGAGAGTCAAAGTGGGAAAGGAAAAAGAGGCATTCTTAAGGGAGAGAGATAACAGTGTAATGAAGAATTTGGAGAAAGGAAAATGTCTGCTCCAAAATTGGCCCTTCTAGATTGTAGAATGAGAATAAAACACATCAGGAGTTCAGAAAGATTGACTCAAGACTGGGACCAAGACAGAGTCTGAGACGCTTCAGAAGAAATGTGGATATTTTGGGGGGGAAATAGTGTTTACTGGAGTAACCATAATTTATAAGTAGAAGAAACTTGGACTGAAGGACAATACTCACAGAAAATGTGAAATACTAATACCAGCATGTATTATGAGAAAGCTGATAGTTCATGAATCCTAGAAATTAAAGTAGGAGCCAGTTAGGAGTAAAAGGTAGTAAATGTTATATTATGTGTCTGTGCTATTACCTTAATTATCCTGACTTTTATATTAAGGACACTTAAGCTAAAAACCCTGCTCATCCCCTGTATAAATATTAACACAAAATAGAAGATGTCTCTGATCAATACCACATCCACAAGCTATTACATGCCTTGTAATCAAACAAAATATTTAGTTTGTTTCAGAGCTAAATGCCATGCAGTAAAGTTTATCTAGCATTTTACTAACACTAAAGGATACCCTGTCATTTCTTATCTGTCTTCTTAGGAAAAAATAATTCCTTTTTCATTAGGACATTGCAGTCATGTGCTGCTGCCATTATATAAACTCTTCCTGGTATGTAATGATGGATAAATACAGCATAGCATTTATATAGGTTTGATGCTGGCATGGAATTCTTAATAGGCAGGCTGTAGAACAAGTAGAGCAGATAGACTTTGATAATACAAATTCTTTTCCTGAGTTCTGTCTCAGTTATGACTAAACCTAAGGCTGTCAAGGTAAGTTAGGGTCACTTTTCCTAACTCTTCCAAGCAAAAGGACACAAATTTATATGAAATGTCTACACTGAAGTAATTGAATAAAACCTACTTTTCAAGTGCTAACAACATTCAGTGCCTAGAATTTTAATGAAGACAAGATATGATTATCCCATGTACCTAATTCTGAGCTACCCACACCCACTACCTTATTCTTGTGTAAGGTAGAGTCAAACACAGAACTGGGAGGGATTTAAGGCTGATGTTGGTGGTTGTTCTCCTGGAAGGGAGATGGGTGAGTCTTTCAGAGAAAATTCAGTTTGGTTATCAGCTAAGGGAGTTTATTGGCAAAAACTATACAGATAATGCATAAAAATATGTTCAGGCAGAAAGTTTAGAGAATGTTGAATTAAGCCTCATTTAAATTTAGGTTTTTTCTGATAAAATTATTTTAAGAGGTATTCTTAAAACACCTTGTATATAGGCTTTGAAATGTCACTGTATGTTTTTGCCCTTAATACAGTATAGAGCATACTTTCATTACATAATAGACATAATAAAAAAATCCCTGGATTCTGAACTTAGCACTATTGTAATTCTTTGCTAAGCACAATTACAGATTCTTCTACAAGTCATGATAAAGACAGTTCACTATTTGTGTAGGTCTGATGCTGCCACTGGAGTATTATTGTAACTGGGCAAATTATACAATTTGACAAAATAGTAATTTGTTAGTGAAGCACCATATAGTTACTGTCCAGAGTGTCTTTCAGTTTAGTAGTAGCTTCTTGAGTCTGGAATAGCTTAACTACACAGTGGATCCTGGGTAGCCTTTTCCCTAGGACCCTTACTATGGGGAAATGTCAGACTGGTTGTACATCACTTGTAAAGAATAACCATGAAGCAGAGAGGCTGAGTTAACAAGGACAGTGAGTGTACAAATGACCATGCAGGTCTTTATGCAGTAAACATCCTGTATTGCACAATGTGCAATGGTGTTCAGAGCTCTTCTGTTTACAGCTGTTGTTTCTGCTGATGCTGTTGATCAGTCCTTTGTCTTGTGTGCTTTCCAGTCCAAAAGCAAGCTGTTCCTGCTCAGAGGAGCTTTTGCATCATCCTAGTCTCTGTTACTCTGTGCAGCAAATAATTGATATGAATTGATGTTAACTGCACCTAGTCAAATGTGTTTCGGGATAGAGATGGCTATACTTTGGCGTATAAATTCCTTGCAATCTGCGAGCAATTCAAGCACAGCTTCCACGCTAGAAGGGTGTGTCATTTGACTGACAATGTGTCTGCACTAGCACAAGATCTCACGAGCAGCCCCTAGCCCTAGCTGTGGGAAGAAGTGAGCTAGTACAAGCTGAAGAATCCAGCTACTCACACCAGCACTTGGTGTGCATGCAGCAAGCACAGCCTGGCCCTGTCCACAGTGAGGAGCTGCTGTCACACATGAACTATCCCTCAGCGTTTCAAAGGATCTGGTACATGTCTCATGACCGGTCAAATGAAGCTTTGGATTGTGGCTCACAGGTCCTTGGAGCTCCTTCGTATCAGCTACAGATCTTTTCACATTCTTACTCTCCCTAACAAGAGCTGCTTAGTCCTTCAAGTGTCAAAATGGGTTATGTGTTTTGCCTGTCATGGTGCAAATATTACCAATAATGTCTTGATGACAATGCAGTCAGTATGCTGCAAGACTTCATTATAGATCAGCTTGTTATATCACCTTGTAAATCAGCCCATTTTGGTAGTGAAAAAGGTTATCTTCTGTTAAATAGCCAGGTTTCATACTTGTCTGGCAGAGAGGCAGGTACAATAGTCTGGTACAGCTTTAGTCTAGTAAGGAGCTCGATCCTGGGTTGATCATATGTTCACTGTGAGAGTTTGCCAAAAATGATGGTTCTTCCCTTTTGCAAGAGATTGCCTGTGTGTCCCTAAAGACATTGTCATTCAAGGTGCTTGTATATTAAGTGAACTCATTAATGACTTAAAATTCAGTTCTATTGATGGATAAAAAAAGAAAGGTACACTGTTTTCCAGAACTTTCTGAGAAACAATCTTAGCGATTTGTTCAGAGGTGTTCCAAAGCAAGTATAGGTGTTCCAAAGCAAATATAGGTGTAAAATTTTGCTCTGAGTAGGCCATCAGTAAGTAAATCACTAGCATGATCAGTTCCTATTAATCCCTCTACAAAGCTGTATGAAGAAAACAAACTTTTGCAGTCTCAGTTGAGTCTGAGGCACTTTTTTGTACGTTACAGATCATCATGCCTCATGTCCTAAGCAGGACAAGCAGGACATGGTCTAAGATGCATCCTCTTTTGACATTCCTTGTAACAACAAAGTCCTTGAAAAGGCTTGACTGACATTTACTCTACCTTGCATCTCATCATGGAGATGTTTCAAAATTAATAGCTGCTCCTGGACAAGAGAGACTTCCCAGGAATCTTCAGTCTGGGTTTCTGATTGCATCAGAGGTTTTAATAAGCTCATAGAAGCTATGTAAAAGTCTAGGTTTTACTTCTTCCTTTTCCTGCCTTTGTATAGTGATAAATGCTATGGAAATCATTGCATTGTATGACTTTGCAGTCAACCTCACTAGCTATTTTTATTTAGTGCAGCAGCTATGTCAGTTGCCCTTCAGCATTACTTTGCATTCTGGAAGGCGGTTTTATAATTTTCTCCTCTGTGTACAGAAATTTGAAATAGTAGCTGTAACTGACTGCCATAATGCTTGTTTCTGACCACAGCAAGGAAGGATTCAGCAGATGCAGCATGCAATGTCTCCTAGGAAAACAAGCCATTTCAAATTCTTTCCCATTGTAGAAAGTTGATCAGTAGTCCTAATTCACAGTATGAAGTTATCTGTGAAGTCACAAAACAGTGCTGTTGTCTTTTTATTAATTTTATTACAGCATCCTGTATTGTAGGCTGGCTGTACACAGCTTTATCCCCACATGACCACCCTTCTGCCTTCATCCCTTTCTACAGGAATTCTCCCCAGCACTGGCAATTGCAACACGTCACTGCCACTGAAAGAGCTATAATGGCTTATACAGCACTATCATGGACCTTTTCTGGGTCAATAGATCACTGTGCTAAGTGTCTCCACTGCTGTGAACTTATTATATAAGTTTTTTCATCATTTTTGTAACCAACAATTTGCATGTTAAAATTAAACTTACTCAAAAAATGTCAGCTGCACATTCTGACAAAGCCACATACATAGTTTAACTGGTCAGCCAAGCCTGTTTCCCAGTGAATTGCTGACAGACAAAATTGTGATTACCAAAAGTCATGTTCTTGATAATGCAATGAAATATGGAAAATGGCTTTTGTAAGCAACAAGACCAAGAAGATGAAGGTACACCTGTTCTCAGTGCTAGTAATCTAGTTCCAGGAAATCTGTATATTTTCTTCAGGGGATCAGGACTATTTCTCCTCTGAACTCTGGCAATGAGATGTAATTAATTCCTATGGTCTGAATCCAGTTTGATTTCCATTCTTTGAAGAATATTCAGGTCAAAAGAAATGGTGGGAAAGAGTTTATATCCTGCTGCCAGTCCAATACATAAAGATACTTAGAACTTAAAGGCAAACATAGTTTATGCAAAGTTTTGATACAAAATAGGTAGTAGCTGCTCATCATTTATTTGCAGTTGATAGATGTAATAGCAGACAATTCAGTACACAATGTACAATTATTTGTACATTTTGAAAGGCTTTTTACAATGAGCTGCATTATTAAACCAGTTTTGTGTAGTATCTCAGTCCTGGGAGAATACTAATCCGATCAGAATCCTTAAGAAGATTGAGTAATGTTAATGCTTACTGAATAGAAATGTTCGGAGCTGCATGTGAGAAATATCATTTAAAATGATGAAATACGAAAATAGTAGCCACATTACTGAACTTTGATTTCTGAATTGAAAAGTCCATTTTGTGAGATATGTCATAAATCAAAAAATGATAAATTACAAGTATTCAGATAACATTATAAGTTTCAATTTTCATTAGTGTAGATCAATCCAAATTCAAAACCTTTACTTAGTATTCATTCTTGTAGAAGACCAAGTCCTTGCATTCCACTACAAGTAGGGTCTTCCTCTGGCTGTAAACCAGAGACTAATTTTGTAGTACTTCTTAATTTTCCACTGTTTTCTACTTCTTTGGAAAAATAGAAATGTATGGCTTGTACAGATATGAAGAACAAAAGGAACTCTGTAGAAGCAATTTACACTCCCTGACTTTGTAGAGTGTCTGAAATTCTGATGAGCTTCTAACATGAGTCTTTTCATTATTTTTAATGTGTATTAACTCATATACCCAAAGTAAACATCTTAAAGTGCTAAAACCATGGAAAGCCATGGACAATCTTTTTTTCTGTATTTTCCTATGCTGTTTGAAAATGTCACCCCACTGCTTGTTTCTGGAGATAATTACCATTTTCCTCTGATAGCAGCAGGTAGCCAACTTCACTTTACAAGTAAACCATCTTTTCCACAGAAAAGCTGTGGCAAAGCTAACTTCTGTCACTAGTGTGTTTTAATCATTTGCAGAGCGTGTTGCAGGGTGACACTAATATCTTTAGTTAGTCTGGCTGTTTGTGATGTAAGTGCACAGTGATTTTCATCCTAAGCAAGTAGAAGAGATACCACGTGAAATCTTCGTCATTGTCTCTAGGACGGAAGAACACATAGAAGATTTTCACAGAAAGGAATAGAGAGGAGTGCAGGCAATATATATTCCAACAGAAAGCCTTAAACATGGTTGGTTTAACCAGTGATGTTATCTACTCACAGGGGCTGAATTTTTCAATAACTTCCTGTTAGAGAAATGACTGAAAACTGGTTCAGCCAGCTCTGAACTGCTTTTCCTTTTCACACCACCTCAGCCCCCAATCTGCAGAGGACATTCTGGGGTCATGCTCTGACCTGAGTAGGAGGTGAAGCATTATCCCCAATTTAAATTGTTTGAGAGATATCATACCCGAAATAGTCATCCTGGTACTTTGTGTCAATGAGTGAAGAAACCATCAGCAGCCCCAGAAAACTGATGTCAAAGCACCTTTGCTTTACTTTTTTGCACTCTGTGCTGAAAACAGTTTCGCTAGACCTACAAGGTTAGTCTTACAGTTTGCTTTGATTCCACATGCCAGTGAAAACGTTGAACTGATTTGAACTTTGTGGATAGCAGCTGTTGTACTAAGCGATTCAAAACCACCAATTTAGGCTTAAACCTTGGCCAAGTAAATACAAAGCTTTAACCATACATAGTACCCATAATGAGCTTTCCTTTTTCAATTTCAGTGGATAAAATTTATTTTTAAATCAACAACATTTCACTGCCAGATTTTCCAATACCAGATTTTCCACTGCCAGATACTGAAGTATTTCACCAAAAAAAGGAGAACCAAAAATGAAGCAGGTGAGTTTATTTTCATTTTTCATAAGTGAAGTCACTGTTCATCACTGCTGAATGCAGTGTAGCTCTCGTCTCCCTAAAACAGAGTTTAAAAAAGCCCAACACTGGAATCAGGCAACAATCTGAAAAGTTATGTCTATGTGTGTGTCTGCACGTCTCACACATTTCTGGAATAAGAGCAAGGAAGGTGAAGTGGATGAGAGGAAATGTAAACAAAACCAGCCTATGATGACGTGTGTACTTCCTGCTGGTTAGTGTAGCCTTTAAAGTTCAAAAATCAGTACATAAATATAAGAACAAGAAAAGTTCCAAAGCATTCTTTCTGAACTCACTAGGTTGTTTCCTTATCACTGAGTAAGGTGTCTAATACAATGTTGACATAAGTAGGATAATAATGTTAATTTTTTACCCAGGTAGAAGAGAATGAGTGAGCAGGTAATAGTGTAGGGACAGAAAGATTAGTTCTGAGATACAAGCTTGAGGTTTAGTTCCTTTTGCAATCCAGACTTATACTTAACCCTAAAAAATCTGAAGGTCCTTTGCCCAACAAGTCAGCCTATTGGAGAATTTCTTGGGAATGCAGAAGCTGTCATTTAGTGGCAGCTTGACATAGAAATATATAGCAAAATAGATTCCTCGGTATCTTACTGTAAGTTACTCCTAGACAGAAATTTAAACAAACCAACAAACATTTTGTCAAAACAAAACTTAATTATTTTCCCAGGAAATAAAAGAGAGGTACGTATTATGTGGCTATTTCATTGATTTATTAAGTATTTGCAGACCTTGGCAGGTTTCATTACTACTTTGAAACCACACCCAATTCAGTGACAGATTCACACAGCTGCTAGGATTGCCCAGTGCAATTTGCAATTTTTCATTAGAATTAGAGGCCTCAGCTGTAGGCTTTGGATCGAAGGCTAGGGTTCGTATCCATCATTCTTGTTTACAGCCATCAATGGCAAAAATCACAGATTCACGTGAATGGCTTTTGGACAAAGCTGGATGAAGGTCTGTTGTTATTAATAGGTCTTGCTCTGCAATTTCATGCTCATTTGGATGTGAAACTTTAGCAAGAGAAACTAACAAAATCAATAGAGTATTTATTACCTTGTGACATGACACGTGCAGTTTTGCACAGTGCAGTCATTGGTGTTCAGCCACCATCCATCTCTGTGCAAGCACAAGCCATTTCTGAAAGCTATGGCTTTCCATCCTGAGTCCTATCCTGCGGGCAAATCACAGAGCTTCTGTGCAGCCGCTCCTTGGTCACTGCTCTACACACAGCAGTCATAACCTCTTTGCGTACCCAGTATTGTTTTTCCTAATCCGTGAGCATTTTCATTACACTGTTTATAACTGGGGTAGAAATTTCTCTCAAAGAGTAGAAGAGGAGCATGTCACTATTCTCTCTTACCCTGAGAAGCAACATTCCTCTGTTCAAATTAAAAGCTTTGTATAGGATCTCATATAAAGTAAATCTTAGAACGCCCAGCACAGGGGTATCTGGTTGAATGGCATTTTCAGTGTCTTCACTTTACACATTCAGCAAACAAAAGCAGAGTATGCCATGGTCTCTAATAACAAAAATTGAATACTTCACAGTGTGTTTTTTCAAGATTTGCAATAAAAGTAAGAATATACCACAGAAGTTCAAATCTCATCTCTTCCTACATTCACTTTTTTACCTGCAATGAAGGTGAAAGGGATATGGTTGTTGTTTTGGGGTTTTTTTTAAGTGCAAGTGATTTAGTTAATTTACATTTAGCAGGGCAGATGGCATTAATAAACTCGTCAGAGAACCCAATGGAATTACTCACATACATAAAATTACTCAAGTATATGAACATTTGTATGATAATAGTTGATACCAAGGTAAACACTAAACTTTCTCACAAAACATATTTTCTATTCTTTCTTTCTGCTGTACTTAGAGGTAAGGTTAGATCCTTTTTCCACAGCTATCTCTTCGCATTTATTCTTAGGTACTCCTCTCTTTTGGTTTCTGTTTCTCTCCTCCGTAGCTCAGTTCATAAATTGATTTCCCACCTTTTCCTTTGTTGTTGGAAGGATAAAAAAGTTTCCTTGAGAACTTTCTGTTCTCTCTTTTGAGCATTCCTGTCTAACTCAAGCTGCACTCACTCTAGAGTTCCTATAGCTGGAATATTTGGTGAGTCCAACTATGAGCACTTCTGTGCTGCTTGAACTGTTTTTGACTAGTGGACAGAGGACAGTCTGTTCATTTTTGTCAGGACCAACACTTAGTCAGTGTACCAGTACAATAAAATATTTTATTTTCTAACACAATGTAACCTTCTGGTCCAGATATCAGTTGAAAAGTTCACACCTTTGGGATTCTGTATAGAGCTAATAATCTAATGACATTTTGACTTAGGTATTTATATTCTCTACCTAAATCCTCCCTTGCAAATAGGTTCTGTTCTCGATTCCATTCAGTGTAAGCATACATTCTCCTGATCCTGGGTAATGTATGTAATTTAGGATTTGGTGACATGAACAGGGTTTATTTTGAAGGACAAAACATTGAATTAGGAGCTTGAAGATAAGAGTTTGACATAAGCGCATGCAAAAAACCACTTTTTACCTCAACATGGTTCATTATTTCCATATAATAGGTTTTCCCCTAAACCAGATGCACAACAGGCACCTCACAGTCCTGTGCAGGACCAGCTCACCCTATAAATTCTGAGCAGTTGCCACATTGTGATATTTGGACTTAGAAGCATCTAATATTGCTTACGTGTCAGATAGCTATTATCTATTATTTTAGGAACTCAAGGAGTATCTAAAAAGCTCGGAGAAAAGAAGACTAAGAGGAGCATATGCAGAATATGATCCAGGAGATAGTACTGCTGAGGCCCTTACACCTTGTGGATGCTTATTCTGAGACCAGAGAAAAGCTCTGCAAATCTGGGATTCCCAGACTGCATCAATTGCTGACAGAAGCCTCCTTCTCTCTACTTGACCCAACGCATGCCATTTATATACAGTTTTTCTCTGTGCAAAAATCCCAGCTGGCCACCATGTCAAGTGCGTCACCATCTCTGCAGACTGGGTGTAGAGAAATGAAACCGCGGTTTCCAGAATCTGTTCTGCCTAAAAAGGTAACTGATTGTGGTGTTCTGCATAGCCTCTGCAATGTGGGGGCTCTGCACTGGGCCAGGTGAACTCTCTGAGAATCTCGGAAGCATATTTGCAAAAAGGTACATAGGTGAGAAGTCAGGATGGTGACCACTGACACATTCATGTGTAGAGGAAGGCACGCTAGGACATAAACAGGGAAATAGCATCTGGAGCTGTAAAGACCAGACAAGTAAACGCCAGGTTGTGAGACAGTTCAAAACATCATGGAATACAGTTGGTGAACCAATACATTAGCCTGGAATGAGAAGGTGTGTACACAAATATTTCCCTAAAGTTATGGGACTTCACTAAAAGACTAAAATGCCCTTGTTGACATTAGATTTACACTGCATAGGGCTTTATCACGTGGATGTAATTTCACTGAATCGTGACAAATAGCTTTAGTCTGGAAACTGAGTTTATTCGTGTAGTCAAGCTTGTTCATTTTTACATACCAGATTACTTAAATATGGTATATTTCAAAATGTGTATTTCAAAGCAGCTTGTATCACCAATGGCCAGAAGTCAGCAGAAAGGCAGGCAGGCTTTTTCTGCTGCACTGATATGTCATGAAGCTGGCATTGTTGATACTTGTATTCTTCTCTCAGTAGAAATTAGTAGTAAAGCATAATTTTTGTACTACAAGGAAGGGCTCTAGCCTGACCTCACTCAAGGGCCAAAAGTTATTTTTATTTTCATAATTGCATTTAACTTTTGCAGAATAGCTAGAATTAATCAGAATGATGCAGGTTCTTCTGGATCTTGCTTAGCACTGAACAGAAACATGGATGAAGATGTAAAAAAATGACTGCAAATAGGTTTTCAAACAGAGTTGAAAATCCACCATGAAAATTAAAAGGCGGGTTTACAACATGATCATAGTATGCACTTTTGCTGAAAAAGTCTTGCAGGTTGATGCATGTTTGGTGCGTCATTACTCCTGCAGGCGGAATACTCCTAGTAGTTGGCAGTTGGCTACTAAGGAGAAAAAAACTTTGATATGGGAGGATCTGTGCCATTTTTCCATCTGTAGTGACATTTGTGGTGCTTCACAAATAATAATAAAGATCATAAAAATATATTTCAGGAAACTTCATAAAACATACACAAACAGATGCTTTCCTTCCTGTGCAGAGAGTCAACAAATGTGCTGTGACACATAAGCTTTCAAAGCAGGATTCAAATGGGGCTTAAATGATGTATAGGCTTTGCACCGTCCTTTGCCCAGGACCATAACATAAACAGTCTGGAGGCATCCGAGTAAGTGAACGGTTTGCACTTACTGAAACTATTGATGCTGCTTCTGTTTGTGTTTACTAATATGAGTCAAAAGCACCATCAGATCTAGAAACACCTGTTTGTTTACCATATTCAGGTGTGATCTAACACTAAGAAATAGAGGGGAGATGAAGAAAGGTATCTGTTTTTATTAGTTTCTAAAAACCCTCACAGTACGTGGTACCAGTAATGACAGAAATGGGAGACAAGATTACACTGGTGTCTTTTCTACCCAAAATGTTAATGTCAAAGTAATGAGTAATCAAATGGCTACAGTAATTATCTAATCTGTTTCCTGTATTTGTATGGCTTGAAATGTATTTGTAATGCTTCTGTCGCCACAGGATTTGTGAACATTTGGTTTAGGAACTGCTCCTACACATTCTGTACGTGCAAGTAGGCCTTACTGGTATGCGTCATTCCACCAATTTCAGCAGAACTGTGGCAGAGAGGGGCAGGTTTACGGAGCATGGTGTGGATTTATGCAAGATGCTTGAGCTAATAGAGGTACCATCCTGATGTGTATTAGGTCCCTTTGCTGCTGCCAACATGCCTTGCTTTTTGTCACTGCTAAGCAGCTTCACCAGTGTGTAGTATTATCTGGACTGTACTGTTTCTAGTATCCAACTTCTTCTCAAGGCTAGTTTATGGCTTTCTTTGAGGCATTGCATTCTGCCGTAAAACCACAGTCACAGATCAGAGGAGTCTGATGCAGGCAGGAGACAGAAAAGGAGGCTGGAATCGCCTAGCCCGAGTCAATGACAGGCTCTCAATAGCAGCTTCTTGGCACAGGCTCAAGCCTGCACATACTAATTGCTGAATGATCAAAGAAAATGGGCATTTGATTTTAAGAACAATGGGCCTTCTATTTGTTGACATATGTCTGCGTGTGCTTAGCATGTACCACATACCTACTGATAAAAACAATGTGATAAATTGAGGATTCACGCAATTAAAACCCCTGTCCCTCGGTGGTGCTGCTGACTGACTTCATTTCCCTGGTAAGAACCCTAAGTAGATCTTTTAGGAAGCCTTCCATGCCAAACATTGTGTCGTGCTTAATCCTGTATTTGTCCTTTATGTGGTGCTCCCTTTGACGTCAGTGGAAACTTGACATATGAGACTGCAGAGGAATTGGGCTGAATTGATTTTTTTTTTAATAGTAAGATTAAATGGAAGGAAGTCTTCTGAAATGTACAGAAATCTTACCCCTTCCTACAACATACAGGGATATGTTCTGCTTTATTCTTCAAGGATTCTTACCCATATGGATTTGGGTATGTGTGTGTTTACAAGAGACTGTCAATACACTTGGACGGCACAATTGGCAGATTTAAAAGTGATTGCTGGAAAGTATCTATAATGAGCAAACGAGGAATTCCTAATAAATTTCTAACATGTGCATTTCCATTTGCTGTTCTACATTGCATACACCACAGCCACTTCCAAATAACTTCTGTGTATACGGTTCTGCCTTCACACTTCCATTTTGTGGTTGCTAAACCATCCTGAGTAGAGGCATGCAAACGTGAGAGGACACATGCCGTGTTAATCAGGAATAAGCTTTAAATATTTTCTGCTTATACTCGAAGGGGTCTGAGAAATGCCTTTAATTTCTATAAGCAATTTCCCAGCTGGTTCCTTTTGCTATTAGCAACAGTAACCACATTGTACGGATAGTTTTCTCCCCTCTCTTAACAAATAAAAACAAATGACACACATTTTGCAACGCTGAACGTAAACGATGGAGTCATTCTGCTGCTGTTATTCTAGATATACAATGACCTCACTGACAACAGAATTTAGACCCCGTGGTTGAATGGCAACAGAATAAAATTAAAGCCACATTTGAATAAGCTGTCTTAATAAGAACACGGGATAACCCGATATTGCAGTTACAGCGTCATTCCCATACCAAAAATCGCCGGGAGCAAGAGGACACAGAAAAGCTTTCAGAAAGGATCATCTGCAAACCCGCTTGGGTACGAGCTGCTTCGCGGGGAGGGAGCCCGGCTGCAGCGCAGGGCCGGGAGAGCCGGCACACGGCTGAACGGACGGCAGCCCTTCGTAAAAGGGCCGGCAAGGTCTCACCCCTCCTGTCCTGCCGTAAAACACCAGAGAGCTGAGCAACATACAGATATCTAAAATACGTATTGCTCAATTGTATTCTCGCAAGCCCATCCGCGGGAGTGGTAGCCGAACTGCTCTCACAGCAAGCACGTATTTCCTAAATGCTAAGAAGTGAATACAAGCAGAGCTCTACCTGCCGCCTTCTCCCAAAGTGCCTCGGGAAAACACACTCCCGAGTAATAAGCGATGCCGTCCCCGTTCTGCCGAAGCGTGACCACAGCTCCCCTCGGCTCAGTGCGCGGGTCTCCGCCTCCACATCCCCGTCAGTCCCTTCCAAAACCCGGCACTTACGAAAAACCCCTCGCGGCGCGGCAGGATGCAGCCTCCCCCCCCTTCCCCCCCCCCGCCGCTCCCTCCCGACAGAACTGCCCCGGCTGCCGGGCCCTTCCCTCCACCTCCAGCAGGGAGCCGCAGGGGATCGCCGCGCCGCACCCCTGCGGGCGGGCGGGAGAGCCCTCACGGCACCGGCTGCCGCCGCGCTGCACCCCCCCCCGGCCCGCTGGCACCTCCCCAAGGTCACGGCGCTCCGCAGC
>JAVJGG010000029.1:24644217-24727500 GCA_035590195.1 Aviceda cuculoides
GCCGGCCGGGCCCGGCGCAGCTCCGCGGCGGTGGCGGATGGCGGATTATAAGGGAGCGCTCTCTCCGCCCCCGGCGGAGTCTCCCTCCGCCCCCTTCCTCCGGCCGCGGGGAGAAGGGCATGGAGTTGGCGGGAGCCTATAAAAGCCCCTGAGAGCCCGCCGGGGCCACGGCGCTTGCGACAGCCTCCGCGGACGCAGCCGGGCCGCGCACCATGTCCCACCACTGGGGATACGGCAGCCAGGACGGTGAGTGCCCGGCGCGGTGCGGGACACCTGCCGGCAGGTCCCCGGGAGCAGCGCCCGGGACGTGCCCGCTGCGCTTTCGTACCTGACCCCTGCCCGCGGCGGGAGTGAGCTCGGGGGCGCTTTTTTTTTTGGCTTTTTTTTTCTTCTTTTAACCTTGAGATGCCACCTGCGCCTGAGCGGCGAGGCAGGCGCGCCGCGCGGTTTGCCTGGAGCATCTTCTGCTTTCCTGCTGCCGTGCCTTTACTTCGGAAACGGTGCGGGGAGGACGGGGCGCTGCTTCAGCAGGACGGGGTGCCCTCCTGAAGGACTCCCTGGTAAAAGCCCGGCCTCAGCCTCCGGGGCTCGGGGGCTGCCGGGTCCCTGCCTTGGTCCCCGGGTGGGATTTCCCCTCGTCTGCCTTGCCGGCGCCGGCACCCTGCGCAGACGGTCCGGTATTAGAGGCTGATGCTGGTGTTAAAACATCCCGGTTTCTAGAGCGAGGGTTGTCTTTATCGCTTGCATCCCCCCGCCTTCGTGTCGTTTCCCACTGAGCTGCTTTACGCTGTCTTGCAGGACCCGCTCACTGGCACGAACACTTCCCCATCGCCAACGGAGAGCGCCAGTCCCCCATTGCCATCAGCAGCAAGTCCGCCAAGTACGACTCCGCTCTGAAGCCCCTCAGCTTCAGTTACGATGCCGGCACGGCTAGGAGCATCGTCAACAACGGGCACTCCTTCAACGTGGAGTTCGATGACTCTTCCGACAAGTCAGGTGAGATCGCACCTTCGTGTGCAGGGCTGGGAGAAACTCCTGACGCTGCGACTGAGATGTCTGCTGAGGCCATGGGGGTCTTTTTTTTTTTTTTTTAAGGACAAAAAAATACCAAAGTGTTCTGACTTCAGTAAGGTCAGGATTCAGCCCTGAAGGATTCGGTGTTCCCCCTCCCCGGCTCCTTTAGGCTAGAAGGAAACCGAGCTCCCGTTAGAAGAAAACTAAGCCTATCTGGGCAGTTTTGAGCTGCCACTACTCTAAACTCCAGAAAAGTGAATTGCTTTATTTTTGTTTAAATCGGAAGGATTTGGGTAAGGGCTCAGCTGTGGAGAGAGAAAAAAAAAAAAAAAGATGATTATTTGACAAGAACAATTTTAGGCATAGCTTATCATAAGCTACCAACCAAATGGTTAAAAGAAGAGGCAAAATACATCGTAGGAAGAAATTGGCCTTAGAATAACAAAGGATTACAGTTAACAACATGAAGTAGAAATAGTTTGGAAATAGTTTCTTTGGTTATCAAAATATTATTTCATATTTCTGAAGCCAATATGCTCCTAGGTTAGTGCAGAAACAGAGGAATGATTAGAAAATACTTCTTTGTTCTTTTGTAATTTAAACAAGTATATCCCTGACATTTCTTGATGCTGGGCTTTCTAGATAAAGATAATGTATCTGACATATTCCTACAAAGTTTGCTAGCAGGCAGTGGTTCCACAGCGTCTTACTGTTCATCATACTGTACCATGATATTAAGCACTGAATCCTGCAGACCTTTTTAGTAATCCTTACTGAAAGGAATGAGCGCATTGATGGACAGACTGCATCCAAGACGCAGTTGGAACACAAGGGGTTTGTAGGTTGTCTTTAACTGTAGTCTTTCAGCTGGCTGAATTTGCAGAAATCATCACCCTGCTACAATGAATGTGCCTCTTTTTAATTTATACAGCAAAAACAATCCCATTGTAAGTCACTGCCTTCTCTAGACACTGCCTGATTTAACTTGCTTGAGCAAGTGCCCTATTTTTCCTAAGTGTTTCATTGGCAATGTCATTTAGGGAATGGTGCTGAAAACAAATGATCCATGCCTACTAAAAATGTAAGGGTTTTGCAGGTAATGTAATATAACAGTATTACAGACATCCAGTGTAGCACTAAAAATTTGACTTTGTATTTTAATTACAGTCTTTATACTGTACAATATTGCATGATCAGCTATAAGTGTTCACAGTCATATAAATACACTTAGGTCTGTGTATAATTTACGCAGATCATCCACATTAATATTTGTATGGTTTAAAAAAAAAAAAGGAAAAAGGTATTCTGATTTCTTGTGGTGTTTACTTTTCTGAAGCACTGAGGACCTAAAGGAACTGAATGCATGTTCATTTTAGCAGTGTCATGGGGAATAAGGTAAATGATTCAGAGTACAAAAAAAGAGACTGTGTCTTCACCAGAGGCACACGAGTCTGCTCTCGCTGTCATCCTGCTCTCACTGAGCCCAAAGGAAACAGGTTCAGGTCTTTACAGTCTAACAAAAACTATTATGTGTTCACTTTGTGTTTGCCTAAGTTTGGAAAGACTGTGAAAATTAGGTTGTATTTGGTAACTTGGGAAGAAAAAATGCCAGGAACATATAATAATCTAAAGAAGTGTCTGTAGGAAGAATGTTTTTTATGAGAAAAGTCAATGCAGAACCAGAACATCTGTGACAGGGATCCTCTGACAGATATGCAGTGACACAGCTTTCAGAGTGGGAGGATAGGAGATGCAAGTAGAAATATTCTCAGTAGCTCTATTAGTGAATCAGAAACTGATTATTCTTTAGAAAAAAACCCCATTAAACAGATCTCTATGAAGCCAGGTAAGGGTGGATCCTTCAGTATCACACTTCCTATTGAAAATTACAGTGCATAGAACCTACCTGGCAGCACTCTTAATGGCTTCATTTGTATGCAGTTAACTAGGTAACCTACTTTCGTTACACAAAATAGAGCTGTCGTTGACTTGACTGTGCTTGATTCACTCCTATTTCTGAATTTGAGACTAGCTAATGCGTTCTTGGTTAGATATCATGCAACAGTCACAAGGAGAAACTATGTGAGATTGTGATGTGCTGGTACGTTATACAGAAGAGTGGAATAAAATCCTGTGAATACTTCCTGCAGGCTGTGTCGCTTGCTCCTATGAGCTGTCCTATATGCAGTAATGAATTCTCTGTGGTAGTAGGCGCAAAATGAAGTAATAAGATAATTCTGAATAATCTTCAAGATGTGAACAATTGCACACAAAGAAGTAGATCCATTCATTAAGAATCTTCAGGCTCATAACTAATGACACTGAAGTAAATTGAACAGCAGTTCTAGGTATTAATGTCAGTTTGACTCCTGCTCTTCAGAGTATGCAAAACGAGTTCTTGCAGTAAAAAAATACAGGTAGTGATAGTATAGTAAAAAAAAGGTAAGTAAGCTAAAATGCGTGTTTGAATAAAACTCTTTGAAAATAGTTGTTACTTACTTCTTTGATTCAGAAAATATGTAATGTGAATATTGTTGATCGCAAGTAACAACAAGAAGTTATTAGAATATTCAAAATTTTGATGAAAAATATTTTTCACCCAAATAAAAGACTCTTCCCCCAAAACGTATATTTGTTACATTACATGTGGGCATACAAGAATATGTACTATAAAGCTTCTGCCCGTATCTGCAAAAACCTAAAAATCTGAAAGAAAAAATGGGATTTCTTAAAATGATATCCCATCTAAATTCTTTAGCATAGTAAGGATGTAAAATGGAAGTTTAACTCTTTAAACAAAAATAATCTATGTGCAATTTATGTGACTAATGTATCTTCAGAGAATAAAATGTTTTCTTCTCTGCTCTTAGATCTCTTTACTAATAGAAAGACCTTTACAGACATAACTCTTGATGCAGGTTGTAATTATGCCTATGACCTATACAGTTTTTTCTTACAATGATGTTTTAACAGAGAAATTATGTTAAAATCTTTGTGATAGCATTAGAACCTGACTTTGTTTTACTGTCTTGTTAATTTTCTTAGATACGCTTAGATGTTACCAACCTTGCTTAGAAAAACCCTCTTCCTAAGCAATTACCCCCAAAATCTTCAGTTCCAGTTCTTGTAGTACAGCCTTTGAATTTCTTGGGTTATGTGACAGCTGTTACATTCCAGAATACACTTCTAAAGGGTCAGTCAATTCCCAAAGTGAATCCCCTTCATGTTTCACAGTTGCTAGTTGGCAGAAATGGTGTACGGAGAGAAAGGAAATTCACAAGCCAGCATTGCCACGTTTATGAACACTTTAGTTTGCTAAAGTTCCATGATTTTCTCCTAGATAAAAAGATATCTTCTGTCTTATTTCCTTGCAGTCTTTCAGAATGTTTGCTTGGACTCATATGTAGAAAGCAAACAGTGAACTTCCTCTTCCAGTTGTTACCCCTTCAGTTCTTGCAGTTGCTTTCTTAGTTCTCATGTCCACTGTCTTTTAATAATAGTGAAAGTTCAAGCATTTGTAGGCATGTATCTTTAAAATTTCTGTAACTTTAAATAGAAGCAAAAATTCATTATGATATAAGTGTCACTAGGACTAAAACTCCAAATTCAAGTTCATCCACTCTTGTATCTTAGGACCTGACCTTCCGTGTATGAGTGAAGCAAATGGTGCTGGTAACTTAAACTATGATAATGCGCCTTATTTTAGGAACTTTGTAGCAAAGGAGTGTCTCATTAAGGGTACTTGATTTATAATATTAAACATTTTATATTATAGTCTGCTGTAAGGACATGTGTATCGTTTCACTCACTTTAAAAGACAGAAGTAAACAGTGACTTCTCGGAGCTGTAAAACCACAGGAAGTGACTTTGCTCCAGAAAGTCTCAAGAGCCTGAAAGAGGATTTTGTAACATAATGTGTTCTCTATGTAAGTTTCCCAGAAAACATTTCAGAATTCACGTAAAACCTGAAATTCAAATGGGGAATGCTCACAGCAGTAGGCACTGTATTCTGTATATTCTGATCAAGTGTTTGATGAGCATGTTAAAGGAAGAAGTCAATTGGCAATTAATTTATTCCATAATAAGAACGTTAAAATATCATGTTTTAGCTGTAGAACCTGACAGAAGAGAATTGCAACTATGGTATAAGGCTTTAGAGACATTACTAAATGTACTGGTAATTTCTGCTTGTGGACAAGTCTCCTGTTTCCTTTTCCTTCGTTGCCACTGAAGTAGAGATAAAATTGAAATACAAGACAGAGGCCCAAGTAAATCCGACACTTTTGCAAATATTAAATCATAGTAGAACTTTAAAATTATGAGGATGCCTAGGGAAGTGAAAATACTGTATTGACCTCTATACTAGCACCCCTTGCAAGACTTTCAGTAGTTGTAATCAAGTATGTTACCCAATTCTTCCTATAATTGTAAATATTAATGAGGATGGTTCAGCTGTCTTGAATTATGACTCCCTGTAAACAAACCAATCTATTTTGTTACATTTGTTATTCAAGAAACAGTGCATTAGCACTGCTTGGTTGGTGGTGAGTTACTCTGAAAGTTGTGCCACTGTTGCTGTTTTCCTACACTTTCACCTCAGCTGGTAAATGGAGGAAGAAACATGCAGGTCTGTTGTCTTTAAGGCACAACTCTGCCACTGAGTTGTGGCAAAGTCACTGCCACTGGTCTATTTTTAGGCTTCCCAGCTCCAGAGATATATATAATATTAGCTATGCCAGAAGGATATTGCGTGTTATCAGTATGCAGTCATGGATTGAACGTCCACAACGCGGTATAGCCTAAGGAATGTGTTGACCCTTTGGAATCATAAATCAGAGAACTGATTGCTTGTAGCTTTAGGGGACTGTGTTCAGACACCTCCTTATGTGTCACAAACACTGCTTGACCAGAAAGTCAGAGGTCCCAGAGGGTGTGTGGTCGTTAAGTCATTTATCTCGTGAACTGGGATCCCCAGAAGCTGCAAAGCCTACGTAAGCAAGTGACCTGAGAATAGCTCTAGTGCTTCCAGGAACTGGAAAAGAAGATGAGAGGGCTTGAGATCAGTCCTGCATGTTTCAGGCCTTCATTTCTTTACAGAGTCCAAAAGTGCCGCCTTCACTTACATTAGTGCCTTTTTTTTTTTTTTTTTTTTAAACAAGCAACTTGTGAGCAGAAATTTGGCATGGATTGTGCATTTAAGAATCATGGCAACTTCCTTCCCTTCCATACGCCTCCTCTAGAGGCACTTTTATTGCAAAACCAGGAAAAACTAGTCAGCTGTTATCAGCTAGGGCCACTTGGATAAGTTTATTTTTTAAGATGTAATGAAGCTGTATGCCAGATGTCACCATGACTACTCTTCACAGCCCATATATTTGTTCATTTACTTATAGACATGAGGGACTGCTGTGTACTTAAAGGTAATGTTCACACCTTAAGTTTGTTCATCTTTCATTTGATCTCAACGTAAAATGAGGACCATGTCCAATACACAATTTTCAGTACTGTAAGCAGTTACTGAGATTAGTATTGTAGCTATTACCATCAGAAATTAAATCAATTGTTACTTTTAAGAGAATTTTAGTGCTTCCAACTTGGTTCTTACAAAGTAATTGTCAGCTCATATGGTGTGAAACATGAGGATTGAAGGCTGACCAGGGACTCAGTACAGCACTCAGAGGATGACACT
This sequence comes from Aviceda cuculoides, assembly GCA_035590195.1. Taxonomy (NCBI): domain Eukaryota; kingdom Metazoa; phylum Chordata; class Aves; order Accipitriformes; family Accipitridae; genus Aviceda; species Aviceda cuculoides. Next base: position 24,650,921 of record JAVJGG010000029.1, read on the forward strand.
CAGAGAGTCTCCATTTAAGAGACTACAAGAGAAATAAACTCCACTGGTCTCAGGGAGTGGGACAAAGTTAAGAACCTGAATGACTATATCCTTAAGTAGGTCAGAGTCTCTCTGGCTGCTACCCAGTCTGGATGAAACAGTTCAACTGAGGTGAATCAGAATCACTGACCCGCTGCAGATACACACGTCTGCAGACCTGCTGCATTTTGGCAGATGTTTCATTCTGGTCTATCTCTGTGGAACATCCTTGTTGCCTTATCAGGCTAACCCCCTAGCAAGGTCAGAGTAGGGTTTTTTTTCTTATGAGATACCAATTATATAGTTTTTCTCGTGGTGAAACCCATTACAGATGTTTTCTGCAAGTGTGATCCCTAGTCAGATGCTTGCATGCTGTCTTGCTCTCTTGCTTGTCATGATACAGCGTCCTAGGAGGAATGTCTGAAAGAGATAACATAATGAAGGAAACTTCTCACAAAATGTGACGCCGTGTACTCCAGGTTTCACAGAAGTGACAGCTCACCCTAACTGAACTCTTCAGTCTGTCAGACGGGGAAGCCCATCCTTGCATAAGAACACAAGGCTAATCCCCGAGCATCCTCCTAAGAGCCTTTTTTGTGCCATTAATAGTGCATGGTGCTCAGTTTGGTTTTTTTCTCAAGTAACGCTTCATCTACTTTGTCTCCTCAAGGCCTATTTTCTGTGTATCATACAGATGTCTGTATATACACAAAAGCTTACAAAACATTAACAGTGATGTATATATTTACATACACACATGCCTACAATGTCATAAGCATGTGCATATCTATGGTAGGCTGATACAAAATCATGGCTTTCTTTATGCCAAAGCAATGTGTGTGCTAGAGGGCTGTCCTCAAAGGTAGATGCTTGAAATGTCCTGCTGCTAGGTTTTTGTTTGGTGGAATCTCAGAACTAAATTTCCTAAGTTTGGAGCTCTGGACATCTGTTGTGCTGTAGTGGACCCATTATTTCAGCTACTGGAAGGAGCTTTGCTGTCAGTGATTTCCATTTCAAGAACATTTTCTCATTCTGCATTTTCTCAGAGTAACAAACTTTAGCGTAGTATTTTTCTTACCACACTAATTTATATGACTGGAAGGAGTTCATTCTAACTCATGAAACAATCTTGTAGTTCAGCCATTTTGATTACTTATTTGACAGGTTTATTGCCTTGATGTGATTTATTAGTCTCCTGCTCTGTATAGAGAGAACATCCCTTAGGAGGTAACTAAATAACAGTAATTCCACAGTATTCCTCCAAAAACTCACAGATGTGGATGGTGCCGCTTCCTGAAAAAAGGTATGAAGCGGTCCACAGTATTTTTTACAAAGCTGTTCTGTTCTACATGGGAAGGGTAACTACCCAGTAACTTGTCTTCAAATAGAGCAGTGAAGTTGTGTGGCCTCAGTAAACAGCTGTCCCAGATGCAGCAAAATGCCCTTTGATTTCTGTGTGTTTCCAAATATCCTAAGAAAATGTAATGGACACAAATCAAGTTCACCTTCTTTATCCAAGAAATCCCACAGATGTAAATGGAACAGTTCGTGTGGTTATTTGACTTTCCAATTAGCACTGCTAATACTTACGTTCACCTAATTTAGAAAACATTATGAGATCATTTAATAACAGTGCAAAATAATTACTGGATGTTACTAGTATAACTTTTCCAGTAAGGGGTAGAAGGTTGAAAACAGTTACCATTTCTTAATCTAAGCAAAGTGGCTCCATATATGTCTTCCTGTAACATTTCAAATAACTGTCAAATAGAAAAAAAAGTTGCATTTTCAAGCTGTCACCTCTTGGGCTGTTACATGTCTATGGAGACCAGGTTATGACGTAGATTATGTTGAGTAGGTTGAATCTGTAAGAAAAGAATGTGTTTTCCAGGTTGGCTTGTGCTGTCTTCACCCTGCATCTGAAGCTGTGCTATATAACAAAAGGGAGCATAGCTACGTATGTATTTCCAGGATAGTTTTCACTAATACTAATTTCAAAGTGAAGGGAGCTAACGATGATGAGATGCTCAAGTATGGATTAGAATTTTCCCATCCCTCAAAAAAAAGGTTGGACTTCTGTCATCAGTGTGGCCTGAATCAATGTTCACGTCTCGTGGGACAAGGAAGGACAGGGAAGTTCCTGGTGTGAACGTTCCTCCGATTCTCGATGAACTTTTACTTTGCAAAAGCTGGTAGCATTTATTCATGGTTTAGAAAGCTTGTGCTGGAAAAAAATGAAGCTCTAACATTTCTACTTTGCCTTTGAAGTTTAATTTTAAAGTTTACTTCTTTGGAAAGGCTGAGAAGTATTAAAAAAAATAACTGCTTAGTGTAGTCTGGAACAAGAAGGGCTGTTCTGTAATTAAGCCTGCTGAATTTGTATTCATTCACACTAATCTAATTATTACTTTCTTTGAATGCTCTGCTGTGAGTCAAAATAAGCTAGTGCTGGATTTGAGAACCACAGAATGAGAAAAGTAAGCAAAAACTGCAAAGAGATTTTTGTGCATCTTTTTAGTTTTATGAGACTATAGCAAACTTTGTGTAGAGAAATAACACTGCAAATGGATTTAAGAAGACTGCATGGTTCTGCTTTTCAGCATGCTTTCCATTATTAATAATGGCAGATTAACCTGTGCTGCGCTAGTGCTTTCTGAGGTTGAGGAATGGTGGAACCTCAGTCCATTTGTACCTGCAACGAGCAGCAAGTCCATTAGCCAAAGGAACTGAAACTGAAACATTGCAACTCCATGGCATCATTTTTAAATGAAACGTAATATTGTGTGGATTAAATGATTTTGCATCTGTAAAGACATAGCAACCAATTACTTCATTTTCAAAAGGAACTAATGCACATTCACAGTCTTTGTTCTGAAAAAAGTATTCTGATTTGTAGTCCTGTGCTTGAAACAGTTATGCTTCTTGGCAACTAGCACATGCAGAAACATTAAAGTAGAATAAGATATGTTCCTATTTAATTACTTTAAGTAGCCATTCTTCTTTGTATCACATAGCTTGGCAATAGGTAGGGCAAGTCTTGGTCTGTTGGCTCTTCAGTGTTGGCTACAGTATTCGAAGTTACAAAGACTGCAGTGGAACATATATTCACATTTTTCAAACAGAAATCCATGTTGGGAGACTTCTAAATATATTTAGCTAAGGAGCCCCAGGCAAATGCTAAATTTGTCCACTGAACCCAAATTTTGCATGTGTAAGGCACACCAGTGGAAGCTAATGTGTTTTATATACGTCTTCCATTTAATTTTTGTGTATTCCAGTTTTTCAGTCAAATCCTTCTCACCTTATTGCCAAGTGTCCATGGCTTGTGTTATCCATGCTTGCATATAATCAGAATTATTCAAACCTGAACAGACAGTGACCTTTTCCTATTTGCATTTGATGTATATTTTAACACATGCACGTGTTGTGATAGCATCTAAACTAATCGCAGAGTAAGAGGAAAGCATCTTTACTCCTCAGAACCATTTTGTTTGTGGCACATACACAGAGCACACTTACATGTAAAATCTGATGTCAACACTCTTCTGTCACTTTATTGTATATGTATTTATGTGTATATATAGATATAAATTGATCTCTAACATATATAACACTTCAAATTACATTTTTAAATATTTTTTATTTTTAAATATTAACATCTTAAAGATTTAATTGTGAATTTGAGACACTTAGAAAAAACAAAACAAACAACCAAAACCACAAACCAGTGTAAAACCTTGTTCTAATAACTTAGATAAATAGCTCTATTTAATAGAACTATTTGTTATTGTTCTATGCTTTATGCTGCACTGGAGGAGACATTGTCTGTGCATTGAGCATTTTGCAGTAATAGGGCTTTATCCTGCATATCATAATGGCAGTTGGTCACAGTTTAAGTACCAGGTTAAAACTAACAAGCAGAATAAGGGAGCTCAGGGGAACTCGCTCCTGTATAATTGAAAGTGTGGCTGGGCACTCCACTTACAGCAGTCCCATAGCAGAAGTAATGTCAGATAGTGGAGAGCATAAGTAAACGCCTCTTTCCAATCCATATTTTAAAAAATCTGCCTCTGCAGGCATTGCCATTTTCACCACCATTTTTTAAATTCATTTTTGAGGATTAAAGGGTGGGAGGGACAAGAGACTGGAATTCTCATCTCTGCAGTGCCTTGCACTGTGCCTAGTGCTTTACCTTGCTGCAACCCATGGCTAGCAGGTGTTTAGGTTTAATTTGGAACCAAAAGCATTTTACTCAATCCAATCTGCCACAGGATTTGCAGGATTAAGGCCTAGATGGATAAAGTGTCTAAAATGAAGGGACAGGGTACATTAAGTGAAAGATGATTTGGTCTTCAAGTGTACTTCCATAGAATACCTCTATATGGGCCTCTAATAAAGGCTATTCTTTTTCTTGGCATTTTCTTATTTATTTGGTGACAGAAGAGTTGCATCCTTAGCTCTCCCCTCATCACCTGTAATATTAGCATGCCTGTTAAATTGCTGATGCAACGCTAACTGTTAAGTCACTTAAATTTCTGTATGTTTATTACTGATTTTGGCGTATTGCAGCAATGTACCATTGAAGATGGTCTGGAGTAGCATGGCAGCATGCAGAGCAATGAACTGTAATTCACTCGGAAGACTTGAGATGGACATTCCAGTTTGAAATGAGACTCGATAACAAGGGTTATGGGAGATATTAATACGGGCTCTTTGCTTTGCAGTGCTGCAAGGAGGAGCGCTGGATGGAGTCTACAGGCTGGCACAGTTTCATATTCACTGGGGATCCTGTGAGGGCCAAGGGTCTGAGCACACTGTAGATGGTGTGAAGTATGATGCAGAGGTAGGACATGCTTTACCTTCTCTGGTCTTTTGTGTATAATGAGGTTTGTTGTTTTGGTTTTTTTTTAATATTTCACCACAGTAGCAGCTTCCCTACAGATCTTTGTAGAGCAAGAGATTGTGGAGGTTGCCATAAATGATTTTGGTACAATGCCACCCCAGGACCTGCTCCTTGCAAGAGCAGAGATTAGAATTGGAGGACTCTTGTAATATTTTCTTTTTCTCAGCTACTTCATGTCAAAGAGATTACAGAAGCAGAAAACCCCACATTAATTATCCCTGGTTTTCCCCTGCTTTCTTGGTGACTCTTGAAAATTATGAAGAAATAGAACTGCAGCACCCCTGTACACACACATCCCCTTTTCCTAGCTTCAATTTTTAACATCAGAGACATTTATATAAATAACAGAATAATTTTGGGACAGACCCTTTCATCTTTTGGTAGCAAAGAAGCAAGGGGAGCTGTGAAGAGGGCAGGCAGCAAAGTGAGACCTTGCAGGCAGTCTTTGTAATATCCTTAAGACTCCAGATGTCCCTTGGACCACTTAAGACTCTGTATTACAGTCTCACGACAGAAATGGTGTGACTTTAGTACCTTGCATCCTACCTTTCCTTGTCTCCTGTTTAGAAATCTAGCTCTGGATGCTGTGATAGACTTTTTTAACCCTTTCATAAATGCACATTGACTGAATATACCTGTGATTTGCATTGACGGATGAAAGAAATGGCCCCACAAATTCATTGGCTCTGCTGCTTTTTCATGAGGTAGAAGTAACTTTTGTCTTCTCTGAGAAACTTGCCATTGCCTTATGTCTGTTCACAGTACCATAATTACTTGCTCGACTTGCCAATGTGGGGAAACATCCAGATGAACTTAAATTAGAAATAACTTGGAAATGAAAAAGAAAGCAACATCCTGGCTAATGTGACCTGGAGATTCATTTCATATTCTTTTCAAAGGCTTTCCAGAAAAGGACAGGACTGTTTTTTAAAAACTCTCTAGATTGCAGTCAGATCTGTAGTTAATGTCTTTTCCCTGCTTATTCTGACACTGCGAATCATGTATTTCAGTGTTGATAAGAACGCCAGGATATATAGCATTAAAATACTACATCAAAATCCTGCAGGCTGCATGCAGGAAAAACTCATGCTGAAGATAACAGGAATTTCACCAGACTAAAGCAGAATGATACAGCCACAGTTTGCATTTAAAACTCGTCTGGGAATAAGAGTAAGAAGCAAAATGAAATGCATGACAAATCTGTTTGCATAGGTGAAACTTGAAAGTAGATGACTGATTCAACAAGTTCTTAACTGTACACAAAAGTTTTTAAATCTCAGCAGTAGAACACCGTCTGCTCTTAATGTTTAATAAATTACTTCCTTGCATCCTCATTTGTAAAATATTGTGGATGGAATATCATCTTCATAGTGCTTCTTGTTTTCTTGCTCCTAGCTCCATATTGTTCACTGGAATGTAAAATATGGTAAATTTGCTGAAGCTGTGAAGCATCCTGATGGTTTGGCTGTGGTAGGCGTCTTCATGAAGGTTAGTTAGACTTTTCTTTTATATTGTTTGTTTGAGTCCAATATATTCATCGTGTTGCAGGGGGACCTAAGAGCCTAATACATAGAATAAGGCAGCATTATGCTATACTGCCTAACCCATACCAAACTGGGTGGTGCTTCAAATTTTTGTCCTTCTCTACATATAAAAATTGTACACGGCCATGCAGTATGACTTCCATCCATCGCTGCGGCAGCCCTATAGCAGCATAGCAGCCTTCATCACGACAGTGACACTGCAATAACTCTTGTCAGTGAAAGGTGATGTGCATAACTGACAAAGTTACGCATGTATGAATCTGCAGTAGTACCAGCCTAAATAACAATTATTTTCCCTTTCCTGTCATTGTTAAATGTTCAGGGTGTTTTGTCTTAGTTGAATTGTCTTCACAGCTACTTGGAGAAGGTGACTGTGTCCCCAGCAGTATGCATTCTGTCCTGGCCTCACTGTATTTTATTAGGAGAGTGACTTCTGTGAAGAAAGAACAGCTCAACTCTAAAAATAAATCCACACACTGTAAATGAAAAGAACTTTATTCTGTCCAGTGTCCTTGGCTGACCCATTTGTGCTGACTGTCAACTGGCATGATTTTACAGAGACAGTTCCAGTCACTTTTGCTGTAATACTCTGGTTAGGATTATGTGACGAAGTGGTGCTGGGAAAAATGTTTCCTTGAGAACTAGAAAACTAAAGATATCATGGGAGTGCATGGTTATTTTCTTTTTCGTATGGTTTGTGTTACAGGTAGGAAATGCCAGGCCTGAAATACAGAAAGTTGTGGATGCTTTGAACTCCATTCAAACCAAGGTAATATTTGCTGTCTGTGTTGATTGACACCAATCACAACTGTCCCGTGTTGTCTTCTTCAGAAAGTGGTTTTTGTACTTCTTCCCAGTCTGCTGCAGGTACAAAAGTAAAATTAACCTTCCTGCCATCAGCATGACGCTCCTGTAATCCTAAATGCAAAAAAGATTTGAATGAAGTTGTGGTAGAGGGCAGGGAATACTAGAAACCGTGATAATTTTGTATCTCTGACTACATTTCTCTACCTCTTAACTGCATTTAATTAAACCTATAGGGTAGGATTCATCTTCCTAATCTAAACTACTTGGTGCCCTTCCTAGTCAGTGGTGACAGATGCAGAAAGCACTTCCCCTCATCCCTGCATCTGTGGGATAAATTTCCTTCCTGCAAGAGGGCACGCTTCTCTTGGCTATTTACAGAGAGAGCCCAGATAAGAGGTTTGATCAGGATATATAAGTCTTGGGAAAAAAAGCCCTTCTGTGTTTTAAATATTGTGTGATCTTAATGAGCTGAGTAATGAGAAACTAAAAGTATTTACTGAGTAATTGGGTACCTTCATAGTAGATAAAGGCCTGTCCCAATGAGCAATGTGGACAGGAAAGGTAAAGAATGAGACTACGCTGTCATCTTTTTGTCAGGTTCCCTTTGAGGTAAATGGATGTTGCCATTTACTGCAGTGGACTCTCCAACAGGTCTCCCATTTTCTGTATTTCCAGTGCAGTCAGTGTACATGACACCTGAAGTCTCCATTGTTCCTTCAAGCAAGGTCAAATCATATCTATAGCAGCAAGGAACATAAATTCAACATTTGAAATGAGAAACAATGTCTTGAAAGTCTTAAAACACAAGAAATATATTGCTGAAAGTCTTTAGTCCCAAACACACTGTAGGAGGCACTCGACACTTCATGCCAAACTCCAGTTCTGCCTTTTTCCAAACATGGAGCTTCCCACAGGAGATATTACTACTGCAAGCCCATCGTGTGTATGTGGTCTCTCCCCTGACGTTAGCCCACCTACTTTCTTTATTGTAGGGCAAGCAAGCTTCCTTCACAAACTTTGACCCCACTGGACTGCTTCCTGCCTGCCGAGACTATTGGACGTACCCTGGCTCACTGACCACCCCCCCACTGCTCGAATGTGTGATCTGGCACGTTCTGAAGGAGCCCATCACTGTCAGCCCCGAGCAGGTAGGTCTGCAATGGATGCTGCCAGTAAATGTGTACTGGAGTCATATTGATTGCTTCAGTTCAGCCCTCCTGGTGATCTTTCAAGTGGTGGTTTATGTTACTGCAGAGCTATGCAGGGTATTAGCTAGCATCACATGTCAAAAATATATATCTGAAGTGGTTATTCTCTTTTGGCAGGACTCTGCTTCTATGTGTGGAAGTAGAGTTTGCTGTAAAATGTAAGGCTGTCCTCCGTTTGGACACAGTCCAGGGAAAATTTGGGGTTTTATAAAAATTTAATCAGGCTTTCCAAATACATGGTTAGATCTGGGAAGATGTAGCATGCCTGAAAGGACTGTTAGCACATGCAGAGTTAGTCTAGCATGTATTGTGAGCATCAGCAGGTTTGCTGTACATGCACACATCACCTATCTGGGTATACTTGCCCTGAAAATACTGGGCTTACCAGGCATCTGAAGAGCACGTATTCTGCATCCACAGTCTCATACCATAGATCTGTAGTTAGTTTGTTGATCTTCCAGGATACAGAGCTCATTTTACAAGTTGTATTCAGCACAGAACAGACTGGGAAATCCCACGCAGAATTGTGACAATCCTAACAAAACTGTGTTGTTTGGAAGAGGCAAAACTTGCAAATTCCAGAAGTCTGCTGCCTGAAAAAAATCCTTTATTCTGTTGAGCAGCTTGAGGAAGATAGTCTTCCTAGTTGGACGGAGCTCATGCAGATTAGATCACTCCTGGCCCTAGCTTTCCGCACCATCCATTAAGGAAATTACATAGAGGCAAGATTCATCCTCAGGTTCGCATCTGTGTGCTTGGGAGATAAAAATAGAATCTAGAGCCTATAAATATAAACTAGCCCTGAAGGGCTTTAGTTTACCCTTCAGACTCTTAAATCCCTTGTATCAATGGCAGACATGCTAACAATACACGTAATTCTAGGGGGTTTATTCAGCTGATGTGAAAAAAGTGCAATTGAGCTGTTGTGGGACTTCACGTAATAAAAGGTAGAATAAATGACAAGGAAGAACTATTGGAAATAATAATTATAGCAATGATTACCATTAATAAACTGCAAGGGAGCATTAAAGTTGACACTGTTTACTTGTTAAACTACTAGTATTGCTATTGATAATCTGAGGTTTGCAAATATGGTTTTATTATAGGGCAGGAGCACATTCACCAAAACAGAGTTGTTTTTCCTACTACACCTACTTTAACCACCTAGAAGTGGTAAAAGACACCACTTGTTTCTCCCACACACAGCCCTCCATATTACCATTGACATTTCAAAGCAGATTTGAGATCAAAACAGCGTGTGTGTCAGCTTGCCTTTTCATTCCAAAACTGATCAAAACAAGAAACCGTAAAGCAGAGTATTGACACTGGGTTTAAGCTGAACTGGTTTTCCAAAGATAGATAAAAGCTGGATATTACAGCAGGGCGTAGTGAGCTTGTTTGCTGTAGTGACACAGCAGTTCCGGGCAGAGGTTGAGGTCCAAAGTTTGTTCTGGTCGGTCCTGAAGGTAAAAGTCCTCTTCTGGGCTGGTCACTGCTGGCAGCCTTCCTCCTTGAATAAGGAAAAGCCTGGCCTGCAGCCTGACTTGTATGAAGTCCTGTATCCAACCTACATATTTCTGTCAGCAGTTCCAGCTGTCTGTGTGAGATCACATTTGGGGAGGGTAATTACTTTGGCACAGGCTTTCTACTAGTTTTGGAGGTGCCCACTTAGACATAAAGGTGCTTGTATTACTTCAGACTGTGCAAACGCCAATTTTACTTTAGGAACAAGCACTAAAACTTTACAGTATGCTCCTATTGGTGTGGAAGAGTTTTCCCTCTCACAGTATTTGAAAACCAAGATATCTTGAATGAATTTGGCTGTTTTAATTTGACCTAAGGGTAAGGTCTGTTTGGGTTTTGTGGTTTTTGGTTGGTTGGTTGGTTTTGGTTTGGGTTGGGTTGGGTTGGGTTTTTTTATTTCAACTGGATTAAAAAAAATCCAATTTTCAAAAGAGCTATAACTGTACAACTTGCAAAGGATTCTGAAAGAATTTGAATTTGTATCTGGATCAAGGACAAAGCACTCTTTGTGCACAGAGTTCAGGAAATGTGTGCCTACGTCCTTGTTTTCTGTGCTTTCTTAGCTCTTCTTGCTAGGATGTTTAGTGGCCAGGAGAGCCTGTGTCAGGGGCAGGAAATGGTGTGGATGAAATGCAGAGACACATTGAGTGGTGACGCCATCTCTAGACCATTAGTGCTGGTGGAATTTTGAGCTGGACCTCTGGCTCAGGCCCAAGGTGTACAAATCAAATAGTCCTGCTGAAACAAATGCATGCATTTGAGGATGTTTGTGCCTTTTTCCACAGATGTGCAAACTCCGTGGCCTTTGCTTCAGTGCTGAGAATGAGCCTGTGTGCCATATGGTGGACAACTGGCGCCCATGTCAGCCTTTGAAGAGCAGAGAAGTTAGAGCTTCCTTCCAGTAACCTCAGCGCCGAGTGTGTTAGAAATTGCTGTGTTTGCGAGGAGCCCCTTTTGCTAAGCACAAATCAAACCTTTGCCATGTGTGCCCTGCAACATCTTGTCTCCCAGACCCATTCTTTCTTTCGCTCTGCATCTAAAATGCCAGCTAATGAAATGTGAAAGGCTCTTGGCCAAATAGGAAAGGGTTCTTAAGGTGTGGGGTTGGGGGAGGGATGGGAAGGGGGGTGGCTGTGTGCATTTTGGTGACTATTACTGTGATTAACACTTCGGTATAACAGTATGTTGGCTACTTGGGAGGGGATATGGTCATAGCAAAATAAGCCATTTTAAGAAACCTCATCCACTGGTGTGATAGTACACATAATTAACGATAACTTGAAGCTTTGTGAAAAGCACAGGAATACAGAATCTAGGTATGATTTAGGAAAAAAAGTATTTTGAGAGAGTAAAGCAAAACAAATATTGAGAATTAGACTTCTTAGATTTTAAGAAACTGACATGTACATATTTTTAAGACCGTTTTACATTTTTACCCATGCTACTATCAACAACCTTGATTATGTCTTAATGGTAGTGTTGGATTTTTTTAATTAAAAATGTCCTAAATTAAGTGTTATCTTTAAAAGTTGTTATTACCATAGAAATAATACAAAATATCTTTTCATTGAAATAATATATGCTCTAATTTAAAGAGGAAAATAATATTGTATTTTAGATAACTTCTCTAATAAATCTATACTTCTATTTTTGCTTCCATGCTGATATTTTAATTCAGGAGAGGAGTCACTAATCTGTTTGCATTGTTGCATATTAAACATAATTACTAAACATATAGTATATTGGGAATTGGCTTCAATGACACTGAGGGTGAATGCAAACCTATATGGATATGTTAGGAAATTTTCTCTAAGTAACTCCCTGATAGACAGCGGAAGGAAGTGTTCGTTTTGAGCAGTAGAAAACTGTCCAATCTGCTTTGAAAAGCTTCCCCATTTAACACACAAACACACACACACCCCCCACCAAAAAAAATCCAAACCCCAAAACCAGAACAGGAAAACAAAATGTTCCTTTGCCACAGGTCATTTGTTCCAAATTCAGCTGTTCTGAGTGGAGCTACGAAGGTGCTTGTCTCTTCCTACAACAGCTATGCTGATTAATTCAGGTTCCTCATGTTGAGCGGTTTGAATACTTTTCTGACTTGAAGTGTCACCCGCAGGCCTGAGTGCTACACATGTCCCCTAAACAATGCAAGGGAGGTTATACCTCTAAAATTAGAATTATAGATCCAATACATGGTGGCTGCTGAAGCAAGCCAAGAGGAAACACCTTACAGAATCACAGGATGGCTGAGGTTGGAAGGGATCTCTGGAGGTCATCTGGTTCAACCCTTGTGCTCAAGCAGGGCCACCTAGAGCAGGTTGCCCAGGACCATGCCCAGATGGCATTTGAGTATCTCCAAGTATGGAGACTTACAGGCTTGTGACCCACTCGTTTCATCAGGTAACATCCTTTTGCTGAAGCAAAGTGCTTGTTAGCAGTCACATACACTAAGTTTTTCCTGGAATTGTGTATGTATTCTGGAACTTGCTCTCAAAGATGGCAGCCCTACTCTTTGCATAATGATTACCTGTTATGGCACTCCTAAAATTAAAAAAAAGAGCCCCAGATTTTCAGAATTTAAACCCATATCTTGACACCTATGATGCCCCTGGCTACTAGATAATAAGACTTTTCTCAGAAGTGGTAATCTCATTGGTAGCTGTACAGCTTAAATAGTATCCAGGCTGGTATGTGGTGGAGAATGTAAACTTCTGCCTAATGGCTAGGGTAAAAACCTGGAAACGCCTGTGAAGTTCTAACCACTGCTGCAATAAAAAGTTTCAGATCTCGTACTCCATTGCAGTTCAAGGTTGCTCCATAAATAAAAAGTAACAGCAAAGACAACCAAGGCCAGCCATATATTTATCATCTTGTTTGCATGAGCGTGTTTACCTGGAATGTTGCCAGCGCCATATGTTTGCCTTTGCTGACTATGAACTACTTTTGTATTCAGCCAGGCAATGCAAGCTGGTGTTCTTAAGTCATATACATGGTGTACAGGAAGAGTCTGCTGTATGTCTCACCTGTGTGGTCTACCAGGGAGCACTGTTCTTCTGGGGTTTTTTTCTTTCTTTTTAAGTGAACAAACTTTGACAACCGCCCCCCCAAATCCTCACAAAAACCTCTCTCCACCATAAAATGGTACATGGGCTTAGCACAAACTCACAGTTAGACTTGTGCAATGGATAGCCTTTTCAAGGAAGACTTACATTAACGCCAACCTAGAAATGAAGAAAACAATTTCCCTAGCATTCATGATCCATCTCTTGAATGGTGAGTTTGATTAAGATATAGCTGAATAGAACCATCCAGTTCTTCCTGATTTCTATTCTTCATTATTTGCTCGTATGAAGAGATTGTAATTAGGTCTTGCAGTTGTTCCATAGCAGACTTAAAACAACACCGATTCTTGTATCAGACCCATTTCAATTGGAAAACTTTATGAATTTGTAATGAAAAAAGAGATCACTTTGGTCATGGAACAGAAGATGACCTGCTGCAGGTAATTGTATTACTGTCAAATAGGCAGCTCTGATTAAAGGGAAATTTATTTAAAAGAAAAAAAAAAAAGGCGGCTAGTGTGTTAATTTGAAGTCATCGTAAGATTCTCAGCCAGCACTCTCATGGGGAAAGAGAAAAGCACGTTCACTTGCAAACTGTTCATTTTGCACAGTTTGTGATCTTGTCTCGCACTTGTCTGCCAACTCCATGTGTTAGAACAGTTTATGATTTCTCCACAGCTATTTCTAAGGGTTGGATGTGTCCTAGATTGACATGGGCGGGTAGACTGTGATTAGAGATGTTCCCTGGGAGATTAGATAATAATGCCCTGCATGGAGTCAGCAATATTTATAGAAGTCCAGATAGTTTATAGAAGAGTATCACTCACTAAATGACAGCTTTAGGATTTTTCTAACTCTTCAAAGAAAAGCCCTGCAAGTAACAGCTGTGTCAAATCTAATATCAGAGAAACAAGCAGTGATGAAAGTACAGGCAGTGGCTTTATTGAAAAATTCCCATGGACCCTCTAACATCAGCCACTTCCTCTTCCAAACCACAGTATCTCACAGTCCCATAGCACCTGGTGACAGTTGCTTACACTGAGTGATATATTTTAAGTCTATTTAGCAATTGGACACTCCACTGCTGTCCCCCTTCCTCTTTCAGTATGATGGTAAAGGGCTGGGCTGCCTTGATGCCATCGATGGTTCACTCAGGTCATGAGACTCCCCAGCCACCAACTTCCTAAAGGTATAACGGGTGCATATTCGAACCCATCATGGCTCCACACCAAGCAGCGAGAGGTACGACGACAAAAATTTTCAGGGTTCCCTAACTAATTTTAGACCACAAGTCTCGCTGTATTTTTCATCCAAGCCACAAACCAAAGCCATTTTGGGTACATCCCCAGCCCAGTGTGGATTACAGTGTAGTGATTCCCCAAGCTCTCGTGTTCATCCAACATCAAGCTCTTCAGGATGCTTGTTTTAGTTCAGAGCTCAAAGCAATGTAGCTATGTTGCCTGAGCTGATGGACGCAGATTCTCAGCAGGGCTCAGTGCTAAAATGGTGTAGCTGTGCTGCTCAGAACAGAGGCGGTTTTGTCCAGTGAGGATGTCAATGCACTGCAGCGTATTAAACAATAAGAAGATATCCTCAGGACATTTTGAAAAAGGCAATATATAAGCCCTGTTTTTATAATCTCACATGGTATGAGGCATTGTATATATGTAAGACAGGAGGCAGTCACTGCTCTTTTGAACTTACAGCCTGAAACAGAAGAAATGCATTGAGACAATATGCAATAAACAAATAATTAAAGCAGACAGGTGGATATTAACTACATATTTTTCCTGAGGGGTAGGTTTTAATGAGTCTTGTAACATCACTCGGTATTCAAGGACCTGCAAAATTTGCTGCAAAGTGCTGGCCTTCTGCCAGGGAAGCCCCAAGATCAAACAGGGAATGAGTTTGTGTGGCACTTGGGTGCCTTGGACCAGGGATAATACAGACAGAAATCTTTCTCTGTCTGCAGTGCTACACAGGGGGTGTCTCTGAGAGGCACGACGGACGTGCCAAGGCTGACAGGTTTCACAAAAAGCAGAGCTAGGCTCTCTCTTCTGTACACTGATCTACTAGCCCAAAGGCCAGGTCCAAAGGTCCAGCTTACACTGGTAAGGTGTGAGGACTCCACTTGCAGGGTTCATCAGTGTAAGAAGTGGAACCCATGACTAGTGAAGGATCCTCTTTGCTGATCGTGTGCCACCCCACATACAGAGGAAAAAGCAGGCTAGTGTAAGGACTTATGGGATCTTCTCTCCCACTCTGCTCCACAGCTGGGCCTCCAGCGCACCTAGGCAGGGAAGGATGGTAGAAGCAGAGTGCCCTTTCCAAAGCAAAGGAGGAAGGATAGCCAATGATTCTGTCTTTGCAAAACTGTGTAGTAGCAGAATACTTTTTTGGAGTTACCCAAAGGTCAGGGAAGAACTTCCTCTTTCCTCTGCCTAAATTCCTCTTCAACCAGCTGACTTGAACTTGATGCAAGAAGAAGAACTATTTAATAGGATGATGCTCACATCAAGTGATTCAGGATATTGTAATTTGAATGCTGCATCTCTTCACCACTTTATTAATTTTATTTCTTCCAAAAGTCACTATAAACAGTCTAATTGCATTATTCTCAAATAACAGTCTTAAATAATATGTTCCTTGAATCAAAACCAAAACCAAAAGGCCTACAGATACTTGCACTTAATGTGTCTTTTGTTTGTTTTAGTGATTAATAACCATGCCCTGAGAAGCAAGATAGAAATATTAAACAAAACAACAGCAGCCTTTTGCAGGGGAGAAAAAAAAAAAAAAAAAAAGAAAAACAAGGCTTGAAAAAAATACCATCCTTACTCAAAATCTGTTCCTGGGAGACATTTGAAAGGACAGCATTTTGCAGATCAGCTTAAAAGAGGGTGGTAAACATAATTTCCTCCTACTCTGTAGAAGTGCATCACTCTCTTAACTATTTTCTGACTAGTAATGGAAATCATACCCAGACAGCATTTTGAAACTGAAGTATTTTCAATGATTTTTAGAGATATAAACAAGCACTCAATGAATGATAAAGCCTAGGGATTTAAAATGCAGTAATCCTGGAATGAGTAAAGTGCCCCTGCTGTGACTTCTTAAATATCATCTTCTGCTCTGTGTTTCCTGATGTTCTCTCTCTGTGGAGAAGAACTCATCACATCATCAAGGGTGTGGGGGAAGCAATATAAAAAATTAGGGCCTGATCATGAAAACTGTGATGTGACTGATCACTGACATGAGTAATCCCATCCATTAATGGAAGTTCAATTGGCTTGCCACACTCCCTAACAGGAAAGGCCATTCTCCTTCCATGAGGAGTGGAGTTAGGAGGCTGAGTGCCTGAAAGTCAGGTGTCCTGTTCCTCTGGATTGCAGTTTAGAGATTTATCCTGAGGAATATTGGGAAGAAGATAGGATGGAGGAATCACTTGTAGTAAAGGTGGCTAAAGGAAATGCTCTTCATTTTTTCTGCAGCTTCACAGATGTTTCCCAAAGACGAGAATGTGAAACAAGGACTGCGCTACTCCCATTAGCACAGCACATTCATGAAGGGCTATTTTTAGGCCTTATATTCCAAGTTGACAACAACTGTAGTGGCTAAAGGACAAGAAGACCATGAGTGGTGCAAGCTCCTGCTTTTCAAGGCTGCCAGAGTGCCCTATAGAGTCAATGGAGACGTCACCAATGAAGCACTGTATAACAGATAGTCTCTGCATGGCCTCAACCTCCATACTAGGACCTTGACTTTCCAAATATCTCACAAGCTCACAGACTAGCAGGTAATGGGATAATGTAGCCTTGCTGAAATCTCTGTCTCCATTCGTCACTCCAGAGATGGCTTCTGTCTGAACGGGAGTGACCTGGGCTGGTGGGACTGTTCACGTGGAGAAAGCTGACGTGCTCTTAAGTGATTTGCAGGATCCAGCTCTTAATTTCTGTTGAGTAAAGTTCTATTTCCAGCTAGTTATCTAATCCTTGTAAAGACTCCAGGTAAATGGAAATGTCAGATCATTCCCACATGAAAATCCATTCTTATTTCTCAGAGGATTTTGCAAGCACTGAGCAGCTATCTAGGTTACAGGAAGAGAGGGGACTATGAAAATACCTTTTCATTTCAGAAAGAAAAATAGCAAACAGAAAAAAAGTCTAAGCTTGTGGAATATTGAGATGAGTTTCATTTTGAGGGGTAGTTATCTCAGTGTAATAATGACCTGGTCTGTCATGCAACCACCATAGTGTGTTTAATAAAGTTACATAATAATAAAAAATATATGAACAATGTTTTGTTAGGCCTCAGGCCTTATATCTAACTACTGTGATATATCTGGCTGCATGATAAATATCAACCCCAATTCATGAGAAGGAAAAGCCTTTCTTCCTTCAGCATGTTATGCTTTCGGTAATATAAACCTTTGAAAAAGTGTTTATTTTTGTCATTCTGAGACCATTTGTCTTATAGAGGATATGAAACAGCAAACCAATATACCAATTATCACCCAAAACAAATAATCCACATCAAGCCAAACAAAATATTTTGTATTTCGTTAGTAGTTGCCTTATCTTTGACTTCAACCCTTTGCGCTTTCATCAAAACTATACCTTTTGAAGTGTGCACTAATAATAGGGAAAAACTGGGTCATATGTCTGCTCCAGCAAAAGATACCATGCATTTCAGACACCATACATTTTCTTATGGTTGCTTACAGGAACTAGAGATTCCCACTAGGGTTGAAAAAAAGCTTTATTAAAAGATGTTTCAAGGACTAAAATGAAGCTAATTGCCCAAGAGGGATAGGGAGCCAAGTAAAAAGCAGGCCTGTCACGGACTGCCATCATTCCTAGTCATTGCATTCCCAGTGACCGAAGAGCTAATGACACCAGACTTTTAGGAAAATCAGTGCCTTCAGGCTTGATTAGGTAAGACAGCAAGTCTAATCTACATTTAATGAATGATTCAGGAATAACTTTAAGAGTATAACTTTAAGGTAGCAGGGTATTGACAGAAACAGGTACTTGCTCTACGCACATCTTGTGACCTAGCTAATCATGGGTTTCTGAAAAAGTTATTACACTTCTGCCATCCAGTTTCAAAATCTGTTGTCTGCTTGTTCTGCCAGCTAAGAAGAGCTAGATTTTTGTTAAAACTTATGCTACCGTGAAAGCAGAGGCTAGAAAATAATGAGAGAAAAAGGAAAACTGAATAAACCTGTTATTTCTGCAGTGCAGTGTAGGCAGTCAGATATTTATGCCTCCATGGAGCCCCAGTGTTATAAGCATGTATTCACAGAGACGTCTGCTAATCAATAAGAGGATTTTGACCTACCTTTTTATTGGTCTGAACACCCCAGGTAAAGAGTGCTAAAGACATACAAGTAAATGCAAAGAAAGAAAACTAATCAGATATAAAAAGAAGATTAGGATAATTTCATTCTTATTAATGCCAGTAGTATTTCCTCCTAAGATAGGGAAAAATAACAATTTTCTTTTAAGAGGTGGTTCTCAGATTTATTGTTTTTCAACTAGAAATAATTTGTGAATGTTGGCAGCACTGCAAAATGTCATTAAGGGAAAACTATATTGATGTGCACAACCTGCAGTGACACCATCAAGGTATCAGTCCTTCTTGGAGTTTGAAAACCCTCCAGCACCTTCCTTTTGATTTAGCAGGAAAAAATTGCTGAGGCATATCTAAAGCTGACTATATGTCAAGGTTCCAGTAGGGAAGTGAGGTGTTCAGGAGACAGATAATTGTCACTCACACTTTCCAGGCCTTTCTTGGTACCTTGGTCCTTCTGTCACTGAAATTCCTGTGCAGAATTCACTCAGCAGGTACCACTAATGCTTTCCTCCCTGAACCTTACTTCAGGTCTCACACAACAACCCTTACTTTCCCAACGCCCACAGCCTCCAACGCTTACCTCCATCCTCAGTTAGGACCCCAGTACAGTGGTCTAGACCTACCATGTACTCTCAGTATAGATTCGCATCTCATGTTCCCTATCTCAAAAATACAGAGCCTGGGATAATCGGGCACTGTAAAACAGCAGCTGCACTCTGTGTGACAAGAAAAAGCTACCGCCAAAGCAATATAGAGGCAACCTACAGCAGAGCAGCTGAGGGACGGCAACTTGCTCCTTTGTCATGGTTAGCAGATTATGATTGTCCTGTCTGTTTTGCTGTTTTCCTCTCTATCTGAATTTCATACTGCTTTGGACAGCAGTGTGGATAAAATAAAAGCATTTGGAGTAGCTAAATATTACCTGCATTTTACAATGGAAGAAATAAAAGCAAATACAGAAATAAAAGTCATACATCTTCAAAGTCATACTCTATAAAATCAGAAAAAACCCCAAGGCTCATACATTAACTATGAGACTATTCTTACTTCCCAGCAGTCAGAAATGAGCTACTGATTGCAAGAGCAATAGAGACATGCTTGAGAGAATGAGGGCTCTTGGCCCTTGGAACAGTCAAGGGAATCTGAGTTAGACCCAGATAGCAGCACCGCTCATGCAGCTTCTGCTTAAGCAGTCGGCTTTGCACCGCAGAACTTTTCTCCTTCATGCTGCTGTGTATACCACCAGCCTTGTGAAGACACTGACTCAAGAGCTCTGCAGACTTACAAGGTTGAAAATACCCTCAACAGCTTCAGGTCTTGCAAGGCATTTTAAGATGTAAACGAAACCTGCTGCAACAAGCCCAGTCTGGCTATGCAGAGTTGACAAAAGTGGCACACTGTGCAGTATTTCTATTATAAAACCTGTGTTCCAAGGGACTGAAATTCAACTGTAATTAATCACTGCAGGATGGAGCTAGGCAAGAGAGTGTTCCAGACAAGTACATATTCTTTTTCTTTCAGCAAGTCTGAAAATATTACAATGCATGCGGAACACTGGACAGATAACTCCAGGACTGTGAGATTATTTCATTTTCCATGTTAATAAAAATAGATTTAACAGCAAAAACTGGCATACAATGGGGATTTGTAGCAATGGAATTTCACCAAATAAAAATGCTATGGCCGAATTAGAGCCTGTCTACCTCTGTTCCCATGTCCCAGTCAAAGATCCTTTATTTAGTCCTTCCTCCAGTTATGAGTTCTGTAGGGTTTCCTTGCACACAAAAGCTAAGCTTTTTCTCGTGACCATAAACTACAGCAGTGCCACAGAATTCCTTCACAGAGAGCCATTTGTGGTGCTCTGTGAGCTGGGGCTGTAAAACGGGGTCCAGGAAATGCATACACCTCAGACTCCATTTTATGACTCTGGCTCTGCGTCTGCTGGTGTTCTGGTAGGAGCTGTGCTGTCAAGGAAGTCTGTCAATAGTTTTTTCAATGCTTTTTTCTACCTGCCCTCACTGGTCATCTGTGAGTCCTACACCCAGAACACCTAATTTAACCTCTTCCTACAACCACAGCACCAAGAAAAAGAAAAAAAGAAAAAAAAAAAGATACTCTGCAGCCAATTCAAACCTGTTTCCCAAGGAGATGGCAGGAAAAGCCATTCCCAGATTCCCAGAGGCAGGGACTGGGCTGCAGGGCTAGGTTTGCCTGAGTTTTTGTTCTTAGTTGTTCTGGATAGAGAAAGTCCCTGGTAAATTCACTGATTGCAAAATAACCATGAGACAAATATAACCCAGATGGTGTAAACACAAGAAACAATCTGTTTTATGGGACATAGTCAGCTACTGTGGAAGATGATGGTCGACTTTGTGATTATTTATAGCATGTAAAGGCAGACCCTGGAACTGAAGCAACCACAGCCTCTGGTAAGTGCTATACTCTGTAGACACCAGCAGCTGTAACCATGCACCAGCAAGTCTTTTGTCACTGTTTATGTGCTGTTTGTTTCATTTCATAGAAGATAAAGTGCCACAAGTCATGTTCCTTATCCCTTTTTTTGATAAAACTCAAGATTTTTTCAACAGATTCATAATGCCCAAAGAAAACTCAGTCACTTGTATTTTATCTATTCAAACTGAATGAGTTGTTCTAGTCGGGACTCTATGGAATTGTCAATCCTAATACTTTGTTGTGCTAAAATACTTCAAGTGTTCATCTATAAATGCGTGCTGAATAATAATTGGAGTTTATAGACTTTAAAGGGATATTATGCATTTTATCTCTCTTTTTTTTTCAGTGTTCCACACCTCTGCTTATTATGAGCTAGGCCATGGTTTCATCATCACACTGAAGACAATAAAAGAATAACATACACTAGAGAGAGACAAATAAAAATGTTTAAATATGTCAGTTATACAATAAAAGCTCTTGAATATAGCACACCAAGCACAAAGGAACCAACCACAGAAAAAGAGATGGCAATAACTGCATTACTTTCTCAAGGTAACTGACAGGAAATTTTCTACCCCGAGTTATTCTTTTTGGCCATAAAGATAAAACATTATCAGTG
Organism: Aviceda cuculoides; assembly: GCA_035590195.1. Lineage (NCBI taxonomy): Eukaryota > Metazoa > Chordata > Aves > Accipitriformes > Accipitridae > Aviceda > Aviceda cuculoides. The sequence goes on from JAVJGG010000029.1 coordinate 24,672,421, forward strand.
TTCTGAAAAACTCAGGAGACTAACTTTCAACAGTTCCTCAGTGGTTGATGGTGTTCATCCCAGAAATCAAGAATAAAAGTACAAAGGACCTTAATATGCTATCAGTTTTAAGAGGTGTCCATTGACTCCAGTAGGAAATCTGTTCTAAAACCAGATAGTATTACATTGCCCAGTGTGTTGAGCTGATAACAAAATAGGTAATTTATCATTGAAAGTAACTACTTTTTTCCATACTACTTGTCCTTATCTTTTAGAAAACGCATGGGCTGGAGTAACTGCTGTGCTGGGGTTTGGTCATGAGCAATGGAGTCCTGTAGCCGCTGCTGAAAGTTACTAACTTAGGTCCAATCAAAATAGGAAAAACAATAAGATGAGAAAAAATACTTTGTTGCCCAAATAGGCAATAGAAAACATTTTTTTTTCATCTTACTGTTTTGCAGGCCCTTTTTCATCACTGTAGACTAATATCTATAATCTCATTCAACTTTAGTTCAGATCAATGGTGACAATTCCTGAGGTGGGTGGGAGACGGAGATTCTAATCAAGAATTCATTAGAGCAAGTAGACTCATGTCCTCACCCTGCATGAATGTGGAGAGGGGTTTAGCTCCTGCTTTCTTGAGGTGAACATAAAATAGATTTCTTAGAATACCCTTTGTTCCCAGAATCCCATTCAGACTTCATAGCAAGTGAAGCTTTCCAAGATTAGGTCTAGTACCTTCCACTAGTACTACACTAATTTAACACTAGTTTCCAGATTTTCATTTGAATGTAGCAAAAAGTTGTGGTGGGAGTAAATTACTCTCTTGAGTTGAAAAATTGAACATGATGAGGCATGCAAGGGCTTTTAAAAGGGCTTTAAATCATCTTAGTCATCTTCACACTTTCCCCACTCTTTGGCAAATGGTACAAGACGTCTCTCGTTTCTAAAGGTCTGTTGCAAGCTGCCCGGTATTGCTTGTGATTCAGACTCCCTTTTGCACACAGTTTTTCTGCAACCTACACACCAGGGAAGCTGTGAAACAACTTCAGTTCACTCAGTCTCCGAGACCTGTAGTTGAGAGGCAATTTTCAGAAATGTATCACTGCAGAAATCATTAAAAATCTCAGGTAAGTTGCCAAGGGCTTGCTTAATTTTGCTACAGAAAACAAAAACCCCAAAACTCCAACCAAGTAATACAAGGTCAATCAGCCTGTATTTGCCTGTATTTCTCTCTATTTACCTTTCATTTGCAGCAGTGGCGAGAATGATTGTTGAAACTAGTAGCTCTAGAAACCACACCCATCAGGCTGAGACCTGACTAACAGTATCTCAAGGTAGAGCAACTTTACTCACAGTAGCAAAGCATAGTAGTACAGTAAACTTAATTTATACATTTTTTTCCTCTGTCAATTTTTTTTCAAGTAAAATTCCAAAACATAAACATAAAACATAGGACTAAATGTATTGGGTTTTTATGAGTCCAGGCAATCAGCTCTGTAATAATCATAGTGCTTCCACCTGTTTTCAGAGCAAGGAAAAAAGGGATGTTTTTTGGATGCTTCAAACAAAGTAGATTTTCTGGTTATGGACAAAATGAATTAATATAAACATTTGGAGCCATTTTGGTCTGGTTATAAACAAAAGTATCACTCATACCATGAATTTACTGGGATACATTTACCATTATAATGTTCTGGAAGTACTTACTAGTTTGATTATGCTAATATTTAATTTTTGTTTTGCCAGATGGAAGTTCAGACATGCAATATTATCTGAAGCTAATATGGGATACACCAGAGTGGGGACTGAGACACTAACTCCATGGTTCATTGGAACAGAAAACTTCTGCCAGCCACAGGAATGAGAGAGAACTACAATGTTTTAATGACAGGGATTGTACTCATGTTCAGAATGAAACAGAGCTGTTATTGCAGTTTTCAAGAGAATAATACTCATAGTATTATATTCATTTACCGAAACTGGCAATTACTGGATACCTACATTTTGTGATACTGTCAATGCAACTTTTCTTCTTTGACTTAGCACATAAAAGAAGATATACATGCCAATCCTGTCTACAGTAGCTCACCATATAATTGCAAGTCTTACATAAATAAGCACAAAAATGTCTACTTCTAGAAATGGAATAATCATGGAATGAAAGGAACAACACTACAGATTTCAGGTCAGAAAGGGCATTAAATGACTGCAAGTTTTTCTAGTGTCACTTAGTACATTTGTTTTTAAATTCTTAACGTACTGGCCTTTCATATAAATATCCTTCAGATATTTTGAAATTTTGCCATATGTCTTGTCATATGTATTACATGATGAGTTACACTTTTGGGGTCCCTACTCCCAGTCTGGAGTTTTAATTATTCTTTTTATTGACCTCAGAAAGCCTATTATCTTCTTTAGGCAGTCTCTACAAAGGTCAGCCTCACACTCAATCAAATTAACATCTTTTGTCCTGTTTTGAAATTTAGAACATTTACATCCTAAAGACAGCTAAGTCATCTATCCTGAGGTAATCTGCCAGCAAACAGACCCTCGACATCCGTTATCTTTGGGGGCTGGGAAGGGTGAAAGGGAAGTTATTCGCCTTCTGGAGTCTGATCCTACCTGAGCTTCTCATACACACAGTATGGGCCATCCCTTGCCACTGACTATCAGGCAGAACAGAAGCAGATGTCGGAGAGCTCTGTTTCACAACTGATCACACATTATAAACTAAACTAATCTCTAGTCCAGATCCTGGACCAGCACTATATTTTGACATGGTCAAAACTCACTGACCTATGAGATCTGATCTATGAGACTGGACAAAGCATTCCGGGGGAGAATGGGGGAATGCCCCCCCCCTCAACACCCCCCCCCCCCCCATGACTGTATACTGACATTTCATTCCCTTGACACATGGTTGAATCAACACCTACATCCAGATGGTCCCAAATGGCTCCAGGTTTTATCACCCAACAATGAATCCCTCTGGGAAACATAATGACCAGAGACCTTAATACATGGCAAGACTCCAGGCACAATCACTCCTCGGGCACGGCCACAGTGGCTCCTACTCAGAGAAAAATCTGTGACTGGGTGGCAGACAGATGACTTTGCCAGGTCTCTGCTATCCTAGAATTCCCTCAAGGCAAGGGATTTCCCAAATAACTGATTGCTCCTCTTGCGGCCCTTGAGGGCAGAAGAGGGATGCCATAACCATGGACATGTCTTCGGAGGGATTTTAGTTGGAGAAAGGTCTGCCACTCTTTGCAGATATTACTCATTAATGATGTGAGTGCTAATAGGAGTTGATGTGCAGCCATGCAACAGCATGTGTAGAAAACAGGGTGGGGGCAGGGGAGAAATCTTGCGTCTGCAGACAAAGAGGAATGCTCCTATCAGAGTAAGATTACTTCATGAATCAGGAACTACAAATCATATGAACAAAAACATTGTCATTAAATGAAGGTCTGCCAGTGTCATAGCATCAGGATTCAAGACAATTGCCTTTCAATATGTCTTATGGGCTGGCTGTTTCCTTAAAAATTGATGCTAGCCTAGGACCTTCTGTAAGAACAAAGAAAGCTACTTCTCATCTCTCAGAAGACATCAAATATTTATTGAAATCTTCATTTATTTAGCCACCCATAGAGAACCACATACAGGAGATCTTAGTTGCTGGTTTGACCTTGACTATTTAATGAGATGTATAATGATGCCACTGCAGCAAATAGAGCCTAGCAGAACAAATGCAAGCAGCCACTGCACTAAGATCTCTCGTCTTCTACAAAAGCAACAGCGGAAAAAAAAGGTGATATTAGATGAAGGAAACTAGTCGCAGCAGGTGGGATCAACATATGGTGGCACCAGATATCTGATGCCAAAAGGAGAACTAATGCTATTTGCTGGCCTATTTCATGCCATAATTTTTTCTATGTAAGATGGCTCTGGGATTTATCGTAGGGAACCTGCATGCTGTATGGCAGCTGGTAGCAGCGAATTTGATATTACTCAAAATAAAAGGTATTTGAGTAGCTTCTTCCCTTCTCTTATATCTTTGCTATTATTTATGTCTGTGCAAAGCAAATGTATTGTACTCACAAAACACAGCCATTTTGAGATGCTTTTTTAGAAGAAGTAAATGTTTATCTAAGGGTTACGGCAGTGAAAGGAAAAAGCCCTTTCCAAAAGTCTTTCCAAAAGCAGCAGACAGTATTAGAGGTCCATTAAGCTTGGCACCACATACAACTGCAAGATGTGTCTCCTGCCCAGAAGACAGGATTGCACTGTGTCCATAGCTCTCCGTCTGGGCAGACTGTAAGGAAACTAAAGGTAATTATGGTCTCTCAAGTTTCTTTATTGTACCAAAGGACAAAGTTTATGGTACACAAGTACAGAGGGAGTGGGATACTTTGCCTACTTCCTTTTTTAAAGCTTGCTTCTTTAGGAGGAATATTTGTCACAACCTTTCCTATGCCTTCACCCCAAAGTTTTCACCTAGCCAGAGGTGAGGATGGCTGCCTGCCGTCCCAGCTCCCTGCATGCCTAGTCACTGCAAGAGGCAGAGATGCCCAGCAACGTCATATTTTATACATGCTAAAATGCATTTCAGATGCTGAGGGCTTTTAAAACATAGGCATTGTTGTTAGGTAGTTAAGTCTAACTGCTCTTTGTATTCACCCATAAAGATGGCCTGTGTCCTGTAGATATCTTGGAATAATTGCATATGAATGAGGGATGTGGAGGTGGAAAGGTCAACTGCTTTATAACTCAGGTCAAAGAGGCATTTTTGTGAATGGGAAGGGCTGGGTTAAAGAAAGTTCACAGTCTGATATGGGGGAAGGGGACCAGTATCCTTGAGAGATGCGCATATGTTTAGGACAAGCAATTAATAAAGATTTCAAAGACAAAACCAGAAGTTTATTTTTCAGGAAAAGACCAAATAAACTGAATTTTAAAAAAAATCCACTTTGATTATTAGTTTCATTGAGGAATGCCTCTGATCCAGAGGTAGTTCCCTGAGAAGTGATGGAGAAGGTAAATTCACATGTTGGCTATCTCCTTTAATCACCCCCCCACCGTGTGAACAACCTCAAGGCATATTGTCTAAACCAGATGAACTCTCCCACTCTATCTGACCTCACATCCAGGCATACTCTCCCAAATACATGTTTTTAATGGCCAGGAAGTTCGCCTTCAAAGCAGAGTGGTAAACCAACCTGTAGGCTATGCCTAACCTGTAGGAAGTTGGCAGACTTCCCAACAGGATAAACCAAGGGCACCAGGTGTAGACTAAGAATATCTGCCTTGGAGTACATTTGCTCTCCAGGCTGCCTGTGCAGACCCATCTTCATCCTTTCCTGCAGAGCCACTTCCCCAATACCAGGCCTCTTCTCTATCACTCGCAGATAGAGCACTTCCACGCCACAGTACCAGATTAACACTGACCTTTCTCCCCAAACCTGTTGCTTCTGAACCCACTGTACTCATTTCTGGGAGCAGCAGGTAGCTTATGGACACGGTTACAGACAAGAGCTTACCCAAATCCTAGTATTACTGAGCTATCTGAGCGAAAAGCTTTTCACCAGGCCAGCTCCTGCTGATGCAGAGTCACTACTTTAGCCTGTCCCTGGGGAAATGGGGACGAGTGCAGTCAAGGGTCGACCACCTTCTTGCTCCTTTTGAACAGGACTGGAAGTAACATTTCTAAGAAGCCCCTTTTGCATGTGGGCTGTAACCTTTTACAGGCATAAGTGGTACAGAGGGTAAAAGCATGCCTTATACGTTCTTTTTCCCTGCACAGCTCTGTAAGCCAAGCCAAGCCACAGAGACTTTTTTTCTTCTTGGCTTCCATAGTTTCATGGCAACAACTTTTCAACAAGCAGTACCAGAGTTATATTATTTCTTCTGCAGCAGAAATTGAAAAAAAGATTTCCATTATAACAGACTTTTACAATGACTTTAATCAGATTTTTTTTCCCTGATATCCACTTAGCACCCCAAGTTGATTCTCTCACCAGAATAACACCATTGTGGTCTTGTCTTCATGTTACATTCACTGTGTATATCTCCATGGACATTTTACATGCAAACAAAAAACCACTCTGATCATAACTATCTGTATTCAGTGGAACTTAGAAGTGTACTTAAGAAGCAAGATTAGAAACTACTTTTTAAACATACTTCTATGAGTTGTTTGGTTTGGGTTTTTTTCCCACAGAAGAAAAAAATCATGGAAGCCAGATGGTATAAAATAAGGTAAATATATACTGGAATACTATCACATACTGCATGAAGCAGTTAATAAGAGGGTTTATTAAAAGACCTGTTAAAATGCAACTGCCAGGGGCTAATGGTGCAAAAACACTGAAATGAGTTTCTCTAGTTAAGGTGTCCTCTGTGCAGTCTGGATAATAATTCTTAGGCCAAAGTGTATTGACAACATGGGGATATTCTGCGGATTTGATAGTCCCTCATGAGATGTCTGTATAAAATTCTCCTGAAAAAATTTTCTTGTTGAATTTTTTGGTTGTCAGCCCAGTAGCAGAGGTCCTCTGGAGTTTAAAAGTCTAGTGATAATTGGTGTGATCAGCTGCATTGTGTATTATTTATTGTACAAACAACCCAGAAGACTCAAATGATAGTCAAAGAATGGAATATTTCTTAAAGAAATGTTTAGATTAAGCCATCTAAATCTTAACATATCTTCAATGTATATGTTCTTGACTTCAAATTATGTATTTCCCCCCAAAATGTAGACACAATTGCCATTTTTTTAAGCAGTGAAATGGTGCAAAGACGAAAATATATCATTGGTAAAGCTTGATTGCAAAGCTAGCTTCCCTTCTTGAGGAATTCAGAAGGACAAGCAAAGGCTTTATGGCTTGGGCATTCTCCTTTCACCTTTACAGTACACAGAAAAAAAGCAAGCAGTTACACTGTCATTGCAATGGGTAATGACAATTATGTCCCCATCTGGATCTTGTGGGGCAGAACATCCCTAAGGTTTGAATTTTGGGGAAGAATGACATGGGGGATTCCTGTCAGCAACACACAAGAGGCAGAGTTATTTTCTGGTTTTACAGGTGAAGGTGCTGGAGGTTTGCAAAATCCATTAACTTCCATTTCCAGGAACGGGAAGCCCTTGGCGGATGCTCCTCATGGGAGAGACAAGAGATATACTCACACATGCAGCTGACCTCTAGGAGCCTCTTCTCCCTCCTCCTCTGACATTAAGCCAGAAGGTTTAAGGGAATCTGAAAACTTTTTTATTTCAAGGGCCTAACCAGCATACGTATACCCCTTGACAGAGGAAAGAGACCAGAAAGACTGTGGCTGCTTTTCTCTAGACACTATCATGAGGTACCTGGATTTTGTTTGAGTCAGTGACTACCAGAAGCTCACAGGATCTAGCCATCTAGTATAATTTACACCCACTCAGCAATGCATAAATTACAAAATGTCTTACCTCATCGCTGATTTTGACCTAAATTGCCCACACCCTTTGCATGTACCTCAACTGACTTATTAGAGTCTCCCATGAAACAGGGGAAGGGAAGATTATAGGCTGGCTTCTCCACAGGAGAACCGAGTATCATATGACTTACCGAGCTCTAAGAACATGTAAGGACATATCAGATAATAATCACATGTTTGAATATTTCCATGAGAACATCTCATCCCAGCTGATGCAGAATCCTTCCTTTGCAGGAAACAAGAGATCTCAGCCCTCTACAGAATGAAAGAAAATGAACACTAGGGCAAAGCAGTGAGTAAGTCAGCACGTTTTTGTCAGCCTACAATGAACTGAAAAATGGCTACATTTGCTGTGATAAATTTCATTTGGAGAAGAAATTAAGGAAAGGCAGAAGCCTCTTAAAAAAAAAAAAAATGACAAAAGCAAAACCTTTGGTGCTTCAGTTTATTATTTTTAAAAGTTCCATAAATTGTGAGATTTTTCATAGCTGATAGTTCCCTGCATCCTGCTGCTCTTTAGTTCCCAGGCTAGTTCTATTGCTGAGTGAAACAGAAAGCTATCTTGGAGCCAACACTGCTTTGCACAGTGAGTCAGTCACAAGCTGGAATAGCTAAAAAGAGCTCCGCAGTTTATTCCTGGTCTTAAATGGGAACTGACTTCGATTCTTTTGATCAAACTGCTGCTGGAAACCTCCCCTTGTGAGCCACCATTAACACTTTTTGTCTTCTTGTGTATTTCCCTCGATGTTATTGCAAGCAATAATCACTGAATTAGTGAACCCAATGCATATTTGAGGGAAGCAAGGATATTCAGAGTATTTCAAGGTGACTTTCACTTAGTGAATGAACTGATTCCAGGTAACAGAGATTTCATGTAATTTTAGATAGAGCTGGCAGTTCAAAGTCCAGTGTGTTCTGTTATAGAGGATAATATATAGAAAGCAGCCTGTCAGGAATGGAACAGACTGATTCAATGAAACACCCTTGGAAGCAACAGAATTAATGTCATTCCTTCTCTCTAGATCAGGTAATCTCACATAGTCACAGAAGAGTGACTAGAGATGTGCTTGCACTGACTATCCATTTATTAGGACTTTTAAAGGGAAAAAGAACCTCAAAGTTACCTGCCTGTCAGAACAATTAAAATAATTCTGCATTGTAGAATTGATGTAGCAGAGCTTTTTGGTTATAAACATTTCAAAAACACTCAATACACTTAGTAGAGTGGCTCTGAATATGTAGCAAAGTATTAAGACACATTAAAAACATTATCCTTTCAGGCTATATGTTCCTTTATGTCATTAATTTCTTAATCTATTTTAAATCTACCCGCTCACTGCCAGTCTGCAATACTTCTTCAGACAGCTTCCCATTTATAAGACAATGTTCTGAGAGCTGACAATGGAAAATGCAAGCATTCAGTTCTTTGCCAGATTTAGCCTCAAACTGCTCAACAGACTCTTGGAAAACATGACATTTTTTCCCACTACAGTTACTTCACTTAGTAGATGGCATATTACATACTATAAAATTCTTAGAATGTCAGCTTCTAGCCCTGGGATAAATTTAATATCCTTAAGAAACAAACAATGAAAGGTTAGTGACTCTGCAAACAACTGAGTAATAGAAAATGAAGTATGGATACTTTCTTATTTGGCATACGTGAGAAATGAGTAAACTACCAAATTAGAAGTGAGAAATAAACTCTGCTAGAGTGGGTTCACCCTTGACTTAACCTTTGACTCCATATATATAAACCCTTTTGTGTTTCCTGCAAGGAATCCAGCAAGTTTCCACATAAATTCCTCTGCTGACCACACTTCTGCCTCATGCTCTTCACCAGCCTTCAGAAAGTTTAAAAGATTCTTCTTCAGATATCCTCATTCCCCAAACATCCTGCCTTCCACCCCTCAAAGACTATTTTATATTCATCTACTCTTATTTTGTCAGACAGCAGAATAAATGCACATTGCAGATGTGGTATGCCTTATTTTAGCTAGGGCCTCCAGTAGGGATGAATGTGCAAACTGGAGCTGAGTCCCAGGAGATGGCTGTTTGCAGTTTGCCAAACAGGGCTACACAGCGCGGATGATTCACCCTGCTGATGCTGACTGTTTCTCCAGCTCTGGGGAGGAGTCAGAAATGGGATGGTGGAAGAGCAATTAAAGATAATATTCGTCTCTTTGATACGACATTTTCAAATGGAACTGAATCGCTTTCAGATAGTTCTGAAGAGCTGAAATGCTTTGTTCAAGCTCATTTTCTAAATCAAAGACAGTCTTTTTTTAAACAAACATTTTCTTTTCTTTCAATAGTTTTTTCATTTGGACAAATACCTATTTGTCTCCTCTTCCCCGAAAAGCTGAATAAACACTGAAAATGCCTAGCTCTGTATCTGAATGCTCAAAGATGCATGGCTAGGAAAGAGCTTCTTTCATGTGCATGACTGCAGAGAGTCGTCTCCAATGTGGACTTGTGACCCATTTGTGGCCACATAATTCCGTGACTGTTGAGGAAAATCTTCTATACATAACCCTGAAACCACCAGCTTTAATGGCTTCAAACCAGTTAGCCATTCAGTTGGAAATAACATCTACTAAGAGGGCTCACTTGAGAACTTAATTGGTGCCTAAGTCTTATTCGCCTAGATTTTAAATACCAGCTCCCATTCAAGGTTTCAACTCCATGGTTTCATGTTACCTGAAGGGCAGTGCAAGTCTGGCCATAATCTCTCATGATGGCTACATCCATTGAAATAAAGACACCATGAATCACGAGAGTAAAACCTGTATGCACAAGAAGCAGGTTTTTTGGCAACTGATCCACTGACCTAACACCTCTGGAAGATGTCCAAAAACCTTGACATCTTAGCAACAATATAAAATAGCAACATTTCTTCCAGCTTTCCTTCCTGAAATATAGTCAGGAGTGGAGACTGAAAATGTGAAATCCAGAGCTAGGCTAACAAGGAAGTTTAAATTCACTGTTAAAGGACCCAACTATCAGGATACCTCAGCCCTGAGTTATGTAGCTAATTGCATAAGCTGCTTCATATGCAATGCCTGTGAAAATGTAGGCTCTAGGCATACAGTCCCCCCAAAGCCAGCAAGCTAAGCAGATGGCACGTTAGCCATCAGAGACTGGTAAGATTTAGATCACATCTCTAGACTGTGGGGACTCCCCTATTCCCATATTAATTTCAAACCACCCAGCTTCCCCTTGGTGTGAGGCCCCTCTGCCAGTCCTCACAAACTATCGCCTTAGCAGTGGCTCTCTTCCATAGGTGGACTTATCTGAGTATTTATGCAGAAAAACTACAACTAGAATGGATTCATTTCTGTGCTATAGGGTGCTTGAGCCTACATTTTCCACTGCCAAACCACTGGAACTGATGCTATCCTGGATGGGAAAGAGAAGGTTTTTCTCAGTCTCTCTTCTAGAAGCTGTATCCATCCTTGTAGACTCATTAAATATTCATTGTGCCCTAGAAAACAGACAAGAGTGAACATGTCACTATAGCTCACTGCTTGCTTACGATTCTCATCTGGGAGAAGAGCAGAATCTTACTTTCTGCTCTCTCCTCCAATTCTAAATTTAAATATTTGAAAAGAAGTACTCTGTTCCACAAGAAACCTAAGGCTTTCTTCTTCAACCCAAGAACCTTTGGCACTTAGCCTTAATCTCCTGTTCTTCTTTCCTGCCTCTGATCTAATGAATATTTAATTGTTCCCTGGAAAGTGGAAGTTAAGAGAACTCTACTCCAGCCTACTATTAGGTACTCTCTTAGAAAATTTGTTCTGGCCCTTGTCCTTCCTTCTGTGAGGGCTCAAACTGTTGAAGGTCATTACAGGTCTGAGGTACTGCAACTACCACCAACATATATATTTTGTGCAGGGCCTTATCTGATAGATGTGCACTGAAAATGCTTGTCAGTTGGGCAAGAGAGATGGAGAGGACTCTTCTGCAAAACTTCAGGGAGTTATGCATCAACTGGCTCCTGAGAATTGGATATTGTTAAAAATTATGTATTTCCTGCATACTCAAAGGTAAAACTTAGACTTTACTAATGAGCACATAAGTGATTGTGGATTTGGACAACTCTAAAATAAGGCAAAGCAAAATGTCGCATTTTGATGATGCAAGTAGCAAACAGAAGTTGAAAGAAGCAAAGAGAAGTTGAAGTCCCCATTAATTTCTTTTGTACTTTTTAGACTGAGAATCTTAAGTCCTCTGGTGACCATAGCTTGCTTATGCTCACCATTGCAATGATGTGCCCAGGACTGCATACAGATGGCAATGAAGAGCGTCCCAGGTGTCATATCTCCATGGAAATACCACAGATTGCTCCCAGCTGCCGTTGTCTGCAGCTCCAACGTAAGACACGTGTTATGAGATGGGGTGGATGGCAGCCTGTCCCTGCCACACCGTGAGGCAGCCAGGTAGACCAGGTCACAGAGGGCCTGCAGGCACCACTCGGACTGTGGCAAATTATATTAGGAGTCACTGTAGCACAGTAACACATCTATAGCAACACTGGCATTTCCAACAACCTTTCCCCAAATGCCTTGAGGAGTTTAACTAGCAGTTTCATACTCTACGTCATGATTGTATTACAGGAGAAATTCTGAAAATAGCACATCTTTTTTAATCCTGCTACCAAAGGAAGAGATGGGATATCTGGCAGCAGAAAGCTGCTGGTTCTGGCAGTCAGAGCACAGCCAGGAGAGAGGCAGGAGTCAGCACTTGGACTGGATGTAAAGGCTCTAAGTTGCTGCTTACTTTGATTGAAAAACAAGGTCTTTCACTGTCGCAAGTCTGAGCTGAGATAAAGTCAGTCTTCTGTTGTAACCACAAAATTTACAACATATCCATTTCCCAGGTGTTTAGATCAGCTAGAAGTTTACTAGTGACTCCTTCCAGCTCTATGTTTTGCAGGCAAACCTGCAAGATGCATGCCTACAAACAGTTTAGCTACTGACTGAGTACATGCAATTAGAGAGGAGCACTGGAAATTTGTCCCCAGAAATGCAGCAGTGAGAAGATTACTTGAATACCAGGAAGTTCGTTGAATCCCTGTACACTCACAGTATTATAAACATGAAGCTTGTACCGCAAGAAAGAAGTTTATGCAATGGGAAGTGTAACAAGAAGATATCCAGCTGGTGGTGAACTCAATCAGATATTTTAGATTCCCAGAAAAGCAGAAATACAAAACCTCAGAAAACTAGCTGCTCCAGTCCTTTGGATTGAGGCTGGTCAATGGTCCACACTAAGATCATTCCTGACAGATGTTTGTCTAACCCATCCTAAAAACCTCCAGTGAAGGAGACTTCACAACTTCCATAGACAAACAATTTCAGTGCTTTAACAGCCAAAGAGAATTTTTCTCTTATACACAGTGAGATCACTTTTGGTGAAATTTAAGCTAATTTATGTTTGTTCTTACCCCATTGGCCCCATTTATAATCATCTTTGCAACATTTTATAGCAACGGAAGGGAGAAAAATGTTTCCCGTCTTACGGGGATCAAGTAGAAGGAATAATTAATTACCTCCCACATCATTGTCAGCTCTTGTGAATGCAACCCAGAGTAAGATTTCCTGCTTAGCTACAGTGTGAGATTTTTCTACTCCTATTTAGTCTGTGATTTACTGCAACTCCAATATTTTTCTGCTATCCTATAACTAAAGGAAAATTCAAAAATCTGGCCTTCCTCTGAAACACATCTTGTGTTCTGGTTGCATTGTTTCATTAATTAGCCAGTAAATAAAACTGTTAATCATTTAACATTTTAGTCTAAGGAAAAACAGAAACCACTATAAGTATGCAGCGTATACACATGTTCTTAATCTTTCTTTCTAGAACAGACTTGTTCTTCTCTCTTAAGAATGGATCTCCCCACTGTACTGGAAATTACTCATCACAAAGTCTTATGAAAATCAAAGGGTAATTTTCATAGTTACAAAACTTGTAAGGCCAAATGAATACTTGGACACTTGCAACTTATTTATTTATTAAAAAAAATAATTCATTGACACCAGAGGCGTCAACTTGTGTCCTCTTACTTTGGGTAAGCTTAAGGAAATCGTTCCAATATATAGTCCCACAGGACATCATTAGTCGCCTTCTCAAATGAAAACTTCTTAAAGAAAAAAAAACTAATTTAGACTTTCACTAACTCAGAGGTTTCAGGAAGAACCCATTTCTGTTTCCAGGATCTGCAGTGATGCAGAATTAGTCACCATGAGCATATATACACTGTGATTTCCAAACGAATGCAAGAAAAACACAGTGTAACTAACAAGAGCACTATGTTTAAAAATGTTACAATTAAAATACATTTAAAATAACAATATGGTAATACCCGAGAATCCTGCACTATTTGGTTTTGTGATTAAGTTTTCTGACCCTAGTAATATTTTCAATATACGGAAAAATATTTAATGGCTAAGAACTAATGATCACAAAGAGAAAAAAACGATGGCAAAAGTTGCTATATGATAGCTACTAATCTTGGAACAACTGTGCTGATGCTGAAATTCTCACAAAGAACTGTGTCTTAGGTCACATGACTAAAGATAATGAAGTTCACATCCTTGTTAAAGCATAAATAATATTTATTCTTCTTCAACTTTCTTTATTACAATAAATATTCAATTGGAGTGAACCTATAGCTTCAACACATGAATTTCAATATTTTATAGAATTCGTTATGTGTTCTTTAGTCTTCCATTTTTCTCAATTGCAGAGTGGAATTGTAAAAGCACAGCAGAAGAAATAAAATAAATGCAAGAATTAGAATGATAAAATGGGATTCAATTCTTATGTAAAAGATTTTTTTTTGGTAAAATTTAAAACAAAAAGTTAGAAATGTCTCTATGGTAATCTAGAAAAGCTATGCAATCGAGATGAAGAATGAAAGAGTATAATCTGAAAATTGCCTGAATCACCTGTATTTTCTAGCTGGAGGCGAACAGAAAGAGAGAAAGAACAAAATAATGAAAAACCGATTGAAAAACACATGTTCTGTGTGTTTGAGTGTGCTTTCATGCCTCTTTAACCATTTTGCTCTCATCTCATTAAATAACAGCTATCTACAAATAGGAGGAGCCTTAGGCAGTTAAAAGTATAATACACAGAAATCCTAGTGTTACTGTTTATAGTTATATACCCCAATATTATTAACAGCCATGCTCTAGGGTTCATGAGGCCATCTTATAGCTAAGCAATGAATGTGATGTGTTTTAAAATCTAAACCATTATTCAGTTAAAAATCAACTATCAGATATTTTTTAAGAAACTTTAGCATGGTTTGGTAGATTTTCCCTAGCTCCTGTGTGCTGCAAGTCTAATAATGTACCGTAGACTTTAACAATGGGATTTATCTTCATCAGAATTTTGTTTTGTGTATCTGTACACGTCACTACGATTTAATAAAATCTCCTTGATATAACACTGTTGCATTCCCCACTGCAATATAGTCTTGTTACAACAATAACTTTTCACAGCAAGGAAACAACAGAACTGAAAATAAAGCTTAGGAAGACCAGAAAAATATGTTGCTTTTGTGCAAAAAATGGGCATAACACATGAAGCTGAACACTATCTGACTCACTGTCTTGAATTTCTCAGACTAAAAATAATTATTAAAAAAAAAAGCAGCTTCTGATAAACATGATTCGGGATGCAAATGAAAAGATAATTTAAAGGAAAAAGCGAAAGGTTTATTAACTATGCAAGCCTCTGTTCGTGAGGATTTGGCTCTTTGTGGGCTGTTCCTCCACCAGCCTGCACCGCTCTTACCGCTGGCCGTTCCAGCCCCTTCTGCCCTTGCCCACCACCCCACACCTCCCCTCCTGCCTGCCCTCTGCCCCCTTACCCTGCGAAGCCTGTGCAAATCCACCTGCCTCTGGCCAGCTGCCGGCCAGCGAAGTGGCTCGGCACGGGGCTGGTGAGCGGGGAGGACCAAAGCGGTGGGACCCGCAGCAGCTCCAGCGAGCAGACCCAGCAGGTCGTGTGCTTGGGCACCCAGCTTTGCCCCCTGCTTTCTCCTGCGTCCCCCATGGCTGGTGGACCAGCCGTCCTGGTCCGTTCGGGAAACAGGTGGAGGGCAGGTTGGCTTTCCCCTAACGACCAAACGTTGGTTGTGTGAATGTTGGATACCTCCTGGTGTCCTAAAACGAAGTAAATGGGAGTGTGTGGAGGAGACGTATCTCTTGGAGATGCCTGCTTCAACCCGAGTAACGGGGCTCTGCCGTAGTCCTGGGAGGTACAGACAAGACATGGGAAAAGGTCAGACGGGCTGGGGCAACACTGCTTATATGCTGGGTAGACCTCCTTCTGTGTATAAGCTTTGCAACCTTAAATCTAGGCTCTGTGTAATTTTGCAACATTTTTTTCCTGCCGCTAATAGAAACCCGCAGGCTCAATTGACATTGCTATGTTCTGGTCTGGGGTGTTGTATGAGCAAAAGGAGTGTCGCTGTAAGATGCAAGTCTGGGAAATGAAGTAATATCTCCCTTGTTAAGAGTTGGATGAAAGATAAGATGATAGCAATGTTTATAATGCATTTGCTTAAGAGCTGTGGCTGTAACCTTGGCCAGACTAGAGTAAACCAAATTCTTTAATTTCAGCCTTTTACTTGTTTTAAACCAGAATCTGGAACCATAGCTCCTTACCATGAAACACCCAATGCTGTAATAACATAAAAAGGCCTTTAGATTTCACATTCTTGATAGATATGAAGGAATAAGTTCAATCTTTATCATTTCACTACGGAAATTGGGAAGCCATCGCTCTGACTAATGATAACTTAGGTAGAGTATGATCATTTGTATCCAAGTTATTTATGATGTTATACTGATGCTGAATAAAAGAGTTGGAACCTGCTTTAGGTTCTGAATATAACTGAATGCTCAAATAATCACGTTTTGTAATCACAAATTAAATAGCCACATGAGTGTGAACTATAAAGACTGTGTTAATAAAATACGAGAATAACTCTTGGTTCTATTTATTTCTTTGGCAAACTACTTCGATATTTTTATTCTTTAATCCAAAATAAACATGAACTTTTCCAAGTATCTGGCAGTTTACTTCTATTTCAAAGCCTGACAGAGGAGGCTTGCTAAATACACACAAAGTGAATCTGAAGATTGGTGAGGTGTCAGTGCTGGCTAAGGTCCAAACAGAAGGAGGGGAAACAAACATTGAATCTACTCCACAAGTTTGGATGCAACATACGTGACAGATAGACTTTTATGTCTATATCCAGATGACCATTTATAGCTATATTCAGATGACAATGCTTATGATACGTCGACAAGCAGGAAGGTAGAAATACAAGAATGAATGGCAGATGTGATCCCAAAATAAGAGCAGGATCATTGGGTCTCAGTCTCAGAACAGGAAGGGTTCACAGTTCTGGAACAAGAAGTGAACCCAGGGAAAAATATACTGAGCTATGTTGTCAAAGGTCTACATTACACGATAGCAGCCATGTGTATTGTCTGATAGACAAAACGATTTATGGACACACATTATATGTTATTATTTATATTGCAATAATTTTTTACCTTTACGTAACTCCCTAATTACTCAACTGCTGAAGGAAAGTAAAGGCTCACCCACACAAGTAAAAATGTCACAAATCTTGAGTATTATTATACATTATATTCAACAAACAGAACACTGAGCTTTAAGCAATTCTAGTAAACAACAGTATCTCACTGAAACTCCTGGGATCAGTACTTAATGATCTGAACTCTCTCAGCAGCTGATATGCTGTTGCTATGCTGAGTAGTTGACTCATGGCTAGCCTCACTCTGACCACTTTGTAAGCCAAAGAGGGACTACATGTTATCAAAAATCCCAGTTTGTGCCTGTGGGATGTTTCTGATAGGCTGCATTTCTTTGGTTCTGCTCAGCTCATGGGGAAAGTCTGAAACAAAGTAATATACACTACATTCACTTTCCAGTAAGAAATCTCCCTTTTGTGCATTTTCAATATATTATTTTAGAATTTCACTGATTCTTTGAAAACCAAAGGTGACAAAGAAGAATGGTAGGGGAAAGGCTTAAAGATTAAAGCTTTAGAATTTCCTTTAGAAACCTTACTACTGCTGTTAAGAACATTAATTCCACAGGAAATTTTTCTTTTTCACCAAAGCCCAATTTTCCAAAATATTTTTAGTCAAGAATTTTAACCATCTAGGAAATCCACTGTCGTTGCTGTTATCTAAACAGTGTTATCAGAATTAGTTTCTTTGTAAGCTGTCATTCTCAGCAACACTGCTATAATATATGGTTTTCATTTAATACTTGGCCTGTGTACACTGTATTCCTGTGGCGTATTCCAGATCATGATAGAGGCAAACACAGCACAGAATGCAGGAAAGGGTTGTGTAGGGCTAGAAAGAAAAACACTTGAAAAAATTTATATTAATATTAGGCTCTAACACTAATGAATCCTTGAGTTTTGCCAGCTATTGCTTCATAAAATCCTTGATCAGACATGTATACATGGATAGACATTTCTTCAAAATCCCAAAGCCTGCTTTCATAGAGAAGAAAGTTTTGCAAATTAAATTAAAATAGATTTTAAAAGAAACGTGAAAAGAGTGCAAGCTAATCTGCATAGTGTGAGGATACTCTGTCTGTAACTCTCAGATGGCTTGCATGATGGAGTCCTATAAATGGTAAACCAGAAGTGAAGTGATAGAAAGTGGAATAGCTTTCTGGCTGATTCCTCATGGCTGTTCACAAGGCTAATTCTGATTTCATTCAACACCATTTTCCAGAAAAAAACCCAAGATTTTCTTCTGAAAGCCCTTTCTTTTCAAGTGTAAGTAACACTAATAAAGTAATCCCTTACTATATATACAGAGGCAGCTTTCCATTGTAATTCAACACATATCTCTGTATAGCTAATCAGAACAGCTACTGACTGCGTGCATAATTTAGTGATGGCTAGAATGCCTTAATGCAGCAATATGGGTGAGAGTGTAAACATGAGGTTGAGAAACATATCCTACTGGAATTGTGACTAGTCATCAATAAAAATAATCAGACACAGCACATAGTAAGAAGCAAATATACCGCTCTGTCACAATTCCTGGAGCATTTCCCATAGCTGCTCTGATACAGGGAACAGTTTGCAGATACTATGCACCAAAAGACAGGTTGTCTAGAAACTGCCTTGGTTGATAAACACGGGATTAGGATTCAAAAGGTTGAAGTTAATGTCCAGATCTGCCACAGATCAGCTGTTATATGGAAGATAATTCAGGTGGCTATTTTATGTTCTGTTTTCTTCACATGCGAACTTAGGACGGTACTTGCTGCAGGTAAAATACACTATTGGGTCACTTAGGCAGAGTAATCCATCACTGTGGACACTCAGATCACCAGAAAAAAGACAAGGAATTGGAGGGTCTGTTACATCCATGCTGCTTTTCTCTTTAACCTGGGAGTGCTCTTAGGGGTGGTGATTATACCATACATTTGAGGAAAGCTCTGGAAACTAAGTCGACAGAATTAAAGTCTTCTTAAAGCGTCTTTTCTGGCCTTTCAGTACAGAGCAGATGTAGTAAATTATATTTCCTTTTCCCATTCCCAATGCACAGCAGAAGTCATAACACCATGTTCATATTTACAGTAATGCTTAAAAAAATTCTACAGAAGTTTGTCCTTCTAAATCTACAAACTTTTTTTTTGAAAATTCTCCAATTTATATTATGAGCTATAAAAAAGAGAACAATTCTCCCACACACTGTAATGCTGACTCACACACTGCAGGATTACAGAGGCCTTTCTTCCTGGAGGATTATTCAGTTACTCTGGGGAAACTGTAGGGTATTTGTCCCTCCCTCTTCATGACTGTTCATGAAAACACCTACTGAATATTGTGCTGCTGCAGGCAACTTCTCTGATCTGTGTTCTGGCAGGAAGATGCTTCTCCCCTTCTGGTTTAACTTTTTGAGCTTCAGAAATGTAAATGAACTGAGAAACCTAGTGAGTTTTCTATCTGTGCAAAATCTAAAGAAAGACCATGACTATTGCTTTTGGCTGCTTCAGACAAAAGGCTTCAGTAAAATACTTACTGCATATTGCTTTTAATTTACTTCAGTAAAATACTTACTGCACATTGCTTTTAATTTACTTTAGACCAATGCTGACTGTTGAGTTTCCAGTGTACGAGTTTCAGTAACAGGAAGACAACAGTGAGAACAGAAACCTGCCTGTTACAGTGTATGTCAGATATTAAACACATATAAATTAGGCTAGCACTATTAATTACCTTGGAATGAGTTTGCAGTGTTTGTTTGTATCAAGGTTTTGCTCAGTGAACATGAAGAATTCAGACTTTCATTAATTGCAAAGTGATTTCTGAGGCTAATGATAATTAGAGTGTTGAAAGCAAAGTACAGACCACTTCTTTTAAGAAAAATACAAAGGAACAAAAGGATTGACTCCTGGAAATTGCTTCTGTTTAAAGCTATGAAAAGTCAGTCTTTGACACATGCTATGAAATGTTCACCACCCTTGTAGAATTAGATCTGACCCCCACACCCCTCTTTTTACGATTAGGACTTTTTTTAAAGTGCCCAACACCACAAGCATTCATACATGTGGTTATCTTTATGTACACAAATATTTAGCAATGGTGTTGCTAATATGTACAAAATTATTTACCTTCGTTAAATGCGGAAGGATAGGAGCTGTCTTTGTAGCATAAAGCCAACATTTAACAACCCAGGTAAAACAGCTTTTCACTGGTGTTTACAGGCATTTAAAAGGTACTTAAAAATAATGCTGACAATTTTACAGAAAATATAAGGAAAATATTATTTCTTACAGCAAAATTTTCTACTTTCTTTTGGCAACTGTTACTTGAACACACCAAGCTCCTCAGTGCGATTTGAAAACTGCATGAACATTAGACCTGAAAGTTAATTCCAATACTCTGAGGAATCCTCTGTGCTCTTTCTTACTCCTGCACCAGGCACAAATCCATCTAATTCCCACTGCCCGCCGACCCTTGCCCTCAGATAAGTGCTGTGGACATTGTTTTCCTTTTTCCCCTTGTGCTGGAAGCCAGTTGGCCTCTTCCTCCCTCCCCAAAACCTTGTCCGACATTCAGGCACGTCGGGCAGGCTGTAAGCCAAGCTGCCACCCTCCCTCGCGCCTCACCGGGTGCCGACGCCGCCGGCTCCTCTAAGAATATTGCAAAAACTCTACTGAAGATCCAGTTAGCCTTAGGCCCTAGTTCAGCCAAGCAGCAAGGCACAGGTTTAATTTTAACTGAGATTGCAGTGAAATTGGTTATGTGCTTATAGTTAATAGGTGTGTTATTAAGTTCCATGAGGATCGGGCCTTAATGAACATGCCCTCACCAGCATGTAATGTTACGCTTACAGGGAATTGAAAATAATTTTGAAACTTCATTATTATTTTTATTCTATACAGTTCTAAATAAACCAACTTTCCCTTCTTTTTGTAATATATTTATAAAAAAAATTATTAACTTCTCCCATAGAATAATTCTTGAAATGCTTTATTTCAGATCTCAATATTCTCCCTGGAAATGTGCAAGTACTAATAATTTTGTCATGAATTTAAGGGCATAAATAAAAAAAAATACCCTAACCATGTCATCATTTTTGCACAAAACTTATTTTTACTGGGAGGTGTTATGGAGGCTCACACCTGACATAATTTTTAATTTAAGAAAATAATTTTCTGCATAACCTTTACCTATACTATCCAGACAGCCTTCTATGTTTCATTGCCAGGATGCTCAAAAAAGGCAATGTTCTGCAGAGCAGAAAGTGAGTTGCTGCTATTCCGGATGCTGTCAGATCCCCTGTAGAAGACAACAAAATACTTATACATGATCACAGATGACAATACTGAAGTCAATAGACCTTTGTCATTCATATCAGCTGGAACAGTAAAGCATTTGCTGCTCTGAAGGATTTGCATCCTTCCCTATTCTTTAAGCTACATAGTATGTCTCCGGAGGACTCTCTACAAAAAGATATACTATTTCGTCTTTAATCTGTTGTAGCATTTTGGCAGCCATATAGGACAGGCATTTTTTTCTATTATTTCTGGGATATTAAGAACGGCAGCACTGAGGAAGCAAACACATAAAGATTTGTTAAGATTGTCCAAAATGAACTCTGGTCTTCCCTGCTGCTTTTTGCCTGGACTGTTTTTGCCCTATTCTTTCCCTTAGTTCCCTCTCATTCCCATTGTTGCTACCCTTATGGTATGGTGACTATTTCAGAAGATTACTTTACAACTGACCAGACTAGAAGGTCATTCTTGAACTCTTATAGCCATGAAGATTATAGAGGGGTTTTTAATGCATCAAATTAAAGAGAAAGACTGGCATTTTGATTTAAAAGGAGGCTGCATTTTGACTGTTCTTCACACCACTCTTAAATTCTGTTACATCTATCACTTTCCTCTGCTGAATAAACCATGTGTTGGATGTCAGCTCAGAGTTCAGCTGAATCCTTTCTATGTAAACTTGACTGTATCCTGAATATTGAGTTTTTAATCTTTTGTTCTCCTCTGAAAGTTGTGCAGTGTCAGCTGTCTTTGTTATGTGACTGCTGAGTAAGGTCTTGGCTCTATGAAATCAATAGGGATTTTGCCACAGGATTCGTTGGGACTAACGTTTCATCCAAGCTGTTTTATTTGTACCCCTTCTGTTTTGTTCTATCCTAAATACACTCTCTACAGTTTTCAGATTTAGCTCTCAGATGAAATAATTTACTTTCTTTGTCAGATAAAAATAAATGGATGATTTTTAAGCTATGATGCCTTTTAACCACTTGAAAAACAGCAAAGGACAAAGCAGGGGGAAAATCTGGATTTGCTTATCTATTAAACTTTAATGCTAGGTATCAGGTTTATTTTCCAGACAAAATTATGTTATCACCATAGAAGTAAAGAGGATACTTCTAGAACTGTATAAAGTATAGGTATTGATTTTCTGAAGCATAGCATTACGCAGCTATTGCCTGACAAACTTTCTGAGTATATTATCATACAACGGTCTAGCCTTTGCTCAAAGCCTTACTTGTTCATTTTTCCAATGGAAACATCAAATTTAGCACAAAACCATCTCAGTTTCTGTGTATGTCACTTTGCCTTGTTCTGTGTTTAGAAATTAAATTAAATTGTTGCTTTCTCTTGGTTTGAGGGCTAAGGCATGCACACTGCAAAGCTGCTGTCTCATTCTCTGACTGGACATTATCAGGTGCTCGATCAAAGAAAAAAATCAGCTTAGCCTAGCTTGAGCACAAGGCCTAGCATACCATATAGCAAGCAAAACAAGCATTCAGAAATGCAGCTTTCAGAAAAGCTGCTCAAAAATGTGCAAGAATTGCTGAAAATACAAAGCAGGCAATAGTGAGTCTGCACTCAGATTTTGGTAAAAAAAACCCCAAACACACATTCACATGGTCTCAGTTGGAGAGCTGGACATTGGTGAAGGTACAACACCTCTTGGAAAACCTGTTTGAGAAGAAAGAACAGCACCACCTGCAGAGCAGGGGAAAGGAGGGTCCCTCCACCCGTGCCTGGTGCAGTGTGGGCTTTGCCAGCATCCCCACTGTGGGAAGCGGTCCCTCCTGTGGCCTCTGCTTCTGTAGCTCGTCCCTACCAGACAAGGCTGTACTTTGCTAACCGTTGATTCCCTCAGGAAAAGAAACTTTACTCACTTTTCTGTACTTTAAAGTGGAGCCTGTAGAGTGCAGAAATAGCTGGTGACAGAGTAAAGATTTCATTCAAGAAGCAAAGGCAGCAGGTGAGTATGTCTTGGACATCTGTAAGTGTCTTTACTGATCCACATTGTCATGGGATACCTGCAGCACTGTGGGAAGGGAACATGAGTCTTTTCTCTGTTATAAACTAACTTATATGTGTGAGTTTGCTGGTTTTTTTCTTCATATTAGACCTCATTTTAGAGAACACGTTTTTGGTTTTTTTTTTTCCTAGAAGTAGGATCTTTTTCACCAGTCTTCCCTTTGTTTCACCTTTCAAGTAAATAATACAGTGGCATTAGCATTTTGTCCGGTGACACAAGAGATGTACCAACACACCTACCAGACAAAAGTGATTGGTGTATAGGCACACAGATGAAAGACATTAAAGCTGTAAGAAGATAGGAAAAAAAGAGAATAGAAGAATTTTCAGCATCATCTGTGCTACCCTGCCTTTAGAAAAGCTGTAAAAAACTTATACTATACAAATAATTGGGGTTTATTTTATCAGCTGTGCATATAGTACTTTTATGGCAGAGATGTTGTGATAGCAACTGATGCATAATGCAAATGAAGTGTAGGTATCCAGCATCTCTCATTGCATTCTTTTCTTCAGTATATCCTAAACATTGACTATGCCCTTTTTTTTTCATTTCATGTTGTACAAATTCAAGGGTCTTGCATTTTACAGTATGTACATACACTGGATGAGAAGAGACACACAAATATTTATAACATGAAAACGCACGTGCAAAGGCCTATCTGGTTTCTCAGTTTGTGCACTCAGTGTCTGAATTTTACATCTATGGCTATCAACTATGGATTACTAGGCTCTATTTTTAGCTACTTAAAAAGGCAGAAACAGCTTAGAGGCAGAAGAAATGGCCTTTTAACTCCCATGAGAAAAACGTTCTGTAAAATAGCCATGTTTTATACAACCTCAAAAAGCTGTCATTTTTTTCTGCATTCTTATGCTATAGTCTTTATCCACTAAGCAAGCAACTCTGAATTAATATCACAACTTTAAGAGGCTGTGGCGTCCAGGTTTTGGGTTAGGGCCCAAGTCCTATCCTACAAGATGTTTGTGACCTTTTCCCCATCTGCTCACTGCACTTTTTTCTCCAAGGATCTTCCATTTTTTGCAGTCTTTCCTCATTGTTGGGTTTTCATATAGACCACAGGAGCACTCAGAAGAACATGTGAGACTGATGCTTATCTTTTGCAGCACTTGTGGTCCTCTTCCACTCTTCCCCTTCTCTGCTGACACTTTCTATTCCCCACCTCCCCCCAAATATTTCCTGTATGTATTTATCACTGTTTTTATTCTTGTGGGTGTGTATGCAACCAATTGCAAAAATATAGTTGACATTTTGGTTTCAAAGTGGACTGGTTTGTGGCTACTGCTATTTCCTTCTG
This sequence comes from Aviceda cuculoides, assembly GCA_035590195.1. Lineage (NCBI taxonomy): Eukaryota > Metazoa > Chordata > Aves > Accipitriformes > Accipitridae > Aviceda > Aviceda cuculoides. The sequence continues at coordinate 24,697,071 of JAVJGG010000029.1, forward strand.
CTGAAGAGATATAAGTAGCTGAGAAAATTTTGTTTTCTGCTTTCACATGTTACATGCTTAAGGTCAGTGGGTTTGGCATTTCTAATGAGCAGAAAGGAGGGAGCGGTGCTCTTTATGAAATTGAGATTGAGTTAATGAAGGCCTTTGAAGATTAAAGTGAAGGCTCTGAGTACAAGAACCACCAAACACAAAGGCTTCATTTCCTCTGGGTATGTGTTGGAAGGCTCATCCAAGTCACTGGGAGTTGCCTCAAAGTTTTATAGCGATAACAATCCCAGTTGCGTGAACCCTACATATTTACAATTAAAAAAAAAAAAAATTTAGCCCTGTAGTCGTTATTATGGATGTTCTCTAGGAAAGCAGACTAAAAATATCAGCAGATAACAATACAGCACTACAAGATAAAGTCTCCATTCAAAACGTATAAAAGTCAAAGCTGATTTTCATCAATCCTGGTGGATATTTGTGGCTAATTCTGTATCACTGAGATGTTCTTGCTGACCTGACTATGGAGGGGCAAGAGTTACAGACAGCACAGGAAGAGAAACACACAAGTACCTGTAGAACAGGTTAGTGGTCTCTACCAAGAGATTTCTATATTTTCTACTTATGGCTGTGCAGGTGGAGAGTTAACACTTGTATTGAAGTGCTACGTGTGATATACTCTGTTTGCAAGGAGTCAGGACTTGCTGACTGAATAAATACAATGCCAGTGTTTAAATGGGTTGGGCTGTATTAAAATTAGATTGCAATTAATGTGCATAGCTCACTTAACCATAGAAACAATGAGGTCTGAAAAGAGGCTCGGAAATTTCTTAAATTCAGCTGGATGTAATGTTTCAAGTATTTCATCACTGAGTGATTAACAGTTTCATGGCTATAAAAGAATATTTCACAGGAATCTTTAGCAATCTGACAATAACAGGTTTTGGTATTACAGCATTCTGGAAACTCTGCTGGTCAGCACTGTAGCACAAAATTTCTCATGTTAGTGTAATCACAACAAAGAATAATTCCTGGGAAAGTGGTTTGTTTGATTGTTGTTCCAGCTTATATTTTTTGTTCTGTTTAACAATCTATGATTCTATTCAGTAATGATTTGTCTCAATCTGGTGGAATCCCTGTAAATAAATTTCAGCTTAATTTCATAACTGGAATTTAGTAAGCAAGGAAGAAAACCCTTTTATGTTTCTTTCCTGTGACATTCTGAACTGTACCATTTGGTGTACTGGGTACAGTAGCAGAATACAGAAAAGCAGATCTAGTTGACATAGCATCCTGCCAGCAGCCAGATATGTGCTTTGCCAGTGAACTCTATGCAAACTGCTTCACTGAAGACTATTTCCTAAGAGCTTCGTAGCACAAAGACGTAGTTGAATTCTGTACCTAATCATTTCTCATCCTTTATGATCCCATTCCCATCCTGCAAAACAGTTCATCTGCCAGTCTTGAAAGTTCACTGCAGTGTCATCTGAGTAACTTTACTGATACTCAGTATCTAAAACTGAGTAATTTTAGCTTGAACAAATACTATCTGCACTTAAAGTCGTATATCTGGAAGTTCATCCAAACACCCAGGTAACTTCCTCATCCCATGTTGGGGCAAGTCTAGTGGCCTGCAGCTCCTTTGGGGCTCTTTCTCATCTCAAACTCTGGCTTGGGGAAAAATGAAACAGCATCTGCTATCTATGCTAGGTAATTAGTTTATGGCACACACTTTATAATCAGCTGGAAATTCACAATCTGTTTCATTGTTGGTTATGGAAAATGGTGCATGTTACTTCAGTTGAAGATTTTCTTCTTTTTTTCTGACGCGAGAGTACTGTAGAACTTCACTAACACCCAAGCATTTAGTATCTTCCATTTTTTTCCAGTGCACAGGCAGGCAATAATCACAGATTCTTGGATACAGATGAAAGGAGGTTCTGTCTTTAATTTCTCCCACTGCAGCTGTCCTGTGCTGAAGGCATCTGCCATACCTAATGGGTGAGTTCTTGCTGTGGGAGCACTATCAGTTTTGTGCAAACCCCACCGAAGTTTCTGCCAAACTTTGCAGAGATCACATTTACAGTTCCCTTAAAGGTTCACAGTCTGCCCTTTTCTGCTCCATTTCATCTCTCCTTAGCCTTCTGCAACAAACCAAGGAGGTTCATGGGGTTTGTGGAAACAGCTACACTTTGAGATTCAGATACCACTGTATTAAGGGAAAAGAAAGCATTCCTATTCTACACACTGGTGTATCCTACCAGGCAGGGAAAAAACCCAGTGGCTGTGGATAAACCAGAATAGAAACCCATTTTACACAGAACACCGAGGGTCAGCCATTCTTGGACTGAGCTAAAAGGCAGGGGGGTTTCTCCCCCATTGAATACTGGCTGAGTGTAGTACTAGTTCCTCTACTGAACTGGATCCAGGCTCTGCTCTCTTATATGCAAAGTGCTAGAAGCAGGAGAAAGGTTTTCTCAGCAGTGAGTTGCAGGCTGTCCATTTGTACAGGGTGGACCAAGATGGCTCAGGATCCTATGTGACACTTTGGCGTGCCTGGAGCTAGAGGAGTAAATTTTGTTCCTTGGCCCTGATGCCGTTCCAACAGGAGCTACTGTTATGACAGCACATTCATGTTTCAGAGCATTATCTTGAAAGCAACATAATTTAAATATGCATTGGAGATCTGACTGTGGTATATCCTGTGACTGTTACACTACACTTCATTGTGGACTGCCTCTAGAAAACAATAGTTGTAACTGGTAATTTTTTTTCTGAAATGTAGGCAAGAAGTTGTGAATATACAGCAAATATGGTGTAAGAAAACTTAAGAAATCCAAGTAAAAATAAAAAATCCAGTGGTTCAAAATGTAAGTATAGGGAAAAGTGTAACAAAAAAGACATTACCTGGGAAACGTTGGTAGGAATGTTCTTCCTGCAGAACCCATTCTCTAACCCCAGGAAAAGGGAAGGATACTGGGATTTCCCTCATGAAAAAGAAAAAAAATGAAAACATAGCCAGTTAACTAAGAGACCAATGGATTTCTAAAAAAAGAATTTTCATTTTTAGTAGTCTTGAATGTCTACCATGCTACACAGATCACATCAAAAGAAAGACATCAGGCTGCCTTCGGGGATCAGACAGACTTCTAGCTATACAGTGGGGGAAAGTTGCACAAACTCCTCAAAAACTGTCTTTTGGCACCCAGGGGTTTTAAGTGCATAAAACCAGCAGGGCTAATAATGAAACTAATGAGGCTTAGGACTCATACCGTTCACAATCCAAAAATGCCTGAAGTATAGTCAGTGATGGGAAGCTGAAACAAATTCACCATAGGGACAGATTGCACATTTTTCATAGGGAGAGTAATGTAATTAAACTCACTCACATGCAGGACCTTATTCATATGCAATATTTACTCTCAGGCTAGAGGTCTACGTATTCTACCACCAATAGAAATTGTGATATGCAAGACCGATGCCCACATTTGTCTAGTGTTATGAGAACACATTAGATAATTTCTACTAAGGTTCATTTTTACTGCCAGACTATGATCTGCACTCATCAAACTACAGAATTTCAGAAAGGGTGATTTTCCAGGATTGTGGATAAAGGGAATGATATTGCTGTAAAAGAAGACAGAATTCAGCTTGCCATTTCCAGAGATTCTGCAAAGCTCAGCGCCACAGCGATCTACTCTCGTGCTATGTCTCTTTATCCGTGTACTTCATGTATGAGCAGATATATGTATGTGTGTATATGTATACATATATATGTATGTATAACTGTACGTATGCATACATATGTATATGTAAGTGTGTGTGCTTAAGATAGGATGAGAGGTTTCCTGAGCCATAGAAAAGTTGTAAAAATTGTGTTATGTAAACCGATGGCAAAAGCATACACTACATGTGTCATATTTTGCACAGCTAGTACTTAGAAAGCCAGCACTGTTTTGGCTTCTTTTCTTGTTCTGGGGCTGGATCAGTTTTCTACTTGACATAGCATTACGCTTCAAGTGACTTTGTTTGACAGAGATATGGCACGAGCAATTTAGTTGCTATCTGATGGAAGAGAGAGTGGAGCTGTGTAGGCCCTGTTTTGAATGCTTTTTGGGCTAGGCTGGAGTAAAGAATGATACTCCTCCATACAATGCCTTAATGACTCATCATTTTAAACAAGATTTGAAAGACACTGAAAGTCTCATGAAGCATCTGTGGGAAGCTGACAGTGTAAGGAGTGTTTCACCCTTGTAGCTATTAGAATCACAGATATGAGTGAACCTCATACTCAAAACAGGACTAAAACTGAAGTTAGACTATGTTGTTCAGGGCCGTGCCCAGTCATGATTTGAAAATCTCCAACAGTGAAGGTTCCACAGCCTCTTTGAACAACCTATTGCAGTGCTTCACAACACTCATAGGGATTTTTTTCCTTTATATTTAATCAGAATTTCTCTTGCTGCAGCCTGAGACCATTGTCTGCAGTTTGTCCATCTCTCTTATACTAGGGAGCTCGAAACTTTACATGGTTTTCCCAGTTTAACCTCACCAGTGCTGGAACGCTAAAATTTAATTAATCACGCAGAAGATACAAAGACAGAGTCAATTGCCATGTAAATCCAATATCAGGCTGAAGGTGTAAGAGCTGTTAGCAGTTTCCAGTAGTGGGTCAGCATGATAAGTTTCTGAGAACCTAGTTAAGTAAGAGGCGTGAGATTGCACAAGAGAGGTCAACATCCAAATAATATAAAGACAGATTTTTATAACAGAAACTCTTGTTTCTCTATTGAGAGTATCTGCTAAGCTATTTTTGTTCCTTGCAAGACAACTATTTCATACCTTGGTGATTTTGAACAAACTGCTATTTAAAATTTAAATGTCAGCTTGACTGGAAAAAATGATCCAGAAGTCACTAAAAGGAAGAGGTTGTAACGGAATTTTTTTTCAGTCTTGCCTACAATTATGATTCTTTTTTAAAATTCTGTATAACTTGGTAGTATATGCAAAAGGCACACAGAGGGCATGTAGATAATTTCAAGAGAGGAATTCAAATTTTATGCAGCAACATCTATTTTTCAGTGTAACTCCCTAGACAATTATTAAGGTATGAGCAATTTGATGTTGTAAACTTCCCTGATGTACTCCTAGTCTTTCAGTCACTGGCATAATATGTGCTATTATGGCGTGGAAATATGCCAGTGCACTTACCCTTGATAAACATACGGTCAGTTGACTTAAAATACAGTTGCTATGCAAAGTGAAGATCCACCTTTTTAAGTACTGATCCTTGTCTCAAATATAGCCACAAATGTTGATATAATCTTTAAAAAAATAGCTATCTCCCATAACTTCAAAAGGACAAGTCAATCATTTAATTAAAAATAAAAAAATAAGAAAATTGTTCCACTCTTCTCCAGTTCTGACTAAGGCAATGCTGACATTGATTTTGATTTGACTGTTAGATAGGACACTACTGCCACTAAGTCTGCCTTAAAACACATGCACCTTCTACAGTGTTGCTTTGGAATATTTTTCAGTGCAGCATCAACACAAAACTGAGCTCCTCACTTACGAAATTGTATTTGTGAGATTCTGTACCCTGAGGGCCAGAGCGGCTGGATAATAACCAATGAAGTTAATGGGGGCAAGGACCCTTCTGCTTTCTAGCACAACTGTTCTCAGGAATACAGCTGCAATCTCCATGCTCTCTGGAGAGAACAAGTCAACACAAGGGAGAAAGATATATGATAGCACCGCAACACCTCTCTGGGGTTTGTTTTTTCCTGCACTGTTCCAGGAGATTATTGTCACAGGAAATGGAGCCGTCTCTGCAGTCAGAAAGATATGGAGACACCATTATGACTGGCTTGCAATGGGAAAAACTCCTGATATACAGAGGTCAGCCGTAGTTGGACACTTCTACCCTCCTCATTTTTGTAATAGTCCTAAATAGAAGGGCATGTCAGTCACTGATACTGCTCCCTCCCTGTCACAATAAAAAATGAAGTAAACATGAAGAAGAAATAATCCTTGGCATGTTTGCAATGTATTTTGAAAGGTCCTATAAGGTTAAGAACATTATCTGGAAAGCCAGCTGCCGTCTTTACTCCTCCCTTTCTCAGTAAGTCCCTTACTCAAATGGAGGACAGGTTGAACCTTGTTGCACTGACGTTTTGAACTTTATCTGCTGGGTCTTATCTCCTCTGCCACGCAAAATATGTACATGAGAACCCTAATTTCTGCACGTTAACAGCAAAAAGATTAAAAGAAGAAACAAGTCTTTCATTCAGCTATTCCCTATGAGCAGAAGACCTGAATGCTAATGAATGAATACAGTCCAGAATATCTGAGAAGAATCTTAATAGAGCACATGCATTTTCCTTCAGCAGAATTAAAGACCTTGTTGCTGCTGCTTCTTTCTCAGTGTATAGGGTGCAGGACGTCTTCTGTATCAGTTAATATTGCATGTCCAGTAACAGGTTGCTGGTCTTATTACCGCTGCTGTGTCTAGCAACCCAAGTAATGAGTGAGGTTGTATCATGGTAGGCACTTCATACAGACAGGGAATTGTCTGCCTCAGAAAACTTACACTCTGTGCCAACCAAACATGTTAATGAGGGTGAGGAGGTAAACAATACAGAAGGAACTGAAGACTCCTGTGAAAGGCTGGGTGAAGCTGGCTTTCCTTGCAAGATCATGACCCTGCTGGAAAGTTCACCTCTCCCCTACTTCAACCTACATTTTGTGACCAGACGGTGAATTCAGGCAGGGGCTCGTCACTTCCAAAGACCATCTGGAATTCACAGCGAAAAAGAGGTCAAACCTATCAGTTCGCCAGGTGTGCTGCCCTGGCCTTTTCCCTCACCGCCACGGGCTGTTAGCAAGCACAGGTACTCACTGGTGGTGGGCTGCTTCCCATTCTTGGTGGAGCTCAGCTTTGGCTACAAGAGCAACTAGAAGCTGGCAAGTTTGTGTATACCCCCCTCACTTGTACCTGATGTGTTTGACCTTTCTTTCTTACAAGCTGAATCATAAAATTAATAGGCTAATTGATCTTTTTTTTAAATAATGAATGTAAGTAAAAGAAACATGGTCATGTTTTTACTTAATCTTAATTGTTAAGTATTTAGGGCCATTATCACGTTTGCTTTCTTGACACAGCAGCACAGTTTGATACTCTTAGAGACATGAAATAATCTGGATTCATGGAAAAATAGAAATGTTATTCAGAACACATACACTAGGATCAGTGAAACTTGCAGATGAATGGGAAATGTAATGTCTAATTTCTAGTGCATTACATGAGGCTTAACATTAAGGACTGCAACAGTCCATTACAGTCAGTGCATGACAGAACTTTTAATGTATGCTTTAAGCAAGAAAGCCACAATTTCCAAAGCTTTTCAAATGTTCCATGGCTTAAAACTACTTTGGGTACCAGAAACACAGCATTTTATGAAGTATCAGTGGAAGAAGGCCTTTGCTGTTTCACAATGACATTGATAAAGCCACTAGCCTGACAGACGAAAGCTTTACAGTTATTATATTATACAGTATAATACTGTACGTAACATCATATGGACTAAAAAATACTCAACCACATGTTAAAAACAAAAGCCTCCTTATGCTGACAAGTCTATGATTGATAGAGCCAAGTGGAATAAGTTCAGTATTTCACTACTGAGAGAAATGATGGTGTGTACAATGTTATTGACAGCTGCAATGTTTTGGGAAAGGATTTGGCATTACAAAGCTTTTAAAGAGTATATTGTATTTAGTAGAAGTGAATCTTTTATGCTGATAGATATTGTGTTTCTTTTAGAGACAGGCAAATATTTAGAGACTATTATTTGGAGGGAGGATGTCCTCTTAACAAGATACCCTAGTATCTATAAACAAAAATATTAAGAAAATGCAATTTCTGTGGGAAATTTTGGTGCTCCAATGTCAATATTAAGAACTTCACTGTTAAAAGGGCAGTCAGATACAGGTTTTTGGTTGCAGTATTGGTTTGGTTGCATAAATTGAATGTAGCTTTTGTTACTGATATCACTGTCATGAAAATCTGATGCAGTCCCACCTCTTTAAAAATGTGCATTTTTTTAATTCTTATGAATTTTACCAACATGCAAGACTGACTATTTTACCCTGGTATGTTTGCAATCAGCTCTTAGCTACAGTATCAGGCTGTACTCTCGTAGTTAACAAATTTTGTTAGCAAGTTTAGAGGCACAGTGGAAGTGATGGGAATCATCATGTTAATGAAACTCAGATTTAATAATTAAATCCTGGTAACTAGAGGGGAGGGCATGCTTTCAAAAAATTCATTCAAGGCCTGTGGTTATGTAACTGCTGTGTGTTTTAAACCCATTACAAATTCTCTGAAGTTGGCTGTTCAAAGTTTTTACTCTATATTGCATGACATCCTGTGCACCGTGAAGCACATGTGTACATACTACATTTACGCTAGTGGTAGCACTGAACATACAGATGTTCAATGGTGCTTGTACATGTTTCTCACACTGCAACAAGTTACTGCTGCCTTACACTGAAACCTTTGCTTTGGCATGCCTCACTTAATGGCAAATTGCCTGGGTACAGGCAGCTGCGAGATGGCATTTCTTTACATTCCGAGTCAAGTAGCACTTAACTGTGCACAAAGGGCAGTGCTGGTAGTATTGAACAGAGGAAAAAGAAAGAAGGAGTCATTTGTTAGTTTTACAAGCTTTTCTGTAACCACATAAATTACCCTGTGTGAGTGGGTTCATAACTCTGAGCACATGAGGTGCTACATCAGATATCTACATATTATCCATTCTGCTGGATCAATAACACTGAACAATGGGTGGTCTGTTATGTGGTTTATTCCTTCTTTTGGTCAGGTCAGTTAGTTTGGCAAGCATTTGAATTTTATTTAATTAAAGCCGATTTAACAATGACCAATTTTCCTTGTACCTTTTACCATTAGCAGGAATCTTCCATCTGCTAAAAAGGGCTCTTGGCTGGGAAAAAGCCACTATTCTTTAACTTACCTTCTGCCCTGAGGAGATCACTTACACAGAAGCTCCAGCCACGTTGCTCAGTAGGCTCGAGTTTGTGACTTCTTGAATGTTGTGTAATTACAGAGGATCGTTAATATCTTCAGCCACATTATTGTCTTTGCTCACATGTTAGGTAGTTTTCATTTGCTGACCCTCGTGTAGAGGACTGGAGCTTAAGAACAGGGTTGTAAGAAAGCATATGTTATGTATAATGTATAAATGTAGATATGTCCTTCCTCCTCCACTTTGCTCTGCGTGAGAATCCAGTGCAAAGTAACAAAAGCTTGGGTGCAAGCTCAGGGAAAAATATGTGAAAAGTGTTTTAAATTTGCAAGTCTTGCTCATATCAGTGGGACAATTATGTAAAAAAGCAAATGTTTTTGAAAATGCCAGGAGAAAGTAAAATTACAGAGGAGTTTAAGATATTGGATGTAATAATTCTGTTAGAAGGAATGACCTGCTTTGAACCTCTGGATGGAGTGTGTGCATGTATGCATATGTGTGTGCATATGCTACAGCTAGTGGGGGCTGTAGAGATATAAAGCATATTTGACATCTTATTTCACAAACTTTATATTTTTTTGCAAGACTATTGCTCATCTGTTCCTTCTGATGGGTTAAGTTACCTCTGTACCACTGCACATCTATGATAACTCACTCTACTGGGGCTAGTCTGTATAATTTTATCATACCGAGGCCAAAAAACCTATCCCGCCCTAACACACAAACATTTTATTTATAGGCCAGTAGGACAGAAGCCTTCCCATTCCTTATCTTTTATAACACTCCACATAATGTGATATCAGGTAGTGGACAAAATGAAGTTAATTTCAGCTCCACGGATAACCTGTGGTATGACCACTTAAATATAAAAGCAGAGCAGACGTGAATAGTGGGACGCTGTAAAAGGGGAACAAACTGTCCTGCTAACATTTCTGAAGCAGTTGTCTCTTTCTTGAGACAGAATATGTTATCACTTTTGTTGCTGCTATTTCAGCAGGCAGGAGTGCGTAGTACAAATGGCCTGAAACATGTGGGGTGTCACACATCCTTACAAAAATCTAAGGTGTCCTTATAGAGAGGCGAAGAAAAAGTACTGGGGCCATAATTTTCAAATTTCTACATGGCTTTTATTGACTTCATCTGCATGTAGCTGACTCAAATAGCCAGAAATTATCTTTAATTTTACAGTCCTATCCTAACCTAGTGTTTATGCTACCAAAGTGTATAGACTCATTTCCACTCTCAGGGAGCGCTGAGAGCTGTGAACAGCTAGTGCCAGAGAGAGGGTGCTTTGGCTTGTAGTGCTCCTCACCCCTGCCTTGCAGAGAAAAGCCAGGACTGCCCCCGTATCGCCCCAAAACCAGGCATCTGCTGTGAACAGGAGATCAAGAAGATGCCCTAATACCTGCTCTAATCCTTGCTGAAGCAAAATACAAAGCCCTATTGACCTCACTTGATTTTTGATTCAGTCCCTCCTGCAGACAGCCCATGGTAAAAATCTTGAGACTGTTTAGTTGTTTTTGCCAGCTGAACCACTCTTTGGTGTTTCTTGTGTAGCACCTGTGTATGTGCCTGCATGAAAAGGGGTGGTCTGAGCCTCCCAGCTGCACCACTTTATAATTCCTTTGTCCCAGAGGCACCAGCTTAAGCCTGGAGTAGCAGAGACCTCACACAGGTTGTGCTCTATTCTACCAGACATGGGTTTATATCCTAGAAATAAGAAAAAAACCCAGATGTCTTGTGTCAAATAAAAAAACCCAGAAGCAAAAAACCCAGAAGCAAGTAATAATATAATTAAGAACTGACACATTCATTCTTGCTGTGTTCCAACATGAAATAGCAGAGTTTTTGGTTTGGATAAGGCATCCGTGTCAGAGTGTTAGCTAAATCATGTCCTTGCCTGCTTAAATGAAAGAAAAAAAAAATCTTTTTAAAGGCTTTTGACCTTGTTTTTTTGGAAGATGGTATTAATGTTGCTCGGATCAGTGTTCTGTCTCTATGCATAGCCATTGCACACACTTTACAAAGATTCAGCATTAATATTTCTACAAGCTTTAACAGCCTGTCTCAGGACTTCAGAAATGACAGATAAAAGGAAAGTTTTCAAGGTTGTTTACTGGTTTGCAGGACTCGGTTCTTTTAAGCCATACATTTTTTATTTATCAAAAACATACTTGAAAAAGCAATGACTGAGAACTATATTTTTACACACAGGTTTAGTGGATATTCAGAATTTGTAAGTCATCACTGTGAGTTTCACTGCAGATTTTCTCTCCCACCATTTTGCATCACTGATATTTTACTGGGGATCTTTGTGAAAGTCCTCGGGCTCAGAGATAGCATCACATTCCTGGAAAATCCTTTTCCTATAGTCTCAGATTATAAAGTCACCTCGGGCTATAGGGTCCCACACTGGGTGTGCAGATCACAGTGTACAAGCAGCAGCAGCAGCAGCAGCTCGCTCCTGTAGTGTAAAAAAAGTATTTCAGCAAACTAAAAATGCCAGTCACTGGTATATGTGATTAGCACCAATTCACGTGCAAATGGAGAAAGCAGATAAAAGACCCAGAGGACATCCCCGAAAAAGAATAAGCAGAGCAAGCAGACAAGCATGTGTAGGAAGAGGGGGGGGAAATTCTTTCATATACCTGCCAGTAATGGTATGTACTCCGTGGAATAAAATATCCTGGGAAGTGACAAAACCACAAGTTTAATGTTGTTGCTGGAGCAAGCAAGTATTCTGAGAAATGTGTGTTTCTCAAAGTTTAGAAGTTTCTTTTTTAAATGGATTTATCTTTTAAATAGTGAACAGACATGACTAGTTTGCTGAGCTCTTCTATAACATTAAAATATTTTAATTTGCACATTTTCTGCCTTTACAGTATCAAAAGCACTATCCCTTTTTCCTTGTATTTTTTCTTCAGTAGTTTATTATTCGACACCACAAATTAGTAATTTCTTTTCGGACTACATTACAGAAAACAGTGAAGAGCAAAAGATAAAATCTCCACGACAGGGGACTAAGAGGAGGTGTTCTGCGCAGCAAAGGAGCTGCTAGTTCTGCACCTAAAATCTCATCAGAGGCACTAAAATCTCACTCTAAAGGCTCTCTAAGCCATCCACTAGCAGATCAGAGCAATGTACCCAGCAGATCCATGGATCGCTCCCTAACTGGAACAGGCAGAGATGAGGTATACATAGGAAGCAAGATCACTGGCAATATGTTACTAGACTGAGATCACTGTCCTACGGGAATCCAGCCAGGCAAGTTAAGTACAAACGCAGATATAACGACTGTGAGGTCTGTACAGCTCAGCAAAGCAAAGTCTTAAAAGCAAGCCTAGACAGCAAGCCTAGCCCAGGAACACCATCCTTAGGATGAACACCCTTGCAGAAAGCCTGATGCCTGCAGTCCCGGAAGTTCACACACAACATAAAACACCACAACTTCATAATCATGTACAACAAGGTACAGTATTTGACGTCTAACAGACTAGCATGCTGTTGGAGCCTTGCCTGATCTAATTGGGTTTTGCAATAGCAACAACTGAGTTAGAGTCTGAGCTCCAGGGATCTGTGTTAATAAAACAGGATTATTATCTTTATAGACCTTGGTCAAAAGCTGGGGATTACAACTTCAGATATAAACAGCATGAACAAATGAACTGTTCAAAAGCAAAATTTCTGTTGGTAATTGCTTTTAGCAATTCAAAAAAAGGAGAAGAAAATTACGTGACATGCTTGCCAAGGTGTCTGCAAGCAGAATGTTTGTCTCAGGCATTACCAGCCAAAGTCGTGTAGATGCTTCATTAAAAATGTAGAAAAAGCAATATAAATATTTTGTATATGAAACCACAGCTAGTATTACAGTTTAGCTGTTATTGCACAGCTCACAGCTAGGGGTAATCAGCTAGATTTTCTCCTCAGGGCTGAGTGCTCCAAGTAGGGCCCCAGCCCCCTGCTCAACACAGACATGCTCTGCAGTAGAGCAGACAGGACAGCAGTCACCCCTTTCCCTATAGCCTGCTACCAGTGGTAAGCTCTTTGAGGTCCCTGAGTTAATTACCTATCCTCCTGCGTACAGGAAAAGGAAGGATACTGATGCCCGGTTCAGAAGCATCAAATCCAACTGAAAGCCGTGGGAGTTCAGGGGCTGGGCTCAGTGGAGAGTTTTGAAGAGCCTCCTTTGAGGTGTACAAGGATATTTAGCCAGAATTATGTGCCTATGGGATGAAAGAGGGTTCAGAAAGATCCTGTACAGCTCTCAACATGCCTAAACTCATCAGCATTTATCTTTTGGCCTGCACCCTCCTGGCGCTGCCAGCTCTCCTCGCTGACCGCCTCGAGGGCAAATAACTGCTTTCTGCTGATGCCCTGCTAGGGCCGGGGTTTGGGGTTTCTCTCTGGATCTTGCCCTGTGCAATTTGTCTTTGGTAACGCAGATAAAGCAGGAAACTGTATCCAGAAATACAGCAGCTAGTGATTTGGGGATTCTCCATTTTGAGTCCTGAAAGTCACTAATCAGTGATCACAAGGTGAGCATTTATCATCAAGAAAGGCTTTTGAAAACTTGGCTCACTCTTTTTTTCTCCCTTTATGACTCATGCTCACTCCAGCTTTCCTTTGCTAATATTAAAAAAAAAAGAAAACAACAGATCACCATCAAAAAACCTGAAATTATCCTAAAGGACATTCTTTTTATAGCTTCACACTGTTAATATACATTGTAGCAGATAAATTATAACAAGTATTCACTTGCCAGCATGCTCCAAACAAAGCAAACAAAAAATGTCCCCTGTCCTGATGTTAATTTCTTTCTCTATTTGCTGACTAAAATCAGTTGTGCTCACTTTAAGACAAGACAGAGATGTGAGTTTCTCTGATGGTCTCTGCCCAGAAGGACAGTAAAAGTTTGTCTGAACATAGAGCTCTGTGTCTGCTCAGTGCAATGGGTCGGAAGAAGGCAGAAAGTAGCTCTTCTAAAAATATGTATTTATGTGTTCTTAATAAAAACCACAAACAAGATGGCCTTTTCTACCAGCATTGAAAAAATACATGGGAAAGAATTAGTTTTTCCCTTGATCCTCATTAGATGCCGTTAGCGGTTGCTGCACTTACAGAAAAAGGTTTCTTCTCTGTAAAAGGAGAAGTTGTGTGTGGAAAGCAGTGATAAAGCCTGTGGTACTTTGTGAGTGTTCTTGCAAGTAGCTCAGTGGAACTAACAAACGCCCTTTCAAACTATTTCAGCTTTGAAGAATCAGCAGGAGAATCTTAAAATCAGAAAACAAAGTATTTACAGCTACTGGACCGATTTTTTTTTTTGAATGAGGGATTGCAAGCACATGACCACATGGAATAAAAACTGTTTTATGTAACTGTCCTTCCTGTCATTTTTTCAGACCTCCAGTATTGTTTCAGAGAAATAGTCCTGCACAGTGTATAATAATGCATCACAGGATCCTGTTCCCATAGATCTGAAATTTCTTAGTTTAAACTTCACCCAAACAAATATTCCCTTAAATAAAATAGAATCACATTCTCAGGGGCAAGTGCTGAGTGTTTTCAGCCACTTGGAAGCGTAAACAGAGCCCCCTGCCTGTTCCTGCTTCCTCTGACTCCTGCTTCCTTTCCCATGTGCTTTATTCCCCTTGGCTGGCTCAGCCATGTCTGGGCCTTGCAGGTTCCGTCCTCCTTTTTTAGCTTTAACAGCACCGTGTGGCTAACGAGCCACAGAAACGAGCTTTGCCACCTTTATTGGAAAACTTTCCCACTTTATGGGAAATGCTTCCACGGGGGTGTCAGAGAGGCCCTGGACCCTCTCCACACAACACCACACTGCTTCTCTGGTCTTGGCCTTTCTGCTGCTTCTTTAATTCCCGACATTTTTTCCTGAAATATTGGATACTTGGCTAGTTTTATTGTTTGCTATAGAATACGTGTGTCTTAAGATTTGCTTTTTGAACTGATGTATTCTGAGGAAAGAAATGCTTATTCTAGTCAAGATACAAGCTAGTCTAAAAGAAAAATGTTCCTTTTGATTCACACATCTCAAAGCCCTAAATCCAGACATCACTTCTGAAAGTAGTTTTTCAAGAGGAAATAAATTAAAAATATGGTAGTTCAGAAAATTCTTCTCAGCTTGATTGCTGCTTAGATGATGTGTAAAATAAGTATGTAAAAATGCAACAATGCCACACTTAGAGGAATTGTTCTACTTTGAAGCTATATCCAGCTGGCACCTGTTTTGGTGTCATTGATGTCACAACAGAATATCAGCAATGTTTCACTTTTCCCCTCTCCTACTCATTTACCAAGAGTATGATGTTCAGTGCTCCCTGCCCTACTTTGAATAAATTTTCACTGTTATACATATCTGCCAAGGAAATTAATATTAAATATTGAATGGTGAGTGTTAAACAAGTTAATATTAAACAGTTCAAGAATGATGCAGGAAAAAAAATGTCTTGTTGATGATAACTGATCATAACAATATGGCAAAAATCACAAATAGTAATGACTCCTTTGCATCTGAATACACATTACTGAAAAGGTCTTCAGAAATGACAGAGCCTTTTGTGATATTTTGTGATTTTAAACATGTATGGGCCATTATACCAACTGTTCTGAAACATACCATAGTTTACAACCTCTGCTCTACATCGTCCAGCAAGCTGTTTAAGGAGAACACACTGATTTTTGCTCTGAGTTCATTTACTGGGGCAGAAAGCCTACTGATTGGACCCCAGTAGTAGCCACATTTTAGTAGCTTCTGTTATGACATTTTACAAACTCTTTTGATTTGTGAACTCCTACATATTTCTGATAAAGGTGTGGATCCACACAGCGGTGTTGCTGCCAGAAGCGGTCCATATGTGCCATAGCATATGGGAATTTGCTTTTCTTGCTTTTAAAGGCCTTCTAAGGAATAGTCTAGAGAACTCAGGGATTTCCAGAGAGTAGGCCGAAAATCACTATTCTACAATATATTCTTTTGTGTATTCTCTCCTCTCCTGAATTAGATGTACTTCATGAATGAAGGGTATGATTATTTCAAGCCTGAAATAGAAACAAACACCTAGAACAAGGATGACCTAAAAGGCCAAAAAGGCAATAAAGGCCACCAAGTTGATCAGAAAGTAAGAGGTTACAGCCCTCCACATACAGAATGAATATCTGGTCCTGCTGAATTCCAGGATTCACAGCAAAGTTTGAATTTGTCTAGCTTAATCATGTCAAGAATAAGAAGAAATTGCTGTAGCTTCCTAGTAAACCTGGAGAGACTTGTTTTTGATCAGAAAGTCTCTATTTGAAACCAAAACTATGCTTCTTGCTCTTTAGGCGTGGGACACAGTAACCAGGGTCAGCGTGAGACACCATGCTAACATTAACAGTGGATAGTTAATATGAGGTTGGGAAATCTCCTTCATAGCCACTATCCGTAACTCCCTGATCAGTGTCTGTCTAAGCAAAATCCATGGCAAAAGAAAGTCCCACACAAAAGTTTGTAACTACCTTTGGATTTGACTTTGTCAGCAGAAAAGCAAAGAAGAAAGATATTTCCTTTGAAAATTGCAGTTGGCCACAAGCAACACCCACAGACATGATTACCTGCTCATCTGTTGTCATGTCAGCTAATTACTGGTGCACCTAAGATCAGGATAAGAAAAGAGGTGCTCAGTTTTGCAATAACAGCATGCTGCTAAGACAATTTCACAGGTGGATTTTGGATAAAGAAGGAAGGGACCCAGTGGGTGCTTCTTTTAAGATCCCAGTGAATGAGAAACAGGTGCTTGTCCCTCTCAGCAAATCACTTCTAGTTTTGGTGGTCTGCAAGCAGCTAGTGAAGAGCAATTTAAGACGTATTTGATGATGCCATAGTTCTTGTTTAATAATATACAGGCACTTGTTTAGAGGCTGACAGAAATGTTTAACTAAGCACACGAAACTAAGTAGTGTTTCTGAAACCAAACAAAAGCATGAGTCCATTTTGGCACATTCCTGGGTAACCATCCATGTCTGCACACATGTATTGTTAACCATTGCAGTTTCTTAAAAGGTGTGGTTTGCAGGTACACTGCAAAGAAGCAAATGCACTAAGTGGAATAAATGCTAGCTGGGAGACACCAACTCTGAACATCTATCTTGCCTGTCCTTTCAAAGTAGCGAAGAAAGGCATTACAATCTGATCTGACCATGCAGTGCCCAAATAGCCAAACGACTGCTGAAAGGCCTAGTAAATTCTTTTAGCTTTACTGAACATTAATTTAAGAACTTTAAAAAAAGACTTTAGCAGTCTCCTAAGCTACGGCACAGCTAATTCAGTTCATCAGTCATCAATGAGAAATATGGTGGTCAGTGAGCACCAGCAGCAAAGCAGAGATGAAGGCCTCTGCATTATGGAGAGGAAGCAAAAGCCCCCTCTGAGAGCTGATAGCATCAGTTAGGTAGAAGAGTCACTTCCTGAGTGGAAGCTGAAATCAGATATAATTCTAACAATATCTACCAGGAAATCACAAAAATCTGCAGGATTCATTAGTTTCCCAGAAGACAAAGATGTTTCTCTAAATCTCAAAAGTTAATGTACATGGTATTTTCAGCAAGTTCAACAAGGAGTATGACAAAGATCCTGTTGTCCTTGCCTCCAAACTTATTCATGTTTCTTTCTAAGTTGCTACCTGATGAGCCATTTATATAACTGAGTCCCAAGTTATTTCCTCTGCTGTCTCTGCACCAACAATGTCTAATCTGACTTTGCTTCCTACGATCCTTATCCAGTGCTGCATTTAAATGTCAACATCCAGTCCAAAAATCAAAGTAAAAAAAAAACGACCTATGTTACCTAATATTTTTAAGAATTCTTATAATGTCAATAGTTGTGGATATAAATCTGGCTATGATGGCTCCCTTTCTGAGACATTTTATTCTCTGTTTTTCACTACATCAAATTTTTGGCCATTAGTATAGCTATGGCTCTTCCTAGTTACTCAGCTTTTTCTCTTTTCCTCCCTGCCACCTAGACTGCCAAGTACTCTTTCTTTTGATCCCCCCTACTGCCGCTTTATCTACTTACATGCCAACCAGGGAATATTGTCCTACTAAAGAAATAATTAGGAGATCTTGAATGAATGACCATATCACTTCAGGCATCTCAGGAATTTTCACTGTACTTAGAATGATCACAGTCTTACAAGATCAGGTAGAAACTGCCAGGTGCCAATACCTGGTGTTTGTATTGTACCACCGCTATTGTTTCACATACTCCTAATTTGTCTAACATCTAAATGAATTTCTTGTCCATTTCATGCAATGCTGTTATATCAGGAAATTATTGGCACAATCATTATAGCTCCTCCCAATCCTGTGCATGACTTTTGCTCATGTGAACTAGCACAGAAGTAGTAAGACAACGTGTTCTGGTGAAGCAATACACATAATGGTAACTATGGTCCCACACCAAGATATTATTTCTATTTACTTTTTCATTGATAAGTGAACAGTAAATGTGGGAGGGGAGACACTTACTTAGGAGCCTTACTTATGGTAATGAGTCACTTTATAAATCAGTACAATTAGGACTAGCTACTTAGAAACAGTGCTTTCCAACATGTATTCTTTGCCAGTATTCTTTGTAGGGCAAAGGCACGCTAAGCTAAAGATCACGTTAGCAATCTGCACACCAACTTGAGAGCTGCACTTAATTTGCACAGTAAGGAAAAAGGTGCAGGAGTTTCTTCCTCAAGAGGATGACGTGGAAGTGGAAAGCACTGTAAGCAATGGAGAGATTCCACCAGAAGGTGATGCAAGGGATGTACATTGTGTTCTTGATGTAGGTCCCATTTGGAAGAGCTCCTAGCTCTTCATTGGCTCTTCAGGCAGTCTAATGGGCTAGTTTACCTAGCCGAAGTTGGAGGGTATTAGTGTGTCCCCCGACCTCAGCTGCCTTCTCCCCTCCCTCCATTATGTCAGGAGCTGCCACTGACGGTGTTCAAGCTTCAGGCATCATCCAGCATGTCACTAAAGACCCCTAAGTGCTGACTGCACCGTGCCTCCCTGAAAGCTTTGTTTGCCCTGTGAGCTCCATTTTGGCTGTTGATAGAAGCGTTTTCAAAACATTTCCAAGTCAAAAGATAGGTTTTTCCAAGACCACAAATTATAGAAACTCTTCTGAGTTTCTTGGGCTGAATTTCTATTTTCTAAAATCAGCCGCCTTCTGATACCTTCTCACAGAAACATTGGTACTTCCCGAATAAATTTTTATTTCTTCTAATACAAATTGGTTTTTTATTGTCATAAAACTTAGTTGTTCCCATCACACCTCACTGATCGTATATGCAGTAGTCACGGAGTTCACTGATCCGTAAGTGACCACAGGTGTAAAGACCCCAACTGCCTGCGCATCGATGTGCTCAAACACACAAAGACAGCATTTGCATCCAAATGGGTGTTTGGAGGAATACTTTATAGGCCATAATGAAGCTGTATTGTTGTGTAACCACTGTTAATGTGCTTTTGTAATTGGTTTTGAAACTGAATTTGAGCATTCCAGAATCAATTAGGTGGAAGAATTCAAAACTTTTAGAAAGGTGCTATTCACATCTGATCTCTAATTTAAGGTCTCCAAAGAAAAGGTGAAGCACTTGTCAGTCCCTTCTAACAGATCTCTGCACAAAGTTTTCCTTTTTAGGTTTTGGACAGACTTATATATTGCTCTTTTTAAATGAAAGCACTAATTTTAATATAAATCTGAGGTCATAATTTTCATAAGATCACCTCATTTTTGTTTCAAATTTGGAACTGTGAAAGTATTACAAAGTTGGCTTTTCCTGGATTTAGTAGGGTAATGCTTCTGAATGGCAGTTCTGAACGTCTACCCTCTGAAAGGCTTTCCACATGGTAATTATCCTGTTATTAAAAATTTTTGCAAAGCTTCAGTTCTGGCAGTAGAAACACCAATCATGTAGGCATAATCTACTTTTATGTGTCTGGGTTTCTCTTTTGCATTCAGTAGAGCTGCTTTTGTAGCTAAAGCTGCACCTGTGCCTAATATGGATGAGGGTAAATGTCAGTGAATGATAGACGTCCTAAATGGAGTTCCTTACCTGTTATCTTCTGTCTATCTATCAAACGTATAACGAGCAGAAATGGAAATTTCCTAGAGAAAAGGTCTTCCTTCTGCTTCATGAAAGCAAGAATTCAAAACAGAGTTAAGTCCAGGATCTGTCAAACCCAATGCAGTTTGACTGCAACAATAATTTCCAGTGAAGAGTCACTCAGGTCTATCCCCTCCCATGATTTTTACTTAAAGTTGCCCTATGAAATCCACCAAAATGAATTTAAGCAAACTGATTTTAGGTTTGTACTACCCTATGCTCAACAGTGAAATTTGCTTCCATGTAAAATTTGTTGTGTCCTTTGAAAGTTTACTGTTACCTAATTGTCCTTTTATTTCAAAATTCATCATAAGAATTATCAGATTATCACCATTTTTCACAGAAATATTAGGAAGCTTCATGAGTAACTGGCTTGTGCCACTACTGGAGATCACATAGGGATTAAGGAAAGCAGTGATTACGTTTGACTTCAGTCCAGTAAAGCACTTAGGTAAATGAAAACTGCCATTATCATCAACAGAGCTGTAGATATTGCTAAAAAAAAAAAAGCAAGATTTACACACTCACAAAGATCATAGTCCAAGATCTTATTCATTTAAACTGGACATGAGGATCTCAGGAGCATTTCTATTTTGCTTTAAATTTTTCTACCACCATATAAATGACTTACGTTTCAGCAGTCTAAGGAAGTGAAGTATACTGAGCAATAAGGCTGACTGGGGGCTGTGAGGCTAAGCACCAGCTAAGTCCAGTCTGCCCTCTTTTAAAGGCGATTCGCGGTCTCCAGCAGCTGTATGGGCTGTTGGTACCCACGGTGCTGCTCGGTTAAGTTGCTTCCTGCAACTGCCCGAGCTATCACGTAGACTCTGTGTGTGTATGCTTGTGTTTTTATCACAAACATCGGGCTATGTTAATTCATCCAGCTTTAGGAAAAAACATTATATTCTTTGATAGGGTCTAAAATGAAATTAATTTAGCTGCTGGAACAGTACTGAAGGGATGCTTTTCTATGGGCTTAATGAACAGCTGCTTCCTATTAAGGGAAGGGTAGATCCACTTTTTACATTTTACAAAGGAAACTTAAGATTAATTAAAGCAATTAATCTACACGGTAATAGTAGCTTTTGGAATTTTCCACATCCCTACAAGTTTGCAAGTAAGCTTTCATGCTCACAAACATATGCTCTCTTTCCTTTCCTTGTTATTGGTTTCAAAGGGAAAGCTGAGTGAATTCTTATTGCTCACTCTGCAAACAGGATACGCAACAGAAGTTGAGCAAATCACATTAACAGACATGGTCCTGCATAAAATGAGACTATCTTACTCTCAGAGTCATATTTTAGTCAGACTGGTGATTTAAAGTTCTAAAAGAAGTAATAGTTTAGTGCCTGTAGAGCTGAACTGACATTTCCGTTCATTCGAACACCTTAGCCAAGTGCTTGTGAAAAGTGCTACCTTTTGAGCTGACTAAACAGACCTTAAGGCTTGCATCTACTTTATATTTAGTTGTTCTTTAGAAATGATGTTATTTTAAATAAATGACCTTCAATAATTATGAAAGACTAATATATTTGGGTTTTGGTTTGTTGGTTGGTTTGGTTTTTTTAATTGCCCCAACACAGCTGATTGGAACAGTTGTTGCTGTGATAGTTATATTTTTTTCTAATTCTTTATACTACATTTGCTTTCTTGCATTTTGTCACTCTTAACTCCTACTGATAGTTTGTTTAGAAAGCTTCTTGTGTGTCCATTTTAAAAGGACTGTGCCAAATGGAGAGGATTACCTCTAGAAAAGCAGGGAAAGTAACAACCATCTTCCTCAAGAGTGAAGACCTTTCTGGCAGGTCATGCTTCAGTCAAGTAGAAGTTGAGCTCGCTGTGGTGCTTGCTAAGTAAAAAAGTCTGTAGATAGTGTTATGCCATTATAATATCCAATGGTCCTTTCCAGCTTTAAAAAGCTACATAACCATGTAATTCAGTCCTTCTCTTGAAGTGTGAATTATAAGTGTTGTTTGCATGACCAGAAGGTGCAACCTTCATCAAAATCTGAGTAAGATCCCCAAGCCTTGTGAAAGATCATCATCAATATCAGCTGCATAATATCCTTAGATATTTTAAATAGCAAATGTGATAATTTACATTAATACTGTTGAAAATAAAATTAAACAGATTTGGCTTTCAAATCTAACAGATGACATTTGGACAGGTTGGAATGGAGCAGAGAGGGGACTTTGGAGACAGGGGACCTCAAGAGGTCCTGTTCAAGCTTCAAGCCATAGAGAGGCGAAAGGTATTATCAAAACCAAGCTTCAGGTCATAGAGAGACAATAGATATTATCATAACCCCTTCACTGCAGCTTTCTAGGATGTGGGTGAGAAGAGGGGAACTGCACAGTAGTCACATTATGTGACCACACGCTCAAAGGCATCACCACTCAGTGTTTAATCAGAAAAATTGTAGTTCCTCAGTCATTTGCAATCCCTGTAGGCTATGAGCTTGAGCAGTGGGGTGGGCTCCATCTCCTGGGCAGGTCTCACAGGCTCTTTCGGAGCTAGAGAATGTCCTGGGGGAATACTGATAAGGCAAATGCTGAATGGAGGATAGCTGCAAATCTAACTGACTTTTACAGGACCTTGCTAGAGGACAGGAATTTTTTAGGGAAATCATCTTGTTTCTCTGGACTCAGCAGCACCAGCCCTTCCCCTCGCTACCACCAAAAAAAATTGAGAAGTTGTCAAAACTTAATAGCAAAGAGATTTGATCTGATCTGCATTCTGACTCCAAAGTGATGCTGTCCTTGGGCCCTCAAATACGTAATTAATTTTGAGAAGTGTACTTAAAAATCCACGAATATTGTTTTTTATTAAAACTTTCTATATTTGTTTCACAGGAAGAAGAAAGCTCGGGTCTCTCCTTAGCAGTCCACCACTTACGCAGTCCTCTAGACAAATTAAACTGGAAGAGGGGCAGGGAGAGTTCTGTTTCAAAGGATTTTCTATTTTCTCATGTCCTTCTTTCCTTTCTATTGTTCTGCCTGATTTTCGCTGTTCTCTGTAATGGCATTTCCTTAAGGTCAATCTATTGTTATTTAGGAGTGTGATAGAAGTAAGTCAGGCTGAGTCATGCAACATTTGCCAACTCCACACCTTTCAGCATTCTGCTGCAGAGAATGGAGGTAAAATAGTTGTTTGCGATGACTACTGCTTCCTAAATAAAAGCTGTTTTTTAAAAGAAAAGGAGTAAGAAAAAGAGCTCTAAAAAGAAAATTACTTTTTAATGCATTCTCTTAGGGTTTTCATAAGCCTGCAATGAAACTGAAGCTGCCCAGGGCCAACAGCATTCACAAATAATGCCTTAGTAACACATGTATGTAAATCTAAGAGAAAGAAACAGGAAGGAATTCAACAAAGCAGCATATTTTAAATCCACTGAGGGTGCAGAATAAGCATCAATAAGAAAAAAAAAGTCTGCCTAAAAATTCTGATAGATTACGGAAAATCTGTCTTTCATTTCACAAATAAAATCTTACACTGACCACGTGCAAAAAAACCACCTTAACTGGAGAAGAAAAAGACTACATAAAGCCTACTGTGTGTGAATCATATCTAATGTGAGCCATTATTTAAGATGCTAACATTAATTTTCTTTGCAATAATCTTGTATTTCAAATTATTTTGCATTTGCCTTAAACAATTTCTGACAACTACATAAAATATCTGTATTGCAGTCCAAATGCTCAAAAGGGCATCCTGAGATGGTTGCACATGTGGTGGTGAGGTACTTGTTAATTCAAAATCTTTCCACTTGGCCTACATTAAGAAACTGTTAGAAACAAAATATGTTATACGTCTGATATGGGACAATGCTGCAGAGCTGTTACTGAATGAACCAAAGCTGTGGCTAGATACATAGGCATGTGTTTACTTTTGCCACCTTAGTTCTACAAAACAAATTTTGATAACTACATCCAAATAGAATGTTATATTTGTTTTCTTCTTCCTTTCAGATTTGCCCTTGCTGTCGTTGCTCAAAATTTTCCTCCCTTCCTGACATATTACAGGTGCCAGGGATGCAGCTTTCAGGGCTATCCACAGGTGTGTTCTATTAAATGATTCTGTTCTGTTAGCTCCATATAATCTGTGGGAAAAAGTTGCTTATATACAATTACACATTCACTTGCCTCCCACTCTGTATGACTATACATGTTACTCTAATACAGGTATGTAATGGAGCTATGACTACTTGTGCCATATGAAATTCTAACCCAGTAGCTGCACCCTTTTAAGGTAGTATGATCTTAAAAAGGATAAAAGTGTATGAAATATCTACAGTAGAGTAAATAATGTAAACAAATACCGTGAATATTCATTATAATTATGAAGATTTTTTTTTGCCAATTGCCACCACTTTCATGTGTTTTTCCAACAGCTGTGTTCTACTAAGAAAAAAACCCAAAACTAAGGAAGATGAATTCATTATGGGAAGATTCACAGTGGAGTACCTGTGTTAACATTCAATACTGTACTCTGCAAGAAAATCCAGTGACTGCATTAGGGATATTCATGATATGAGATCTAAAACATCATGGTTTTCAAAATATGTCCCTAATTTGGCATGCTCAAATAAATAAGTAGAACAAATTATAAAGCCCTTGCTTTTTGCAAGTGTTCAGAAAGAAATGTGATGAAGAACAAGACCTGTTTTTCAGATCTGCATCGACTTCTACCCACATCAGTCAGTCCTTGTCAGGGAAGGTAAATGTTTCACAGGCTGGATCAAACACTGGTTAATAAGTTATTTGAGAATCAATCTGTATTTATCCAGGTTCTGCCTGTTAATACACATTGTGGATTATTTCCGCTTCTAACTCCTCTACATTTCTCTGTGGGTTTATCATTGAGTATTCCAAAAGCAGAGTGGTAAAATGCTCTAGTTGAAAAACAAAAGAGACTGGAAAAAGAAAAATGCAATAGATCTGGAAAGCTCATTTGAAATTTATGAGGGATTTGAATTTGAATATCTGAATTTGCCAGCCCACAAAGGAAGAAAGTAGGAGGCTGAGAGTGAAGAAGTTTCCTGTGGTTCTTCCTTTATAAACAGCGACAAAGGAAGGAACTCTGCACTCAGACAGGCTTTGTGAAGCTTTTTCAGTCTGTGCCTGCATCAAGACTGCTGTCAGGATGGTGACGGAACTCGGGAAAGCTTTCTGGGCATTAACTTGCCTTGCTCTTACACCTCTTCACACATCCACAGCATAAGGACCCTGTCCACTGATCTGCAGCTTCCAGGAAACAGACAGGTTTGGTACACCGTGTGTTCAAATAAATTGTAAGATCTTTTCTCGGAGGATGCAGAGTTTGGCAGTCTCCTTCAGTATTTGCTATAGGAGGTAACTGTATATAATGCATCCAAGACAGTTTTGCATAAACCAGGGGTTCTCCATTTCCATAACGTGGATCACATCCAAACAGAGGGACTCCTTTTTAGTCTCAAATACCGCATTCAGTCCTACCGGCAAACAACAATCGTACAAGAGCTTTTTTTTTACAAGGAGTTTTAGTATCTTTTCACAATAATAAGCTAAAACCCAGGCAATAATACCTGAACAAGGCAATCCAACAGTTTCCTACAGAACGCAGAAGTGCTGACTACTGTGTAAATTGTTCATGGTGTGTGGACCATGAGTCATTGGATTCTTCATAAAAGTAGACCTTGGAAACCTACTTATCTGAATACAATTGGTATGTGCAAACAAGGACTGTATGTAGGGTAAGAAGGCAAAAGGATACAGAAGAGCTTTCAGAAAGAATGATTGGGTTCAGGGAAGTTTTGTGACTCAGGGAATGGGATGCTGTTTTACTCAAGAGCATGTGCATGCTTCTATGACAGTCATAGACCAGGGAGAGCACTGGTTTTTGAAAGACAGGAAAGTAGGTTTTTAGCTGTTTGGGTGCTAAGAGCTGTCTTGACATAGAGAACTGGGAAAATAAAGCCACTTATTAGAAATGGGGAAGCAACTTCAGGGAGGGGCTATGGAACTCAAAAGGGTGGGTTTGAAGAGGAAGATTAACTCCCTGGAACTGTCAAACTTGAGCTAGATGCTGAAATAAATAAATATGAAAGCAATAGTTTGCAGCTAAAAGACCTTACTCTCTCTCTTTGGTGCTACTCTGGAAGAAAAGCATAGAAACCTTTCTGAAAACAAAGGTTGCCTTTGTCACATCTTAGTGGTAAAGTTTAAAAAACAGACAATGCTGGCTCTTAGGCAGGCAGCATAAAGAGCAGGGGGGAAGAACCTGTGCTGGCATAATGCCTCTTCTTGGCTGTGAAGTGGTAACTATGAAATGGTTCCTCAGTTTGGTTTAACTTCTTCTAAGGGATAAACTGACCTAGTAGAGGGTGAAAGGAAATTAATATAGTTCATGACTGAGGACATGTCTTTTTTTGGTAGGAAATGAAGAAGTAAGCAGCATACTTTTGACTTTAGAACAAATCCGAGTTCAATGAACTGATACCTGGAAGGCTGGTGACATTCATGCTTTATGCAGTGTGTTAATTCAAAGGAAACCACTAGCAGCTTGTGGCCGGAATAGGTGCTTTTGACTTAAGTAAATTAATTCATTAAATTAACAAATGATGTGGCTACAACAATAGAGCTGAGAGGAAATGAAGACGTGATTGTGATGGTCAGCATAGTGTTGGCTAAGATAAAGCACAACACAGATGGCTTTTCAGAGATGACAGGCTAAAGGATTGCCAATATGGAAGATATATACAACAACTGAGAAGTGAATTTAACAGTAGAGTCATATCGTTTTTCCATGGCCTCGAACTTTCTTTTCTTAAGCAATCAAAATTTGGCAGAGATTTTTAATAGCACTCATATGTGCCAGTTATGTTTCTTAATGCTTCTACTACATCTATTAAAATGTTTATAGTTTTGCACTTTTGCATAATTACATCTGTCCCATCAGAAAAATTTCTAGGCTACCAGATGCTGTCACAGTTAGTGACAGCAACTCTGATTAGGTTCCACTAGTTATTGAAATTAATGAAAAGTACCTGCAATCAAGAAATATCATTGGTATTTGTAGGGTTTTTTTTTTTTAAAAAAGCTCTGTAAGGACAGCTGAACTCTTCTGTTAAAAGAGCAAATGCAAATGAAAACTAATCATTACAGGAAAATGTTCTGTTGGCAGTATTGGAGATTTTAAAGTACGACATTCAAATCGTTAATTTGCTAAAGGAGTTTACAACTCATGCCACCTTGTTTTCATGGAAGACTTCCAAACAAGTATTCAACAATCATCTGAGCTGTAAGATCAGCCTTGTGTCATATGATATGGGGATAGAAAATCACAAGCTTGAAAAAGGGAAATGTAGAGCTGCTGTACAATTAACCATTTCCTCTTTTATATTTTGTGCATACATCTGAATAATGACTGACTGTAAATTCCACTACTTCACGTGAAAAAATAACACTAAATATGAAAGACAATTTTTCTGCACCATGTTTGTTCCTGGCTTCTGTCACATTTACTGAATTTTAATATATCTATCTGTGCCTTAGGAGACCCACTCACCTTTACAAAAACGTATTTTTGAAAATAAGCCTTAAGAACCTTCCAGACTCAGGGGTAGAAAAGGAAGGAAAATCAGAACTAAGACAGGGTATGTGCTGGAGAGAAGAGGGACTCCTCCAGGAGACCATAAATTTCTCTTCATTTTACCAACATATAGATTCATGTTGGTAATCCATGTGGCTGCTGAATCACAGATTTATCTTACAAGTAACCTGTAGGTCTTACAAATAAAAGTTCAGTGCTGTAAAATCATTGTATGGGCACATAAGACCTGAGTGAATCCCATGCATTTCAAATCTTCTGGTCCTGGAGGTGAGCAGCACAGACTCTGCAGATAAAAGCAATGCCATCCAAAATATCATCAATTTTGGGTCTGTGGAGACAGTGATGGGGATGTGATGTGCTGGGGGATAGAATGATAGTTTTCCACATGTTCAGTGTTAAACAAGTCTATAAATCAAGGCTCCAGGAATCAATTTTTCCCATGTTCATTTTGGGGGACAGAAAGGGGAAGCTTGCCTGTATAACATGTGAATGATTCATATTTTAGGCATTTTCACCATGCCTAAGATCTCACTTGTCTCTTCCCAACGCAACTCTAAGGTTTTGTACTGTAAGTCAAAAGCTTATAAAAAGGAGTTGAGATGATTTTGTGATTTATGAGAGGTAGCGACAAGCGTGGAATGGATGTGCTGTGACATCTTCAGAAGATAGTTGGTCACCTGTGACCACAGCAGACCCTTCCTGGTGATTACATTGTCCCTCCCAGTCCTTTCATCTGGTTTTGTCCTGTGCCCACCAGTGCTAGAGGCTGTGAGAAGCTGGTGTCTGCTGTCTTTAGGGAAATCTGTGGATTTCATACTTGATTCACAGACATCTATGTTGCACCGCTGATGATGCTAATTTACAAAGACAGTTAATACTGAGGGCTATCGGTGCATCTACTGATCATATGCATCTGGAGACTAAGAAAACATCTTCACAAGATGAAAAAAAGCAGTTTCCACCAGTGTGACTCAGTCCTAAGTATACGAGGTTTTTGCTTCACAGTTCAGCATCTGTGCTACTTGCTGCATCTGAAGACAGTACCAACAGTCAAAAGCCAGCAAGAAATCTCCCAGCAACTTCAAGAGCAAAGAGAAAAGGTGCTGAACTACTATGTATCGTTCTCCCAATTCAGGGTTAAGCAACACAGTCAAAAAGTCCAACTACTCTTGCCCATTTCATATTCTTATTCATATTCATATATACTTAGCAATATACTTGACTTAGCGATATACTTAAATGGAGAGATGAAAAAAATGTCATCTATGGCTGCCCATTTATCAGCTTCTTTGTAATTCTGAGAAATAGAGATGAAAAGTTAAAAAACACCAATGCATTTCAACTCTGACATTCCTAGGATTATTCTTTCTGTGCATGCTTCTCTGCCTTGCAGGGTAAACACATAAAGCAATGAATAGACAAGAAGCACTC
Organism: Aviceda cuculoides; assembly: GCA_035590195.1. Lineage (NCBI taxonomy): Eukaryota > Metazoa > Chordata > Aves > Accipitriformes > Accipitridae > Aviceda > Aviceda cuculoides. The sequence continues at coordinate 24,726,274 of JAVJGG010000029.1, forward strand.
CCAGCAAAAGAGAATTTACAAATCTTCAAACGATGTTGAATGTGAGTGGGCAGACCATGACAAAATGTTCGCACTTCATCAAATCTATCCAGTTTGCCACTACATATTTATGCTATAAACCATGAACTGGAGTCCCTCTGTGGGAGAGTAACCTAAATGAAACAACAAGAAGCAAAAAGACAACTGCTTTTGCAGGTATGGGATAGTACAGTATTTGCTGGTTCCCAATTCTCTTTATTTAATTGAAGAAGTCTTTAAGAATCCATTTCCATCATCATTATTTAAATGGAATCCTAATTTACTCTGAGAATTAGTTGCATTTATTCTGGAAATACGATCAGTGAAATTATGTCTTTAACCTTTGCCCTCATTGAAATGGAATAATTCTACATGTCTCAGTTTCAGGTTGTGAGGCTGAAATTGTATGTGTATGAAAGTATGCATATTCCACAGTGGTGGGTACTAGTTCAGGATTGATGTATTTTATGATCTTTAGAAAGAAGTATCTTCAGAAAAGGTGTTTTGTTAAAATTAGCAGTATCATTGCTTCTTGTGCTGCTAATAAACTAATTTATGGTCACAATAGTGCAAAACTTTCAAGATTTCCCAGTGTGGCAGGTTTATGACTTCAAAATGCAAAGCATAGACATTTTATTTGTATATCACTGTCTAATATCTACATAGAGTTAATCTACCAAGACATCTCCATAGAATGTACTATGTGTTTTTGCAGCAGTCATGCAGAAAAATGCTGACTGTTTAGTACAGTTATGGATTTTTTTGATACAATACTGTGTAGACTGTCCATCTGATAAATTTCTAATACTTTTGACAAGATAAATTTGAAATTCAAGAGGTGATTTTGAACATGGATTTATCAACATAATGGATCAGAGAAAAAAATTCTTCTTTTACTTATATTATAGCACCCTTGGCTGGCTTTTAGTTTCTTAGAAGTCAGCTGTTGTTAGGCCGTACCAGTTTTGGGCCCCCAAGACAGGAAAGACACATAAACTGGACCAGTTGAGCAGGGGGTCCCCAAGGTGTTCAGGGCTGGAGCACTTGCCCTGTGAGAAGAGGCTGCAAGAGCTGGGCTTGTTCAACCTGGAGAAGAGATGGTTTGGGTGGGGGCTCACAGCAGCCCCCGACACCTACGGGGAAGGGACCCAGGAGCTGGAGGCAGGCTCTTCACAGCAGTGCATGGTGTGAGGAGGTGAGACATGGGCA
>JAVJGG010000029.1:24727621-24752497 GCA_035590195.1 Aviceda cuculoides
CAAGCCCTGAGAGGGCACGGTCCCGAGCAGCCTGGTCTGCCTGAACGGGAGGCTGTGCTGGAGGCTTCCTGACCTCCTTCCCACCTGGCTTGTCCTGCGATCCTGTGTTGGCAACTGTCAGGAGACTGCTCACCCATACGGACACACATAGCAGTGAGCCAAAACACACAGACAGTTCCTATGTCTCACTGTTCCTAGGAGAGCCTGAGTGAAGTTCTAACATCACCTAGGTCAAGAACAAAATTCCCAGTGGTTTTGCCAGGATAACACCTATTGTATCTTGTCTTTAAATATGGAGAAGGAATATCGGAGTTTTGCAATCAGCTTCAGAGAGGTCAGGTCACACCAGATGAATAAGGGTGTCCAGCCCTGTGCTGACCAGGGAGCCTGGGTCAGCTGGAATCTGCACTCAGCTCTTAGCTAAGTACCTAAAATTAGATGGACTCAATCCAGGCATGAGAGTTAAAACAACATTAAATATTTGGGGGATTTTTTTCACAGGTACCTAATCTGAGGTTGGGCACAGCTGACTTTTCCTAGGAAGCAAATACCTATGACTGATACTCAATTTCAAAGCTAAGCATGTACAATGTGTACATACATACATTTGCCTAAAGTGTGTGCTTGCCAGACAGTGAATGCGACTGATCTGATTTTACCTGCTGACAGTTAGATATGATCTTGTGTCCATAAAGAACTCCAGTTAGGGCTCAAGCAGTTTAAATTCATAGCTTCTTGCATTTCTGTCGGCAAGTAATACTTATATATATATATATGAGGCTTGGATGTGTGTTTGAAGTCTCCTCTGCTTCTCCCTTAGAGAAAGTTAAAGTTCAATGTATTTGATCTCTAAATAGTGACATAAATTAAACTCTTTATTACTTTAAAACATCAAATTAAATACTTCTGTGTTTGTCATCCAGCCCATTCCCTGATGTGTGCTGATATATACCAGACTCAGCCACCCCCTACACTTCTGTGCTCAAGTCTCTCACAACTTGACTTTTTCTCTGGGAAGGCTAATTAAAAGGCAAAGGCATTAGATCAATGAAACACAAGGAAAATTGCTGAAAACATGTTGAGAATGGTAAGTCTGCCTATTGGCATTTCAATCTTTGGGGAATTGCTCTGGGTAAGAGCTTATTTCTTAAGTTTCACACCTCAGCTGGATCGGTTTCTGTAGCCCAATTAGAGATGCGTGTCTTTTGCTACCCTGTTTTCAATTACATCATTTGATTTAAATGTTGTTGCACCAGAACAATTGACATACAAATTTGGCCTTTAATAAAAATCTGTTGCAGTGATGAAACATTTATTACATGTCATTGTATTATGTTATGAACCACTTATGCAAAGAACTCCAACAAATTTTACATTGACTAGGCAAAAACCTATGGCCTGATGAGAGCTACAGAAATGCTTGGGGGTACATAGTTAAGAGAACCTTCTTTCTGATATCACGTGGTGTAAAAATTCTTAACTTTTGGAACTCCAAGGGATGGTCTCTTTTCTGTCATCTTAGACAAAAAGCTTTATTTAACTTTAGGTGTAATGAGAGATTTCAGCATCAAAACAGTCTTTTAAGTAGGTAAATCTTCATTTTGAATGGCAGTGATAAACATGAATTTAAAATACACCACATTCTAGTTAAGAAAAAAGAAAGAAACAAAAATCCAAGAAAAAATATCTGGTTTTCAAGATGTCTCCATAATTAAAGCTAATTTTACTTTCTGGTCTGTATATTGCTATAACTGGATCTTTAGTCCCACACCCCTGTTTACAGTTCTTGCCTGCCCTTTGATCTGCCAACAGATTTTTGAGGAAAATTACAGGACTGGCATGCTTATAGTTCTTGAATAAAGACCAATTCCTGCCTAGAAAAGATATAGCTGGCTAAACAGCTATCAAGAGGCGAGGGTTTGGCTTGCTTCATCCTCGTTGTTGGCTCAGATATACTTTCTTTTCTATCCACAGGGCACTCCCATGAATGAGGCAAAGAGAGAGGAATATGTTTACAGTTCTTTCACTGCTCCAAAGAAAGTTCACCAAGACACTACCAGAGGTTAAATATAAATTAAAATGTATAGCTATTTCCAAAAGCATACAATAAATATGATTTTAAACATCACAACATACGGATTTTTTCACTGCAGTAGTGTTTCTCCTACATGTAGATGCAGGATATCAGTATTTGAATTCTCTTCTATGCTTCTTTTCAAGGATTGAAGGAATTGCACATATGGGTGAGAACTGAGCTCTACTTAAAAGGGTCTAAAAGTACCCACTGGATTTGAATTCGGGCCTTAGCGCTGGTATCTGGACTTCCAGAAAATTTCCAGAGGCAACGGAAATGGTCACCCTATATCCACCGCAGCCAGAAAGCTGGCTTCTGCCTGGCTAGAGCATTTAAATTCTTTCATTACAAATTACAACGGAATATTCATTCTGAGGGTCTGTGGCATCCTGTTCTTTAATAATGAAGTCCAAGTTTGTACACATAGAGGTGCTTCAAAATCAATACTGTGCAGCTTGCCAGTGAGTCCCAGGCAGACCTCTGAAAGGCATGAGGAGCCTGGGTGGGATGGGTGAAAAGGGCCAGGGACAGTCCCCAGTCCCAGAACTGTCTAGCACACATAGCCCTGCCATGATGTGTTGCCAAGAAGGTTTCTGTAATCACCTGTCATTGTGCAGCTTCTGGATGGGGGTAAATTTGTGCCTGAGAATTGTAAACTTTGTCATCATAATGATTAAGTGAAGAGGAAGCTTCCCCTGGTAAATATGTGCCTCAGATAAAAGGAAAATTACTTGCACGCATTGCCTTGGCTGCTGGAACAGACTGCTAAATGGCACCATTGCCAACTAAAAATTTGCACAAAATTTTGTAAAAATATTTTTATGCTGTATCTTTTAGCAGTAAAGCTTTATTTTGTGTTTGTTTGTTTTTCTTTGAAATTACAGTCCATAGAGACTCATGCTTGTTGTTTGTTCCTCAGGTCATGATTTCACTTTTTTTTTCCTTTAAAAGAATCTGCAGTCATCTTCCTTTACAGGTGTCAGGGTATATTTTTAACTGAAACATGTTTTGTTCTGAGACATAGGACAGGTCACTCACAGTAACATCACAGAGCAGCCTTACCAGGGGAAAAAAAAAAAGATTGCCTGGCATTTAGAGTCTCTGTTCCCCTGTGGGCTGTGATAGAGATGTGGCCAGTACAGTGATTTCATACTTTTTCAGGTCAGGAAGATTAGATTATTTGTCAAATCTAAAGCAATGAACTAAACATTTACAAATTCCTACTTTGCTGAAGTTTAATTTGAGTGGGAAGATGGTGAATATACCCAGAACGTGTGTTGTTTGACATGGTCTGGCTTTGGTGCTCACCCATAAGACCCATGAATCACTGGCAGCTGCAAAAACTGTATCAGGGAACAAGTTAACTTTAAATAAATAATCTCCTTTTTAAGGGCTTTGCTGAACTGAAGCCAGGAGGATTAGCTGCAGGATATTAATAGGAAGAAAAATATATAGATATTGATATATTAGAATAAATATCTCTTTTTTCTGTGCTATATAACTTCATGAGGCATTTGTCATCAGAATTAAATAGGTCATGGGATGAAGACAGCACTGAATCCTGGCCTGTAAATGCCATTTATCACCACACTGACAAGGGAAAAGGCAAACAACTGAGTTTCTTCTCCTAGTGTCTGTTGAAAAAGGTCCTTTTCATGATTTCATTGGTTATTTTTAATAGTACAGAGATGCTGCTTCTTACTGAGAGCTACACAAGTTTTTATAGGTGCTAATCTAACACAGTGGTACAAAGCCAAATGATAGCTTTATATCCCTACAACTTCCATTTGCAAACCCAATTGATAGAGTAGTTTGAAAGCAATTTACAGTGAACTCATAGTTGTGTCAGCAAGAAAAGAGCAAAGAGCTATTCTGTGGAAAGACTTGGGGGACTACTGGAGGTTCAAATAGCCCATTTTCTACCACAGTTCACAAGAAGATGCACAGTAAGCCAGATAATCTGTAATGCTCTGGATTCAGCCCTGTCTGGTTTTGGTTGCAGGAGAGAGATCTTTCCTGTCTGATTGCCACAGTTCTCTACAAACCAGAGGCAGTGTCCGAGAATCTCTGCTAAATAATCGTCTTCATTATACATGAAAATTGACAGAAATGTTGACTTTTATGCTGGCCCATCTCAGTCTAGATCTGAGTTCAGACTGACATGCAAAAATAGACAAATGTTTGGAAAGAATGTTGTTTTACTGATTAATATCCAGAACTTGAATTTATGCCTCTCTACTTTGCTCACAATTTCCAGGATAAAAGAGAACAACCAAAGCTCTAATGCCTGATGCTGATCATTCTCTAGGGGGGCACACGTCTTCTCTTTGGAGGCCAGTTACTGAATTTGCAGCTGTGATTTTTGATTGCTCCGTTTGGGAGCCTGTAGGAGTAGACTATTATCTTAGGAAGAAGTCAAACTAAACTCTGAGTTTATCCTGAGTCAAATAAACTGTGTTGTCTTCTTAATTGATTTTCAGTGATACTAACTTTTATTTATGCCCAGAGTTTGATGAACAAAAAATAGTGTCAACACATCCTAGGCTTCCCTCCACTAAGTTGGCAGAGGGTAATAAGTACAACAAATTGTTTCTATAATACTGAGTTTTTCTCATGAGGAACTGGTCTGTCTGTACTTGGATAAACACAGAAGTAAACTCACATGCAACTGATTTTTAACAGAAACAGTGCAGTGTAACCATATCAATATAGTAGGGTTATTTAGCCCCACTCTCATTTTATAAGTTAAATAACTGTATAAAATATAGAGATAGGTATACAATTTCTCAGCTAGAGATGAAATTATTATAACAGATCCAAAGAGATTGTAGTCTTTGCATTGTGTAAAAGAGGCAATGAGATTGGAGAACATTTTATACATCCAAAACTATTCAGCATGTCATAGAAATTTAAGATGGAAATATATTATAGAGAGCTTTGCATGAAGGAATGAGTGCAGAAGCTGCCTTCTGATACTACCATCCCTTGGGGCACCCTGCACATTCAAAGCACTGGCCAGGATGTTAATACTGGTTTCCCAGTTGCCATGATTTATGTGCATCTTTTTCTTCATTTCCCGTCTCCCTTAGGTTCCAAAGAGACCAGAGCAACAGCCAGCAAGGTACTGATGACAGAGATTGGAATCACAGCAGTTCCCTGCTGGAGGAAAGTAAGAAATGTGATGGTGTTCATGTTAAACTTTCAGTCAATAAGAAGGGAGTTATCCTTGTTGGTAGAAATTACAATTGGAAAGGAAAAATAAAGGGTCCATCCTGACGTAAAAAAGAATGTGGGTTTTGTCACCATGCAAAACACAAGCCAGTATGGAGGGCAGTGCCCTTATTTCCACCAGCAGAGACTGAAGGGCAATGTTATAGAAATCGCTATGTGTATCAATACACGGCACATCCTTGCTGCCCTCCAGGGTTAAAAAGCCCCTGGCATATTCACTGGCATACTGAGCACACCCAGCAAGGGTGACCTTAGCAGACAGGTGATCTCCTTGCATCACGTCCTAGAACAGCTTGGCTTGCTTTTTACTTAACTATACTCTTCCTGCCATGCTCTCTCTATGCTGTCCCTATTCCTGCATCTCATTTGTAGTATCAAGAATAATCATTATAATCACCACCATTTCTCTATTTGCTTTCTACTTTCTGCCGTTCTTCTATTTGCTGTCTACTTTTCTACTTTCTACGCTTATTTTTTGGTTCTTCCTCATGCATATCAAACCAAAACAGTGCAGAGGTGCTGACAGAGGTGGCAGAATGTTACTGAATGCTTTATGAGCAAAGGAGAGACACACAGGTCTGTCAGTGGCCACCTTAACCTGCAGTCCTGTACTCATCAACTGCTTTATAGGCTTACAGGTGACCTACTGCCATGGAATCAGAGGAGATCATAGGGTTGTTCTAGTACAATATCCACAAGTCCAGGAGTACACCTGCATGTGCACAGGAGGTCTGAGATAAGGCTCAGCAGTCAATAATGTGGGAGGACAATAAGGAGCAATAAATACCCTGGACTTGCTTTCAGACAGAGATCTCTGGATGAGGTCTTGTGGGCATAATTGCCAAGCACCAAGAGCTGCTGTGCCATCCTAAATGCAGACTGTAGCTGCCTTTTCATCTAAAAATTAAATTAATTTTCAGTGTGGAGCATTGTGTTAGCTTTTAACTATAATGAGAGTTTAGGTACCTACTGGATGTGTGAACAGCAACATGTAGTTGCTTTAGTCTCAGATTGAACCCCTTGCTCTTTAGTTCTCAGAATACATGGCAGAAGAAATTCAAAACTCCTAAAGTTACAGCACAAAATCCCACAGACATGTGAGCAAGATTATTACCCCTAAACAGGATTACAAAGAGAATTCAGAGCAAAAGTAAAAGTAGTGACCTTCTAAGGAGTATAAGGAACCAAAGTAACCTTGTTTAAAGTCATTGGCACTCAAATAGTTCACTAATGCCAGGGTCTAACTGTGCCTGGCAGTTCTTCTTCTATACACCTACGTTGCTCTAAGACAATTTGCAAACAGTATGACAGAATGGAGGTTTGCCTACTCTTGAAGTGCTCTATTATTAATGAACTCAGTGGCTCTGTACTGCATTTCAGGATAGGAAGAGAGGAATACCATGTGCAAGTGAAACTGTAGGCTTGTTTGAGTAAGCAGCATGTAATTATCCAGACTGGAAGGTGGCCAGTGCACTAAAGCTGACATTAACACTAACCTTGCAGAGTTCAGAACCCAGTATATTTGCAAACTGCTACAGTTCATTTTCCAAGGTTCAGCATTAGACAGGAATATATTCTCTATTACAGTTTGATGGCAGCACATCCTCCTGCCCATCATAGTCCCACAATCTACTTTTTCTGCCTAGCTCTAATTCTGACACCTTTCATTTTTCTCTATTAGGGAAAAGGAAGAATGAGAACAATAGCTTATTCCTTCCTTTCCAACTGCCTGGATACATTTAAGTGGCAGTGGAAAATTACTCCCCAGAGTCTTCTCTCGGGTCCATACAACACAGGACTTGAAATGGTGAGAGTCGTGCACGACAGGATGAAGGTCATGCACATCATGAGCACTTCACAAACAAAGACACTCTCTACTGTGTCCCAGGGAGTAAGAGACATCTTTGAACTCACAACCATCAGCAAGCCTGCCAAACTTTGCTTATTTTTAATTTATCTGGTAAGCTGCTGTCAAAAGCAACGTTCTCTCTTTCCTCATTCCTCAGACAATATCAAATGACTAAAGGAGGAAGCTCAACAAGTCACTACATGGAATAACTGGGAGGGAGAGGTCATTCGGTTTGTGCTGGGGTGGGAGCAGGAGCCAGTTCAGCTGTGGGGGTTGTTTTGGAATGATGTGAAATGGGTGGGAGGTGCAAAGATTTGTTGAGACAAAGGTTGGTACCCTCAAGGAAGAGGCTATATAGTCTTGTTGGCAGAACTCAGTTTACAGGAGCAAAATCTTTTATGAAGCATGGCTTACGAACTCTGCCACCTGGGGTTCAGGCAGAGATGCCTAGTTCAATGGAAATATCATGCTTCCAGATATTGCATCAGCTTTTGGAAATGGAACCAAACAATGGGTCTTTTAATAATCTAAATATTTCTAGTGTGAGCTACTTAATTACTCAGCATTGCATTTTCCCATAATGGCAAAGCTTTGGGCCCTGACGATTACATTTTCCAGAAAGAGAGAACAGATTTCACACAGTTTTTAATCTTATGTATGTGGGAGGGGGGAGTGAGCCAGTTGCTGGCTGATTCTGATCCAAAGGAGCCAGCACCTAAACAGAAAGCAAAACTGCAAAATCCCAGATCTAACAATACAGAGCAACACGGAACCCATTGTTCTTCTGAGCACATTTCTACAGCAGGTGGAACACAGCAAAGCCTCATGATTTAAATCTGTGGCGTAGAATGACTGCTTGTTTTGTTGTTTGTATTTAGCTAACTCTGATGGACATCCTATGATTTTATATCAGGCAAAGTGTAATGCTTCATTTTTTTAAATAGAACTGGCTCCTCAGAATAGTAATTTTTCCTCATAAAGACTTCTCCTGGGCATTTTCACAAAGTTGTGTTTTGGACGCACAAAACAATTTTTCATGCACTGTTGAAATTGTTGACATCTTTACTGAGCTCAGCCAAACAACAGCATAATTTTGTATTTCCTAAATACTAGTGAGGAGGCTCACTAGAAAGTGCCAGAACATTTTTTAAGACTAACTGCCTCAGAGCTGTCTGCAGATGTTTATTTAACTAACTGCTCCATCACTGAGATTTTGTTTTGCCTTATTTACAGATATCAGCATTGACTTCAAGACAAATATATTGAACAATGAAGCTTTTTATCATCATTACCTCTATTGTAGGACCTTCTAAGCATTCATATTCCAGTGCTTCTACTGCCAAAGTGGTTTTGTACTATCACCTTCTTCTGTGACTGAGGTCTTTGTGAAAAACCTTGAATTAAATGTTCCACTCATGTTCTTGGTGACAGCAAGTGCTTGTATTTTCTGTATCTCCACATTCTTTATATTTCCTCAAAGTGTGCTTTATCCACCTCTATGTTGTTTCTCTGTTAAACCAACTATTTGGAAAGATGTATCAGAAGGAAGCATTGGATCAACTTCTGTAGCAGTAATTTGACCTAGATGGCTGGAGATTTCCACTCAAAGGCATAATTGTAATAGCATAATAATGAGAATATAAGAGAGTATAGCTGCTTAGCATTAGCTGATGTAGTAGCTTGTTAGTTCATTGATCCCAGCACTGTTCAAACCAGAATTTATCAGGATTTTTCTTTCTAAGATTCAATCTTATGTGCAATGTTTCTACTTTTATGAATTTCTCTATATCTAGACAAACATACTCATAGCATAATCCTGACATTTAAAGTCTCTGTCAGGAACTAATTTTTGAGGTGGACAGGTTCAACTTTCTAAAATATCCATAGGGTTGAAAACTCACTGTTTTTTCTTCACTTTTCTATCTTGTCCTCCTCAGAATGTAACTGCATATTAATATATTATACATTACAAAAAATATTATTATACATTTATATTCTGATCAAAATGGACACTGTATGAATAACATCTGAGACACTATTTCCAATGGGCACAAGAGAACCATAAAATAAAACAGATGGCACAGGTTAAATAAAATGAATGGTAATCAAAATGGTATTAAGTACTTTGCAAATAAGACAACAGTTTTGATTAACGTCAGCAGGAATTACAGAGATAATGGGAAGGTCTACAGAGCTCTGAAGTGGTTTTTGGTGTTCCAGTCTGAAATAATCTACTGTAACAGAAACAGATCTAACACCATTTAGTAAGATCAGCTTCCTACATTGACTTGAGCTGGTGTGTTTTCCTCTATGGAGAGCACAGGTCATGATGAAAAATAGAATTTGAAAATTCAAATTTTATTGAAAATTACTTTTGGCTATTTCCTTTTTATTGGTTATGGCAGTGACAGTTAATAACAATAACGTAATAAGGGAGATTTGTACTTCTTAGCAACCAGCAGCTCTGAAAAGAGATAAAAGGATTTTGTAGGCTATTGCAAAGAAAAGTAAAGGTTAAAAGGGGACTAGTTTGGTGGTAATACACTGAACATCACAAAGCATACAAATGCTGCTATAGTATATAATTTTATTTTATAAAATGGAGTTTTGCTTCATGTAACCCAGCATCTGTTTATTAAAACTACTCAAATTCAATTTCTAATGGACTTTTAAAATTTCCTATGAGGCCGGGTGACCTCCTTAGTAGGAAGGAACATATGGGCAGCGTGACAGAGTTCCTCAGATGTCAGAACGGGCTTTGCTTACCAGGGTGGATCTCAGCTATGTCTGGGTATGAAGTGGAACAATTACATACTGTGAACATATTGTAGAGGCAGATCTACTAATTCAGTCATCAAAATTATGAGCAAAATATTTACAGTTAAATTAAGGTCAGAAGTGTGAAACAACTGAACCCCTGCTGAATTAATTTTCAAAAATACAGGGTAGGATGACAGTGTTTGAGTTCTCAAGGTCAAAATATGAGCTTTATAGCTGAAATGTTGTGCCTTTCTCTTGTTTACCTCATAATAAAAAATGAACTATAACCTCTCCCTTTTCTGCTTTTCCCTCCTTCCCTTTACACAGGGGCAATGGGAATTATAACCCTAACAAAACTACGTAAAGAAAACAGCGTAGGGTAAACTTCATCCTTTAGCTGCAGCTGTTGAACTCATTAGTTTCATGGAACTCATGAGATCCAGCAGAACAAAGAATTTGTCTCAAGGGATTTAACCGAAGGGTCTAAGAAGGTCTGATCCAGCTCTCAGAGAAATCAATGTGAACTTTTCCAGTGATTCCAGAGAAAACTGGATCAGATCCAACAGTCAGAGAATTCTGAGTTAAAGGTGAAATATATCCCCTTTAGTCTTATGCGCTATTTCAGCTCCCTCTCCAGTCAAAACCTGCCAGAGTAAATGAGAAATTACAGAACAAAGCTTGGCTTAATATTGCTTGACCTGTGTTTTCCCACAGCTATTCCTGCATACCCCATTATCCCAAAAGACACAAAATGAAACAAATAAATACATAAAGTTCACTGTACACATAGTTTTTTTGTTATAAATACAAGCCAGTTCCTAATGGGTACAATACAGATAAGGGAAAATGTATCTGTGTTTTAAAAACTGGTTTAAATATGCAAGTAATTCTATTGAAAATAATTATTATTGTAAGTTGAAACGAAAATTGCCAAAAATATTGCTGAAATTCGTTCCCTGACTTTTATGGATGTTGGTTTTAATGGAACTAGTTGGAAACCAGTGTTTCCTGAAAAGAAACATCTGGCAAAGACCTTTAGTTCCTTTTTAGTTACCTGATTTCAGTTACTTCAAATGAAGAAAGCCGATGGTATATAAAAGCTGTACCAATAAACTTCACAAATATTGCAGTATTAGTTCTAAACTGTGGGTATGCAATTCCTCAACCCTACAGACATTTTCTTTCACATTTTCTGTTCTAACAGTACATATGACCTGTCCTTCAAATATCTTTTAAAAAGAAATATTAGTACTGGCAGCCAGTATGTTGTAGATGGACTTTGGCAGAACAGAAGTATCTTGCTTAAAAAAGTACCTGCCCTGGAGCATTTAACAAGAATGTCAAACCTTAAACTAGGTCAGCCTCGTAATTCTGAGCAGTCTTCTCGTGACAAGAGCAATGTAAACAATGTGCTAAGTTTTTCTGTGTAGTTATCACCCTTGTGTTTGCCATATGTCTCTTGGCCTGTTTTTATAATTTCTTTGTTGCTATTGTTTGGTACCCAAAGCTTCTATTCACGGAAACCAAAAATGTAGAAGGAATTCAGAGCTGGCAGATGTGTCCACTCTGGCTACAACAGGCAAGAGATGCAGGAGGGCCGTTCTCTGAGTCACAGCCGGCAAAATTAATCCTTGTCCAAAAAGCCATATCACTTGCTTTCCTAGAAAACCTTCACCCCAAACTTGAGGATTCCTTCCAGATTTTCTTCCTTTACAGTGAATGTTATTTACTTTAAAACAGCCCAGAGGAATACGGATGGGGTAAGAGGCTCAGCACTCTCTGGAGGTGGAGGCGGCTGTTGGGTGACAGCAGCCGGGAGCCTGGTGAATGGCTGAGCACAGTGCAAGAAGCAAATGTTGGGACTAGAACGGGGACTGGTAGATGAAATGTTTCCTTCCCTTTTCCTCCATGGGATATTTCCATTCTGGGAAATGGAATATGTCCATTTTCTTGGCACAAATTCACTAAGGAACAACTACAAGTGTTCCAATTTTATCAGGATATATACGGCAATCTTAGCCAGATGTTTAAGCAGGACTCAGATGCGGCATTGCAGTGGCAAGGCCAAACAACTTGGCTGAATGGAAATGAAAAGCATCAAAGTTAGAAACAAGGAAGAATGCTTTATTTTAAGGAAGAAGGTAGGAAAACAATTCCTCAAAGAGTAGCAAGTATTTTTCTTTTAAGTGTGTATATCCCAAATAAACAGTTTATTTGTTTTTTCATCTGTATAACTGACATTTAGTCAAAACGGACACATAGGACAATTAATACTACATAGATTCCTGCAATGTATTCCAAGCATGTTTGTATGAAAAATATTTTAGAGAAAAAAATACTAATTAGCTCAGATCACAGCTGATTTCAACAGAAGTCAACCGAATTAATTTAAGATGGTAAAGTAATGCCTAGGTGTAACCAACTTTTTATAGGCCATTGGAACATTGTGCTCTGTAATTCTGCTGCTGTAAGTGTATTTTCATCTGCTATCAATAATTGACGTTTTGTCTATGAGACAGAATACATGATCACAGCGCACCTGTTAATGACATCTATGAAAAAAAATAAACTGGCAATAACCTTGAAAATAAACAAAGCTATTATTTAATGAGCAACCTCCCATTACTAACCTCCTTAGTACTTAGTTTAATTATGTCACTGGAATGCATGCTTAACATTACCCATAACAGTTAATGAGCTGATTCTTCCAAAGTCACCCGCTCCTATTAACCAGTAATCTAATCAGACTAACCCCTACATTTCAGGGAATAACAAATAAAGCAGGCAGCAGGTAGTCATGAACTCTGCAGTCCTACTTCAACACTCATTAATATTAGACTTGTGAATTAGCAGACCACCTGCCAGTACAAATTTAATCTAGGATCAGGCATAAATCCATAATCACATTTCTGTCAAAATAACCAGGGCACACAATATGGTGTTTTGTCACCTTTTTGTTGGCTGCACAGGGATAAATAGTACTGATCAGCCATAAGGTCTGATAGAATTAAATTAGGCTTTTACTTTTTTGTGTGTAATTATTTTAAATCACACTTGAACCAGGAGAATGAATTTATTCCTGTTCAATTCTTAATGCATGTGACCATGCCATTTTTCACCCCCAAAACCACGAAGTAACTGTTGCTCCAGAAGGTATGAGCTTAAATTGTCCATGTTTAGTTAGTAAGTACAGAGAAGGAATTGGGACATTTTGTGCATCACTCAGTTTATGCTGCTGCACATGAAAAAATTAGCAGATGTCAAAACAATTCAAGTGGAAACCCAAAACCAGTGCAGTAAATTCTGCACAGCAAGACTAGCTAATGCATTTCCCTGACGTGTGGGTGGTGGCAAGGCAACAAAACGGTGTCTGTAGCAGCTCAGCAGTTTGAGGGTCCCCCACTCTGTGAGACGTTTCCATATCTGTGATAGTGAATTGCAATGCATCAATTACAAATGAAGGACTCCATCAGAAAACAGAACTGATGATCAGGAAAGGACATCCAAAGTATGGTGTGGAGAAGATGGCTGCCCTCTCATGTAAATAGTTTTCACACAGATATTCTTCAATCCAAATGTGCCATTTGAGTGATGTCTTATTTCAAAGGGGACTTAGCCGTTCTACAGGTAGGCAGGGTATACAATTTCATATTCAGTAATTGCACATATTGGGAAGGCAGATATATTTACATTTTGCATTGTAGATTTCTATTTAAAAAACAGGCAGAGAATGACCCCAAACCTGCAAGCTGTGCATTGCTAGGCTTTTTTTAAGTCACTGGAATTAGAGGCAAAGTTTACAAGACAAAGTAAGCAGTCAAACCTGTTCTTAGAAAGAACAGTGTTTCCTCATTTTTGCTTTCTTTGTGCAGTTCCCTAGAAAGTTGTCTGTAATGGACAGGCAATATGTGGTTCAAACATCCCCTCAAACAGCTTCCAGAACACAGATTGCTGTCAGCTATTCTATAGTAACTTCTTTGTATATATATATGTTTATATATTTCTACCAGTTATCTGCAGTTCTTCATATTACCTATTGTTCAAAATTGCAGTTTAGTCCTGACAACATATTGCAGTTTGCACTGTTTTTTTCCCTGATGTGACATTCCTGTCACTCAATGACTGTCCAGGAGAAACAAAATACACTGAAGTGGAAACAGAGACTGGAAATGAAGCCAAGTGCCAAAGAAACAGAAAAGAACAGATGAGGAAAGTAATTTTCAATGCAGTCTTCCACCAAGCTTTGTATTTTTTAGATATTTTAGATTTTTATGTGATTATTATGGATTTTAAATGTGAGAAGCAATGGAAGACTCTCCACTTTAACTAAAAGAAAGCCAGGTTTTCGTTATTGTAAGGTTGATTTTATATCAAAACAAAGATCTCATTACCATTGCAAGACCTGCCACCACTTATTTTCTCCTTGTATAAGTGGAGAAACACAGATGTAGATCATTCTTTAATACACCACAAGGCTTGTGACCCTGCTCTTAATCTCAGATTTACACTACTGTTTCTGATATGAATATCATGGATGTGCTTTAGATGAAAACTATCTCAAAGGTATTTCTGTTGTCATATTTTAATGTGAAGCAAAGCTGGTGTCTCAGGAGATCATAAAAAGGAGTAAGAAGTAATCTAAAGAGTTGAATAATTGGAATTCACCTCGTTAAAAAGTGAGTATTACAGAGACAGCAAGAAGAGTTGCAGAAATGGGCTTATAGATAATAACCCGACCAATCTTGTCATTTGGACTGATTATATTCTGAATAAGAATCTACTTTCTTCAAATTTCAGAGTTACAAAGAGAGAATAAGCTTCTGTACCTATGCAGCTAAGATAAATTCTGGAGATGGTAATAACATGCCATAATGTGTTATTAATAGTGTAATCATTACAAAATATTCATAATGAATTTCCAGTCTTCAAAAAAATTGATTGAACTGGAAATATGTTCTGTTTTTTACCTATCTGTGCTAGGTAAATAACCAACCCCTTTCCTGACCACTTAATGACTGACTAAGAAAAATGTAGGCTCAGAAGGCTGTGCTTGTCTTGCTCGGGGTACACTTGTGCATTGAAGTGCTGCCTGTCCTGTTAAGCTGTTTGTTCACTCCCAGGCTCTCTTTGCATTGCATTAATTAGCTCTTCCTATGACAGATTTACTAGAGAAGGGGCTAGCCCAAAGAAAGGTGGACTTCATTGTTTAGTGCTATTGGGAGCCAGACATCGGTCCCTCTCCAAGAGCTCTGTAAGGTGATTCCACTCCTGAGATGCCAGGTCAAATACACTTAAATTATCCCAGGCAGATATCTATCTCAACTTTTATTTAAGGCTTCCATTTCTGGGATTCCAATTTCAGCACCTCAAAGTTCTCATACTTAATAATTCAGACTTTTTTTAAAATATCCAAACTACCTACTGTAAATTAGATAATTGCATTAATTTCTTCCTCAGCCAACATTTGGAACTGTTGATCCCATCCACTCTATAAACAACCCTTTACATATATAAAAGACCCCTCTGACTCCATACTATTTATTTTCTAGGCTAAGTAACCCTCATTTTTTTCAACTTTTCTTTACATTTTATATTTTCACACCTTTTTTTTCCAGGCTTTTTTCAATTTATTCCCCTCACACACTTTCAAAGTGTGGTAGATAAAAGCCAAGGTGATTTTCAAGTGAAGAACTAGGCCTCACCAATGTCAAACAAACTGCAGTAATTTTCCCCCAGATATAACACACAACACTTACTAATTAACTAAGAGCTAAAATTAGCCTTTGTTGTTGTTTTGTCTTGAAAATTTTAATATTGCTGGCTCAAGTTCAGTTTGAGGAGCACAAAGGATTAGTTTGATATGTTTTGTTCTTGACAACCATAGTGCTTTCTGCTTAGCATTACACTTTCCCCTGAGAGCTTGCACGTTTATAATTTAGTAATTTGTTATAGATTCTTCCCTGGAGCACCTTTTATGTCCTTTTAAAAAATAGGTAGTATACTTGTCCTTTGTGTACCCTGTGTTGTTACCCTTCATTGTTAGTGGTACAGGCACTGTGGTGACTAGCTCCTCAAGTATTTTAGCATGAAGTTTGTTAGCTGCTACTGATTTGTGTATATCTTGCTATTAAATAAAAGGTTTTTAGTGAGTCAGCTTGGGCCAAAGCCAAGGTAACATGATAACCATTATTTAAAACTTGCTCATTTTGGCTCCAAAGTGATAGAAACAGCTTTAGTTATTTTATGAACAACATTTGGCAATATCTTCAGCATTTTCAAAAGTATCTGATGAATTTTGGGGGCTCACTACATAGCAGTCAAGCAAGGTCCACCACAAAGAGTGTAAACACCACATAAAGAAAGAAAGAAGGAAAGAGAGCACACTGTTTACAAAAATTGCAAGTAGTGAATTAGGTAATTCAAAATTTTAATCATTTCATGCTATGTCTGTAGAAGTAAATCAAGCATTGGAGGGGAACAATTCTGAGCACTTGATTTTGTATACTATATCTTGGCATGTTTTAGCCAGTCCAGTTTATACTCTCCCAGAGTACTTCTGGTGATGGTTCAGGGATTAGCATAACCCAAAAGCATTCTTGGTTGGCAATTGGCATGGAGCTACACTACTTGTTGGCTAAGGGTATGGCCGTAGCTATTCTATGCCAGTGCTAGACAACAACCAAATGCATCCTTAGTTTATTATAATAGAGGTACCTATGTTATACCATGAAGTTAAGATGTGGATTCAAAGTTCTCCAAAGTTCTGTTTAGATTTGGGGAGTTTTGCTGCATTTTAATTTATTAATATACTGGAGCACACACTGTCCAACCGGTTAGCTAAACCCACATCAAAGAACCACTGAGCCTCTAAAGTTTGTGTATGTATGTAAAGTGCAAATACACAGAGAGACACATGTACAGACAGAAAGTACAAATAAAACTTGTTTAATGCAAAACATTCAAGGTATGTTTTTTGGAGAGCTTGCTATGTGTGTCTGGCAATATTTTTCATCAAGGACAAGCTTGTTCAACAAAGTAGCTTTAAACTTGGCTGGGAAAAGAAACATAATGAAACTTTGATGACACCTAGACCAATATAGCAGCGGAAAAACCTTCATGATTTTGATGACAGTAGGAGAGAAAAAGGACACTGAAACCTCAAGTAAATTTGACAGATTTGTCTTCTGTTGTGGGTTTTTTAGCACAAAAACATAGGAAATGTTGAGGGAAAGTGCAAGCAAAAATGTTGTCACGATCAAGCTCTGTTCTAAAATAACGAGAAATACAAAAAGATTTGTGAATTATACGTTTAATATCTGAAGATTAAATCTTTAGCTTGACAAAAATTTCACTGTTCTCACATGGGGATTTCTCCCTGAGAAAAGAATGCAGAAAGGAGGTTATGTCCCTGCGATCCCTTTGTTCTTATTAGAGAAGGCTCTTATTTATCAGAAGAGTTACACACACAGAGATACACACACACACACAGAGTCTGTCTCCAGGATTCCTACAACAGAAGTTTGAAGTCTACTTAAATAAAAAGCAGAGCATCAAATACCCCTTTCCTCATATACCAAAGACCTACCACAGACCCTTCTCTGCAGAGCGAACTGCACCTGAGCTGTGCTGGACCAGAGATAAAGCTTGTGTAGAGTAAGGAGTCCCTCACTCACTGACCTCTGGGAGTTGCATATGCAGGATATGAAAAGAAGGGAGATCTCTGAAATAGTAAAATACCCAGTATTTCATGGCTTCATCAATCAAAACTCTTAGTTTGGATTCAGTTAGGAAATCTCAGGTTCCCACTACAGACCATGAAGGACTGGTTCCCATTACAGACCATGAAGGACTGGTAATAAGGAGAAGATAAGGTGATGAATCTGTGATTACATTCATAGAAAGGTTACATCTGGTAATCATAGGGTCTTCAATTTACAGGTGAATGCGAGGTCAAAATACTAGAAGCTGGTGCTGTGCTGTAAATCTAACAGCAGAATCAAAACAATGGAAATTAAACAGTGAAACAACTAAACACATAAAGAATGTGGTTGGTTCTCCATCTGTGCCATTTTAAAATCTAACTGAATAGATTTTAAAAGATATGCTCTGTCTCAAACAGGAATTAGCTCAAGGAATTCATGTGCCTACAAGGTCAGACACAGACGATCACAAAAGTCCTTTCAGTTCTTATAGTACCTGAATCATGTTTCTCCATAAAGCAGTATTACTTCATCCATCTCACCTAACTTAACCATCTACAAGAGAAGCATCTAGTCCTAACTGGACATCGGGAATCCCTCTATAATCTCTGGAGAGAGACAGGAGTCCTTAGAGGGCAGTTTGGCCTGTCTTTCTCCATAGACTTTGGGAAGATGAAACCTATCTTTCATGATGGTATTTTTTTGAAGTGGAGGTTAAGAAACAGCTTTTTCATCCAGAAATTGACAATTTTTTCCATTTGAAAAACAAAAGGCTCTTTGATACAGCAGACGTATTATAAGCAAACTCATATGGAGTTTGTAAACCTTCTTCCAAAACTCAGAATCCATATCCTTTCAGGTTTCAGAGTTCCTTAACTTTCTTTTTTCCAGGCAACTACTTCATATCTTGTTTTAACAAAAATTAAAAAAAGAAGTACCAAAACTCTGAGTACCAAAATGGCATCATTTGCAGCACACTGCAAGTCAGAACGTCACAGAAGAACTTGCAACAGATAAAATTTCTCAGTCAAACACTTATCAAACATATTCCAATAGGGTTTTTTTAAGTATCTGGGCAACTACACACTGTTTCAAACCAGAGGAGCTTGGATTGTCTCCAGTGACAGTTCTTTCTCCTAGTATATTAATAAAAAAAAAAAAAAAAAAGAAGTAAGTACTGTGTTTTTTCTCAGTATGCTTAAAGGATGATTACTACTGAAATGATATTTTGGATGTATTTTAAACTTCACCAGTTTACCATCACCATACACATCAGAGGTATTTTCGAGCATCCCTGGTGCCCGAGGGTTCTGTGCCCTGTGTATACCCTCAGTGAATATTCACTTTAACAGCTGCAGGCATCAACTTGCTGGCTCGTAGGTGAGCGGACAGATTTCCTATATACACAAAAGAGACGAGTTGAGCACCGAGACAGCAGGGAGGCCTCGAACACTTGATCTCAAAACAATTAGAGGAAAGCAGTAGATGAAAGCATAGAATTAGGCTCTTTGAATGAAAGGATAGCATTTCTAGTGAGAGATACAATTCCAGCTTTAGATCGTTAGGTGTTATTTGTGTTTCAAAACAGACGACATTCAGAATTTAATTAAAGCATATGGGGCTCCACACTGGTTTAACAGTCAGGCCTTACTAATCTGATAGCAGGTTCGATGGTATAGTTTGCATGAATCTCTGAAATCCGAGCAAAATTTACATTGTTATTGAATCAGAAAAGAGTCTGTGTCAGGCAAAAACCTGCACTGACTAGACAAACTAAGCTGCCTAAGTAGTTGGCCTGTTTGAACAATTCCCTATTTGCTCTTTCTGTCTATGTTACTATCTTGTTACTATCCTTCAGAGTATCTGAGATCTTTGGAAGAAAAATAACTGATATTCCATGAGATTCTCATGTTCAATCCTCTTTTTCACAGTCAAAACTACCAGGATTTCAGGGAAATCTTATAGTTACACTTGCAGGGAGAGAATGCAATGGAAACTGGTTTGTTTGCTCTTATATTTTCTACATTTTAGCAATAAAACCAATAGAAATACTTATATCAGAATGTGCAAGATACTGGTGGCTGTTACTCAGAATGGAAAATTACAGATGGTATAACTGATGATCAGTGTGTTGCCAGCAAGTGAAGAGTTACTGAACTCTGCTAAAATGCCCTGAAATGGGAAACTCACAGACTGGCTAAATCCTAAGTGTTCCCTTTGGATTGAAAAGTTAAATATAATGTGGCCAGCAAAAGGAAAAGGATGACCCACTGGGCTGTAATAATACATGAACTGTCATGTTATTCTGTCAAAATGTTTTCAGTAAATGCAATAGCAGAACTAGCATCTCCTTTATGATTTATATGGAATTTTTTTAATCTGTAATGAGTTATTAAAATCTAAGACACAATGTAATTAATAGCAACAATAACAATAGTGCTTAGCTGCAATGCAGTAATTTTTCCAGAACAGGTTTCCTGGTATTTAATTGAAATAACCACCATAGTAAATGGGCTCAGTAGAACTAATCTTATAGTTAAATCTTATTCTGATTTAGATTACTGTCAAATTAAATCATGACCAGCAATCCTTAGAAAACAGACAATAAATTGTATTGATTCTTTCAATTGAGTTTTAATTCTTCAAATGTGTGAGGCAAGTGGTACAGAAATAGCTTTATTAATCAATAAGCCATGTTTAAAGTGCTAATCTTAATAACTGATTGCCCCAAATTGTACTGCTATTCTTTCTCTGTGGAAAGCAATATAACTGCTCTGGTTCTATACCCTGTGAGTGCAAAAAATCATTTGTCCCACAGACTACAGTATTAGTTTCCTCATTAACAGAGAAGACCAAACATTATGACTACCAGTCCAGACCTATCACTTTATGCTTGAATCACAGAATCACAGAAGGGTTTGGGTTGGAAGGCACCTTTACAGATCAACTAGTCCACCCCTCTGCTGTGGGCAGGGACATCTTTCACTATATGATGTTGTTCAAAGCCCCATCCGACCTGACCTTGAGCGCTGCCTTGAACACTGCCTTTAACTCCAGGAGCTTATTTAGGGCTACATTTAATAGTTTCTCCCTCAATGCCACAAAAAAAAAAGTTTCTTTTCTCCTTTCTTGTCAGGGAACACATATATTTTTAAACATATGTTTTTAAATGGTTACACTCATTCTAAAATGTTACCCAAAGCCCAATATTAAGCAAAAAAGAGCTTCCCATATGTCGGAATCAGTCTCTATTATTATCGGTACTTTCTTTGATGAACAAGATGAAACAATGGAAAAGAATGAGGGCCTCCATAGCTAGAGTGCCAGTCTGAGTCTAATGAGATATAATTTCAATACCTCGGCCTCCACCAATCCTTTTCTAAAAGCTTGGATATTGCTGTTTGACAGTACTTCCCTACCTCAGAGGAGTATTATGAAGATAATTACATTAAAAAAGCTGAGCCAAAGAGCATCTTGTGATATAAATATTGTAGATAGCTAGGGTTTGCATGATATTATTCATTAATAACAAACTGATATTGGTATGTCTGGTTTGAATAAATATCCAAAGAATTAATACACAGGTTACATCCATTAACCTAGTGAGGTTTGTATACTTAAGCCAGTTTAAGATATTGCTGATCGTTTTTGTACCTGACTGGATCTTGAATACCATGATCATAGATGATCTCACCACATATCACATTTTACTTCCACAGCAATGCAGACAAGGGGTAAAAAACAATAAAAAACCCTGGGAAATAATTATGGCTAGGGTAGTTTATGCCAAGGAAGGACTTATTTATACATCTGCCACTGTTCCTAATCTATCTTCGGGCCACATATTCCTTCAGAAAGAAAAAAAAGGGCAGCATTTGGCCATCTGGGCTTCCTTCAGATGCATTACTCATATTATCAACTACACCACGAGGCGCTATAATTCCTGATGAGCAGAGTTGCCATCCAAATAAGCAGTCTCCAAAGAGCACTTGAACCGTGAGACCTCAAGATAGAACATAGTCTTTCCTTTCAGTTTGTTTTGTAATAAGATGTAAGTTTCTTAAATTCTACTGTGTCTGTAGTACCTAGTTCTGATACATTAATGATCTCAAAGCATATTTCTTTTTATCTTCATTTGTATATAGCATTAGAGAAGTGAAACAAAGGTCATCCATGGACTAGCTTGACCTAGATTGCAAAGTATCCAGAAGATCAGCTATTGCTCTATCTACTAAGCTGACACATTTTTCACTGACTATAGAAATTGTTATATTTAATTTGTACGAGAAATCTGTATTCCTTTTCTGTGGATAAAAATGCATTTTTAGCTAGCATCATATATTTCCTAATTGCCCATGTGAGATGTTCCCAAGCACAAAGACATGTTTTGAAATAAGAAAACCTTATCTACCTTATCAATCATGATTATCAGATACCAAATACTTAGTTACTTAATGGCAAAATGAAAATTCCTGTGCTTATTTTAAATGTGATGTAATTCTGCTTCCTGTATACAGAATGTAAGTGAAAAAAGCATCAAGTCTGTAGAAACTACTAAGACCAAGTAAAATGTCAGCAGTTGTTACCTTGCAAATTAGTTCCTCAAATGTGTGGAAAAAAGTATAGGCAGAAGGCAAATTTGATAATTTACATCATCCTAGCCTACAAATAAAAATCTAAAGCTTATTAATAAAACTTACTCTGCTACCTTTTGTTGTTGGCCATGTCCAGTGACTGCTTGCATGGCTAACTAGTGTCTTTTATTAGCAACGCATCACAAAATTACTATTATCTACCATCCATTATAACAACCAAAACCCAAATTTTTGAGACACCTGTTATAATTTGAAACTAGTTGTCACAGATGTCTCCTCTAACAATCCTTATATTCTCCTGTTTTATCTAAATGAACATTTGCTAATCGAGTCAACAAAGACTGGATAATTTCATATATTTGATAACAGATACTATTAGTAATGATGTTTTGATGCATTTCAGAAAATTTAGTGATGTTTTATGGACTGGGCATGATGATACAGTCAAGCACGGAAGTACATTTTAAACACAAATATTCTTTGTCCTTGTGCAGATACCTTGATACAAAGCCATCAACTATTTAAGGAAGTTGTGGATTTTCTGCAGACCAGGAGGGATGTGTTTGCTACATGCCAAAAGTCTCTACCTCTCTCTTTGACAACTAATAGCAGATTAAGGCTAAAGATAGAGTACTGTTTTGCAACTAGGTGTGCAGACTGTGGACAAATCCTGCTTTCCCCAGGTTATTTGTCTCTCTCTTTGATGGAGGCCATTGTCCCAGTGTGCAGCTGGCTGAAGGACTATGTGATTGTGTCCCAGCTCTCTTCAGACAATCTCAGATAGGTTTAACCTGCGGCAAAGACTGTAATTTTTTTGCCTGAGGAACCTATGAGACCTTATACACGCCTTTCAAGGCTCAGGAAAACAGGATCAGTGTTTATAGCAAAAAAAAGCTGGAAAAAGTATGATCTTGCTCTGGTGACCTCACATCCCAAAGAGAACAGCAGCTGCCTCAATGCTGGCTGACCAAACTTGCCTTCTGCCTCTCTGATATTTTCCTTGCAAGTAAAGGAGGAACAGATTGCCAAAGCAGCTCCTGTTGATATTTTGCCTGGCCTTAATAGTTTCTAGAGACCATTTTGTCTTTTCCACGTGCGTTCAGTTAGATAGCCTGCAATGTTAAGTACATATGGATGCACACTTTGGGAGCACCTATACTAGCAAAAGTGTTACAAATGTGATAGCAATCACCAGAACTGGCTGTCATTACCCTCAGTGTACACAGAAGGTTTTATGTCTGGGAGGTTCTCAAACAATAGGTGCTTCCCAATATGGCCTATGAACAAGTCAACCAGTAGGTAAACCAGAATATGGATTTTCAGCATGTTTGCTCTTTTATATGAGTGCTTTTACCACAGCTAAAACAATTCAGATCACAGAGCGCCTCTTCTCCATGTTACTCAGGGAGCAGCCTTGGAGACCTGCCATGCTAGTAAATGTTATCCCGGAGGGAGCAGCACTCATGGGCCTGCAGAGCCATTCACTTGAGTCTGCTTGAATCCAGTGTGATGAAATATTAAAAAGCTGATCTGAGGGACATTGGGATTTACCGTATCCAAAGGGAAAACCCCAGGCACAGAGACAACAGCATGTGCTGCATTGTAAATTTGGGATTTTCTCCTCCCCTTAAACCAAATAAAATGTAGTTCTCTACTTGCAACATAGATTTTGGAGTAATTATCTTCAGATTTCAACCTCTATTCAGAATTCCCAACAGACGAGAGATTACAATTAGGGTTGTACCATCTTCTTCACACTCACAGGAATGTTTTTGCATATGTATCACCTTCCTGCAGTAAAAATTACACAGTATTATCAATAATGATGCCACTGGCACAATTCAGCTGCCCAAAGATAGTCCTTTATCATTAAAGATCCCTAGAGTTTCTCACCTTGTCTTCAGCTGTTGTTCCAGAAGGGCATGTGTCTTCTGAAGACCTTGTGTGACACAACTACTACTGTTGATGTC
The DNA here is from genome assembly GCA_035590195.1 of Aviceda cuculoides. Taxonomy (NCBI): domain Eukaryota; kingdom Metazoa; phylum Chordata; class Aves; order Accipitriformes; family Accipitridae; genus Aviceda; species Aviceda cuculoides. The sequence goes on from JAVJGG010000029.1 coordinate 24,751,801, forward strand.
TCAAATGCCCTAAGGCATCTCAGCTGGCGTAGGAATAGTCACTCTTCAGTTATTGCTACAAAATCCATTACTGATCATCTGTCAAAATATGAGACACCACTGATCAATCTCTAGGTAAACAGCCTTTTATAAGTTATCTAAGGGCAAAGGCTTTTATGAACAGCTGGTCCTGCTGTGAGGATTATGTCAAGCCTTCCTTTACAGTCTTAAACTTGCAAGGCTTCTCCTTCATTTTTCTGCATTTGTGTAAAATAAACCTACTGCTTACTGCTAAAGACATTTAACTGCAGTTCAAAGGTTCTGCATAGCTGCATTTCACTCCAAAACAAGTGACATATGTTGTGTATGTTACACCAAGATCTAGAAATTGTGATTTAGATTGACAAAGCTGGAATATTTGCCCATGGATAAATTTTTTCCTTTTCTGGGGGGAAAATAACATTAAAAAGCAGCTAGTAGTCTATCATTTCCATGTCATTGACTGAAACTCTCCAGGAATAACAGAGGAGTAAGGCACTTAATGTAAGTACTGCAGTAAAACTGCAGAGATGACAATGTAGTAATCACTTCCCCCAAACAAAAAAAAAAACCCACAAAGCATTCAGAGTAGATTTTAATTATGTCTGTTGGAGTTTCAGAAACTCTTCTGGTTTTTTTCTGTTAAAGGAATTTTTCCCCATACGGGTTGCTAGGGGGA
>JAVJGG010000029.1:24760730-24776927 GCA_035590195.1 Aviceda cuculoides
GGAAAAGAGGTAAAAAATTGCTTTTTTTTTTTTTTTTTGTGTTAAACTTAGCTTTTTCTCTTATTATTTTGTCTATCTATAGTTCTATAGTTGTTTATCCTAACACGAAGACTGTTGAGCAAATTCGTAATCCATATTATCTGCAGTGTTTTTGTGCTTTAAGGGGGGGAAAAGAGATTGCCTTGCAGTATTGTATCTGAGCAGATAAGATGTTGCTGCTGCTTTCCCAAGACCTTGCATTTCAGTTTAAAAAGCAGATCGTGGGAGAGAGGGGGGAGCCCACCTAAAGTTTCATTTCAAATGACCAATCTGTCTCTGGAGTGCTTTTAGAATTTAACTTATTGATCTTTAAAAAGCACTCTAGCAGTGGCTGGATGACGGTATATATGAAACGCCACACTTGTGTTTCTGTTGTTTAACCTGCTCCCCCGTGGGGCTGAGTGCAGCACTGCCTTCACTTGGTGTTTGTGAAGAGTCCCGAGTCCCCCAGACCAGACCTGCTTTACTGCTGCATTGTAGTAATGAAATGGTGATACCTCAGCCAACTGTTACTTTGCATTACTGTGTCATAGTTCTTATGGATGTTCTTTTTATTGTAATAAATCCACTTAAAGCAAAGGGAAGAAGAACCTGTGTTTAAGATCTACAGAATATGAAGTGTTAGCTCCATAGCAGCCATAAATTAGCTTAACTGTGTTGAAAATCTTAGAAATTGTGCACCTTTATGGCAGTTAAGGATTTTAACCAAAACACTGGGAATTTCACTGGTGAGTATTTGAGCAGTGCTAGCCCAAGTCTGTCCTGTGCAGGTTTTAAAACTGAAGAAGGAGAGGTTTTCTTTCACAGTATTTCTATCTCTGTACATCCTTACATCTGTCAGATGCATTTATGGGTAAGGCTGTTCCTATAGAAAATGACACCGCAGTAATGGCACAAACCAGCTTTTCCGATGGACAGTCCTGTAACTGGAATGAGGGAAGGCTCTCAGGAGGTAATGGCCACTGTCATCTAACTACCTTGTATTCCGAGAGCCAAGGATATTTCCTCAGCTGCTTCTTCTGTATCATGACTACAGAGATACATTTTATTAAAATAAATCAAAATTGCAACAGAGGAACCCAAAAAGCAAAAAAGCAGATGCTCCCATAAACCTTCTTTTTTCCTCTCTGGAGGGATTGGGACAACAAACATTATGTTAGTTATTCATGTTCCCAAGTCAGTATGGAAAGTGCTCAGATGCTGCACTGCTGAGGGTGGGGTGGGGATGGGATAAACCACAAGCTTCATAGCCAGGCTTCTGTTGGTGTATGCATTCAATCCCACACCTGCGTGCAGGAGAATGTGGCCAGTTCTGGTGTTTGCACATGGTTCGCTTTGCTCGAACCCGGGAGCTGGCTGACCAGCTTTCCTCGTGTGAGGATGCATACCCAAGTGGAGACCAGTAAAAGGCCAGGTTGGAAACTGGGCTTCTGTTACTGCCTGTACTGTTGTCAGGAGGGAGGCTTCAGCTGTGTTCCTCAGAATGCTGCTCTTTCTTGCTGCACACCTTACAGCCTTTGATCAGGTGAAGCACTTAAACTCGTACTTAGCTCTGTGCACATGAGCAATCTTGTTGATTTGCTGTGTTGAAAGTTAGGTATGTGTTTAAGTGCTTTGCTTTTCTTTTTCATCAGAGAACCTGAGCATTTCTCTGAGCTGCAGAGACTTCCAAGTGACTTAGCAAGTACTTAAAATTATATATACAGTATTTTGCTGGCTTGCATTTTTTATGTTCTTATTAGGTGATATTTTTTATGAATTTTCTTTTGGATGTAGATATGTGGTTCCTTGGCTTCTGAGAATTACTTTGCTCAGTAACAGGAAACATTAAATGGCTTTCAGCCTGCCGGGCTGACATTTCTTATATTCAGTTGCCTGTGCATAGTTATGGGAGAGGGAGGGGGTGGCGATTTTAGCCTTGGTTTTTTTTTTAAACTATTAATCTAGTGCAAGTTGGAAGATGTTGCTAGAAATTAAATACAGCTTTACAGATCAGTTAAATTTGAATTACCATGTCTGTTACATAATCTTTCTTTTCATTTTTCAGTAGGCTGTTGGAAGACAGTAGTATATGCAATGATACTCATAAGAAAAGACAGCTGTTTAGGTTTGTATGAATTTATTTAATATTCATTTTCTAGAATCTTGAGTGAGAGTTACTGTCTGTCTCCTTGCTGAGGGAGACCTCGATGGGTGTGGGTATGTCATTTTTCTGGTTGGAAAGGAGCATGGAGAACAGAGTTCTTAACCTGCTCATCCCACGCTCTCTGAATGGGGAGGTCACAACGGGACCCTTTTTTTTGGTTTTATGGATCGTTGGCTCAGGAACCATAAGAGATTTTTAGCTGCCCAGCTGCTCGGACTGCCACAATTTGGGGGTGACTGTGACTGGTAGAAGTTCATTTTGCTCTAGTGTATATGACAGGCACGTTTCACAGACTAGTGCCCAGACTGACCTTTTTTCCTTTTGTTGGTTTATTAAAAGCTGAAGTAGAAGGTGAAACTGATTGAAGTTCTCTTCTCTAAAGCAGCAATGTTTTGAAACTTTTTCTCTGTGAACTTTGTCTTCCAAACTCCAATTCCTTCTTCCCAGAGAACATTCAGATGTATCCCAAACCGTGTCCTAAGCCACAGGGAATCAGGAGGAGTCAGTCCATATTTTCATGGAGAACTTTTTTATCGGTTGACACACTGGATCAGTGGAGGACCCAGCCTGGTGGTGACAGAAAGGCTATCTCCCCACACCATGAGCTCCCACAGGTTCAGTTCAAATCGACTACATTGAGCATGCCACGCTGCTTTTAAAGTCAATCAGTTGCCACAAGTCTTAAACAGAGCAGGCAGAAGTAATGGATGCTTTCAGAAGCATGTCCTTCATCTAGTAAGGCATGTGGATAGCTAGGCAGAAGAAAAGTGGTCACTGGATGTCTGTATGCATTGCAGTTTGCATATGTGGCAGTGATAGTTTGTGTCACTTCAAACCTATATCATCTGTATTACATAATTTTTCATTATGAGGAGAAAAGGATGTGGGGTTATTTGACGTGTGGTTGCTGACTGTGCATGTCAGCACAGCAGCTATGGAGGAGATGGCAAGACTGCACCAGATAAGGAGCAGTGCTGGAGCATCTGGAGATGTGTCCCATGGCCACAGGCAGCAGGCAGACAAACTTTTCTTCATGCTTTGGGCTAGCCTTGATGATCTGAGAGTCTTGGATTGGGCATGCAGAAGTAAGGAGACATCTTAGACACTCTTAATAACAAATATCTGTTTGGGTTTGGTGAACAAAAAGGAATTTTGTGTAACCCCAAAGCACAGATAACTGGGATACATGAGCATTCTGTGTCTCTCCCTCTTTTCCACTACAATATAAATATAAGAGAATTGTTAATTTCTAAGCACAAGAATGCAAAAGAGTCTGTAAATAACATACTTTATTTTTTTTCTTTCCAATTAAATCTTAAGGACAATTTCTTTTTAAAACCTTTTTCCTTTTTTATGTTGTTGCTTTTGTGCTGTTTCTCTTCATGCTTTCCCACTGTCTGGGTCTAGCAAAGGTCAACAGGTTAATACTACTGATCACATCTGTGAGAGGCTCTGATCCCAGGCAAGGAACACACCAGCCTGATCCCATCTTTGACACGCTGCTCCTTCACATCCCGAGTGACACAGCTCGGCAGGTTCTCCAAATAAAAAGCAGGAGCCATGTTCACAAGGAGAAAGGGGACCAAAAGAAAAAAAAAATAGATACAGTCCCATCCTTTTGATTTGTAGAAAGAACTTTGAGCCTGCAAAGTATTATACTGTAAAATAATGCAGAGGGGTGGAAAATGTCTTCTAAAAGCCTTCCAAAAGGTAGTGTTATTAGCATCACTTGGGATGATGATCGTGGTGCACTAAGCCATGGTAGGCATGTTGATTTTTTCATTTTAGCAGCACATTGTAAGCAGTTCACCATAAATAAGCCAAATTCTGCTCACAGTTTACTGTGTTGTTACTCACAGTACACGGTGGGTGCTCTGCAGCTGTTCAAGGACAGACAGCCTCTACCTACAGATTTTTGCAATTACTGCATGCAGAGGGGGGGAAAAAAAAAAGCAAACAACTGGTAGATATCTAAGTGGAACATTAGCGCTGAAGAGTTTGGGGTCACACTGGGAGGACACATGTTTAGGGGGAAGCTTTGGATGACTTTACAGAGCAGATGATGACTGGGGACAAGTTGCAATAGAAATAAGGAGGATGGATATGAAGGCAGAAGTAGAGGGCAGGTGAAGTTAGCGAGAAAAACATTACAGGTGATGGACAGCAAAGGGAGAGGTAGCAAGGGGTTTGCTGAGGGAAGAGACCGGTCAACAGGCAACAGAACTGTTACATCAGTGCTGTGTAATATTGCTACGTCAGCCCTGTCCGGTGAAGCGCTCTTAGTGTATATGTGGAAGCAGAGCAGTGCTAAGTGCCGTGCATCTAAAAGGATATAGCAGTGTTTACTTGCTGAAGGCAAATGCATACAGTGGTCAAATCCCCTACTTCAGGCATGCTTTCATAAATGCAAGTATTTCCTTTTTCTTTATTACCTGCTGCAGGGTACCCAAAGATAGACTGCCCTGACAGGGTTTTGTTTTTGTATAAATCTTTGTTTCCTGATATCCGTAGGGGTAACAGAGACAGCATGGGGAAGGCATCTGGCAGTCGACAGAGCAGTACGGAGAATGAATTGAAGTGGACAGACCACCAGAGGCCATGGAGCAGCACAGACTCGGACAGCTCAAATCGAAATTTGAAGCCAGCCATAACAAAGACAGCCAGTTTTGGTGGGATAACCGTCCTGACGAGAGGAGATAGCTCGTCAAGTAACAGAAGTACCGGCAAACTGTCTAAAACAGGTAGCTAGTACTGTATTGGGTTCACAGTACGTCTTTTTTTGTCATGATAAATGGCTGTACTGGTACTTCCCAGAGCATGATATAGCACAGAATCACAGAATGGTTTGGGTTGGAAGGGACCTTCAGAGATCATCTAGTCCAAACCCCATGGATTGGACTAGATGGTGAATTAGATGAATAGCTGTATTTCCTGTACATAGCAGATGTGTATTTCCATCTGCGTATGCTAGTATCTGGGTACCTGGTATTGAGCTTTTAGGAATCAAGAAGAAAACCTGGTGCCTGAGGTTTGCAAATCATAGGTGAGGTGAGCTTTTCCTGAAGCAGAATATGTGCACATCCTATTTGAACGCTGTCTGCACTTGCAGCATGAAAAGGTGGTTCTCCTTTCAGACAAAGCAGGGATTTTACCTTTTAATTAATCTTAATCTTAATCTTTTTGAATCATGAAGAATTAAATGTCATATATCTGATGAGAAATCCAAGAACATTTTGTTGTTGTTGCTGAAATGCAGACTGTCTGTATCTTGGGAGGACAGCCTCTCCCTTGCTGCTGGCAGATGACGCAGTCTGCTGCGGTCTGAGCAGGCAGAAGCACCAGATTCACAGAGGTCCCACAAACTCACCATTTTCTTGTTTAGTTCCCATTAAGTGAAAGCACCATCTAAGGAGACTACGAACCTGGTGGGAATTCTGCATTTATTTGCATTAACTTCGTGGGTACATTAACATATGAGTGAGTCATAGGGTCTGGATCTAAGTAATTTCAAGCCATGCCATTAAGCTTCTCTATTATATTTTTGTGTAAAAGTGCATAATAAATGATAAGCCCATCAGATGATTCCATCAAGTTGGTTCATTTGATAAATATAGTACAGGACAAGTGGTAATCAATACTTAGCACTTAGTGCTCTTTCAGCTCGAGAGTGTTTTGTGGACAGTACTTAATTTAAACTCAGTTTATCAAACCTGAGTTGCTCAGATTTCATTCCTGTTCCCAAAATTGTACAATAGCATTTGCTGTGATTCAGAATGCTCAGGAATGGAGTTTTCAGAATAAATCAAGAAAACCTTTGACTTTTCAGCTACATTCTGGACCTCTGGATCTTGAACATAGTTTAAAATTTTATAGAATCATATAATCGTTTAGGTTGGAAAAGACCTTTAAGAACATCAAGTCCAACCGTTAACGTAGCACTGCCAAGTCCACCCCTAAACCATGTCCCTATGTGCCACATCTACACGTTTTAAATACCTCCAGGGATGGTGACTCAACCACTTCATTAGGCAGCCTGTTCCAATGCTTGACAAGCCTTTCAGTGAAGAAATTTTTCCTAATATCCAATCTAAACGTCCCCTGGCACAACTTGAGGCCATTTCTGAAGCCATTTTCTCTCATCCTGTTGCTTGTTACTTGGGAGAAGAGACCGACCCCCACCTCAATACAACCTCCTGTCAGGTAGTTGTAGAGAGCAATAAGGTGTCCCCTCAGCCTCCTTTTCTCCAGGCTTAACAACCCCAGGTCCCTCAGCCGCTCCTCATAAGGCTTGTGCTCCAGGCCCTTCACAAGTGTCATTGCTCTTCTCTGGACACGCTCCAGCAACTCAATGTCTTTCCTGTAGTGAGGGGACAAAAACTGAACACAGTACTCGAGGTGCGGCCTCACCAGTGCCCAGTACAGGGGAACAACCACCTCCCTGCTCCTGCTGGCCACACTATTTCAGATTTCATTTTTCATTTTCATCTCCTTGATAAATTTGCATCAAAGTGCTAATAACACCTTTCTGTTCTTCATCATTAACTCAAATACCACATAATTCTCTTTCCACCTAATCACATTGTTTATTCTTTTAAAAAAGAATACTTACATTATACGATGCCTTTTAATCTGTCAAACAATTCTGTTCTGCTGCTAACTTCTGTAAACTGTCAGCTGTATCTATTTCTAGAAGAGTATGAACTGTATGAACTGTGTGATACCTGCCTCTTTCATAACTGCCTGCAGAGAGCTAGATCCACAGGTATATCATGGACAGAGCTACATGCTACCCAGCTCTATTAACCTAGCACTGTTAAAAGAGTTAGCACTGTTGCCTGATTTTGTCCTCTACTTAATCCCCCCAACTCTCGTCCAAGTCTCAAACCAGATCCAAAGGCTTTAGGTTAAGCTAAGAAAAAAACCCAAGCTTTTCTTATAGGCACAGAATTTCCACCCAACATTGCCCACACTGTCTGAGCGTAAAGTCTGGAATAGGTAAAGTTCACTCAGAGTGAAGAATTTCCTACATATAAGAAAGGCCTGATTATTGTCTGAGATTTCCTGTTCTTGGAAATCTAGAAAGAGGCCAGTGGCCTGGAGTCCATTCCATTCAATTCAAACATATTTGCACAGCAGGTCCTGTCAAAGCTTTTCTTGGGCTGAATCATGATTTCAAAAATTTTTCTATGCTTCCCACTTCCTAAAAAAACGCAGCAAGAGTCTTGACATAACTAATAGTCATGGTATAGCTGAAATACACAGAGAGGGCACCCTGGCCTTAGCCACTTGACCAGCAATAAAACTGAGCAATGTGAGGACACCATGGTTCACGTGGCCATAGTGCACTCTCTGCTCTTCATTGACCACCCAGAACCTTGATTTCTCTAGCAGTAAAGGTGGGAACAGAAAGAGTCACCATTTGTTTCAGAGTGTGAAGCAGTTATCAGGTGTTCACACTCAAGTCCAACACTGAGTGTACGCTTTATCTCCATCATGCTCTGCAGTACAGAAGGGTCAACAACACACCCTCCTTCAACATATTTCAATGATTTTGGCTGCACACACTACATTTTGGTAGGTGCACCGCAGCTTAAGATACAGACCTCCATAGCACTGCATGCTGCAAGACATGGGACAAATGGAGGTTGGTGCTGTCAAGGAAAGAACATTTTATTTTTCTTTCAGAATAGCTAATGCACTCTTTAAAGGAAACTTCCAGCTGCTCCATTCATCCTCTTTTACCCTTAGGAAGGATTCAGCTGCAACTTGAATTTTGAAATTGCACAAATCCATTTAGGTTTAATTTACTGATAAAGTAAGTTTTTGGTGGGAGCATTTTCTTTGAAGTTTCCATTGATTTCTACATTTGAGTTTCCAGTAACTGTGAAATTTATGTGCCAGGTATGCACACTCTGTCAATATACATTTTGGTAGAAAAAAATCCAAACTAATAACTGTGTCGTGTTTCATACTTGCTACATGACTTCTATAGCTCTCACAGGCACATTAGTTTCTCTACATTTTATCTGAAGGAAATAAAAATAGATCTAGTCTCTCATAAAACTTCCTAGGCATGAATCAGTGCAGGGCCTCCTCCAAAGTCTAGGCAGGATGAGATACAAGATCCACGGTGTATGTCACCTCAGTCTGCAGAGACACAGAAATAACAGCTTTGGTAGAAAGCCAAGGCAGCTAGCTACTCACTAAGCAAAACCTGCCAATTCTATAATTTCATTCTTTTCCCGCTTCTTTTATTCAACCCCCATCTTTCACTGTGTCTTGTGATTCCCAAACCTATTAACTGCTTAGATTGGATATCACTACTTTTTTACTACATCTGTACAATGGATTCTTCTGTAAAAGTGTTTGGAGTGTTATAGTCTATTCTGACAAGGAAGCACAGGAACAAGATGTACAGTAACTGCCTGTGCCACCAGAAAGCACAAATGCTGCCTCCAGAAAGCACAACTGTTTTACCACCCAGATGGCACTTGTGATTTGGGACATCACACAACTTAGAGAGAATTTTCTCCAGGCAACATCCAAGTCACTTAGATTTCAAATAAGAAATATATTGCTTGCATAGGTGTTTCCTTCCTGGCAGACCACCATTAGGAGATGTCTCTGCCATGTGTTATTCTGAAGATCTGGCTTAAGCGTGGTCTATCTCTTGTAAGTGAACTGACACATGAGTACTCACAGTTCTTAAAGGATGCAAGCCACACCAGCAATCTTCCGAAATATATTTCTAAGACTGGCTCTCTGGAGGAGAGCTCTGTGGGGTGGTAGAGACTGAGACATAACACAGCACTCGGTCTGTGCTGAGTCTGGTCCAACTGTCCAGATTCCTGCTACCATCCCATCTCCAGCCGAACCATGTATCAGCAGCACTGGCAGGTGTTTGCCTGTTCTCTGCTTGGAAATAACACACCCCTCCCTCCGGCTGACATCCGCTGGCAGCCATGCCCTCCCCACCCCAGCACTTGCAGAACAAGGCAGCAAGGACTGGAGCTGGCTGGGGAAAAAGCCTGTTCTCCTCCAAATGGCAGGTAAAGAAGTCCTTGGGCATTGCACTGAATGGTGGGGGATTTCTGTTCTTTTGTTCTTTCTTTTTTAATCTGGCAAAGCATAGTTAACAACTGGAAATCGGCTGTGTAGTTCAGGCACTCATGGAATATTATGGACATTTCAGACACTGAAAAATTCAAAGCAGAAATGAGCCATTTACTAGGACCGTTTTTAAGATGGCAGAAATACGTATCTACACTATCTAGAATTTAATCAGTGGTTTAATAAGTCACAGATGTTTAATGGGAGTTGACCTTTTTTCTTTCCCTGGTTTTAATTTTGCAACTTTCAATTCTTTGTGATGCAAGATGTCTTTAGCCATGCATTAGAGTTTTTTCTCCATGTCATTGTTTCCCTTGACATTTACCTGCTCAACACATCTTGAAAACTCCCAGGAGAGGGACTGGCTTGCTTTGGGGTGGTTGGGGCTCCTTACTTCTGACCCTCTCACTGTAATTCCTTTCCAGGTCAGTCAGGTTCCAAGGGGTCAAGTAAGGCTCTGCTCCTTTATCACTGCCATTTGCAGATGGGCTTATAATGGTACATTGGCACAAATTTCAGGTTACCTAAGGAAGCAAAACTGTAAATTTTGCTGGCTAAGTTATTTTGCATGAACCATCCTTGCAGAAGAGATAAAAACCTGCAACAAAAGTATGGGGCAGAATGCCGGGGGGAAGGGAGTACTGTTGTAGCTACTCTATGAGATGTCCTTGCTTGGGAATGTGAGACTCAGTTCTTCCACTGTTTTGATTCTGGGAGCTACAGTTATGCTTCTTTGTTATATCTCCATTTACTATTACTTCAGTAAAAGTTTGAGGCAGCTGTGAAACAGACTTTGACAATGATCTGTTAAATGTTTGGCAGCCCATAATGATTGTTCTGCTTTGGAAGGCATAATTAATACTGCTCCAAATGTGTGGGAGCTGTCTCACCTTCCTGAATATATTATGACATTATATTTTCATGTTCAAATTTTTACCATCAGATTCTGCCTATCAGTGTTGCTTCCATCAAGTATTTCCCACCAGATCACAAGCAAAATAAGTAATTACGTTTTCCTGTTACTGCAGCGTTCTTTCTAATTCTCCTCCTTTGAAATCCCTTCTTTTGACACGGTTTACAATTTTTTCACTGTTTTTTCTTATCACATGACAGTCTTCCAATGAAGCTCTGAAGTTAGGCTACATAAGATAACAAGTCATTCAATACAGAGTAAGTTTCACTATATCTATAAGTCTGTACCAGTCTCTGTTTACAGAGTTTTCCTCTGCTTCGTATCCTCATTTTCATATATTTGCCTTGCTTAGGCTTTTAGGATCCCAATCCTGATCTGAAAGAATACATATAGTCTGAGTCAAATCAGTGAGGTCTTGTCCTCATGGTTAATTGTGCATACAGATATTTATGGATTTTGTGCATTGAAGAGCAGATTTTGTGTTTGGTTTTGTATTTATTTTTCCAAAGAGCTATGAAAATGTATGGAATTTTGTAATAATAACTAACTAACTAACTAACTAACTAACTAACTAACTAGATAGATGCATAATACCTCTGGCAGTATAAGGCTCACGCCTCCAGAGAAAGCACCTTATGTGGGTTTCTTTGGTCATGGGAAATAAGAAATGGAACATCTTTGGAACTGTATACCAGCTTGCTAATATTTCTGCTGAGAATCTGATTTAGAAAATTTATCTTTCCCCAACTAGCTGCCTAGGTGATATGAAATTATGTTCTTATATGTGAAATATCAGTTCGTCACTTACTTCAGAATACATTAGGCATAAATCTGTTCTCAAATAGGTGCAACTCCATAATTTGAGAAATCAGAATCAACTGCAGTATACTATATTCAGTGAACTAAATGATTTAGAGTCTTTCTCTCACTAGTATAGAGAGGAATTCTGACATTCATGTATACTTCAGCCTTTTGGGTTGAAAGACAGTTTTCAAATACTAAATTCAGCAGAATATCACACTTCTGTTATGCATATTTGACAGCATTAGACCTTTCCCAAGAGCAAAATAAAACCAAACAAGTATCCCTGAATCCTTCAGGCTGACATTTTCCCTAGACATTTCTTTTTTTTGCTTAACATGCATAGTTTCAGTAACATCATGCTTCAGCCATCAAAGTGTGGTCTTCCAAAAAGTTAAGCTACTGAACTTTCATGTAAATGAAAATTTTTCATCTCTTTTAAATAACATAAGAGCACTCATTTACTACACAGAAGCAATTTGTTTTGAATTTGCATACATGGTAACCAGAGCTGCTGTTTTATTTATTTTTTAGTTATTTATTGTTACAACTTTTTAAAGATTAAAAAATGAAAGATAAATTAAGATAAAAAATACATAAATAAATCTGATAAAGATTGTATGGTATGTGCAAGTGAATAGACAAAAGTATTGGTCTCTGGTCAAAAATATGTTTCATTAAATCTGAAAGCTTAGAATTTCATAGAACTCAAACCATTCTATGTTTTTAAAGTATTATAATCTGGGTTTCTTTCAAATATTAGATTTTTTTCCAATTGTTTATATACAAGCAATTTTAACACAAAGTTTCACACATGCAGGAATGCCCTAGGAGGTTGAATTTGTTCATTCTGCTCCAGTAGAAAGCTACAAGAAGACATAGCTAGGAATGATTGGGCCACGTTACCTTACCCTTTTATATAAAGATTATTTGTGTTGGACAGACACTTACTGATTTTTATAATATGCAGTATTTAATCTCCATAATGCACACAATGAGAATGGTAACCATTGTAAAATGGGTGTTCAGCATGTCAAGATGTGTCAGCTATTGATCGATGGTCTCTCAGGCTGTGATACTGTGAGAGTAATCTAAGGTACTAAGGTTGGTACAATTATTCTGAAATGTGTTAAAGCTTCTCAGCGTAAGAGAGGACTGAAAACTTGGATAATTTTGACTGGCTAACAGTAGTTGCTCCTATGCCAGCCCTGAATTTTGGAAAGAAGAGAATATAAAGGCTCTGAGGTGCAGACAGAGGACTGCATCAAAATCACTCAGTGATGCCCTAATAGTCAAACTCTGAGATCAGTGAATTTTGCTGCTGGTCATGTCCTGGAAGCAGAGCCCTTGAGCAGGTAATTGCTGAAATCAGCATTCTTCAGAATAAGTCCTCCCTGTTGATACTCCTGTTAGCATTATGTGGCAGCTGGGGTTCCCCAGCTCATTAGTTATTCATACCTCCTAAGCCCGAGAAAATATTACAGAATTGTACGTCAGGTATTTTAAATCTAATGTACTTCACCGTTTGCTGGCAGAGTAGCTACTTCGCATCTTAGATGTGTGACTAGTTCTTTAGTCATGTAAAGTTGGTGCCCACTTTTAAAGGCAACAGAAATTTCAGCAGCCTGCAAAAGTTTCTTCACCAGGAAGCATAGAGAGACATGTTCTTCAGGTGTATAGATAACTAACTTGGGTTTTAGCCACCGAGTTGTGATATCTAAGGCAGCTTTAGAGATTCTGGGTAGAAACAGAGTGTTTATCATGTAGAGATAATAATGCTGCTAATTCCTGTAAATTTTTCTTCAGTTCTTTTTTATGTCTCTATTTCCCATTGTTCCATTGTTTTCCCTCCTTTCCTTCTATTAGGGATGTGATTTGATTTTCATTCATTGCCCATTTGAGAGAAATCAAGCTGTGACTCTAATATCCACAGTTACTGGCAGAAGGTGTGAAGTGTACCCACACTGCAGCCTGGCCTGCAGACGCAGTGGCTGTGCGTGCATGCTCACACCTACTAGGGAACTACAGAGGAACAGGGCATTGCCTTTGGTTCTGGCAAAGGGGCACAGCATGGCTCATGTCTGTGCAGCTAAAACTTCCTCCCTCATAAAACATACTGGTCTCATCCATACCATCTGCTCTGAGTAATCCTTGCCTTGCAGTAACCCCTCAGTTATACCTAGGCCTTTTCTGGGACAGCACAAGTTATAAAGAGCTTAAAATATATTTTCAGTAATCAGTGAATTGATTAAAGCCAGGATTGCCCCGGTACTACTGCCTCGGAAAAGTTTCATGGAAACCTCCTAGTTCCTTTTATTTAAAAAAAAACATGGTAATTTTGTACTGAGGAGCTCAGTTCCAGCAGCCAAACTGATTTCAGGGACAGTCAAATCACTTATTTGCTTCCTACCCCCGTTCTCAATATTTAAAAGACATAATTCCCACATGCTAGAACATACCATGGTGTTTGGAAAATTAATCAGAAACAACAAGTAGGTGAATGGCATTTTAGAAAAATCCACTTTACTTTGGAGAATTCATTAATCTAAAAGTTTCACAAAGCTACTTAGAATTCTGGTCATCACATTGTTTCCCTCTTAGATACAATTCATTAATAATGGTAAAGCTTTATACAGAAAGCTTTCCGTCCAAGATTGTAACTAGTAACGATAGATGAACGTCTATGCCACCATTCCTGTACTGGAGATTATTCACTTCACTTCTTCACTTCAATTTCTACCACTTCTACCTCTGCATCCCTCTTTTTAAAGAAGAAAAGGAGTGAGGTACAGAGCAACAGAGTAATTTACAATAGTGTAGGAAGCATGTGTCAGTGGTGGAAATATAGAAGTCTAAATAGAGAAGAAAGATAAGGATGAAAAACTCATACAGTATAATAAAGGCAACAAATTAAGTTAAATCTTCAATATGAAGTAAGGTTTTCAACACTGACAAAATATGGGAAAGTAACAACCAAGTATTCATACCACAATATCCAAAGTTCCTGCCTTTTTAAATTATTCAGTGAATATATGCTAACCACAAAAGAGAACCAAGTAACACACTTTCTGGAAGACCGTACCCTAACTTAGTACTTAGATTGCAAGTAAAACACAAAGAATTAAAACATTTTTCAGATTGTGACAAGGAGTTTCCTGAATCCTTTACAGATATTCATCCCCATAGCCAGTTTTAAGTCTATAAAGTCTAATACAAAAATATCATGCCTTGCTTTTTTGTAGTAACAAGAGCCTTAATTCATCCAACTTCCTGAAGCACTGTGCTAGAAAAGAGAGTGCAGGAGAGCTCCAAGACTTGTACGATAGCTCAGCAAGGCAAGTAGAGATCACAGAAGAACATATGAAAGCCAGAGTACTGTGTCAGGATGAACGAGACAATTTGGCTTTGGGTCCTACGATCATTCTTTTTCTATCTGTGCTTGATTCTACCCATTCACCTCATCCAACATGTATCTCTGTTCCCAAACCCAGGCTCATCACAACTGAGATCTGATCATTGCCTCTTCCCTGTCAATCAAAGCTTTCATTAGTCTTGTTCTTATCCCAAAGATAACAGGTCCATTAAACTCTACTGCTGTCTGCTACCAGCCCATATCTACCCTGCCATCTGCTTTATACTAATCTAATGTAATCCTCAAAAAAACCCCTCTTGCAAATTCCTATTCTATTGCTCATGTGATTATTAATCCAAATCCAAGAATGTTTCTGCTGTCAGTCAAACCTCGGTACTGTTTGAAGGGGCTTCTGTTCTAACCTCCCAGTGAGGCAAGTCCTGGACTGGGACTGAAAATATGTGTTAGAAAGGAATTAGCTCCCTAGCAAATGGTAGTCATATGATAAAGTTACTTGAGTCAAGTCACACTGGGGAGGGGAGGCTTTGTTTGTGGACAACTTCTGAAGGAGCACGAATTAACTTTAGGCTATTTGCTTCTGTAGAAAATTGAGCATTGCTCTTTAGACACATGAGAAATGAAAGCGTAGATACATTTTATATTTAGAACTTACTGAAGTGGTTGGGTATGATTGGCAAGTACTTCTCTCACCACTGTGTTTTGAGGAGTTTCTGAGCTCCTTTGCAAAAGCGAAGCTGTCTCTTATAGCCCACTGAAACTACTCTGACCAAAGGATCTAAAGACACTTCTGCAACGAGGTCAGAAGTAAACTCCAACCATAGCAATATGACAGCTAGAGTGACAGACGTTTTCTAGCATCATGTCTTCCCTCATCCTCCATGACACATTTCTCCTTGCACTCCCCAAAAGCTTCCACTGCTTCTGCCCCTCTTTGAAGGGGTTCCAGTCTTAATCACCTTTTTGTCTCCACCTTGTTTCTATTCATCTCATTCAAAACAACTAGTTCAAGTGTTATCTCT
Source organism: Aviceda cuculoides (assembly GCA_035590195.1). NCBI lineage: Eukaryota > Metazoa > Chordata > Aves > Accipitriformes > Accipitridae > Aviceda > Aviceda cuculoides. Next base: position 24,776,132 of record JAVJGG010000029.1, read on the forward strand.
ATGCTGCTTACGTTGAGATTAACTTATTTACTCCAGATTTGTCTTCTCATATGCCAAGTAAAAATATTATATTATTTTTCAGGCATCTTTTCACGCCTTTGAAAGGAATTCAGGAGGCAGTGAAAAAAGGTGCAATTTTATTGCATTTGGTTCCTGTTTATAAAAGTCTCTGGGTCTTCCCCTTGTGTGACCAGGGATTGTGCATTTGGTCCACCCTGTCATCCCACCACATCCCCAACTTCAGCTTTGGCACAGTTCCGGAATTGCTCAGGTACCTTTAAGAGCTTGAGGAAGCTGAGGAGGGTGAGCAGAATGGCAAGCAGGCAGGCAGCAGGCAAGGGTGCTGATTAGATAAAATCATTGCATACCTGAACTGGAGGCCTTTAAATACACCAAACAACACAGTAGCCATTCCCTTTTAAATGCAAGCTCATGTTCAGCCTGGACAGATCTGTATGAGACATAAACTATCCTTTCATCTTACTGGAGAATAATGTAGTTGAATATATATTTAAGTTTAAATAATAAAATATAATCTTGATTTCCTAGTCTGCTATGTATTATAGTTTAACATAACTGATGATACCCAGAATTGCAGGGGCTAGCAATCTTCTTTGAGACAAATGCAAGTTACAGACTTTCTCTGGCTTGGTGGCCTGCATTTAAAATGCTGCATTTAAGGTTTTCTTTCTGTTATTCTTATCTCTATTAAATTAATAACATATGTTAATATTATGTTGACATTTAAATATTTTTCTCTGTTATTAGTATGCTCTTCCCTTTGCTGAAAAAAGTA
>JAVJGG010000029.1:24786253-24809347 GCA_035590195.1 Aviceda cuculoides
CCCAAAACTTTTCCTTTTTATTCCAGGAAGAATTGGTATCTCCTAAAAGATGTATTGCATGCAAATTTTGTGAAGGCTGGGTGGCAGCCCACTAAACCACTGCAGTTATAATAATCTTTCCCAGGTCCTTGAAAGCTGGAAGACTTTCCTGTTCCTAAGGATGATAATGAGAAGAGGGGGAAGCAAAAGAAGAAACAGAGGAAATGTTGCTGGGTGCAGGATTGCTGCAGGAACTAATAAAGGAACCTTAAGACTCTAAATTAGATATGAAAGTGCTGAAACAGACCTAAACCCACAAAACTTGAGTACCTGTGTTTTGTCAATGGTTTATTTTTAGTCACTTTAAACACGTATTAAGTCTCAAAGAGATATGGTTAACAATTAGTTGCTAAAGGAACATATTTATCATGGGACATAAGGGTCTGAAGAGGACTGACTGTATGGAACAACTTAATGAGAAATTTTGGGTCTTATATGCAGAGAACTATCAACTACTGCTTAGATCTTGCTCCAAAATTTGGTGAAATTCAAAAGTAATGGATTACTTCTCTTACAGGAGCATATGTATATTCAGTTGGAAGGAGCATGGGATGGCCCACGTAATAAAACTTTAAAGTCTTCAATATGTTGGGCAGGCAGTTCCAAAAAAATACATCATTTTTTCACTTTACCCCACCATATGCTATTCTATATACTTCACACACTGCATGCTTTCTTGAAAATGTGCCAAATACAGAAACTAAAATAATGATGTTCTCCAAATTAAGTCTGTTGTATTTGTGCATCTCAGCTGAATTTAATTGAGAGTTCATATCCTGTAAAATATAAAGCTACTTATACTGCATATGATGTGACAAATACTTCTTGTCATGGTAGAGGGACTTGAGACATCACTGTCAGTCAGTTCAGCTTATTTTTCCCACAGTGGTTGAAGTGAACCTGATCTACATCATTTTGGAAGAAGGTGCTCAGTCATTTACTGCCTTGTAGCTGAGTTTCAGTATTCATTCACTGAAGGGGCAGTAGCTTCCATCTGAGGATACAATGATACTTTAACTAAATTTGTCTAGTTCAACTTAGAATCACAACTTCAACTAAATGGAACAGCACATAGAACAGATAAGTCCTGTGAGAGAAAAGGGTTGAAGTTTAGATGATGACTACATTCAAATGACAGAATTGCAGCATTATCTGTCTGATACCCATTTCTGAAGGAGATCTTATGGTTTACAAAAGGATAAAATTCAGTCTGTGACCTCTTCGGAAGCTGAACTTCCCCTCCATCCTGTTTTCTTACATGATTTTGTGTACTCAACATTTCTCTCAATAGCCTAGCCTGAAAAGTATATTTAATGTGATTAAAATTTACAACAGGGGAGAAAAAGAAAAAAACCATCATTAACAATTCTATATATACAGTTTAATCTGAAAACAAGTTGGAGACATTTTTTCTTGGCTCAGGGAACTAAACCAACAATGAGCTCAACTGACAGATGATTTTTGTTTGCTTTGTGCAAAAGAAAAATTTTTTTTAATTGATAAAATATTTAGAAGTCACTGAAATTGCAACATGAACTACAAACATCAATGAAGTGTAAAGACGTTTTTTTCTTTTACTTTTCTGCAGGATATTTGTTACAGCCATAAACTACTTTGCAGCTCTTGACACATGAAGAACTTTCCTCTGTTACCTGATAAGCTAAATTACTTACCTCCACAATTCTTTGAATAAAAGTTCCTAGTATGTTGAAGGGTATATGAAATGGTTCATTACTCTATTGGTGGACATAAAAAAAAGTGATTGTTTTGTCAAAATTAATAAATGGACTACAAATAAAACTACAAGACAGACAGTTATATTAGTGACAACTGTGTCACAGCAGACAGAAAGAATAAATGCATTTTTATGCCTTGGAGAACTGTACACTTAATGACTGCCTTTCTGCCAATTTCCAGGCCTAGCTTGTATAAGGTTAAAATTAATCCATGAAAGGCTACATACTCCCTTTATTCAAAGGGAAAAATAATAGAGAAAAGTTCACTTACTAAAATATCTGTCTACTTCTTCTCCAATATGCACCTTCAAGTGTTGCCTACTAGCAAAGGTACACATAACATAGCCTAAGGTAGTGACAGTTTTGAAAACTTGGGACAACTATAAAAAAGCATTTCTAAAAAATGTCCTTTGCAGATGAACTGAAGCAACCAGTTCCATTGTCATTCCATTCCTATGGTCAAAACCATACAGCCCTTTGTTGGGTCTTTTCTCCCAGTATCTCAAAGCCTTTACAGGCTGCTTGAATCCTACAGCCTTATGGATGGATTATGGAGGTAATTAGGAGCTAGATGTTCATTTGGTTTCAGATATAGATACATGTTTCTCATGCATGTGTCTAACATCCAGTAAAATGAAGAAATTAAACTGAAAAAAAAAAAAAAAAAAAAGAAAGAAACACCCTCAAAAAACTACTGTGTTCCCCAACTCCAGGATACAGTATCTCACTGCTTTGCAACAGCTAGCAGAACATAAGAAATAAAAATGAGATGAAAGTTTCTAGTACCATTCCTTGGCATCAGTTAAAAGCCAAAAGGAAATTACTATAGCTGAAAACTAGATCTTATAGTCAGAAATTTATCTGACCCAAGACTGGTTACTTCTGCTACCAACACCTGGCATCAAAGCAATTCTTTAGAAGAGTTTGGGTGACAGTCTCCATTCAGTCAAGCTCAAAGACACAGACATTTTATATATTCCTGCTTTCTGCCTCATATACTATTGGGGTACACAACTACATTGGTCTTTTTGCATCATTCTCACCTCTGCATCCCCCAAGAATCAGGTAAAAAACGTCATAAGTTAAAGAGAACAACAATGATAGGGAAAAATTAGCATGAAATTACTGTAGAAGTGGTCTCATAGAAAATGAGATGTTCTTCCAACAACTCTGATGAAAAAGGAGAAAAACTATCTTCATGTTTCTAAAAGCTGCTGAACAGTTTTGCACCACATGTTCCTCTCTGGTGGAAAAAAATGTCTTCCAAACTCTTCTAACACATAACGCTCTACGCCCAGAGAAATCTGCTTCTGCTTTCCATAAAATATAAGTACTGAATTGAAATGTCACGTTGAAAAGTTACTAAGAACTATTTTAATCATCCCAGCCTGAAAAGCAGTGCAGCATTTATTGAGTCCATGTTCAATATAAAACAAAATCTGTTGAAATCATATTCCAGTGGTCACACAAAAAGCTCCAGCCTTCCCTTCTGAGAAGGCAGAAACAAAAGTGGAAAGTTTTCAAGCATTTACAGTAGGTAATTTTTTTTAACAAGAATGCTACCATTGGCTCTCATGGTCCCAAGACTGGAAGAGAAATAGGACTGCTTAGGGGTCCACTCTGGAACTCTGGCAACCAAAGGGAATGTGCAACGACATGGTGGTGTCAAGAAGTAGTTGTTAATCTGAACACCGACTCTTGTTTCAGTTGCCAAAAAAGGCATCAGAAATGCAATGTCCTGAGAGATTCAACAATGGCACGCTGAAAGCAGCAAAGCCTTAGGTAGCCTTGCAAGTCTGCAAGGAAGAAGGGACCAAGAATAGAAGATGAAGGGAATGGCAGGGAACAAATATGAGTAGGGAAAAAAATAATTCTGAAAAAAACCCCAAATCAAAACTAGCAATGTGATTAGCCCTACCCATGTCTGAATCTAATACATCACATTTTCATCTCTATTTCTTCTTATAGACACACACATCATGTTGTTGATTATATCCCATGGTAGGCAATGCACCACAGATCTATCCAGTTTCTAATGAACTTCAGCTCTGAGATTCTGTTTCTCCCCTGGCTTTGGTGATGTGTCACAGTAACCTTGGCCATAGGGCAGCTATTGATTTGAAATACAACTACACTGTGAGAGAATTTCACTGCACAATAGGGTTATTGTGACTGATCTGAACGGCTCCTGTTTTAGCAGCAAATGCAGAACTCAAGTATCTAATCACCTTGTTATATGTTTTGCACTGCAGTCTGATTTCTTTTTGGCCATGAACTTACAACTAAAATATAAAAACTAGAATGTACGTGCAACTTACTATTCTATTAGTGTGGCACAAACAGTACTAGAAAAGTGTACCACCAGAATGATGTCTTTTTCCAGTGCCAAAGAAAAAAGAATGTTATAAAATTCACAAAAGCAACAAAACAAAACAAAAAATTACCACCAATGCCACCACTGCAGTTGTTGCCCAACATGGACAGAACTTCTTAGGACCATCCCTGTTCTGCATTTTAGCTCATCCCACTTACTACCATCATGACTGATGCTCAGGTATTTTTCTCCAAGATTTTTATTACTTCATTTTAACTTCATCATCATAATAGCTCTCACCGCTAGTCAGACTATGTGCTGCTGATTAAAGGCGGAGCTCTGAGTTAAAAAGTTGGTTCAGATTAATTATTTCTTTTGAAAAAAAAAAAAATTGCCTGGACACAAGGCTATTTTGCAGCATGCTTATGATTTTTAAAATATTATTAAATACTTCTATCCAATTATGTTTTTACACTTTTTCGCTATCATGGCTTGCAGAATAGGCTATTCATTGCAAACTTAATGTAGCAATAACTTTTTTTACAGCTGAGCAATATTATATAGTCATTTGTGTCAGTAGAGTGGAGGGAGGATGTAAAATCGTATTCAATCAAAGTAAAAGCATTCTACCTAAGTTTGAATAATGAGCAAAGATGCAGAGCAGCAGTGAGTCAGGCCCATGGGAGTCTGTGTCTTCCCCTGCCTGCAGTCCCTTCCAGGCATAAGCAGGTTTCCGCTGTGCTCCTCGCAGTCCCCTCTGCCTGGCTCCTTACAAACAGAGTCACAGGCTGGCCGCCTTTCCAGCCAGCCATCTGTGGTAGCAGTAATGCCAGTCGATGTGGAGCACATCCAGGAGGATTTGTGCATGTGTACCCCTGTGTGGTATCTTCCTCCTTAAGCAATACTCTGGTTGCGCTTCTTGGATCAACAAGACTTGGTGCTGCAGAGAATTGAATTTTCATTAATTTTCTGTTCGTGATGTAGCAGTCATGGTTTGGGCACAGTTTTTCAGTAAATTGTACTGATGAAAGGTCACTCATATAGCGTATCAAAGCAATCCCGACAGGGCACAAAAAATTTTCATATTCTTCCTCACACTTCATTCCCCATGTTCTTTTCTCCAAAAGAAGTTCAAAAGCTGATATGACCCCTTTCAAAATGTCTGTGAATTCTTCCAAAATTAATTTTGTAATTTCCTACTTGGAGCTTAATTCTGAATTGAACCATGTACACACAGCTGACTTCAAAAACAGATGTTCAAAGTCTTTTTTACAGAAGTGAGAAAGGTGAAAGTAACCATTTATCAGATAACAAACCCAAATGTTGGTTACTTCTCAGCCAAGTAACAGCTTTATCTGTCAGGCTATACAGTCAGCTTTTGTCACCAACACCAAAAAATACTTTTTATTGGATCCTGAGGAATAAACCCCTCATCTGACAAATGCTGACATGGACAGTTACCTGAAAAGGGAGATCCCAAGGAGCTCCACTCTGCTAGAAGTGTATCCTCCATAGAGCACGGGGCTGGGGAGGTAAAGTCTTAAATTTACGCAATGGGCAGAACTCTTTAATAGTTAGGTCCTCCAAACCAGGAGCAATTAATTCTTCAGGAATAGTGAATCTCAGGAATTTCACATGCATCAAAAAGGCTACATATATTTCTGAGTAAGTCCTGGTCTTAACAAGAGAATATTTTGAAATATTATTGCAATAATTTACTCTTTTTAAAAAATCTAATTTCTTCTGGTAAGTATTAGTACCTATGAATGAAAAAATTGTGTAAATTTATGTTATTGTGAAATTTGAATAATTTAATATGTCATATTGTACATACCTGTGATTGTTAAAGAAGGTGCTGCTTTTCCACTGTTGAAAAAATGGGGACACAGACTCCACATTCATATTTGCATGATAAGGACTTTATGTTATGTATGCAAAATAACTTCCAGAGGAATACATGTTTAATTTGCTATGTTACTAAGTACATTACAATTAATGGAAATTACACATTAAAATATTAGTGCAAAATGCTAAAACTTCAGTGACTTGCTTACAAATCACCTTTTCTTTTTTAATGCAACAGTACATAAAACCACAGGATAAACTTACATTCCCACCTCTTCCCATTTTACTGGATCTCTTCAATGTGCTTCTTTGCCTAAGAGTGTGAAGTCAGAACTGGAAGATGTATTTTTATGTAATAAAATTTGTTTGCAGCAGATATATTAGAAAGTCATGGAATGCTTCTACATTTAAATACACAATACTTCCAATAGCAAAAAAGGAGATGTGGCACTGCACACTCTGTGATTTCACACTAACCACAAGCATCTGGCTGGACTTCTGTAGGAGGGGAGGTTCAGACAAATTCTCAGTCTTTTTCTTCCCTCCCCACATATTTTATGTTTTAGATTCACTAAATGAATTTGGTTTGAATGTACTCCTAAGGATCATCTTGCTGCCCTTCCCACAGCAACAAATCTTTGTGCTAACTTCGTATCAAGAAGTACGATCACAGTTTCTAGGCCAGGTAAGAGGAGAGAAGCAGAGGATAGGAATCCAGAGTTACTAATATCAAATAAAACCACAGCTCCAAACTCCATGGGTACATTGGAAATCGTTAGTCAATTTGGATCTGAACAGGAGAAATGTAAATGAGTTTAGGCTTAATAAATACTCTTTGACCACTTGCTCATGTTCTGTCAGTTAATGCAGTTACTCAATTTGAAAGATAAAAGTTTTCAGACATTATAGCTGAGGTTTTAAAATATTTTCAGCAGCAGCATAATTTTATTTCACTTTGAATTCATGTTCAATTGATTTATTTCACTGTGAAAAGGACACTAAATGAAATGTTGAGCATGCATGAACATGGAATATTGTAATAGGAAATACAATTTTAATGTAATAATAATAATATTGATAACAAATTTAAATAAAAATATTATGAACATGCAGAATAACCCTTACTGTAAAAACAACCTAAATTGTTCACTTACCCATGTGGGGAAAAAAATTACTTATTATTTGCTACAGCAAAATAACATTTCCTGTCAATGAAAGGCCAGTGAGAAGGCCTCATACTTCTATACAACCTTACTTAAACACGAAGTGTTTTCTGAGGAAAATTTGGAAATTGCAGTAAAGTTTCCATAATGGAAAAATACAGTCTACTGTGTTCAGAGCAGTATGGGAAATACTAACAGCAAGAAACTAGAGCTGGGATTATGCCAAATTATTTGATTGCAGTAACATGAACATGCCCTAAGGCCTACTCTTGTGAATTAAGGATGTTTATCACACTTAGGTAAATATGATGTAGGAGGTAAAAGAATTTTGATAAAACTATTTTTATCAAAATTCTTTGGACATGGATCCTGTTTTTCATGTACATTTGGGAACCAACAATGTCCAGGTGCAGACTTCAGTGGTTCCGCACATCTGTGCACTCCTCTTTGAGCCATAAATTGCAACATTGAGCCTTCAGGTACAATTACTAAACCTACTGCCTGCATTGGGGGTCTTATTCTAATGAAAGTGATCTGTTTACACTTTGAACTGCATGATCAGGCAAGCAATGACATACAGCTGTCTTAATGGAAAACCATTTTAGGAGATATGAATTGACATGGAGGATTAAATGATAAATAAAAAGCACTAACAGATAACAGTATACATTCAAATGAATTCATATATTCAAAATTCAGTCAAGAGTTTTATCATCGGTCATCACAGTTTCAAAGGTGTTTACTCTACACTATACTAATAATGAAAACCAACAAATATTAAATATCTACTCTGCCTATCTATAGGCATCACTTTGCAAAGCCAGACACTCACAGGAGAGCATGAGCTGCAACATCACGCTGTAGACAGCAAAATCCTGCAGATACCTTGGTGAGGAGCTCTTATTCTGCAACGCTTCTGGGCTTCCCTTCCAAAACTTACTTAGAAGCTCCAGTTCCAATTCAAGTAACTGGATTGTTTCCAAAATGGGATATATACAGTGGAGTGCAAAAACTCTTTCTGAGGACTTTGTAATTCACAAACTTTAAAACTTTTTTAATATACACTGCTAATACATTTATGTTTTGAACTTTTCCCCATCTCAAAATGATACTCTGCCTTGCCTATCCTATGCTTGTCTCAGGTACAGTTTTTAAACACTCGCAGACAGATTTTTTTCCAATATTCAAAATATCTGAAGTACTTTGTTTTTTACAGAGCTGGGATCACTGGTATGCTGCAGAGCAATGTGCTTAGCAGCTCTTATCTCACTTTTGCTGGAAGAGCAAATAACACTTTTAAGCAATTTCATTTGTATACTAGTATTTTGAAATACCAGACAGTAACTGGAAAACAGTTTATCAATTCACTACTTGCACTAGAGATACCATAATTATTTTGTTATCATGTCTGTTTTCTCTTCACACATTTGTAATGAGTTATTAATATTAGCTATTAATATTCTTGAATGATGATAATGTATTAAAAATCTATATATGCTCATGTCCCTAAACCCATGTATTTTGCTCATAAAAAGAATCCCTCTGAACTGTGATAACAAACCTTTTGAATTCACATGCAAGGAAAAGACTTTGAAAAGTTACTCAAAATATCTACCATCACTGTATCCTTCATATTAAAGTAATCACAATGAAAACCACATATTCTATAAATGCATGCATCTGTAATAGTTAGGCAGATTATGTAAAATGGCTTATAATAAAGAAAACTAATAATTAATAATATTTAGCAAAGGTGATTGTGAATCTTTGTTAATTAGATTTTGCAAACTGCTATGTCCACTAATGAGCCCACAAGCTGATTTAGTAGAATTAGTCCTTTGTATTCAGTTGAGTAATATACCCCTCTTTGTATTGCAGGGACAAAAGAGAAGTGTCATCAGGGAGCTGCCCGCCTGCACACACAAACACACTCTATAGAAATTGCCATGTTATTGGAAGCATGGAGGAATGTCACTAGGAAAACACAGGAAACCCAAGCCAGGATTTGAGATAGCTAAATTCAATTACCAGACATTTTCATTCATATTTGAGAGTGGTATTTCAAAAGCCATGGTTTTGTTACTGCCTGTTAAAAGCCCCTATGGCATTCTTTATGATTATTAGTCAAACAGAAATTAAGTGGCAACTGACCCGTACAGTGTTCACTGGAGTCACATGTTTCGGAGACCTAGATACTGCATCTGCATCACTGTGTGATGAACGGCACGTACATTCCCACTTAGGATCTGCTTTGGAGTGCCATTATAGATGAATGAAGGAAATTTGATGAAACTTCTCAAACTGATGCCACAGAGGGAATGAATGTTCTTGTTTTCTGTTTTAAACTGTGTATGATTGGTTTGTAAGCTTCTGTTCAATAAAAAACAAATGCTGATGTCTCTGTAATGTTTAATAGAAATAAATTAAATAATACAGAAGCCTGAAAGATTCAAAATGCCTCTTAAAAGAAGACATAGGAAATATAACATTGCCATTAATTAGATGTACATTGACTATCTCAAATATTAGAAGAACATAGCCATTAACTCTTTAACATACAAAAGGAACAGCAACATCCTAATGCCAGACAATATGTATCTGCTAACACCATTATGCAGGAAGAGCGTTGTTTCTTGGGCAGAATATTCTGAATTAGTTTGTCAAAAAATGCTTCAGTGCCACCCACAGCTTTTAATATAAAGTCAAACTGATGGTGAATTTTCAATGATATCAACCACTTCCTCTGTTTTCAGCACTGCTAGCACTCATTTCTGACTGTTCTGGTTCAGGCAGCAATCTGCCCTTTTGCAGCAATATAGGAGACCAGAAAAAGAAGTCTGCTGTTTGAAGATGTCTAGAAGTTGAATTGTTAGTTATAAACCTTTCTAATATGTTTAACTGGTTGAGTATATTAAACACATCCAAAGGAAATTGCTATTTCACATGTACTACTTCTGCCTAAATATATGCTGGCACATAGTGTGTGTCATAAGTATTAATTTCATCCAAGCTTTCCAAATTATCTTTTTTTGTGTAAGACATGAAAAGTAGGTTATAATTTCCTCATTTCTTTATGCTCTCTAATAAATCACATTTGAAAGTGTTCTGCAACAGGCATTTGAGGAGCACTTGGTATCTTTTCTTCTTTTCCTTTAGCAGAAAAATGGTATCGCGTCACACATAGACCAAGCACACACGCAGCGGATCTGGGAAGAAGTAGTCTGCAGCTTAGTTTCTAGCTGTAACACTAGCTCAAAACTTTGCATGTATGTTTTATATAACAAAATGTATAAAAGTCATGTTTCCTAACAAGCTCCTGTGCAGCTTGCAGAACTGCTGCCTGCACAGCTCCACTTTCAACTATCTTTTCCCAATACCATTCCTTTGCAGGGCCATGTTTTTCACCAGTGGAGAAACGTTCCCTACTGCTTCTTCACACACAACCTAGCGAACTCTTTTTGAAAGCACCTCCTCTGCTTCCAGAGTTGTCTTCTGCACTCAGCACTGCAGAAACAACCACAAGCTAAGCCTTTCCTAAAGGTTTCCTTACCACAACAGAAAAGGAACACGTAGGAGCCAAAAGCAGATATATGTTAGAAAAGGGCCTGCCAGCAGCTTGAAAAGCAGTTGAACACCGGTCAGGCATAAGACACTACCATTAAAACTTTGTGAACACCCTATTTAAAGTCTCTCTGCAAGGAAGCCCAATATTGTCATTGTTCAGCAGGATTTCACATTTTTCTCTGTTAGGCTAGATGAGGGAGATGGAAGTTGGACCTCCCCATGAAAGACAAGCTCCAGTGAAGACTGTCTTCCTTTGTTACCATCAAACTTTCCAAAATGAAGTGAACCTAAAATATAACGGCATTTTTAGGCAGACAAATGAGAGTCTGGCCATTGAATTTTCATTCATAGAAGGTCGTCCAAATAATAACCCTCTGTCTGCAGTCACTTTCTTACGAACAACATAATTTAAGATGATTTCAGGAGCAGAAAATTAAATCATTTACAGTGGATAGATCTTCTAATAACAAGACACTTTTATCTCACAGGCAGCAGTGTTGTTAGTACTTGGGCATAATTAGGACTAGAAATTGGTAATTTTGCTGTAAAGCAGCTGACTGAACAATAGAGACTGTTTAAAATAGACTTCAGTTAAGATCTTTAATATTGACTCAGGTTGTTTACTTGAAAACTTCCACACAGCTACGTGACATTTTGCTTTGCTAAATATTAACAGAGTCTAAGGTAAGTCTTCTTTTCTAACCAGTCACTTCCCCTTTGGATTTTGGATCCATAGTTGTTCATTTTCCCTTAGCCGACTGGTGGTGGAAGAAAATCTGACTTCTGGGATTTTGGAAAATGTAATCACCTAATGGAATCTTTAAAGCAAAACTGTGGTGCTTTGTTGCTGGCTGGGGTTAAACCATGACAAAACCACAATCCTATCTTAACCTAAATTGTAGGGGAGGGTAGTGTGGGAAGCTAGCATTTTTAGCAAAATAACTGAGTACCATAAAAAGCCCAAGAAATGTGAACGAAACATAATAAGCAAAATATATTAAGTGATAGGAAGGTCAAAGTTAAGATTAACATTTGAAAGTAAGAAACTTCAAAGCAACACTAAGTCAGCATTTCCCTCTAAAATGCGTGTCTCCTATCTTCTTTCTCTTAAAGATGAAGGAAACAATATATACATAATCTACCATACAACTATATACTGTGTTTGGTATGGAATTTTTAAATTTCTGTTACCAGTCGTGATGCTTTATCATTCCACAAGCCTTTTGCTTCATTTATAAAAACTTCATTCTCATCAAGACTTACTAGGTATAAATCACTTTGAAATTTCCTTTAAATCCCTTCCCTCATCATGGTTCCATTAAAGGTATTCCATAGTGTCCCACAAGCTTATCCTGTAAGTGGTTCATAGGCTATTTGGAAATATTCTTACATCAGACACCGGTATATGACTTTTTTTGCACCACAATGTCACTGCAGGAGGTGAAATGTGGCAAATAGTTACTAAAAAAAGTCCCCTGATCTGCATAGATGATCTTTCAGATCCTTTTTTATTGTCATTCATGGAAGTTTCTGGACAGTGCCTCCTGAACTGTTTCCTGGTCTCCTCACACAGAGGGAGATCGGCCTAACAAAATTATATCATCCTTATTACTCTTATTTCCTAGTTTTTATGGCTTGCTTTATCTTCTGATGAGTTATAATAAAAAAAGAGGAGTAATCACCTATTTTCCCTTTCCTAGTTCTTTTTCCTTGCCAGATATTTACTGTCTTTTAATTCACTATTTTATATAAATAAAAAAAAGAAAGAGGGCTACTTGTTATGTTCTGAAGCAAAGTGTGAAGCATGGTAGCAAGTTTAAGTGAAATAAAAACAAACCGCAAAGAATAACTGCATGACTGTTGCATTTCATCATTGCTTTAGAGCTCCTTTCACTGGAGAAGTTACTCTAGATGATCCACCAACCAAGTCAAAATTTGTCTAAAAACACTCAGAAGGATTCATTTATAAAGAACATCAAAGATTGTGTAATGGATGCACAGCTCTCATCCAAGCTCCATATAAAAATTCAGCAAAATTCACAAACAACTGGAAGCTCTGGAACAGATCATATGGTAGTGCCTGGACTAGTACTCAATTGATCTGTTTATGTCCCAGGAACCGTATTATTTTCAAGTTATCAGGGGGAATACATATACTGACCCTTTACTCACTCCAAGAATATGAAATAAGCAGGAGATTAGAGATGTGCAACCAGTTGTCTTCAGATGGTCCCTTTTTTTGTCCCACCTGGAAGTTTTGTCAGAGCAGGAAAAAAAAAAAAAAAAAGAAAAAAAAAAAAGAGAACATAATTTCTTGGGAAAGCCAGACACTCCAGACTGGAGCAGTTTCTCTGATGGTGCTACAAAATTACGAAAAATCTTGGATGAACAGCCATTCATAGACCTGTGTTGACACTGCACCCCAGGCTCAGATTTCTCTGGACTCACTGAGCACCTGTCACTTGTATATAAGCACTAAGTCCGACACACGTGGAATGTATCAGATTCTGTCGGCAGTTTATGTGCAGTTTGTCTGACATATACAGGACGTGCTGGATCCACTCTCCATGTCCTGCATGGTACGTGAACCTACATTTCCAATCAATGTCTTGTGAAAGAGTCCAGTGTGGGTGATCAGAGGCATATTACAGAAGAAGAAATCTGGAGAGGTTGCTGTGCAGGAAAACTCATGTGAGGCAGCAAAACTCTTGGCTTCATAAAACGTAATATGGGAAAATATTAACAGTACTCCTGAAAAGCACTCTTCAAATACTGATCTCTGATTCTTCTTCAAATTGCACTAACTGACATACTAGTCCAGGACAGGAATTTGGTCATTTCGCCATTTGCAGACATTTCTTTTGTGATTCTTATTAATCTATGAACCTGGGATCCAAGGTATGCAAAAAAATATTTTGTTTTGAGGGTTAAACTGATTTCATATAAACTAGATGAATTTTAGTATTTTGTTATCTTCCTCAGTGAATAACATTTCAACACATACAGAAACTAGTAATTCTTTTGTATTTTTAACTATTTACATCATAGGATATGACAGTCATAGAATGTGATGGTACATGGTCATCATGTACCCATATATCATCGGATTTTGACATTTGTAAATTGCAGTTTCTGTTGCTGCAATAACAAATAAAGCCAAATATTTTAAGAAATCATGAAACACGAACTTCTTGAAGTTTTAGCTGTAAGTTGTAGTCATGACATCACAGAAACCTTTAGGTTGGAATAGACTTCTGGAGACTATCTATTCTGAAACCCTGCTTAAAGCAGAGCCAATCTTGACATCAAGTCAAGTTGCTTGACCTGAGTTTTTAAAATCTCCAAGGATGATGTTACAGGGGAATTGGGTGAGGTAACCACACAAACAGAGCCATATATCTCATGAAATCAAAATGTTATTAACTTTCCTATTAACAGGATGGATGGAGCAGCTGAGCAATGATTTCTGTTCCAAGATTTCTATTTTGCCACATGCACTCATATCACACACTCACAAATCAGATCCCAGCTACTCTGGGCCAGTCAGCATGGACCTGCACCATGAACTGGGGGGGACAGGCACGCACTCTGACCATGCAATGCATGGGGTCCTGGCTGGCAGCTTGGTCCTAACACATAACTGTTCCACTTCAGGCTCTGCCTTTTACATGTCCAGACATCCTTTCATGGTGTTTCCCTCTCTTCCCAGCCACTAGGGGCTATAGTCTTAATTATTTATTGCTTTCTAAATTAGGTTGCAAGTGTAAACTGTCAATGGCCTTGCTAATCACACAGCCCTAGGCCAATCTGTTTGACCTTTTTCTTATCTAAGACCAATTACTGATTTTCCCTAGGTGTCCTGTCCCCAAAATGTTACAAAGAGTGTGAAACTAGCAGCAGTTGCATAACAAGGTTCATCTGTACTTCTTTGATGTCCGGTTCATACTGGATTAACCTAGTCAGAGCTGGGCAGATGCAGTCAAGGTTTCATTTGCAGTGCTTTTGGTTATACTTGTAAATTGTTGTTTTGTTTTGTTTTCTCCTTGTATCCAGTCAGAATTTCTCTTGCTGCAATTTGTGGTCTTTTGTTGCGCACCTCTGAGAAGAGTCTAGTTTTGTTTTCTGTATAAATTCCCATTATACAGATGAGGACAGCAAATAGATTCCCCTTACCATGTTGGCCTTCTCTGCTCACTCATGATCAGTTTGCTTGAAAAGAAAAGAAAGTAAAAGAAAATAATCTAGATGCTATGAAAAAGCATTCTGCATTCTCCAGAGATAAAAAGGCAATTTGTGTACATAGCCAAATTTGATCTTAGAAAAATATATGAAAAAGAAAACTTTAACTTAGAGTTTAGGTTTATTTTTACTTCTTTGTTGCTCATCTTACATGTAATTGCTCTGTATGTTCATGAGAATGTCAAATTCTCAGAAGTCTATGGGAGGCCTTTAAGAAATCTTTCAAGAATGAGGAAGAGTACGGATATTCTCAAACATATGAATTCCATCGAATCCATCTAAAAATCATACAATACATGAGAAGAGGACATATACAGCCTTCACACAAACAATTCCAGTAAAGATTGACTAAGAGGCAATGTCATTTTAGCAGCCACTATAGTGCAAAGAGCTGAAATTTCAGTAGAAATCATTATTAGCCCAGATACATCTGCCCTAAACAGTCAGTTAGAGCCAGAAATGTAGAATACTGCAACCCTCATGTTTTTCAGATGTTTTCAAATTTTACTTTTTAATGGAACTTACTTAGGTTGCTAATGCATATCTTCAATGATGGTGGTAAAACAGACAATTGGTTACAGCTGGGAAGCCTTAGGTATACACCAAATATGATAATCATTTCCATGTGACCTCATCAAGCTCTTTAGTTTTCTACAAAACATTTTTTCTCATTGTAAAAAAAGGTTGCTAATAGTTACTTATTTTACTGTGGCACTAGGAGAAATAAAATTTGTTTATTAGTTTTGAAAACACAAGTTGCCATTTAAGTGCTAAGTATATTAGCATAATTTTCAGCCCCTTAGTGCTGAAGTAAAGTCCATCCCTGTATAAATATATAGGCAAAATACTCTAATATTCCCCCATCTCTGTCATTAAACCATAAGGATGACAGCAAGAAATAATACAATTTTCTTCTGCTGAGTTAATGAAGCCAAGTTTATGTGTCAAGCTAACTTGGGAAGACAGCTCTGAAGGCAAGTCACAACAAGCCACAGGATTTCCGTAAGAAGGTTATGGAAAAAGATGCTTCACTAGAGAAGTTTTACATTGGATCAAAAGTGTTATACCTAAGCAGTTATGTCTTGAATCAACATGTTTGGTAACTACAATAAATTAAAGCAATAATATTATATATTTTTAATGTATTTATGCTGTAATATATGATTAAGTGCGTGGACAATGATTAAGACCATAGTTATCTGGAGATAATTAAGGAAACAAAGTAATCTGAAATACATTTAAATTAATCTGAAATACCATCTATTCAACTTTTGGAAATAGAAAGATGACATTTCAGAGAATTATTTTTATCTCTCCAGGAACATGTCAACTGAATGAAATCTATGGTCTGCCTAGCCTTCCAGCAGTGCCAGAATGTGACTATGCAAAACATTTGTAATGCCCCCACTCCACAGGGGATAACGTCAGACTGTCTGTAACTTGTAATCTGAAGCAAGGCATATAGATTTTGATTTAATTTAGACTTTATAGATTAAATTATTATCAATTCTAATAACAGTTATTTCCTTCATTTATTTCAGACTGTAAGTAGCCTAAAATGGGACTCATTTCACTCATACAGCAAACCGAAACTTCAGTTTGTATGCTGCTTGTCTAAATGATAGAGGATACCCCAAAGAACAATCTACATTTAGAAGGCAGAAAAAATGTTTAAGAGTCTCATCGAAATCCACTTTAAATAGACATAATTTAGTGTAAATGGTGAAGTAATCATTATTTGCTGGAAAAAAATAATCATACCACACATGCAGGATCACAAAAATGCTTGTACAGATTTCCACATGCTTCTCACCTCTGATTACGATTGAATATATTAAAAAAAAATCCCTAATATCAAATAATGTAAAAATTTTGCAGAGTCAATTGTGGAGTCCTGTCCTGTTGTGCTGGACTTCTTCCTTAGTTTACTATGCCTTGGAACCTGACATCAGAGCATATCCACAACACAAAACAAGGAGGATGAACAACTATTTAGATCAAGTACTAAAAGCAAAGTAGTTTGATGACATGGAGTTTGTTGCAGCTGAATCCCATGCTGCTTGTGCTCTACTGAAGGTATTTTGTAGCTAGACTAGCTCATTTATGTCTATGTGAACTGTAGCACAGCTCTGGAATGGAGAAGCAGAGGTAACATGAATTTATCTTGTGAATATTGTAATTAGCTAAAGGTAAATTTTTGGAGCCTGAATATTCTCCAGAGACTTGAGACAATAATTGTCTTGAGACAACAAGAGTATATGATAGCATCATAAACCCAGTCTTATCAGGTTAACATTTACAAAATCCAGCACTTCGCTTTGGAGTACACTTAATCATACCTTAATCCATCTTAGCTCAGATACAGGCAAAGCATTTGCTTAAGTTCTGCTGCACTTCAAGAAAAATATGAAGCAACTGGAAAGAATGCAAAGAAGAGAAAAAAAGAATGATCAGAGGTCTAAAAAACATTTATTGTAATAATACATAAATATTACATAACAATAATAGTAATATTTATTCTACATGTCTATATCAGATGAGAAAAACAAGCAATAAATTCAAATCGCAGTAAGGAAAATTTGTATTAGATATTAAGACAATATTTGTATGGACAGTTCCACTATGGACAGTGGAACACAGCAGCAAACTGCTTATGAAATTGTTAGGAATAAAGCAGACAAATATCTGTCAGAAGTCACAAGTAGTTGATCCTACTACAGACAGGGAGGGGTCCATATGATCTTTCCAGGTTCCTTCCAGCTCTGCTGTACTATTACAGAAAGGAATTTTGCTAGGATGCAGGTATGTGCTTTTGTGTTTTCTGGAGCAAAATGGAAGTACTCTACCAATAGGGCTTGACTAAATCAAAAATGGACATTCAATTTCAAATGTCTTTTATAGATGTCCAATGTTTTAATCAGAGGTGATTCTCTGCATTTTTCAGAGGAAGGAACAGCATGTGCAAGGGATATTATGATGCCATAGATTTATTTGATACTCTGTCTTACAGTTTTCATGCACCTTGTAAACGTTCTATAGATTTGATGAAGACATGAAATATAAATTAGTCCATTCAGTACCATGCATTTATTTCAGATATTTCTCTGACGCTGCTCAAGCTAGAGTGGTTTGGAATGTTTTCTGTTAATTCAGCATGTTCCACATGTGGTGCAGCTGAATGAAGTATACACAATGGAACTGAAGTCTCAGGTCTCTCCCCTAGTAACTAAACATAAATTTCACCTAAGAGACTGATCAACATAAAAGTCAAATATACAGAACGATAGAAAAGGGGAGAACAGGCAAGGAAAGGAACTGCAGGGCCAGAGTTTCAGTTGCACTTGCTACCACCATTAGTTTAAATCTTAGAGGTCAGATAACAACTTGCTCTCTTCCCCTGTCTAGATACTTAAATATTTAGGCCATTTTTTAAAAGCTGTAATTCTAAAAGATATGAGTGCTTTATTTTGTGTTACTTTAAAAAAAAAAAAAATCTGTGGAAAGCCAGCATTAATTAGACAAACTGGAAACTAAAAGCACCCCTAGATACCAAAAGGACTTAAAAGAGAACTCTCAATTTTTCAGATGTTCCTGTAGCAATTAGAGCACAGCACAAAAACAATCTAGTTTAAAGATCTGAACACATTTATTTTCATATGAAGGCCATTTTGCCCCAATTTTAGCTACTGAAAAAGCTCATACGTAAGTCCACTCACCACCTATGAATGTACCATTAATAAGCCATACTCTGCCCAAAGAAAATGTTGATGTAATAATCAGGATGCTAAAAGGCAGACAAGTAGATATGTTGATTTGCAGATGACAGTCAAGGTTAGGTATACCTGAGCTTGGATGCTTTTTTATTCTACACAGTTCTACACAACTAAGCTGTGCTTATCCCCTTTGAAAAGTTAACTTTCTCATAAAAACCTAAAATCTTAAAAATAAATTAGAACTGCTTTTATAATAACAATTAAAGATTTTCCATTAGAAACTTGCTGGTATTTTTGCTAACTGAAGGCAACATTCTTCTGCCTCTTAACAGAAAAGGGGAGAATGTGACATCATCTCCAGAGCTAGAAGAGTAAGAGCAGAATGAGCACTCAAGAAATGAACCATTCTTTCCTCTGAGCTAGTCCTGCAGGTCTTGTATAGACTCCCTCTACAGAAATACTTTATGTATGTATTTGTGTGTGTGTGTGTGTGTGTGTGTGTGTGTTTGTATACAGATGCTAGTTCATGGAAGGAGTGCTTGACCTCTGTACTATGCTGCTATTATAAGGGGAATTCTCTTTTCAGGAGATGATTCAGCTAATTCTCAAATACACAGCATTTATATGACAATTAACATTTCTTCTCATCTTATTTTTTGATGTTTATCCTTAGTGGCACTTCTGGCAATACTAGCAGTAACTTAAGTGATATGATATGCTGCCAGTTGAATACAGTGTTTCTACGTTTTACTCAGTAGTTTGTAATTTGATTTGATTGGTGAGGCAGATGAAGCCATACACAAAAATTTCCAGAAAAGGCCACTAATTTGAGGTCACTCCATCCCAGACACCCTGAGGCACATTTTCCAGAGACAAATGGAAATTAGGACACCAGTCTCACCAATGTCATTTGGGAGTCAGTTGCATTACAGCCTCCTTTAGCCTAGGAACCATCCTCCATGGATCAGAATTTCAAAGACAATTAGCATTCATAGCTCTCAATATCTACAGATAAAATAGGTTTGTGAAATGGAAAAATGAGTAACCATTTTGGAAAATGTGGGTTATATATGCATTAGAGTTGTAAAGTATTTAATGGATTATCCAGTTCATCTTCCCCAACGTTCTGATACTCTGTCCTTTGTTAGGGCATCTGAAATGTTTTTGAAATAGTTGTGTAGTCTGTGGTTTGCTTTTCTCAAGAACAGGTTAGTAAGGAATTTTGGGGGGAGAAACACATTCCTATAAGCCCCCTTCAATTTGCAATTTTAAATCCTCACCTTTACATTCAATAGCTCAATTTTTAATTGTTTAATGAATAAAAAAATATTAAACTCATAAAGTTCAAATTTATTATTTTAATGTGTACATAGGTTCAAATAATTGACTGCTAATAGACAGTGAACAGACTTACTGACTTCAGAGGGATTACTTAAAGTGTTTGTTTGTATTTTTAATGTAAATAAACTCTGTTTTAATTGCAAAGCAAAATTATGACATGAAGTAACTCATTCAAAATACATAGTTATGTTAAAACTCTCTTTATGAAAAGGTGTGGTTTTATTCTAATTAATACCATGCATGCCTGCACAATTTTAATTGTACATTGCTTGACAGTTGTCATTCATAAAAACTTGTAGGAGAAAAACTTAGCTTTTAAAGGGTCTACCAGCAGGTGAATCTGATCTAAAATCTCAGATATGCAGCAAAATCTACCCAGAATTTTAGTTCAAGCACAAAGAAATATTTTTATATTTAAGGATATTCTGTTAACTTGCCTTCTGACTTAGAGCTAACACTGGGAATTTCAAACTGAATCTGAGTTAAAAATGTCAATGAACTGGTAGGAAGGCCTATCTGCATCGTTATGTCCGTGGACACTCACTTAAAAATGAACAGGACTAATGTCTTTGGCAGCTACGAGCAGGCACTACACAAGCCAGACAAAGTGGGACAAATTCTCTTCTATTTAAGAACCTTTAAAAATGAAAACAATTATAAACTCACTCAGATGTGGTATAACTATTGCAGGAATAGAAAGACAGCTCTGCAGAATCCTTGCAGGGATTAATGCATAGCATCATGAATGAGAAGAAAATCAGTGAACAGATGCCTGCCAGAGAATATGAACTGAGCAGAAAAGTACTGAAGCAACATGTATTTAAGAAGATTTATTTGCTTTGCAGGAGAAGGGAAGGAAGAGGAAGGAAAACATTTGTTTTTTAAAAAAAGAAAGTAAAAATTACAATAATTTGAAAATTAATCATGGTAATTCCTCGCATGGTGTCTTGCTTTATAGTCATGAATATTTTAAAGTAATTGAGAAACATCATCTTGTGAATATCACTTGGAAATTCGCTGGGTCATACTCAAATTAAATTACTTAAATCAAAAATTTAGTAGCAAAATTAATGTACCTAACTAATATATCGCTTACCAAACTATGCTGAAAAATTACACATTTTCTATGAATGTAATTTTAAGTTCAAGACAATAACCAGCTGCTGTTCAGCAGAACCTTTTTGTTAAACTTGTTTCATATTTACGCACTCTATGCGACTCCTTGGGAATCAGTAGATTTAACTGAAATTGCAGTAGCAGAAGATGTAGAGGAGTATAAGTTGAAGCAATTTTTGCTGTGAGAAGGCCAACCTAACTATTTTTCCAGTAAATTATCTTCTCTATAATTGGAGTTCTTTCCTTATCTAATAATTTGTTCACACATATACCAACTGGAGTGAAAAGACTGTATATACAGTACCAGCTTAAACCTTCTCTGTATTTTGCTTTTGTTCATAATATCAAAGGCAAGGAACTGTAAATGTAATTTGCTCAAGAGAATATATAGAGCACATGGAGATTAGGGAATTAACCAGGCATTTCACGGTATTATTTTTAAACACGTTTTTTACCTGTCTTCTATGACTGTTTGCATAAAATCATCACATTTTGTTATAAAGTCTGAGTTTGGGGAATCTGCTTTTACATATGCAGGCAGGAACATGCTGGTTATTTGTATTGTGGACCAGATCCTTTACTCTCAGAGTATTTTAAGATTTTCATACATATTTGTTATAAATTACTGCTGTGACAACATCAGCTACTTACTCATTCAAGTAAGAAAATGATTATTTTTAAAAAGAAACAAATACTTTTAAGTTTCACAGTTTCTTTCTCTACTTGAATTCAGACAGAACTCTGATCTGTTTGCTGACATTCATCCTGTCCATAAGGCAGTGAATAGTTTGATAACTCATTATACCTTGTTTTCTGACACACTGGGTCTGGGATTAAGAGGGACAGAAATTCAAAACTTCTGGATGTTTCATTCAATATTCCTGGCACTGGAGCCACAGAAATCCAAGTTTGTACTTTTTAATTCTAAATCAGATACTAACTACCCAAGTAATGGGGTAAAAAACTTTTGTACTGTCTCTCTCACCTGTCCTATGGACCCCTCTACATATGGATAATCAGGCCCTGGCATTAAAGAAGGTTTAGCACCTATTTCTCAGTAAAGGAGGCAGTGCAAGAGTATCTACTGCACTTGCATTACTATTACTATTAAAACATTTTTTCATTTTTTGACTGATGTATATGACTCTTTACTGGAAAAGATAAAAATGAAATTACTGTCCTGAAATAACCTCTCTCATGATTTATGTGCTTATTTGGGTTTGTAGGAAAATGCGATATTAAGAACTTTTATCGTGAATAGTACTTGCATTTCTTCTAGAGTTTAATCCTTACAACGGTGTGCTCTGGCAGCTCAGTCACCCATAGTGCTGCAGAGTGCTGATGTACGGTTTTGTTTAACCAGGAATGAATAAAGGGGTTCAAAGAATTCTATGTCCAAATTTCAAAAATACACAGTAATTGTTTAAAACCAACTCTGCCATTTTACTGAAGACTGAGATTAATTTATGAATGAGATTCCACTGTGTCAGAATGAGAACAATCTATGAACAAAAGAACTTACACAGCTAGTAAGGCACTTATTAAAATGTAACAGAATGTAATTTCTATGTGCTTTCCTTCTAAATTTAGGATTTATTTTATCAGCCTTTCCAGCAGCAGTCCTAAGCCATCTTTATTGTATAAGATGGTTATTTATTTTCTAATCCTTTTATATAATTAAACGAACACCATTTTAATTCTGCTACATGTGGAGGAAATGAAATAAACAAATGCATTGTCAGACTAAATCCCTTCCTTGGTGTGAATCAATATCTGATATATGGATTTAATTTTATAAATTAATTCTGGCCATTACTGTAACCAATTGTGCTTTCAAAAAACATCAGGCACCAACCAAATGCAAAACTGACAAGTCACAGCCATTTCATAAATCATCAGAACAACACACGCTCATGGCTTAGACAAGTGTACTCTTGGCTGGGTGAAAAACTGGCTGGCTGGCTGAGCCCAGAGGGTTGTGGTGAATGGGGTGAAATCCAGTTGGTGGCAGGTCACAAGTGGTG
>JAVJGG010000029.1:24827571-24854018 GCA_035590195.1 Aviceda cuculoides
TAAAGGGGGGGGGGCATGGTGGTGTCAACTGTGTAGTTGACCAGTTTTAGGCTAATACATCAACAGAATCTTAAAGACTGCCCTAGGACAGCTGTGATCTGTAGGCATACGTTTACATTTTGCTTCAGGGAAATAAAAATGAAAATATGAAAATTGTGTCAGGTCTTTTCTCACACTGACATACCCGTGTACACATGTATGCACAAACTTTGCACACTGTTGTTTTTTTAAATAATGGAGATACTAGTTCAAGATACTTAACACAATTATTAAATCATTGAACTACATTTCACCAGACCCTCAAGCCCCCTCACAGATTTTGTGTGCGATCATATCAATCCCTATATGTCTCTAGCTGTGTTCTGAATCAACAATGCAAGCTGAAGACTGGCATCCTTGTTATAAGCATCCCAAGGGAATAGCTTTCCCATTTCCAAGTCACTGACAAAACTCTTATCAGCCTCTCTGATAGTAAAACTAGTAAGAAGCTGATAGAAACCTTCAACTGAAAACTTTTAGCAATAAAGAAGAAATCTGTGAGAACCTGTTCTTAGTTTCCTCATGGAAAGATGTTTAAAGCTGAGTGAGTAGAAAGCCCTAAGAATGGTCCATCTGCATGAACTCTGCAGTTTTAGTGCTGGCATTCCCATGCACTTCTCTGTCCAGATGGTCTGCATGAAATAACAAAATCCCAAACTAAAGAAGCTGCTAGCTCAGGTGATTTACTTTTTGATAATACTCATTGTCACTTGTTATAGCAAATCTACATTTCACAGCTGTTATGCTTATTATATTCATATTTTAGTTTCCCCTTCTTTAAAAGTCTCTCTTATCCAAGTCAGTCATGGGGTTTAAAACTAGCACTGTATTACCTACTTGCTACTTAAAAACTTCTGTTTGTTTTTGATGAGACATTGATACAGAGTGAACATACAAACCTGCAAGTACTGTGGTCATTTCTGACTTTAGTATTATTACTAATTTTCAAAAATCTTGGGTTTGTATTTTTTCAAAGTAAAATTCATTATAGAGATAAATTTCTTTTTCTTTCAAATACAGATACAGCTATATGATTGACAATGTAATTCTTTTAATAACTGGCACATTACATCAGCGGCCCATAGCTGAACTTGTTCCCAAGTGCCATCCGCTGGGGAGCTTTGAGCAAATGGAAGCAGTCAGCATTGCCTCAAACCCCACTGAGCTGTTCAATGCAATTTTGGTTGACACACCATTAGGTAGGAACACTAAATTATTTGTTATTTGCTTCTTAAAACTACTCATCCTGTAATCTTAAGCATATCTCAGATGGAATAGCATGTTTTCCACTGGATATGCTGTGTTTTGGTAACACAAAACACGAAGTATGGATCAAGTACTTCTGAAGTGGTGTTCAGGACATTTCCTACTGACATTTATTAACAGCTTCTACATCAACCTTGGGTAGCAGACATAAAGAAAACAGGTTACTCAAGAAGCGTAACAGGTATTTTTTATATCCAAGGTAGCCACTGATTTAGAGCATCTAGATTTTTATTTCAACACCTGCATCTATAATTAAAAAATCTAAGATGAAGTCTTGCCTATCCTTCACTAAGGATCAAGAGGCAGACAGTTACTAATAAATATTAGATGTTGTGGTAGAACCTAGATTCCCTCTTGGGATTTGGGCATGATTCAAACACAAAGAATATCCCTATTTTGAAGAATTAAATCTAAAAACAAAACAGAGTGAGGGTTGGGAATGTCGCATTATGAAATTGGGATGAAACCCTGCTCAATGCGCTGCAGCAGCTGACATGAACAAAAACTAATAGGCTGTGGGGCAGTGCTGGAAAGGCTACTGAGAATAAGATGGAACTGGATGTATTTGAACATATATGAAACCACTGTGTGCCCTCATCTTGAGTACTGTGATTGATTTTGGGTTCTGCTTCTCAAGAAGGCATGGTGGGTTGTCCCCAGACAGAAACCAAACTCCCACCCAGCCATTCGCTTACCCCCTGGCCCCAGCACAATGTGGCGAGAAAACAGGGGAAAAAAGGAGATCATGGCTTGAGATCACCTACGAAGTACTGTTGCAGGCAAAACAGACTCAACTTGGGGAAAATTAACTTGATTTATTGTTGATTAATACATATATAATTAATTGTTGATCCAGGCATTAGGAAACAGAAAAGAAAGAAACATTTACACTCTTAGGGAAAGCACCTTTTCTCCCCCCTTTGACACTCCTTCTCTCCAGGCTCCTCTCCTTTGCCCCTTGTTATCACCACAGGTTACACTCACTCTCTTCGGAGAGGCAATAAGTGGCAGAAGGAGCGGGGGGGAATCTATAGTCAGTACGTGGCGGTTTCTCTCTGCCGCTCCTTCCTCCTCACACTTATCCTCTGCTCCAGCGCAGCTCCTCCCCAGGGAATACTTGCTCCGGCACCATGGAGCAACTCCTCCTCCTTCTCTGACCTTGGTCTTCCTCTGCTGTCTCTCAAAAAAATTTTTTCCCTCCTCCTCTCTACATCTTGTGGGTTTTGCCCTTTCTTAAACACATTTTCCCAGAGGAGCCATCAGCTTGGCTGATGGGCTCAGCCATGCCCTGCGGTGGGCCAACCAGCTGGAACCGGCTGAAACCGGCTGGAACTGGCTGTGTCTGGCACAGAGCAGCCCTGGCCTCCCCTCACAGAGGCCGCCCTGCAGCCCTCCCTGCCAGCACCCAGGCACCGCCACCCCCCATACATTGAAATCGGAGAAGGTACAGAGCAGGACAGCTAAAATGAACAAGGGGGTAACCCTGCCGTGTGTGGATAGACTAAAAAGGCTGGACTCCAGTATGGAGAGGACAAGGCTGAAGGGAGATATGGACAGTGTTTACAAAGTCCTGAGGGCAGCGGTTTGTCCACAGTAAGCTATGAACTGTTGCTTACCAAATCGTTTAGAAGACCAAATCCCAGCAGAAAACTAGTTTTAAAACAGGTAAAATAAAACACTCTTTTTACACAGCTGGTAGTAAATTTCTGGACATCTTTTTGCTAAACAAGTTTGTAAGAGCAGAGAATAGTATCAGATTTTTAAAAAGATGGGACAAATTCACGGTCAATGGAGCTACAAACTAAAGGGACCTGTTAGGGCTATGTCCTCTAATATTTTTCATCCAAAAGCTGAATGCTGGAAGAGTAGGAAGGGAAAAGACCACAAAACATGGCCAGGCTCACATGCCCTCTCTAAATACCATCTCCTATTGCCACTGTCCGAGACAGCAGCCTTGGTCAGCCAGCACTGGTCTGCCCCACTGGCATAGCTTAGGAATAGTGAGGGACTGGCATACTTTTGTCAGTTATGAATACAGTATTTTTAAGCAGTCCAGCTGCACAAATGAACTTCATCTTCTGCATACCTGTTCAAAAGCATGCTCTTTAGCCCATTCTGCAGAGGACCTGGAAGCACACGTCAAGGTCAAAGCTTGTGCCCCTTACTAGTTGCAACCTGTTGCCTTTCCCCCACTACAGACATACCCGAAGAGGAAGAGGGAAAATAGGAAAGAGGATTCTCCGTAACAGTTGTGGAATACCTGCATGATTTAAGACAACAATTGTCTTTCACGTTCCTCACTAGAAAATCTCCCTAATGCCCAAATCATATACTTCAGAGAAGATTAGGGCTTTCATTACCATTTCCCATCTGATTCTCTCTGGAGATGTGGACTCTGGCTGCAACACTGATTGATTCCCCTCACAGCAGATTCTCATTAAAAAGGAGGGATAGGAGGATAAGAGGAAAATCAAGAGGATTTCTCTTCCTCTCTGTTATATCACTCTTTCTTGTACAACAGAAACCTCAGATCCTTGCTCACACACTGGTGAATGGCAATAGACAAGAGATGCATATTATCAGCATGTAGATTTATACTGCAATATAATAAACTCTGCTTTCAGCTGCTTTCTTTCAAGACTGCTTGTCTGAAAATGACCTGGATGAAATGAACATTGAAATAATGCGCAACAAACTGTACAAGGCAAGTTCTAGCAAAATAATGGTAATACTTGGGGTTTTTCAAAGTGTCTCAAAAAAGGAGGTCAGTATCATTAACCTTGTTTTATGGATGGGGAAACAGAAGCATGGTGAGATACAGCAAGCTGTCTAAGGTCACTTGGTTGATGACAAGTCCAGGAATCAAATCCAGCTCCTTTCATTTCTACTCCACTGTTTGGAGAGTTTTCAAATTTTAGCTCTGCATCTAAATTCTAATTTAATATCTCATTAACGAAAATGCTTTAGATGTCAGGCTACTATCCAGATCCATTTGTTTATGAATAACTCAGTTATCCACCAAATGCCACAGAACTGTTAGCTCCTAAGTGAGCAGAGACAGGCTTTTGGCTAACATTTATTTTTATTTATAAAAGTAGATGTGATTTGAAAAGGTCTAATTGCTTTGAGTCTAGCTAACATTTTTTTTACATAAGGGTTTTGTATAATTTTTTTCCTTTTTAAATTATCTTTAGCATTGCTACAGCACACTGCTGTAAGGATATGCATCTAACTTGTGCCTTGCATTTTCAAAGTACTTTACAAATATTAGCACACAGGTCAATACTCTTAGGATGGTCTCTTTAAAGGCTATACATATTTCATTCTGCTTGTTAGTGGTTCCTCCTGGTACATTGTCTCCAAATGCTTTGTTATCTTTCTTTCACAGTGGATGCCCCAGACTGCAGGAAGTATTCTTAAAGTGATCTGATTGCACTAGGGAGAAAGAAAAAAATTCTTCTGTTTGTCTTACAAATTATATTTATAAATTCCCAAGCCAATATTAGATTCTTAAATATTCTGCTCCCTCCTCTCATTCAAAACAACATCAGTTATGCCCAAGTATTTTAATTCTTCTGCAGTACTACGAAATTAGACACTCTTTTCCCATTTGATAAAATACAGATTTGATTCTTATATCCTGTGTGGATGACCATGCATTTACACGTATTAATTTTTTTTTTTTTTTTTTTCCTTCTTCTCACTCTTCTAAGTATCGGGGGATTATTCTGCAAACACTTCTAAATTATTAATATATCCTTTCTCCTCTGCTTCAGCTGTCAATGAGAACAATTATGTTTCAGATCTACTATCAGATAGCACTATACAGAACCTAACGCATAATCCCATGCAGACAATCCCCCTTGAGATGTCTCTACTTAAAAATTGCATAGCTAGTGACAGCTTCTTTTAACAAGACTGTGTGAAGTTGTAGCAAGTGCATTTTTATAACATAAATATTCCCTAAAACAGTATTTTGGGGGATAGAGAGGCAGGGGGAAGAGCATCTCTGAGATATTTAGGTATTTTGCACAGGTATTTTGAAATTGGTGTGAAGGCCAGAACCTTTAAAAGACCGGAGGGCTCTGCAGACCAGTATTACTGAAGCTTTGTCGGCTGTTCTGTCCTAATCCAGGGTTTAGGGTACAGCAGTAGGGATTAGTTTGTGTATCCTCATAGTGCTGGCCCAACAGCCGTGGCATATTCCCAGATCCCCTCCTCCACACTATAAATGCAGAGTTTCCTTCAGCCACCTGCTTATTATGCAGTGGAAGCTCAATGAAGCTCAAGAAGTTCCTTCTTTAGAGAGAAAAGAAAACATTTGTCCTACAACAATTTTTGAAAACATTTGAACCCATATTGTAATAACAAGACATTTGCATTTTAGTATTTCAACTTTCAAGCCAACAAAGTAATTAAGCACATATTTGAATTTAAATTCATAGGTAGAATTATCAAAATTAATAGAAGTATTTAAAAATTAGGTTCATGACTACGTGCTGTGCTAGTCCAGGTCTTAAGTAGCATTTAAAATATTTCTATTTTTCTTTCATGTAGTCTTATCTTGAGGCGTTTTACAAGTTTTGTGAAAAACAAGGTGGTACTACAGCAGAAATAATGAGACCTATTCTTGAGGTAAGAAAAATTCAGTCTTTGTACATGAAAGTACTCTGTTTTCATAATTAGGTTACTTTGTTTTTCCTGTTCCTTCTCTCTCCATTTGCAAACCTATCTGTCAAATGTTTGCTTCTCCCCTGAATAATAACTGTTTTTCTAAGATGTAATGAAGACTTTATTCTAGGACAACTTTTACCTCTTGACTAGAGAAGCAGCTAATCTATTACCAGGGAGGAGTTATTCTCAGGTAATATTTTTCTATAACAGAGAGCAGAATGGAATAAATGGTTCACTAATCTCAAACTGTTGCCCCTTAACATTTTTCTGTATTATGTAGAAAAATTTAAAAAGTGGATTATTCTTACACCTGCTAGCTCAAAATTAAATTTGGGATAGCTAAGGTCTGGCATTACTGTATATTAACTAATCAATAATCTTTAAGCTTCATGACACTATTATGTTTGTTTACTCTCCTATTAAAATCGATGGTTGAAGTTAGAGTTGAGTGACCTTTGGAACTAGTGTCATACAGAAAAGTCCAACATTCCATGTTTTATTTTTGTCTCAACTCAGAAAACTTTAATATTTATTTTTTCCATAACATACAAAAGTCCTAATGTCCTCCTCCCCAAAGCATACCTGCAGCATAGTGAGTGAAATTTTTGTATCTGTTACTGTAATAAAAGATGCAGAAATTCCTAAAATTGACTTCTCAGCATTCAGCTCCATTTTTTTTTTTCCCCATGTGGTTTATCACAATTCTGTGTTGAATTTGAGAGTCAGATCACCCATTTGCTTCCAGGAGTCTTTTTTTCTGGATAAGCAAAACTTACATCCTGGAAATGGAACAAAATTCTGATGACAACCCACTGAAGTTTGTATTACAGGACAGAGATAACCCCGTGAGCTCCCCCCTGAAAAAAGAATGAGCCTAAATTACATCTGACGAAACAATGTTCCAAAAGGGATTGCAATTTCATATTTTATTTAACCAGGTCATAATGTTTCAGTTTATGTTCTAAAGAAAATATTCTTAATCAAGTTAAATTGACCAGAAATTAAGTATTTTGACTACTCTTTTCTGAAAAATAAAAATCAAGAGATTGGCTGGCAGAGGTAAAGACATTTCCCACAGTTGATTCGTATTTTTCAGAAAGTTCATTTTTAGCTAGAAATTCATGCTGAGAGCAGATTACTTACCAATATTAGTTTAAGCATGTTGTAAAACTCTATACCAGTGGTAACAGTTTGGTCTATGATAAGCTTCTTTAAAATCCCTATCTAATGTCAACCAGCTAGGAGGATAAACTTTTCTGTAGAAGATTTTGTCAGTTTAATAATCTGAAGACATACACAGACCAGATTGATAATAGCTGAATTCACAAAAAGCCGAAGTTTAACTAGTCAAAGGAATACTTGCTATTTATTCTGTAATCTTATATGTAAGACTACCAACCTGACCCTAGCAGAACGAGGCTGAGGTATTTAGCTCCCCAACTCCTTGACCACCAGCAACAGTGCCAACCTTGCACATTAAAAGTACTGATGAGCTCTCTTCCACCCCGGACAACAAACGTTGCATGTTTAACCCTGAATCTGGCAAGAAACTGCAGGACCGCACTGCAGCTAGTGCTGTGCCTGTCATTAGGGCCCCACATTAATTCTCAAGTAGGAGACATGCTACTTCAGTTTCCCATACGGAAATTAAAGCACTTAAGAAATGGTCATCCTGTGACTCCACCTCTACCTGCAGCAATCAAATGGCCTAAGTCACCAAGTAACTGCCTCATGGCCTTACTCACTATGGAGAATGTCATGTGCCCATAATTTGATGAATTAAAAGGTCTGTATGGATGGGATTGATACTGCACATTTTCTCAAACAGGGAGCCACCAGAAGTAGGCCCCAAACCTGCTAGCATTAGTTGCAAATGCATCTGAGCATGCTTTTTTCGCAACAAAATATTAAAAATCTAACAGCTAGGTTCTATATGGCTTTAAGAAATTAAAAAAACAAAGCACTTGCCCTTCCAAAACTGTTTCACTAGGGCTGATATGCCTGTTCATATTAATAAGGCAATTGAAATTTGGCCCTGTTACTCATTAGCTAGAAATCTTTTCAAGCACACTTATTTTCTTCTCATTATTTCTCTATTGTTTACTCATTTTCCTTACTCTGAAGTCAGTGCCAAAGGGCAGCTGGGTCCCTGTTACAGTGTGTTCCAGTACACAGGAGTAGGATCTATGAGTATGTGCTTAACTGCTGAAGTTGTAGAACTGTGTTGCAACTGCAGTCTTATTATGCAACAGAAGAGAGTACCTTTCTGCTTAAAACAGTTCAAAAATTCATTCATAGCATAAGAAATTTTGCAAGCTGCCTAGAGCATGCGTATATTGTGTATACTTCACTTGAAAGATTTTCCTGTATAATCCCTGCAATTAGCAAGGGCTCTGCTGTTCTTACAACATGAAAGTAATAAAGGAAAGAAATAAAAACATAGTCAATTCAGATCTCAAAACAGAAAACCACATTTAAATCAGACAGAATTGAATAAGATTATTTTTATTTACCATTACATTTTTAATTCATACTTTAAGAATGGCAAGTTAAATTTTGCCTTATACAAAAGAACAACCTGAGATCTAGACATTAGAATGACTTTCGGTCTACTGCTACAGGGGAAAATACAGATACTACCGGCATCTAAACCTGGCAGAAGAATTACAGCCTTTGATTCTATGCGTTAAAAATTAACTGTTACTTGAAACACTTGAAAACTTTATCTTGGCAAGTAAACAGCCCCCTCCACCTTATTAAATTATCATTTAAAATATGTGCATTCAGAAACTGTTTTGTTTTTTCCAGAATTTCCATTCAATCTTTACTCTCAACAGCATTTTGAGTTACCCCAGGACAGCATTACTGATTCTTGGTCCTTTCCTGTATTATTATTTATAAGAGTATTATTCCATAACTTCAGAAGGGTGCATGATGAGATTTTTGTTGTCAGCCTCCACGTAACTAAGTAGGGAGATGAGGAAGTAGCAGAGGTGATATTTTCAGTAGAAAAATCACAGAATAAAAGCTGTGCTTGCAAAACACTGTTTGATTTTCTAGTTAAAATTTAACAAGTATTTGCAAATAAGGATTTACAATTTTTAAAATAAGGTATGTTTCTAATGCTCTGAAGTTCACTTTTTTTGAAGTTTCCATAGTTTAGCTTACTGAAAAAAACCCATATGCCCAGCTTAATTTAGAATGAGATCTCTAATAACACCTCTTTATTCTTTGCTTTGCATATTAAGTTTGAGGCAGACAGACGTGCCTTTATCATCACCATTAATTCATTTGGCACTGAGCTGAGTAAAGACGACCGAGAGAAGCTGTATCCAACCTGTGGAAAACTGTATCCAGAAGGCTTACACCTGTTGGCCAATGCAGATGACTATGAGCAAGTGAAGTGTGTTGCAGATTACTATGCCGTATGTAATCTAATTTCTTAAAACAAAAATCCAAGATACAAATACTTAAAATCTTTTGATGTCAGCAAAATTTTAAAGAGTGTTCACATAAGTTAAAAGCATTTTTGAGAGAGAAAAAAATCAGCAAAGATACAAAAGAACCCCAAAGATGTATATGGAATCAAAGGCCTTTAATGTGAAGACATATTATTACCTTAGTGTGATATAAAGTCCCTTTTACAGTGATGTTTAAATAAGGCCAAATCATGTTCTAGTAAACAAACCCCTTCCTACTGCATTAACCCTCCCCAAATTGAGTTTCACTTCACAGCTGCTGCCTCCAAGATTTTGGAGCAAAAGCATAAGTCATTTTAAAATGAGCTGACCAAACAATTCATGTCACAGATGAGTGCAGACCTGATTTATCGCTAGTGTACCATAAAAATGCCCTTCTGAAAAGTTTTCTTTTAATCACTGATTGAACTGAAGAATAGATGAAGTTGTTAATATTGATGCGACTAGTGCTGTTATTAAAGATGAATCAATCTGCAACACTTGCTCTATGAATTAACTGTGGTACTCTGACTAGCTATAGTATTTAAGCTACCTCCAAGTAGGTACACAAAACAAAATTATGTCTGGTCTACTGATTTTTTCCACAGAAGAAACAAAGCTGGAGGTGCACATCTGTTCCTGTGCATAAGCAGAATGTTAAAAACATGTGCCACCATGTCAACGTGGTACAGAGCAAGTCTATTCATGTGATGGTGGGATATTTAGATGAATTTGGGAACATTGTACTAGACCTATACTGCACTGCTACATTACCGGAAAAAGGAAACAAATACACAGAGAACCAAATTACACAGAAACGTAACACGTAAGAAATGAAGTAAAATATATCTACGCATAATATTCCAGGATGATATATCAGACTAATGGATTTAGATACAATATTAACACAGATAACGCAAATCCAGCTGACTAGTGGAAAGAAGATGAGCAGCCATGTGAGGATCAGAGTTCAGTGTTTTGACTCCATTTACAGCGCTGGCTCTGATGGTTACTGTTTGTACAAGAAGTTCAGTGCTCTCTGTACAAAGGAGTGAAAGGTCATGTGTCATTCTACAATAAGTCTCTTTTAGTGCCTTCAGTAAATTGCTTGAAGTTGTAGGAAATGATGGTAAGAAATACAAGAGCAAATGTGACCTTTCTTTTGCTGACTATATGCTTTTGATTTATGTAGAACTGTAATCTATACATGAGTTCTTCTATACAGAAAGATTACTTAATGTAGATTAATTAATAATGTAAGGTATCTGTGCTGCACAGAATGCAAAAGTACCGCATTTCCATTGGGTGGTTGTCTATGCTTTTAGGAATACAAGGCTGTGTTTGAAGGTGTAGGGAGTGGCACTGGAGAAAAGACACTGGAAGATGCATTTTTTGAACATGAGGTAAGAGCTTCTAACCTTAAAATATCAAAATGAAAGTTACCCACCTGGAATAACATTTAAAACAAGAATGAGACAGTAGGCTTTTGATTCTACTAAACGGTATCATTCAGCTTTGTATTCAAGAACACAGTATTTCTACGGCTGTCAACATTTGGCTGAATCAAAATAGAAGGATTTAGCTTTTTAAATAAAAGAAATTCCAGGACATTCTTCTGAAGACTAGCTATAGAACTGTCAACCCTGATAGCCTATCCAAAAGCTATCTCATATAAACCGCTTAATCAAATTTCTTTTGAATAGTCTACTGAAGGTGTTTCACCACTGTCCTTTACTTACCTGTAATGTTGCTGTAGTCTATTACCAAAATTAATGCACAGATGACATTTTAATTATATTTATAGTCAAGAGACTCCTAAATATAGTAATGGTTGCAGAGTTAC
The DNA here is from genome assembly GCA_035590195.1 of Aviceda cuculoides. Lineage (NCBI taxonomy): Eukaryota > Metazoa > Chordata > Aves > Accipitriformes > Accipitridae > Aviceda > Aviceda cuculoides. The sequence goes on from JAVJGG010000029.1 coordinate 24,838,852, forward strand.
ATAGAATCTTGATCATAAAAGCTACCATATAAAAATCACATTTGCTTTCTTTAATATTTTATCATAACACTTGTTTCATCTTTTCCACAGGTGAAGCTGAATGTGCTTGCATTCAACAACCAGTTTCATTTTGGAGTATTTTATGCCTATGTAAAGTTAAAGGAACAAGAATGCAGGAATATTATATGGATTGCTGAATGCATTTCTCAGAGACACAGAACCAAAATTAACAACTACATTCCAATTTTCTAAATCTGAGAATTTATAATCCTACAATGCCTGAAAAGATGCATTATTTCATATAAAAGAAGAAAAATCTTATTTCAAAAATTAACTCTTATCCGATGTTTTAAACTATTAATGATGCTCATTATATACAGCAGTGTAAGAAAAAGTAATTCAATTAGAGATACGAGTACTTTATAAGGAAAAATTAATGGGCTTATTCATAGTTTTTGCTGGTAGATTTGTTCCCCACTGTGCCCATTTTAATTTAATAGATCAGTAAAAACTCCCTGCAAGGTCTTACATACACATTCTTTCTCTTTTGTGGAAGCAAGCTTTACATCAATGGTGTTTGATTAATTAATTAATTGATTAATGGCTTAATTTTGAATTAATGGTTTTCTCAAAGGGCCAAATAAACCACTACTTCTATCTTACACTTATGTTCTTCTTTGTGGCATACAAGATTGTATGATAGACTTAATACATAAATAAGAGAGAAACTTTAGGGTTACTCTGAGATTCCCCTTAAGGAATCTCAAGAAAAAGCTCCCTGAACCCTTCTAACTGTGATACCTCTCTGCAGCTAAATGTAAATAAATCACTTCATTTTCATGACAATGTTTGCACTTATTCCTTTATGGTCACATGAAGAGCACTGTAAGTGTCAAACAATGAGTGTCTGATCTACTCCACAGCAATACAAATATTTCCTCCCAGCACACCAGAGACACTATCTTCATGTATGCACTAGGGAAGATTATGAAACATGAATGAAAATACCAGCCAAGTCTGTATCAGTTTTACATCAGACACAAACAACACCAGCTCTGAGCTATTTGAGGACCTGGCTAAGATTGGTAACTAAAAATAGAGCGAAAAGTTGAAGCCAGATTGTAGCAGGACAAGATTAATTCTGCTGAAGAAAAAGGAAGGATTCTGAAAGCCGAAGGATTCTGCCTTCCTACGCCATTCAAAAAATTTGCCCTTTTGTCTTTGAAACAGGCCATACCTTGATTTTCTGCATGAATCCTTAGTTTCAGGCTGCACAACAGCAAATCTCAGTCTCAGCTGACTATGCTTCCAGTAATACGATACAGAAATAAAATCCATTTCCTGCCGAGTAGACAGAAAAATAAAATATATCTGATGTCAACACCTCAGAATTATGGAAAACATTCAGGCATCATGGTTTTAAGAACTGAGATATAATCTCTCTCTCTAATATAAACATGTGCGTATGCATTCATAATAAGAAATAGAAAACTTTACTATTTTTATAGCTAAACCCACACTTCTTAAGTGTAAACATAACCAAAGGGTTATATTCCAGAACATCGCATACTGATTTAATAGAGAATTCAGAAGACTTTTAACATTTTGCTTTATTGTGAATCACAGAGAACCTTACATTACTACTTTTAAAAATACCTTCAAAGAGTTTCCCTTAGAAATAATTTTGTAGGAATTTAGAAAAATTGACTAAAAAGAAGTAAGTATATAAAAAATAATACAAATATTATTTCTATATTGAGGCTTCTTTGTTTAATAGATCTAGTAATTCAGAAGCAAGAATAAAAAAAGAAAAAAGAAAATGAACTGTAAGATTTGTGGATTGCAATTTCATTTTGGCCTGTGTAGTTGCTTCCTTGTAGTGCTTTTGTTATCTTGCATTTCTTAGTTTGTATTTCCCTGTCTAATCTCTGACCGACACTTTCTAGTTCACACCTATATCGCAAATTGTACTACAAACTATTTCACAAACTGCAATGAAGAAAATAATAGGGCCACATTCTCTCAAATTTGCATTTTTCTGTACTGTTTAGTGATTGCATTAAAAACATTTGTTGTGAGCAGAAGAATAACAAAGTCAACTGGTCTGGGACACACACTGGATTCATACAATTCAGCAGTGCATGAATACTTTTTCTGTACGGATAAATCAAACCTCCCTACTTGAACAAAACAAATCAGCTGGCTTTCTGCCAAGAATTTTTTGAAGTGATTTGAAGGGGAAAGAATCTGCTCTCCACCCTAAATCATTCTGTGCCAGGGAAGATACGCAGCTGCTATTGCTACAGTCTGTGGATACTGTTGGCTCTGAAGGAAATGAGCAGGAATTGCAGCTTACATGATTGTGTTGTCAGCAGAACTGGACTTTAGACTATGGAAAGGACAGCATCAGTGATGAGTGATGCTTTTTTTCAAAACAACTTTCTAGATATTTGCTAAGTAAGGACAGGATGTACTAGGCGTCAACTATATTCAATTTAAGAATAAGCAAGAGAAGCAACAGACTAAGAAAGGAATTAGGACTTTAAAGTTATAGGTCCCCAAACACCTAGCTTTTTCTATAAGTAATATAATTTACATTACTCTCTTGTTAGCAAATTCATCTTCATGCTGGTGCATATATATATATATATATATACACACACACACAAATATATATTAAAAAAAAAGGTCATATATCATCTCTAACAAGGTCTTACAGTAGAAGTCCAGATCACAGAATTACCACTACGAGCATCATTAACTTCTTAATGATAATTTCAGTGATAATGTAGGATAGGGGAACATGAGGGAATGAGCTACCTTTTTCTTGTTCTTTCTTACATTTGTCAAACAACAGAACTTGTGTTCACACTCTTAAATGGCTAAGCCTATTCAAATTTGTTCAGGATGATTATGCTGACTATGCCCCTTTGCCTGTGTCTTCAATGAGAGATGAAGAGCAGGACCAGGAACGAGCTCCTGGTGAGCTTCAAGAGCTGTGAATCTTTCTTTCCCATCATTTTCTGTAGTTCAGGCTTGACATGCTTGCCATCTGCTCACAAACAGCTGAGCAGCACTGAACTGTGGATGGCCCAGGCTGCAGTGTTTGGAGCACTTCTCATGCCCAATCCCTCCTTCCTGCACAAATGACAATTTGTGTCCATGTTAGGAATTGAAGATTTATAGGATGAATCATATTAGAGTGTGGTCCTAAGACTAGCTCTGGACTCACAGTCAATTGACAACAGTAGACTCTTATTCTGGTTCTATCAATTCCACCATGACTTTCAGGTAACACGAAAAACAATCCAATACCTGGCTTATTCTGCACGTTTATGGATATTACAGCTAATATTGTGTAACTTAATTTTCATTTATACATGACAATATGATACTTTCAGTTTTTACTAAGTATGCCTAAGTTGCAGTATATTTAACTCTTCAACAACTACTTAAGACCGAAACAGCAGATCCAAAGTATGTGAATGGAGTGATAGCTGGCCATCATTTGGATTTGCATCAGAATTATAAAGCTGTTAGCATGAAGATTACTATAATGGTTTAAACAAGAGGTAAGACAAAGTCCAATGATGTGATGGACAACTGGATTGCTTTACCAAAGAGTGTGGAAAAATGCTGTGGAAAAATAAATCACAGAAAAAAGAAGTGATAAATGGCAAAAACATCTTCCAGGCAGTTAAAACAGTTTACATGACACAAAACCTCATCACAAACACACAGCAAATCCCTTAATGTATTGAGATATCTTCCAAACAACAAAGAGAAAATAAGAAATTGGATTCAAGAAATAGCAAGACAAACCTCCCAAAGAACCCAGGTAAAAATTTTCGTATTGATGACACACAGTGAGAAATATTTGACTATTTGGAATCCACATTTACTGGGACATTTGATTAAAAAAAAAGAAAAAATTCCAACTCACATAACTCAGCTGGCAGTGTTAATGTAAACATTCTAGATGTGGAACACACTCACTGACAAGCCCATCTTAGTATGGAAGCCAGAAAAATGAATGCCCTATTTTCTATTAGTTTGGAGCTTCTCCAGGAGTAAAAAGAAGAAAAACTAATTGCTCTGAAAGTATGCAACAGATAACTGCAATAAATACAAGTCACAAGCCTATTGACAGGTGCCATTTTTATAGCATAACTCAACTGTTAAAATGAAACTTCAAAGTTCTGAGTCTCTTGGAAGACACAGGCCTGAAGGACTAACCTTAAAAAAGATTAAAAAATACAGTCTTATAAGGAGGTGATTATTGCAGAATTTCTGTTAATTTTTTTTTTTTTACTCTGTCTTGCAATTATTGTCTGCCATCAAATGACATACCCAAGGGTGGCTCTCACCCTTGGGCATGATGGAATCCGTTGTCACCAGCATTTTAAAAAGCTTGCTGAAATTTTTTTTTTTTTCTCTTAATACTGGCATGTAGCAGTGAAGTTTAAGAGGAAAATACCATACAAAACATCATAGGTTACATCATAGGTTATTTATTATCAAGAAAATACTAAGTAGGTGAAACTAACTGTTATATTTTTAAAATGGAAGAAAACGGTCATTTCCACACAAAGGGCCTTACAACTTTGACGTACGTGCCCCCTTTCACACTCAGCCCAAGTTGCTATGTGTTCATCTCTGTGAGCTTCTGGACAGTCAGTGAAACCCTCACTGAGTTCTGTTGCACAGGCACAGGGTTCCAGGGAACTCAGCAATGCTTTTAAGCATTACTTAAATATATAATCTATGGAAGTTCAGTACATGTTCTGACTTGCTACTTAAAACATGTAACAGCAATTCAGATCGAGTTTGAAAAGGAGCAGGTAGAAGTTGCAAAGTCCTTGATAAGATAATGGCCATATTTTCTTGTTTTCCAATCTAGAAAAACTAAATATTCTTATCTCATTAGTCTTAAACTGAAAACGTATATATTGTTTGTCTTTTGTGCCATATTGGCATATGCATGTACACACACTGTTGTGGTTTAACCCCAGCTGGCAACAAAGCAGCCCACAGCCACTCACTCACTCACTCCCCCCTGGTGGGATGGGGCAGAGAATCTGAAGGGTAAAAGTGAGAAAACTCATGGGTTGAGATAAAGACAGTTTAATAGGTAAAGCAAAAGCCTCATGCACAAGCAAAGCAAAAGAAGGCATTCATTCACCACTTCCCATGGGCAGGTGTTCAGCCATCTCCAGGAAAGCAGGGCTCCCTCACCCGTAACAGTGACTTGGGAAGACACAGCCCATCCAAACGTCTCCCTTTCCTTCTTCTTCCCACAGCTTTATATAATGGGCATGACACCATATTCCTTATCATATCCCTTTGGTCAGTTGGGGTCAGCTGTCCCAGCTGTGTTCCCTCCCAACTTCTTGTGCCCCCCCCAGCCTCCTCGCTGGTGGGGTGGGGTGAGAAGCAGAAAAGTCCTTGGCTCTGTGTAAGCGCTGCTCAGCAGTAACGAGAACATCTCTGTGTTATCAATCAACACAATCAGCACAAATCCAAAAACACTAGCCCCATACCAGCTACTATGAAGAAAATTAACTCTATCCCAGCCAAAACCAGCACACACACACACACACATGTGCGTCAACTACAAAATTTTCTACTGAGTCACACACCAGCTACAAATTGAGAAAGCCAACACTGGGTAAATCAATCTAGAACACATTAAAAAATGTTGCTTCACAACACTTTTTCCAGTGAAAATGTAAAGAACAATTAAAACATTTAAAAGATTTGTAACAAAATCCATTAAAGTCAAATAAAGCAAAGGACACATTTTGCATTTTCAACTGAACTGATTTAGATCATTCTCTTCATACCATACAGCAAAAGAGGCAAATTAGAGCACTCAAATAATTACAGGCCCGATCTAAGCTCATAAAAATTCTTCATACCTATAGCAATACTTCAGTCAAGTTCAGCTGAGCCCTATACCAGTGTTGTTTACAACCTCTTACTGTATTAACCAAAAACCTGAAACAAGCTTGAGTATGGCAGAGTTTGGGGACAAAAACTGTTCCTTATCAGGTCAAACCAAGAAACAAAGACAAGGAGGCCACATATTGTCTGCCCTTAGTAAGGAAATTTTAAAAATTCAAAATGCTTAAATTACTCTTTTAAAAAATCTCCCCCCTCAACCAAAGCTTTAATAGAAATGGCTTAATGAAATATGTATATATTTTAGCAAAAGATAGAATTGAACCATCACAACCGTTACAAAGCCGAAGTGTTTTATCTATCATCTGTTACATGAAGAGGGAGTACTAACACTGTTACAAATGTGCAGAAGCCAAAGGAGCCAAAATAAAACAGATGAAGTTTATTTTTAGCAAATATTATGACTTTCACAGATGTACGAAAACCACAAACAAATTCCAAATTACCCTAAACAATATGTTATAAAATCATTTATGGCACAAAAAAATAACAAATGATTTAACAAAAGCATATAAATATATACAGTAAAAGCTACTGCAGGTAATAGCCCACTAATCTGCTCTTATGGAAGAAAATGACAATGCTCTTACTGAATTCAGTGGGAGCAGGGTTAGAAGCTCCGGGGTCAATAAGTTGCTGTGTTTGCGTGAGCTGTATACGCAAGGTTTATGAGAAAAACCTGACCTTCTCCATAGAGCTGCCCAGTGTGGTAGGCTGCTGTGCAGTGTCCTGCAGCAGCCAGGACGCTGAGAACCACTGTGCTCGGTAGTTAACCAGCATGGTCACCCTGCCCAGCACAGGTCACAAAGCACTGAGCAGCTGACTGAATAAGATAACATTTTCTTAGAACCATTACTGATGCTATCAATTTCTTTGAGCACGTTTCTCTACCACTCCTCGTTGTCAGGAGACAGTAACTGTGAAGTTCTGCCAACACCTTTACCACTACTTACCTCTCTGGTCTTTATGGTCTACAATTAGAGCACTTCTGAGTAGGTGCATTTCAGTTGGGGTTCAGAGGTTTGACCATCTGACTAATTAAACAGACCTATTCAATTTAGTCTTTTGGGAGCCAGCTGCATGAACCATCCTCATTTTGCTCAACATAAGCATGCAGAAACCGAACAGTGAAAGCCACTGAAACCAGTGAAAGCCACTGCTATTAAACATGCTAGTAAAAGTGACTGCATAAAATCATGTCATGACTTCCATATCAAAGCCTTATTTCTATCATTCTAATGCAAAGGGTCTTTCACTTAAAGGTGTGAGCTTCAATGTTTTTCTCTTAAAAATAGCAGTAATAGTTTACAACCTCCACCATGAAACAGAGGCTATCTGTGTAAATGCAATCGTACCTGTGTAGCTTTTTCCTCCTATGGTTTTTAGATCAGTCCTTGCTATTGAATCATAACAAGTAAGTTATCGTTTGTAGTTTACCTTAATCTCTCAGGACTTTGCCCTTACCAAAGCACAAGCCAAGTTTTGCATTAAAACAAATCCTTGCCAAAAGTATTAACTCACTGATCAAAATGCCGGCCTTTTCAATCAGACCTACTCCTTCTAATCACATGTGCACTAAATGCTATTTTATCTAAATGTCTCTCAGCAAATCAAATGTTTCATTGCACAGGTCTTCAGGAGGTATAGGCCGGACCTTGAACAAACATTCCATCTAGCCGTCCAGTCTTATCCTTGAAGTGGGCAGCTCCACATTTCTTGGAACTAACTGCAAAAAAAAAAATTGAGTTACCAAACCAGAATGCAACTATTCATTCAAGAACTTCGAATACTGTGAACTCTACAGCCCTGAACTGGATTTGAGACTTAGCAGGAAAACGGAATAGCGAACAGGAAATCAAGAAATTAGAAAGTTCTTTCTTGTAAGTATTACTCAGGATGTGAGCTGCTGTATTCTATATCCATTGGAACAACTTTATGGATGGCACATTAATTTTTAGGAGTGGGGTATTTAAACTCTAGGGTTATAAACCCAGTGTAAATACTAGAATCAAACACAAAGCCAACTGAAGGTAGGAAGAGTGGTTTACTAATGGGCGTTATTGACTGGAATTACACTAAGTAGTCCATATGCTGCTCTAATGATCTCAGGAATGAAAAAAAGTCTGCTATCTTCTTAAGGAACTGCATACAGGATTAATCTCAAAAGTCCCTTTATTGACAGCCAGGACTTCCAACTCCAAAAGAAAATCACTGCTATGGGAAGATCCACATTGTTCTTAAATATCACCCAATGAATGGTATCAGACATGATTTGCCCCTACAGGAGAGTTAAACAGTACAGATCACTAGGCAAACTATGTTTCTATGGTTTCTTGGCAGCAGGACAAGCAGTGAATTGCCATTTTATGAGAAATAACAGACAATTAAATTTTGTAAATGGCAGCTCAGAACAATAGAGAGACCCTAATTTTTGAGTATGAAATACACAGATAAGGTTTAATATCCCGGAGTATTTTTAAGCAAAATCCCTCATGCTGAAGAGTTTACTGCAGTAAGTTGTAACTACGGCTACATGCACTGGGAAGGGTGGGAACAGGAGTTTAAAGTAGTGATAACAACCAAGGAGATACAGGATCCATGCATGTACAACCATAATCAGCATTACCTTAATCACGGTTATGTTTAGTTTTAGCCAGCTGCTGCTTTTGTTTAAATGTTGAGATTGATAATATGGGGTATGTACCACCTGAGGAGAACGATAGAGTACAAAGTTGACCCAGCTCTCTGCCTTCTAGCTGGTTTAAACTACTGCAACATTTTTTCTTTTACTTAGGCTTTGGGCTCTTAAGGAATAAAAGTGATAATACAGTTCCATATGAGTAATCAGCCTCTGAAATGCTGCAGACAAAACATATTTACCAAACAATGCTCACTTGTACTCTAATGAAGTGATAGCAATTAAAATGTAGAAGCTTTTAAATATGTTCTACTCTTTGATTTTACTTACAAAATAGGTGAGGTATGTAGGTATGTTTTAATTTGTATTACAATGGCTACAGGTCTTAATCACAATAATGAGTCCCTTCACCCACCCTCAGAGTACAGAATCTAAGAGCTAAAAACTGAAAGACTGCCAGGTACACGGCCACTTCACAGGGTGCCCTAACATTAACATGTACTGTCTGGACAGCTTAAACAACTCAAAATGGATCCTGCACACTGAGCAAAGAGATGTATATTGCCCATCAACAGCAAATGCTAAGCACAGAGCACAGCTATACTGCTCAGGAGCGTAAGTGGGCTATCCAATTCTGCAACAGGAGGCTGCTCTAGGTATAGATGCCAACAACTACATTAACTTATCAATTAAATCCCTCAGCAGGGAGATCTTGGGGTTGGTCTCTGCTGCCAGAACCACTTCTTTATCTATAGTCAACAGTGAAAGAGCTGAAATAGTCTTGGCTGAACAACCCAGGCTCAATGAAATGTCCTAACCAGCATAATTTTAAGGCATGAACTTGCAAGTCTGAGACACTGGAAACCAGATGAAAGTGGGCTCTGAAACGAGCAGATTTTTGGTCTCTAGACTTCTTGCAGATGCACAGAGTGACTCTGCATGACAGGAAATAACTTGGAGTTGCACCAGTTCCTGCTCCTAAGTGAGTTTAAGCAAGACTTAGTCACTAACTTGTTCGGACTGAGACAATGCTCGGCAAAAGACAGGCAGAAATCCAGCAAACCAACCAGAAAATTTTGAAATCAAATGACAGGTGAATTTAGACATTTTGAACAGTCAGAGGATGAACAAGACTTGCTTGGAGCAATTTTAGAATCAAAAGCTCCAAGCCTGCCAGAGTTCTGTTTTCAGTGCCAAAGTCCTAATTGGTTTAAGCCCTATAAACAGCACAGAGTGGAAAAATATTAACACGTTAGTGCTGGCGGATCAAAGGAGAGAGTGATTTCCCAAGGCCACTTTGGCAAAAAAGACAAGAACTGAGCACACATTTCTCAAGTCCTAGCCCAGCATTTCCATCAGAGCATTCTTTTTAAAAGATTTATTTCCCAAATAATCTTACCAATAATGCATAGTTCACCCCCCTAAGAGTAGGTCAAATTATCATCAAAGAATAACTACCCTGAAAAGACTCTGTTTTCTCTTTCGTTGTGCTAAACAACCTAAACAAACTCAGTCTTTCCTTGTAGATCACATTTTCTAGATGTCTGATAAACTCTGTTGGTTTGCTCTGGACTCTTTCCAATTAGTACACATCTTCTGAAGTGCACCAGTTAAGATTAGTTTTGGGCACAGCACCAGGCACATTAATGAGAATGATGATTATTAAAAACAGTTTCAAAACATTTCAGTTTGTGCACTTATGAAGTACATGATATAAGCAGAAAGAAAAATAAATAAAGACTTTTGGAAATTCAAGTCTCCCAAAAGAGTCCTATCACCTACTCAAGGATGCTGGTAAACAAAGTCGGATCATTACTCAGACAGTATTTGAAGTCACAGAAAGAGCAAATAACTGACATATTCTGGCGAAGTCACACAGCATGCAGAATGGGGATAATGATCTAATTCCACTGAAAGAAAAACAGTTAGACAGTCTGTCTCTATGAAATCAGAAATTCAGAAACATACAGACCAATACCAAAACCTGTCATAAACTGGAAAAAGTAGAATGACATAATCTAATGGTACTATGATACCAGTTCCAAACTGTCCAACTTTATAGAAATTTTGCTGGAGACAGTATTGTATTTATCTCAAGTAATGTGTCTGAATCTGAGGAAAAAAAAGCTGTTTTTCAGGAGGCATCTGCTAACATATACAAAGTTAATACTAGCTGCAATAGGATGATTTTTACAAGATAAGCAGTAGTGCACACCAAGTCATATTTTGTCCAAATGTCTTTGGGTGCAGTTTCTCCTTGGCTAAGAAAAATGATGTTCACTCAGCTCAATGGCTTCTCTACCTGTAACACAGTAATTTTTGAGTCCTGACATAACTACTACCGAAATTTCAGAAAATAATCTATCAGTTCCCTGTTACAAATGGGATCCACTAACTTAATGGGAATTTTGACAGTTCGAAATGGTCACGCATATGTGTGTATACATTCATGGTGAATAATATAGCTGCACTCCTGCCCTTCACAGTCAGGCACGGTCTTAGATTCTTAATATAAGAAAATACTCAATAGTGAAGGGATCCTATCTCAGAAAGAAGACCAGACAACAGTAAAGTTATCGCTAAGCTGAAAAAAACACTTGTTCTGTGGCAAAAAAAACTTTTGTCAAGATGAAACTTAAGTTGTGAAGCAAAAATTGAAACACCTTTTTTGTTTTCTTAAAACAATAGCAAAGAATTTTTACCTCCTCCCTACATAAGATATTCAGGTATTTATGGCCTATACAAAGACATCAGTTATCATTATCAATAACAGCAAACACAACTGTGGTTGCTTTTTGACACATTAATATAGTATCTTGTTCCCAATTTCTTCCAGGCTGCAAGCCACATGAAATTAATTAATGACCTGCTTCCAAGCTGTAAGTGTCTTACTCCCATCCAAAAGCAATGAAAAATTAAATTTATCATATTTCATGCCCTTACTCTCTCAAAGAGACCATTGGGTAAAAGTGAACTTAGAAATGTGTGTAAAACAATGAAGGTATAAGACTTGATGAATTTAAACTAAACTAACCTCTCCGGCTTTTGAAAGCCTCGCTGGCTTCTGAAAGCTAGATGCTCAGGAATTATACTACCTTGTCAAACAGAACTACATTAGTTAGAAAATGAGTCCTCTGGCAAAAACACAGAAGGAAAAAAAAAATCAGAAGAAACTAATTTTGTATTAAAAACAAAATTTAAAAAAGCACTATTGCTGCACATCTTGATAACTCCTTATACAAATCTTCAGATTATTGTCAACATTTTATACCATCGAGTGGATTACATACATGAGAGAAATTATAACCAGTCAGTTTACTGGCCAGATCTAAGTCAGTTCTTTTCCTCAGTATGTGAATGACTGAACTCAATGGAAAAACTCCCCATACAGTGACTTTCCCTGATTCACTTTACATTTGCTCCACAATCTCTTAACAGTGATTTTCAGAAGATTTTTTAATTGTAAGAGAAAAACAACAACAAAAAATAAATATTTTGGAATTTTAGATGGCAGATTTTGCATTAAACCATGCAGAAAAATATTGTATTAAACTCGCACAGACCATCCAGGCCAGCAGTACAAGAAAACAGCCCTTTCATAAGTGAAATACTGACAGTGCTAAAGACCAGAAGAGATTTTAATAACTGACCATCATGGGACAAAGAGTCAACTCCACTAATGATTACAAAATTAAACTCCTTCACAAAGATAATTTGACTTGAGTCTTCTGACTGGAGCCTATCCAGCTTTGTCAGTTATGTTGGTTGCAATAAAAAAAAAGATTGCTTGCAGTTCAGTCTTGTTATCAATTATTTATTTGCAGGTATTTCAGTATATTAAAAATGACAGTGGAACTTTAGAATCGTTCTAATTATAAAGAATTTGTAATTTTTACACTAAACCTGTACATTCAAGCTTTGCTTTTTAAAAGAAAATGCCTTCTCATCTCCATTACAGTGTAATCCAGATTGACTGAAAATGCAATTACAACATCTTAGCTGCTGTCCAAATCTTGTGTTTGTTTTTTGGCCACTGGTAGTGCAGCAGCACAGCTGCTGAAAAAATAAAAGTAATAGTTTGGAAACAGCAAAGGCTAAGTATATGAATCACTCTTTTGTGCATAACATTTTAGGAAAGAAATCTGATTCAATTACTACCAAGAGGCTAATGTAATTGAACAAGAACAGATTGCCATAGCTTTGCAGAAAGCCCAAACAGTTGTTTGCTATGAGCAAACTATTTTAGAGTAACTCTGGATTATCTCTGCCTTAGAAGGCATATTACTTACACAGAAATATCTACACTTCCTTCTGCTTTTCTTACCATTTCCCTTTCAAATAGTGACTGACCCTGAACCTTCAGGAGTGTGTAAAATCACGCAGATGCAAGGCAAGTTACCATTTAAAAAACTTATCCAAGATCATGAGAGTTCTCAATTTGCTGCTATATGAATCTTTTACCCTCTTGTTTCATTGAATTCCACTTTTGTTAACTTCTCTCTCATTTTCTTTGCATTTCACTTTCATAAAATAAATATGAAAATAAACTTGTATCCCAAGACAAATCAACAGAATTGGTCTGTGACTTCCCTGAACGTAGCAAGGCTACATGCTCCTTAACGAAGTTAATGTGATACATCTTGGGACAGAGGGGAAAAAATAAGACTTATATTTGAGAAATGCAAGTTAACCCTCTCCTCCTAAATGTACTTTTTCATTTAATTCACAATAAAATCTATATCATTAGGGAACTTGGTCTTGACATTTTTATACTATTGATTGACATTTTAATATTATTATAGGTATTCAACACAAGTTAGAATACTTCAACATTTTCAAATAAACTGTTATTTTACTGGAAGTAAGTATCAAGAAACATCACTGGATACTGCTGGAAAAAATTTTTTTAACATAGTGCAGACTTAAATTCAGTAATCAACTTTCTGCAAAGTTACATCAGTCAATATACCTTTTTTCCTAGTAATTTTTTTGGAAAAGGGCTGAAAATGAGTCATGTCTTTGGGGTTACAAAATTATTATTTTTTTGTAGGTAACACACTTGTTAAATTTAACAAAATCCATGTAAATACTACTCCCTCTAGTTAATTGTTCCTTCATGTATACCAAAGCAGTATTTGTCTTTTAATTCTAGAGAGGAAAAATAACACACCTTAAAAAGAACTATGCTGGTGCATGTTTCGTTACCATATGCTATATATTGTTTCTCCCTCAGGAATATTAGAATTGTTAGCAGAAGCAATAGTAATAGTAATAATGTATATGGACATTAATCTTGCTGATTTCTGTTATTTAAAACAATCCATCTTCTTCCACCTTTCTCCTTTCAAGCCTGCTTTCATTTTTCTCCTACCTACCACCCAGTGAATATAAGAAAGCTGATGGGTAGTACTATTTTCTGAAAATAGGAACCATCCCTGAGGCCATAGACATAAAGCAGATTTTTTGTGCACAGTATCTCACGTCAGTTCTGTAATTCACTCAGTGCTTGGTAGAGAGCCAAAGGAGACGCCTCCAGTTCATACACAGAGATGTGCAAGATAGGACTCACCCTTTAAAAACACAACAAAACAAATCTATCTGAGCTTATCTCCCACATATATCTTCCACATACCTCTGCATATAGGAATCTATACACTTGAAAATTCTGAACTAAGCCTCTTCTTCAAAGTCTTACATCAGAAAGAGAAAGAGCTATGGAAAACCCTGTATTTTCCGAACTAAAAGTCATGGGCTTTCACTCACAGCAGAAGCTCACTTCCCTCCACTATACTGCAAACAGCTGAGACTACAGCAGGAAATACTGACTTAGACTTCATTGAATTGCTTGTGACATTGCCAATATTTTAGCTACCATGTCACAAACAGGCCCACCAAAGCTACAGATGTTATCTAGGTGAATGCAGAAGACAAAAGAGAGCAGAAGAGCAGCTCTATTTCGAATGTGTCTTTTGTCATTCCATCAGACTCGTGCTAAAAATTTTACATGTTGAATTGAATGTGCAGAATGTGGAAGAAAAACTGCAATGCATTTTTAAATGCTTTTAAAGAGCAACAGTACACTGATTTCTACAGTGATCATGCAAGTGTTGATCCATATTAATATTTAATTGGTTAAAACACTCCTGTATAAGCCATAAGAAAAAAGAAGTTTTAAAAATAACAGTTTAAAAATATTATTACTCCCTTTTGTGCCTAGAAGATTCTAAATAGCAAATTAAGTATACATAATTTTTATATCTCATTTTAAAATATACAACATGCACAAATTGCTAGTGAAACTTTAATAACAATCTGGGGACAATGTCTCGTAACTGCATTAAAACAGAGAATAATAAGAAAGTCAAAAGTGGCAAAGTTAAACATTCTCCAGTCTATTTCTATTAACAGTTTAAATACTCATGGAAGGAATCATTCACCAAGATTACTATGTTCTACTAAGGATGTGTATTGCCTTAAAATTGAAATACATTTAACTTACATTAAACATTGGAATTATACATAAAGAAACAAACCAGTACCATACTGTAAATACCTGACACGGGGGGCG
>JAVJGG010000029.1:24861063-24876759 GCA_035590195.1 Aviceda cuculoides
GGCTCCGAAACGGGGCGACAGCCACAGCGGCGGCGCAGCCTGCCGGCGGGGCGCGGCCGCCCGCCCTGCCTGCCTGCCTGCCTGCGTAACCCGCGGAGGGAGGCGGCTGGAGAAGACGCCCCCGTCTTTATCGCTCGCACACCACCGGGGGGTGCTGGCTCTCGGCGCCGCCGAGGAGCGTTCTCGGGGCGGGGGGCGGCAGTGACTCACAAAAGCCTTCCTTATCCTGCCCGAGCACGCTCCCCCCCCCGCGCCGCGGACGGCACCCCGGCGCTGGAGCCCGGCCCCTCCTCCCCTGCCTTCGCAGAGGTTGATTCAGTCCGCTCGGCTCTTCTCCCCGCCGCAGCGCCCAAGTTGGTTCAGCCCGGGGCAGGCGCTAGGAATAAGCCCTGTCTGTCCCCTTTGGAGAGCCTCGGTGCGGGCTCTCCTTTTCCTTCCCACCGCCGCTGCGCACTACTTGGTTCTGACTGGGCCCGAGCGCCGGCGGCTCCGCCACAAGTTCCTGCCGCCCGTGCCCGGCGCGCGCGCACGAGGCCGGCTCGGCCTTTGGGGGCGCGCGGCGGCAGCAGCAGGAGGCGGAGGAGGAGGAACAGGGGCGGCCGCGGCGGGAGGGGGGTGGTTGTGCAGAAGCCGCCGATGCCGCTGTGAGATGGCATCAGTCTGCGCGGCGGCGGCGGCGGCGGCGGAGCGCGGCGCGGAGGGGTGAGGAGCCGCCGCGGCGGCGAGGAGGAGAAAAAGAAGAAGAAGAAGAAAAGGTGGGAGGAAGGAGAAGGAGGCGGCAGCAGCTGTGAGGCTGCGAGCCACGGTAAGGAAACAAAACAGGCTGTGCCGCAGCCGTTTCGCTTTGCGGTCTGGCCCGGCAGAGCCCGACCGGCCTGAGGAGAAAAACGGCTGCCGTTTTTCTCGCTCTTCTTCGCCGCCGTTCGGCCGTGGGGAAGCGGGGGACGGGGGGGCGGCGAGGACAGGGGGGTGGGCTCTGGAGGGGTGCGAGCTGCCCCTGTCACCGAGGGGCGGGGAGGAGAGGAATGGGCGTGGGGGCTAAAATGGCGAAGGGAGCTGTAGTAAGGTCTCGGTCTCTCCTTTCCGGCACTTCAACTCGTCGCATCCCTCGGGCCCTCCCGGGGCGGGGGGGGGGACACGGCTGTTGCTTCTCCCCTTTCGATGCCCCCATTCGGTGACTGGAGGGTTGCTGTGTTTCCCTGCCGTCTCCCACCCCGGCTCATGTCTGGGCAGGGCTGAGGGCCTCCTGGCCCACACCTGGCGAGGGGAGGGAGGGTCGGTACTTTGGTGAGCTTGCGGAGGTATGGGGCGGGGGGGAAGGAGAGGGGGAGTGTCGGTGGCGTCTGGTGTCAGGCGAATAACCTTGTTTATTCCCGTCTACGGCCTTTCGAGTGAGGGTGACTGAGGGCTGAGTCCCGACCTGTGTCAACGCGAGGCATTAGTGACTGGGAGTCAGTGAGGCAGTTCCACGGCCGGCCCTCGCTGGCTTATCTACGGGATGAAAGCAGAGGAGAAGGATATTGTTACGTTTCAGTTCACCTTCCTTTGGTGAAACTGTGAAGGGAGGAGGTGAAGAGCTGTTTCGCCTCTACAATGAGCTGCTGTCACCCCTCACACAATATGTGTAGTGTGCCTCTCCTCAAGAGGAGGGGGCACAGCAGGGTGGGAAGTCGTTACGGTTGCTGCTCAAGTTATATGTGTGTGCTAGTCTCTCTGGGTCCTCTTAATGTTATGTTTTGCTGAGCAGACTGTGTGAATTCGAGACCTCAAAAGACCTATTTATGTCACTTATCTTTGTTTATGTTGTGGCAAAATGTTACAACTAAGTGTGTTTATTTACTTGGTTTTATTTGTTGTCTTATTTTCAGAACAATACCAGTTCTCATCCCAGTTTAACTAGGATGATCTAGTTCTGCTTCCAGATCTATAAATGTTTAAATGGTACATCAAAAAGAGAAAAGGACTTCAACACACTGCTATCTAATTATTTTAATGGGACCTCTTCAATGTTTGGGTGAAACTGTAAAAAGAGGTTTTCATATTTCAGTCATATTTTCACATGGCACCTGTGTCATATAGAAAGTCACCAGGATATTTTGCATTAAAAAACCCCCAGGTTATGCAAGTTTAATAACACTGGCTTACTAAGTGATACTGTCACTGACTGCAGGTGGCTGGATTATATATAGTCATATGCATGAGAGACAGTGTGGCCTTCCTAGTAATAAGAGTCTCCCCTTAAAATTCATATTCTGGTTTAATCCCTTTGTGATATAGAAACAAACGTTATTGGTAGGTTGCGATAATACTTCACTAACTTGGACTGGCTTTTTTTTTTTTTTTTAATTTTATATGCTGCCTTATCTGAGTCCGTGTTGGTCAAGGTATAAACTGAATTATTATTTCTTATTGATTTTAATACTAATAAAGATTAAAGAAATTCTGCATAGAAAATGTTTAAAGGATTTTTCATCCTTTTGAGAAAAATTTTACAGTTGTAAAAGCACAGTTAATCTGGATTCTTGACAAAGATGCATTCAAATGCAGCAACTAGAAATACTTTTAGCTGATGTTGCTTGTGAAACTGCATTTAGAATCCTCTTGTCATCTTTTTGGTGTGTATTTTGAGCTATATTTTAAAGGTCTGATCCTATAAATGCTTCTAGCCTGAGTAACTCTACCACTATCAGTAGTCTCTTTCCAATGGGACTGTAGAATACTTCCTTTAAATACATAATTTTACCTGAAAACATGAAAGCGATTTTACATACCTGGGACTGATTTAATCTCTTGGCATCGCGCACCTTGTTACCAAAAGCATATGGATTATTTTTGTTGGAAAAATAGTTTACATTTGTGGCTCAACATTGGTGAACAAAACGTAAGTCAACCTGTCTGTTTTTGTTAAAGGGTTGCCAATAAAGTTTAAATAATCACCTGTCTAAAAGTGCTTCTTAAATCATGGCAATACTGATTGTTCAGAGCCAACCCCTTTTCCTGAGTCTGTGGAACTGTTGGAAGAAGGAGGAGTGTCTGCTAAATTCTACTGCTTTTAATTTTCCTTCTTATCTTTCCATATGAAGTTGGAAATTTTGGTAAGTTGGAATGTCTACCTGCTTTCCTGTTTTTTCTCTTAAAGGATGTGTGTGGGGAAAGAGATTTCTCCTGCGTTTTGGACACAAAGAAGAGTCGGGGGTAAGGATCTATGACAGGAAGTTGGTGTTGCATTCAGTTTCTTCATGCTTCAGTATTACTATGCCATTAAAACACTACATTTGAAAACTAAGGTTCCATAATCAAAAAATCATGACCTAAGCCATGTTTGTTAATTGAAAATTTTGGCTACTATTTATGCACTTAGAGCAAACACTTGTTTAGCTTAAAAAACCCACAACCCAAATCTCCCCAAAAAACCCAAGTTCATCCTAGAATTTAGTTGGATGAAATGCAGATAATGAAGCGAGAAGGCTTGAAGAGGGAATGGATGGTGGTAGACAAAAACAAAAAGAAGTGCTTGCAGCAAGCTATGCTTAAGTGGTTCTTGGAAGTTACTTTTAACTTGGTTAAAAAGACTCTTTTGTAAAGACTGAAGAAAAGGAGTGAAGCTACTGATAAAAATGTCGTATCTTTTTAGCTAGGTTAGTACTGCTCTTACCTGCATCTGCACAGTGTAACATTCACCTCAATTAAAAAAAAAAAAAAAAAAGGCTTTCTAGCTCTGCATCAATTGCATATGACTCAAAGTCAATAGAAAAGCTGCTCCAGTGTGCCTTCCTGTATGAAGGTGTGTAAATTGGGGTAGGGTTCCCCAGTTTCTATGGTAGTGTCAGATTAACCAAAATCCTGTTATTTTTGCTGTCCTTATGAAACTTGTAAACCAGAACTGCCAAACTCTTCCTTTGAATACTGAGTTAAGCAATGTATGGCGACATTATTCTGTATTGCTTCGGTCTGTGTACAAATGCAGGTAATAGGAGTTGGTTGCATCCAGGTCCTTCTTTAAAAGTTTGTTCTTGTTGCATCAGTAGGCCACTTTCTTTCTCTGTAGCTGTTCAGATTTATCATAAACTGCTGATGTTCTCCTGTAGTGACATAAACCAGTCATAGGTAAGGACCATTGGAGGTATTGGAGATCTCACCTCTGTTTTCTTGAAGGAAAACTATATGGCTGGAGTTGGAGTGTCCAGAAGAGGCATTCCAAAGGCATGTAGAGAGAACAGGTCTTATGAGTGGTGCATAATTTTTTTTTTTTTCCTGTAGAACAGTGACATGGCATGGGTTTTGCTGAAAGTTGCTACAGTACTTTTTGAGAGGGTGTTTTTGTTTTTAATTGCTTTCTCTAAGTGGAAAGTTCTAATTACTTTGTTTTGGGATATGTTTTTGCTCTGTTTGAAGACCTAATAGTTTAACCAGGAGCATACTGAAATTTAGCTCTGTTTTGCAAGTGTAGTGTTGCTTTACAGAGGAACACTGGAGATCCCAGGGAAGTTATTAGTTCTCAGAGTAGTTGAAGTATGTCAGAATTATTTACCTGGGAGAAAGCTATGGGTTTTTTTGGTTGTGCTTTTTTTTTTTTTTTTTTAATTTCTTAGCATATCAGGGAAACCTTTATGCTTGTGTTGTGTGTAGGTCTTAGTAACTACTACACATGTGGTATGTAGTATGAAGGAATTAATCATTGCAGGTTTGCATGATTCTATACTGCTGTGGTTCTATAACAGCAAATATATGGCAAACATAATTTTTTTTTAATTCCCTCTCCCCTTAGTCAATGTTGAGGATTGTGTAAGTTTGTAATCTAATGTACAGTTTGAACTGAGTATTGTCAAAAAACCACTTTCAAAATCCAATTTAAAGAGAATATGGATTTGGATTTAATGTATAAATTCTACTGACTTTGAAGAATAAACTGAAATTTACTTAGGTGATTGTGTTACTTTACAATGGCTTCTGACTAAAGTAAAGTCTTTAATAAAAATTGAAGTGAAGCATGTGTTTAACAAAGCAGATTACATTCTTGTGCTTTTGAAACTTTTTTATATTAATCACCATTTTCCTTATTGCAGGAATATGTTAGAGATGCTTATGTTCTGCTTTAAGTGACTAGGGTCTAAGCACACTTAAATGTAACCAGTTCAAAACGTGAAGACTTCTTAACATCCTCACTGTTAAGGATGTTAACTTGGAGTGATGTAACTTGTACGGCCAATAGTCTTTTCTTTTGTAGTGAAATTTAGCCTCTGATATCTAATGCAAGGAATCTTTCATTGGCTCAAATCACTTAAGAATAATTCTTTCAAATATAAACATCTGTTACTGAAAACACAGTAGGACATTCTCTTGATTTCTTATGCGTAAATGGTATTGAGAATACAAATGCCTGTTGGTAACCGACCTTCTCAAGTAGTTCTAACAGCACAGAATTACTCCCATCTACTTTTTTCTGTTATGATTTTAGAGTTATCTTGCTGAAAATCGTTGTGGAGATGGAAGAAAACAATTTAAAAAATGACGAGAAGAGGATGTCACATTTTAAAAACAAACAGCAAAATAATTCTGTTTTACACGTTCAAGTATCTTCACCTTGCAGCCTGAAGTGGGCAGAAGAGAGCTCTTGTCAGGACCTCTGTGAACACTGACAAAAGTATACAGAGCATACTCTGCGCGCGTTTGTAGTTACTGGGGTTTCTAATCAAGATTTTTTGCTGTAAGAATTAAATGGAGCAAGAGATTATCAGAAGAGCCCTTTAAAAAAGAAACAAATGTGACCTTTAATCTGTTCCTCATATAGGTGGGTGAAAAATACGAGAGAACTTTGGATTGTATGTAGATTTCAAGGTAGCCAGTGATTTCTCAGTATAAATCAAATCAAAGGAGTTTTAGAAGAGGGAAAAGTAAACAAGAAAGATAAACTTCATAATCTGTAGAATTGCACAATGTACTTGGGTATCAGAACGGAAAAAAGAACACGTGCAGTTTTGAAACACAGTGGTCTGCTAGTTTGTGAGAAATTCAGTAAGATTTTTTTTTTCTTTTTTGCTTGCTTGCAAGCACGAACTAAAACTGCTGAACAGATCAAGATATATTTGTCTTAAAAACTGAGCTTGTTTTCATCATCTGGTATATTGGAATTGGCTCTTTTGCATTTTCTAGTACACACACAGTGACATTAAAGTGTCTGTGTGTAAACATAACAGTTGAAAAGCAAAATAAAATATAAGAGGAAAGCTAAATAGAAGATGAAGAGTAACAGGATTGCCAAACTTCTGTTTTCTCCTGAGCATGGAAGTGTGGAAGCTGCTTTTTCTTAAGTTTTAGTTCCCTTTATTCCTTTGTTCTTGGCACTTTTTATTTTCTGCTTCCAGCTACCTCCTTACAGTGTTTTCTTTGTAAATAATGATCACTGTCCTTCTGTAGTAGCTGGAAGGATTCAGGGTTTAAAAGGAAAAAGTGTATTTTGACTTCTGGATGCAAGTTAGAAGGACAGGAAAAAATTCAATTAGTATTGAAAATTTGGTGGAAGACTGATATTTGTGTGTCATTTCAAAATAAAATAAATCCCTCACTGAATGTCTTATGAGAGGTTGCTGACAAAACTGTGTTGTCATGGCGTGGTGAGTAAAACTGCAGTGTTAAGGGAATAGCTGTGGGGAGGAAAACTAGTTGGAGTCTTAGTTCATAACATGACAAAAAGACTGCTAATAATGAACTGGCTGGCAAAATCTGTAGGTGGTGAAATTACTTACTGAGCAATGGAATTGGAAACTTCAGAGGGACATAACGGGGCTAGTTTAATATTTGGTGATAGGTACATTTTTGTGTTAACATAGGATACCTAATGCATATTGGAAGGAGTAGCTAGAACTATTCATCAAAATGGGGTGTAAATTAAGTATTTGGTAATAACAGCCCAACATAATTATGAATTGCTATATGAAAATGTCCCATTAGGACTGGAATAAAAAGTAGATGTTGGACTGTGTTAAGAATATAACATATACTAGCTTGCATACTATTTTTATAGTAATTACATAAGTGTATTTGAAAACTGCTAAATGTTACTATTGTATGGGAAGTGGTTCTGGTACTGTGTAGCGACCTCCTAGCTTTAGCTCTTTTACAAATGGACTATTCTGTTTCTTTGTTGGTTGTATTCCATTTTTGATCAGGAAAAAATAACTGATGCATGAGAAAGCTGTTAGAATAGTACTGCTCCTGTGCAAATAAAATGGAAAATATTGTTTATTTTTAGCATGAAAAGAAGTGAAGGAAGAGAGGCCTCCAGCAGAGGCCAACAGAATCTTGAATGGAATATGAGTAAATTTCAGCCTATGGTTTTAACCCTCTGTCATACAACTAAACAAGGAGGTGTTAGAGCACACTTTGAAAGTTGGGTAGGGTAGTCTATCAAGAAGTAGTTCTTACAAGATTCAGTAGGGATTGGCTGGTGTATGATTCAAAATAAGGAATAGGTTGTTGTACAGACAAGGAAAAAATCTGTTGCTAAGTAATAGGAGTTTTATTAAAAAAGATTATACAGATTGCATTTCAGTGCAGACTAACCACATTTTTAAGTATTTCCTATGAGTGAGTTAGTCTAGACTGCCCGCTACAGCCTGCCTTGTTTGGCTTTTTTAGTTTTGTTTTGTTTTTTTTTTTTCCACTACCAGGGACAGCTTGCTTTCAGAGTTGTTTGGTTCTTGTCTATTTTGAGCAGTTTCAAAGCTTTCAAGGCCATAAGAAATTGAAATTAGATTAAATAAATCTGTATTAGCAGAGACATATGTTTTGGACTTATTTTCCTGAATACTTGAAAATTTTGTGTTTCAATCCCTCCATGTTAACAGAGGGGAAGTAAGAACATTTTTCCAGATGTTTATTGATGCTCCCCCAGCTTAAAAGCTGATGGTTTCAAAGGCTGATGTAATAGATGTAAGAATAGAATAAAGAATAAAACAGACATTGTCATGATGCCACTGTTTATATTCACAGTGCATTCCTAGTTTGAATGAATGCTTTGTGCATTTTTTCCATGTTTTCCACTTTCTACCCTGTCTCAAAAGGTATAGGGTAGAACTGGAGAAAGTACAAAGGAGGACAGCAAGGATGACTGATTTACATGGAAGAAGACTTACAGAATGACTAAGGATAATACTTTTCAGGCTGGAAGACCTGTGTGTTGACCATGTTATGCAAGTGTATGTTATGTGGGTAAAGGATGCTGGAGATGCTTTTCCCTTGCTTGTCTTTCCTCTGTCTCTAATATCTAGCCCTGAAAGTTCCTTGAGAACCGACATGAATAAGGGAATTGAAAATTGACTTCTTTTGGTGGGGAATTGGATGATCTTTTCTGTGCACTTTTTGTAGTCACTCAGTTTCAAGGCAGTGTTGTTCTCAAGAATTAGCTGTTAATGATTTTAAGTTATATGATTTAGCCTTTAGCTGTTTACCAGAAAGGATACTTGACCCTCGTGAGAGTATGTGCATTTCTCATTAACTCCATCTGTTCATCTAAAATGAAAATAGCTAATATTTCAAACACTCTTTTACTACAAGATTTAAGTAGTTTTCTTATAGCCCACTGATTCCTTTGTAGTGTTGAGTTAGACTTAATATGCAATGTATTGATGTGGTCCATTATTCACCCTTGAGAAGTCAAGCTTTGAGCTCTTCTAGTAAGGCTTATGTGTTATTAATTTTCATGTTTTCAACTTGTCATTTTTATGTTGTTAAATTTTGGAATCAGATTAACTCAGGTTAGAATTGTATCGGAAGAGTAATTAGCAGAAACAGGCATCTGTTTTAAGAAGTGAGAATTATTTATCACCTGGGAGCCTTACTAAGGATCAGGTTGAATTCTCTAGCACTGTAGAGACTGAAGGGCTATTCTTGAAAAAATAAGTGACAATGCTTGCATGAGGGCTCTCGGGTAGTAATAGGTAAGATTAGTGCCGTCTGTGATTTGAATTAGGACAGACGTGTTTTAGTGGTTTAGCACTGCTGAGATTGACAGCTGGAAAGAGGCTTGCATAGCACATTTTAAAAAGCAAATATTCAGAGAAAAGAGTGTGAGAACATGCAGTGAATTCTACTTGTACCTCTTTGAGCTATTTTTTGAGACAGTTACTGAGGAGAGATGGATCACATCAAATCTCTTACTGCTGAAAAATGTGCAAAGGACCCTTTCTGCCACTTTAGCCCATAATACTGAGAGGTTCTCTTCCCCCTTCGAATTGTCATCTTTTACTGACTTACCAGAACAATGGTGAGACTGGGAGACTATTTTGTTGGGCAGTATTAATGTATCTACCATTATTGTTATTCCTTAATCATGGTTTCTTCATATCCCCACAAAAACAAGGGGGAGGGTGTAAGAGAAACAGTAGCACTCTTGGTTAACCATCTTTAATGTTATTTTATGTTTCTTTGGAATTTGTTTGTTTGTTAATTTTGCTGTGACTGCAGTAGAGATGTGCTTATACTAGTCATGGCTATTGTGACTAATAAGGTGGTGGTGACAGGCATGAATTCTTGTGTGTGGATTTTATAAGCTATCTGGACACTCTTGTTATGTGCTCAGGCTGCCTGCCTGTTCTGAAGCCCATACCTCTCCATTTTCCATATTGTTATGATATGTTACCTATAGAGTTAAATTTAATATGGAAGTGCCTACATGTAACTATGGTAAGGTTTTCTGTTTGCGGTGTAGGTATACTAAAATCTGCCCGTATTTTAACGGTATATTTCAGTGTATTACTTTACATTGCTCTTGATGCAAATCTGATAAACAATAATTTATACCAACCGTTAGCATTATCTGCAGCAGAAGGCAACCCAGAGAGGCTGAAGACCAGTGTGTAGCTAGCATATTACATATTCTGGCAGATATTAAGGCTATTCAGCTGAATATTAAAATGAAGGAGAAAATACTCTTCCCTGATTTCTTGACATATGTGTTGTACTGTCAGCCTTTAACTACCATTGTTCTGTTCAAGCAACCTGGAAGTCATTTACTCCATTTGTGTCACTGTGCGTGTGGTCCTATCTGTAATACACAGAGGAGGCATTGTGATATTTTTCATTGTTTGATATTGTGGTAGGACATAGAAGCATCATTGTGATTAAGCTTCACAAGTGAGGTGGACCTTAAATATTTTGCCAGGAAGTTGCTCTGTGAGCAGTGGAACTAGGCTTCATACAATTTTTTCTTACATCTTTACAATTCTCCATCTGCTGTTCTTACTTTAGTAAAAAAGCCACTATGGATGGCTCCAGCTCAGACTTGATTCAGAGCTCTATCTGTGGTGATTGTGTAGCGTTTTAGCCAGGCAGTGTGGATAACTTGAGTTCATGCTGCAGTCCTTAGCTCAGCAAGTGCAGGAAATTGTGCCTCTTTCCTCTACCTAGCTGTTGATTTTCATGAAGCTCATGGGAACAGTGTATCGGAGGACATTACTTCTCAGTTTATTTTAACCCAATTTGGTGGTGAACAGATTCATTTAGAAGGATGGACGTGAAAGGAAAAGTGGGAAGAGGCAAATGGACAGTATGAGTCATACATGTGATGTTTTCTTGGGAAACCAGGTTAAAAAGGTCTTTGCTAATCGAAGTATAAGGCAAAACAGAACAGGCAGACATGTGCATTGGAATCATAGTCTGTCATTTGTTCGGATGTCCTGCATAACACTCTGAAAAATGGGTTTTTATAAACCTCTGTAGTTGTACTGTATTTTTTCTTAGATGCTAATATGAAGCTGGCAATATGTTGTAGGTAATGCATGGATCAATATTGCAGC
Organism: Aviceda cuculoides; assembly: GCA_035590195.1. NCBI lineage: Eukaryota > Metazoa > Chordata > Aves > Accipitriformes > Accipitridae > Aviceda > Aviceda cuculoides. Next base: position 24,871,860 of record JAVJGG010000029.1, read on the forward strand.
ATCTGAAGCAATGGACAGTGCATGTGCTTGAAAAAATACTGAAAATGAAATATTTTTATATGTAGCTTGCTCTCCATGCCAATTTGAATAGACAAAGATTTGTTTTCTGAGGTGGGTGGGGTGAGAACTGCATATAGGTTGGCTTAAGAAAGATAAAAATAGAAATGTTTTCTTCACATACCAGGTCTGATACATATTAGAATTTGTCCAAAAGAGGGCAATAAAAATGGTGAAAGGACTAGGGGAGGTGACTTACAAGGAGCAGCTGAGGATATTTGGTTTGTTCAGCTTAGAGAAGAGGAGACTGAGGGGTGACCTCATTGCTGGCTACAACTTCCTCATGAGTGGTAGTGGAGGAGGTGCTGATCTCCTTCTGGTATCCAGTGATAGGATGTGAGGGAATGGCTTAAAACTGCATCAGGGGAAGTCCAGATTGGATATAAGGAAAAAGTTCTTCACTGAAGGAGTGGTCAAGCACTAGAACAAGCTCTCCAGGGAAGTGGCCTTGGCCCTAAGCTGTCAGTGTACAACATTAGAATAGACTCTTTCAGTTGGGAGGGACCTACAATGATCATCTAGTCCAACTACCTGACCAATTCAGGGCTGACCAAAAGTTAAAGCATGGTGTTAAGGGCATTATCCAAATGCCTCTTAAACACTGACAGGCTTGGGGCATCGACCACCTCTCTAGGAAGCCTGTTCCAGTGTTTGGCCACCCTCTAAGTAAAGAAATGCTTCCTAAGGTCCAGTCTGAACCTCCCCTGACGGAATGTTGAACCCTTCCCATACTCTTATCACTGGATACCTGGAGGAGACATCAGCACCTCCCTCTCCACTTCCCAGTCATCAACCTTGCTAATGGTGCATTCAACTCCAGCATCCACATAATTGATAAAAATATTGAACAGAACTGGCCCTAGAATTGAGCCCTGAGGAACACTGCTGGCGACCAGTTGCCAAACAGCTGTAGCCCCATTCACTACAACCCTTTGAGCCCTGCCCTTCAGCCAGTTCTTCACACAGTGTACCATGAACCCACTCATCACACAGTTGAACAACTTGTCCAGAAGGATGCTGTGAGGGACAGTATCAAAAATCTTACTAAAACCCAGAAAAACTACATCCCTTGCCTTCCTTTCATCCACAAGGAAGGTGACCTTGTCATAGAAGGATATGAAATTAGTTAAACAGGACTTGCCTTTGTGAACCCGTGTTGACTGTGCCTTATGATTGCATTATTCTTTAAATGCCTTTCAATAGTACCCAGTATGACTTTTTCCATAATTTTTCCAGGAGCTGATGTTAGACTAACAGGTCTGTAGTTCCCTGGGTCTTCCCTGATGCCCTTTTTGTAGATTGGAACAACATTGGCTTCCAGTCAGCAGGGACCTCCCCAGACTCCCCAAGACCTTTGGTAGATGATAGAGAAGGGTCCTGCCATAACATCCACTAGCTCTTTCAGTACTCTCGGATGAATCCCATCAGGCTCTATGGACTTGTGAACATTCAGCTGACATAGCTCGTCCCTTACAATTTCAGTATTCACAAATGGAAAGTTGCTGTTGCCATACTCATGGTCCTCTGATTCAGGGGACCAGGCAGTCCAAGGTCTATCAATGTTATTAAAGACTGAGGCAAAAAAAACATTGAATGCCTCTGCTTTTTCTTCATCCCTATTAGTCAGATGACCATCTTCAACAAGTATTGGTCCAATGTTTTCTTTAGACCTCCTCTTGCTACTAACATACTTAAAAAAGCCCTTGTTACCTGAAACAACACTGGCCAGTTTCAACGCTAATTGAGCTTTGGCCTTTTGTGTCTTCTCCCTGCATATATGAACCACAGCTCTGTAATCTTGCTGCAAAGCCTGACCTCACTTCCAGAGATCATACAATTTATTTTTCCTCTTGAGCTCCATGAGGAGTTCCCTGTTCAGCCAAGCTGGTCTTCTGCCCTGCTTGCTTGACTTACAACACAGTGGAATTGCCTGCTCCTGCACTTCTGAAAGGTGGTTCTTAAAGAACGATCAGCGATCATGGACTCTTAAGCTCTCAAAAGCAGATTCCCAGTGTACTCTGCTAAACAGCTCTCTGTATAGCTTGAAGTTTGCTCTCCTGAAATCCAGCATAGCCACTCTGCTGTCCTGTTTTCTTTAAACTGAAAATTTTAAACTTGACCATTCCGTGATCGCTGTGGTCAAGACAGACACCTGCCATCACATCCCCCACGAGTTCTTCTCTACTCACAAGTAGCAAGTCCAGAAGGGCATCTTTCCTAGTTGGCTCACTGAGTGTGTACTTTTGGCAAGAGTCATCTTCCACAAGCTTCAAGAATTTACCAGTCTTGCTTGTCTCAGCAGTATGATATTCCCAGTTGATATTTGCGATGTTGAAATCTCACATAAGGACAAGGGCTACAGTTCCTGAAATTTCACCTAATTGTCTGTAGAATAACAGAATAACATCAGTGCTGATATCCTGGCTGGATGATAGGTAGTAGACACCTGCTACACCACCTCCTTTGTTTTCCATCCCTTTAATCCTCACCCAGAGGCTTTCAACCACATCATCACTAATTGTAAGGGCCATACAATCAAACCCTCCCTTGCACGTAGTGCAGCTCTTCCACCTCGCCTGCCTTGCCTATCCCTCCTGAACAGCCTGTAGTCCTCCATCCCAGCACTCCAGCTGTGGGACTCATTCCACCAAGTCTTGCTAGTACCAATGATACCATAGCTCTGGGAACTGACCAGCACTTCCAGTTCAAGAAGTGGTCAGACAGTGCTCTTAGATACGTTATTTAACTTTAAGGTTGCCCTGTGTGGAGTCAGGAGTTGAACTCGATGATCCCTGTGGGTCTCTTCCATCTCAGGATGTACTGTGATTTAAGGAGAATGACAGTTTGCTTTCCAGTTCAGTTCTTTGTAGGTGTGCTGTAGCGTTGGAACTTAGTAACAAAATATTTGCAGCGTGTCATGGATATTGAAGTATATCTGGGGAAGCTGTTAGTTGTCAGGAAGAAATAATACCTTGCCTTGCTGACAAGGCCTTACAGACCATGAGGAGGAGACTGCTGAAGCTGAAATTCTACTAATGTCAAAGCAGATCCTAAGGAAGCTACTGGTAGATCTATACCTGTCAGTATGTGCTGTGGGCTCAGTGAAAACATGAGAAATGAAATGCTACTATGTCCCTTACTGTTTTGGCTGGCTTGAAGATTCACTCCAAAAAGTATGTTGATGATAACAGAAAGTGTGAGGACTTTTGTATAGCTTTATTCTCCTTTGGTTTGTTGAAGTCAAATTTACTACTTTACATTTTTGGGTCCTTTTTCAGCCTTCTCAGCCTCAAGTAATTCCTTCTTTTTGACAATGCTTGTAAGCTACTCCTAGGTAAAGGTGTGAGGGGTATTGTCAATTGAAGATGGTTTTAGTAGTACTTTTTGAGTTTTAACAGGAAGAAGCAAGACATTCTGATGGCAGAAAAGGACCTGGGGGTCCTGGTGAACACCAAGTTGCACAAGGCAGACATGTGCCCTGGGCACAAAAATGGCGAATGGTGTTCTGGGCTGTATTAGATGAAGAATTGCCAGCAGGTTGAAGGAAGTGATCCTTCCCCTTTATTCAGTGCTGGTGAGGCCACACCTGGAATCCTCTGCAGTACAAGAGAGACATGGACATACTGGAGAGAAGTCAGTGAAGGGCCATGAAGATGATTAAGGCACTGGAGCACCTCTCCTTTGAGGAAAGGCTCAGACAGCTGGGACTGTTCAGCCTGGAGAAGACTTGGGGGATCTCATCAGTGTATATAAATACCTGAAGGGGGGTGCAAAAAGGACGGAGCCAGGCTCTTCTCAGTGGTGCCCAGTGACAAGGCTAGAGGCAATGGGCACAAACTGAAACACAGGAGGTTCCCTCTGAACATCAGGAAGCACTTTTTTTACTGTGAGGGTGACCAAGCACTGGCACAGGTTGTCCAGGGAGGTTGTGGAGTCTTATCCTTGGAGACAATTCAAAAGCCATCTGGATACGGTCCTGGGCAAGTGCATCTAGGTGGCCCTGCTTGAGCAGGAGGATTGGAACAGATGACCTCCAGAGGTCTCTTCCAATCTCAACCATTATATGATTTTGTGATTATATATAGTCAATGTGTCATTTATGGGATGAATGTTTGGTGCTAAGAGCACTTTCATTGGACCATTGACTTAAAAAAAGTTTCCAGTGTTCACTATTAGCATAGAATATGTCCTACAGTCACAAAAATTTTGAAGAGCATTTACTACTGTCCTTTCAAGTTTTCTAGATCTGTTTGTTTGTATAGGTAATATATATAAGTCTGATGGAATCCAGTTGGGTTTTTTTTTTACATATATGTATTTTTAACCTCACCAATATCCAAGGAATTAGAGAAACTATTAGTAAGTAGAAGTAAGGGATCTGCAGGAGTCTTATCATCTTGATAAGTAGCTAAGTATTCTGTTAAATAGTTTAAAGTTGCTAGTTTTTCATTTTAATAAACAGTACCCTAGAATTTTCCCTTGGACCCTCAGTCCATCAATATTTGTTTGACTGAAGTTTAAAACCAAGAGTAAGTGCCACAGAAAATAATTTGCTGCTCAGCAAATGATGGTCTTACTACAATCTTGTCATAAAAGTACTGCTATTGTGTGTTTCCCTTGTGTGGTGAGAAGTAAAATCAGTGCTCTTAGCAGTATTATTTTAAATGATCAGTGAAAAACTGATTTTCATTTCTAATATTCTGTAAGCTGTTAAACAATGACTTAAGCTACTATTTATAATTTTACAAATGATGCTTCATAGGGAGGGACACTGTTCCGTACCACTCACTGCATCTTACAAATTTCCAAGTTAAATTATTAAAGTTATTTGGTTTTATTGTTC
>JAVJGG010000029.1:24876859-24903246 GCA_035590195.1 Aviceda cuculoides
TCACTGCATCTTACAAATTTCCAAGTTAAATTATTAAAGTTATTTGGTTTTATGGTTCCAAATATGTCTTGTGCCATGTAAATGATGCTTCATAGGGAGGGACACTGTTCCATACCACTCACTGCATCTTACAAATTTCCAAGTTAAATTATTAAAGTTATTTGGTTTTATGGTTCCAAATATGTCTTGTGCCATGTAAATGATGCTTCATAGGGAGGGACACTGTTCCATACCACTCACTGCATCTTACAAATTTCCAAGTTAAATTATTAAAGTTATTTGGTTTTATGGTTCCAAATATGTCTTGTGCCATCTTTTGCCTTCAGTTTGAGCATAGAACTGTAGCTTAAATTGTTTTCACAGGGATTCTTAAAGTTAATAACCTTTCCTTCCTTGAGCATACTGTCACAGAAGTTAGGACTGGTAATGTTGCAGGTTCTTTCATCTTCATGATGCATGATTTTAAGACATAGTTAGAAAAATTGATGGCAAACATGAATGGTTCCAAGCATAAATATTTTTTATTTCCTAACATACAGCTTTCATATGTACTTCTGTGGTGGATAATTAAAATATTTCCCAGAAAAATTCTAAATGATTGAGGTGTAAAACTCAAAGACAAAAATATGCATAGGTCTGAAAGGTAAAGGTAGTAAAGGTGAAAACAACAAAAAATAAGGGGTTTAAAAAACAGGAAGTGATTGAACTAATGCAAGTAAAAAAAGTGTGATTGGGAATTTGCAGCTTGTGTTGGGGCAAAAGCAGGATATCAAGACAAGGAACTTGACTTAGTCTGTGAAAAAAACATAACATTTCAGTGTCATATAAAGAAATCTAATAAAGAATCTAAGACCTTCAGTGTAAAGCATTCAGATTAGAAAACAAAGGTTAGAGCTGTTTGTCTAACTTGGACTTTGCCTTCCTTGCGTATGTCTAGCCGGAGTCACAGATCAGAGCACTGGTTACTGGATTTTCTTGCTGGACTGTGTTTCTTTCAGTGTATGTATGAGAGAGCCAAAACAAGGCCTGCTCCTTAATGGTGCTTTATTAGTCTGTAGTTCTTGTTCTATTCTGTTACTTAATTTCAATAAATTAAAACATGTCAAGGCTTCCTGTTTGACATTAAAAAAAAAAAATCTCTTAACATTTTTGCAACTTTTAGTAGTTTTAAGGGGGACTTACTGGCAGCGTAACTGTTATGTTCATTTACAAGTAAATATAACCCTTTTTAAACTCGTTGCTAGCTAGAAGGTTGTATAATGTGAGATAATTAAAGCAGTAGTATGACTAAACAATACTTTCCTTCTCTTAAAGTTTGTCCTTGTGTTCAATTTGTTTCCTTAAGAGTAAGTGTAACATAGAGCATACATGAAGGAAACCTTTTAAATGTCTGCAGCATATCAAGGTACTATCTCTCCACTGTTAAATTTAATTAGTTATACCTGAAAAGGAGGAAAGTAAAACAGTGTGTGAGTATTTTAAATTCTGGCATCCTATTGAAAGGAGTCGAACCAGCAAGTATTTTGATTAAATCTATGTCCATGAGTAGAGTTTTTTGCTGGAAGCTTTTTTTCCCAGGAGAGGTTTTTTTCCCCCTTCACGTACACCGATAAATTACTGATTAATTAAAGCAAATGCCTTGGCGTACATAACGTCTCTTGCCTGTATCCCTAGTCCATCACACCTAAAACAAAGTACAAACTGGGCTTCGCACTATATTCCAGGTTGCCATATATTTCGTCAGAAAGGAAAATGGAATTGCAGACGTTTTGAATTAGCCTGCAATAGTAGATCTTAAAAAGGAAGAAGGCATCTGAAATGGAAGAGGACAGATCAAATTTTTGTGAAGAGCAATGAATTAATTTTGTCACCAATGTCAAGCAGAAAGTTCAGAGGCTATATTGGTGTTTGTGGAGGATATCACTTGCTGATAAGCATAGTCTTTCCATTGCTCCTTGAAGTAGCAAGCAAGCTTGTGGCATTCAGGGAAATAAAACTTTGACTTTAAAATTCTCTATTTGCCAAGGTGTAAATATTATTGCAATTTTTGTTGTTGATGACCAAAGCTATCTGTTTAGGGAGTGTCAAGTCTTAGAATTTTGTTGTTAGTGATGCTGTAGGCAAGATGAGTTGTAGAAATGGTCCTTTACTATCCCGCTCATTTTAATAAAGGCCAACACGTTTTTGAGTCTACAGATTCTTCTCCAGATCTGAAACAGATCTGGTCTCTATTTGTGTGTGATCAGTTTCTGAGATGAAACTTTCCCAATGTCAAAGGGAGATACCCTTAAATTTTTTTTTTAATGATATAGAATTACTGCTTCTGTCTGCAAGGAATACAGTTAAAATCTGTATCTTAACAAAAAAAATCAGTTAATTAGACATAAATTCAATTTGCTGTAACAAAATTAGAAAAATATTGTGCCTTTGGTAGAGATGTGATCAGAATATACGTAAATTCAAGGGGTCTTGGTGTTGAGAATGTTCCTGCTGAGATCAGCAATCATTGCCATTCTTATTGTTGATAAATAGTGAAATAGACTTTCAAATCTATTGCATTTCAAATGAATTGCATTGAATAAAAATTCTGGATTTTGGAAGTCTAAATGGAAAGGAATCAGTTAAGAAATTTACTTGCATCTGAGATAAGAGAAGTTCTTTTTTCTTTTCTTATTTTTGTTCTTTGTTCTTATTTCCGTATCAGGAAACTTGCTTCCAACATTATACTTTTTGATTTTGTTGTAGAGGAGTCATGAGTCCCCTTGTCCCCCGTCACCCCCCTTCAAAGTAAACCCTTTTTGAGAATTGAAGAGGAGAAGTGGAAAGTTAAGTTTCCTTTGGTATATCAACAATTTCATTGCCTTTAAAAGCTGTCTCTTCTATTTTGGACTATTGTATAACTCCTTTAGTATGCTGTTTTAGGAACTGTACTATCTTCAGAGCTACTATACTATCTCTCATTTCTCTATTTCTGGTTTTGCTACCACTTAATAACACCTAAGTTTGGTTTTATCTTGTGCTTTTGTGGTACTGGCTTTCTTGATAATGTAAAAAGGCCAGTTGTTGCAACACTGCTAAAGATTTTGGACAAGTGACCAGTGATTTCAGGAGGCTGTAGGGGTCAGAGTCTCTGTGTACTGTAGCTGTTCTGATCTTCCGGAGTGTGAGGTGTGGGAAGGAGGGATGTCCTTGGGAGACTTTGCCTATGGTGGAGCATGCAGTACAGGGTGACAAAGCAACTGTATGTGAGCATCTTTCAGGAAAAAAAGACAGCTGTTCCACTGTGTTAGGGGGAGTAGGAAATGATCCACATTTCTAGTCCTGCCTCCATGTCCTGTTTTTTTACTGAAGGAACAAGGTTAGTTGCCAGCAGGATTATCCCATCTTAAAAACAAAGGTGTGTGTATGTGGAGGCAGGAGAACAGGAAGGGAATGTCTGAAGTGTAGAACACAGATTTGTACTGCTAATACCGTGATAGTGCACATATTGTTCACTTTTATGTCTAATAGAATTGTGAAAGTATTGTGGTAGGTTCAGGTAACCCAGCACTAAATAGTACTGATAAAGGCATAATTGTGGTGTTGGATAGCTTATTAATCTGAACCTAAAACATTTTTTGTTGTTTTTTGTTTGTTTGTTTGGTTGGTTTTTTATTATTATTTTAAGGATTTCTTATGTGTAGGACTTTATAATCAAAGTAACATGGCCTTTCTGGTGTTTGTGTTTATGCTTTGTAACAAGGCAAAGTAACTAATATCAGTGTTGTTATTTTTCCATTACTCTCCATAGAACTATTTTATTATGTTAAATAGCCATAGGTTTTAGAGTTTCAGTTCAGTTATTTCTTCCCCACCCTATCCTTCTTCCTTCAACCTTTCCTACCTTTTTGCTTGGGGGGTGGGGTGGGAATAATCTTGACTAGATGAGCTTCCCTGTTTTTAAAAAAAAAAAAATTAAGAAAATATTTTTCTGCATTTCCATTCTTGTTTGGAAGATATGCTCTGATATATGAAAAACAATATTTATGGTATTATGGTGATTTTACCTAGCCAACTCAATTCTTCCTTATGGTAATTGAAATAAAGATGTTAGTGGGGAGGTTAGTAATAGGCATTTTGCTCATCTACGTGCTTTGTCCTTGCTTAGTGCATTTATAGAACTAGATCTCAAGTTTTCTTATTCTGGTTTTGGGCATTCAAAAAGACTTCTGAATTAACAGTGCTCACTCATGGTGTAATCTGTTCGTGTTTATTTTTTCTCTTCCCTTGTCCACCATGTTCTATATTATTTCCGGAACAGAAGTGTCAGGTTAGCAAGAGAATAAATCTGTGGTCATTAAAGCACCATCAGTAAGTGTAAATACATTGTTATTTAATATAACTTATTTTAAATTAGAATTATATTTATTTTCTGTTCAGTCTTCTGTCTTGTATCAGATGAAACTTCAGTCAGTTTCAGCCAAGGGACACACTGACTTGTGAAATTCCCTACCACAGCTTTATGGATAGTTTCTGAGTTCCTGGCTATGTCATTCTGTTTGGTTAGGGGTTGTTTTGGTTTGTTTTGGTTTGTTTTTGGTTTTTTTTTTTGTTTGTTTGTTTGGGTTTTTTAAGTGAATTGACCCTATGTAGGTAATTGTGAGGGGGGAGACTGCGCTTCTTGAATAAATATTCCCTTGATACTTTCCTCATTTGCAGATCTTCAGATTTAAAGTTATATTGAAAAGCCATGCTGTGTAAATTCTTGTTTCTGCAGATTTAACATTCTTCCTATATTTTAACTGTTTTGTGTGATAGGATTTTCTGTCCATTGTGAAATGATATCACAGGTAATTAGACCCTACTATCTTAAATTTGGTACATTTTTTTGTTTGTTTGTTTCACTCCTAGCTTGACTCCTGTGGTATCATATGTGTAAGGAGAGGATTCTGTGTTGGTGGTTGTGTTCTTCTACAACTGAATTTCTTGTTTCTTCATGAAAAATCTCCACAATTACTGATTCAAAGCATCAGTCAATTTATAAATGTGTGTTTGCTGCTCCAGTGATACTTTTTAGCTTTCAGCTTCACAAGAAATACCATTGTTTGTTTCAATATAGCACAATAGTAAGTCTCAAGCAGGTGCATTCGTTACCAAATGGGTGTCATTTAAAATCTATCTGCTTAAATTCCATGAATAAGTAAATCACCTACTGAAGACTGAAAAATCAATTAATGAAATATCCACTACTGTGGTTGTCTTTTATTTCTGATGTTTTAATAACATTTTGAGATTTAGAGAAAATTCTTCACAGAAGTATAAATTCATAAATGCTGTTACTGTTAACTAGACTCTCTTTCATGAAACTGTTGAGTCATGTGAGTTAGGACATGATCCTTTAATTTTTTAATAGACTACTGTGTCAGCCATTCCATGGTCTTGCTAGAGTCTTATTTTGTCCTAGTTGATCTGTAGTTACCCCAAATAATTTATACAACTTAAGTAATACTAATTTTAAAAATATCTGTAATAGGGGTTAATAGATTGTACTCTTCCAGTTGATGTAATGGTTATGTATGATGAGAATGGTTTAGACAGAAGCATTGTGATAACTATGATCTTTATGTGGCTGTCAAGACTCTCTCAATTTATTTTTTGTATCCTGGAATTTTGAGCGGAGGGGGGTTGTGTATCAGTGAAACAGTTCTGAAAGTAAAGCTTCACATCCTTTAGACCAATGAAGTTTAACCTAGAACCTGAATACAAGAGGTGTAGCAAGTTCATATTCAGGAATGTGTGGTGACTGTAGCCCTGTTAGAATTAATCCCCTGATTTTCAGGAATATTATAACTATAAGGATGGTGACTCTTACATTGCTGTATGTAATCCTCTTTTTCAGATTATGTAGAGATAAGCTCAAAGATTTTAACCCTCAATGAACATTTTCAGTAGCCAAACTGGGCATTTATTTTGAGTAACAAGAAAAAGGGATTTAGGGCTGAGGGGAAAAAAAAAGTGTGTGCATGATGCAGTAAAGTAGGAAATAGTGCCCATATGGCATAGTGTTCCCTTGCCCATTAGTGGTTAGGACTTGGATTATTTGAAATAAAACATTGTAATATTGTTTATTTAAAAAACCCATCTTTCAGTGCTGCTTCACCACCTGTTTTTCTTTCTCATTTAGGCTTTCTTGCAAATTAGATCAAGAAAGTGCTGGTGTTTTGCTTTTGACTTTATTCCTGGTTGTGAAAACTTCTCAATCCTCCAAATGAATATCATCACTTTGTGTAATTGCCATCCTATTCCTTCCTTCACCAATATCAGACAATTCGTTTAGTTGAAATTTTGGTTATTTTTGGCCATACAGATACAGTTTCTTCTGGCTCATAAGCACAGGAGGCTGCTAGTCCTTGAAACTTCCAGTTTTTCAATAGAAACTAGAAGAATTTCTAATTGTAGAACTTTTTAAAATCTTTCTCAACTTCTGAAAATTTTTAGTTCTAATGAGACGAGTGATGGTGTAATCCCATCCTAATGCAAGTCTGTCATTCCTTCTGCTGTGTGACTTCTTTACCGTCCATGCTTAATTTCATACAGTATATGCTTGCTGTCTCTCTCTGCTGCAGCCTAGCCCCCCAGAAATGTGAGTTTTTTGGAAACATTTATGTCGACACTATTCTTTTAATTCAGTAGCCTTTTTTTTGTTTTTGTTTGTTTTCTACATGTTCCTGATATATCTATAGTTGATGAGCAGATTTACTTCTAGGCTTTCTTATTGTTAGACTGCTCTTTCATTGTGTTTATACTCCCAGTAGTGCTTTTCATGTCCTGTCCTTTTCTTGAATATGACAATCAGTACTAGTACCGTACACAATGTGTCTAATATTGTTTTTATCACTACTGCAAACAGTTCATGTGATAAATAGGGTTGTTGTCCCGTGTCTCATCCCCCACCCCTCACCATGGCTGCATCAGGGTAGTAATTTTCCTATCAAGGCTGGGGGGCTTAGTTTTGGATTATGCTTCTCCTCTTCGATTGTGTAGCAGCATTTGTCATATATCCAGACTAGCCTTCAAGGAGTAATAGGTGTCCAAAGGTCTAGGTAAGATCCTTCATCTTGTATAATGAAACTTGGCCAGCTTTTCTTCCTGAAGGCTTTGTTTACCTGAAAAAAAAGATGTGTTCAGCTGGGAGTGAGTCTGACACTGTGTGCATCAGGCAGTGAAGACTTCTGGTTTTTTGTTTGTTGCTTTCAATAATACGGTAAGAGTAGCTTTTTGGATCTTGAATGAAAATTATAAACATCATGACATGAGCAGGCTCTCTCTTCTCCCAGGATAACCAACCTGCATCAGAGCTCACTAGATAGTAACCTGTTAAGTTCATTTAAAAGTGTCAGTAGCTGAGTTTGGATAGTTACTGATGAAAATAACTGATGACTCAAGCCTTAAATGAATTTTTTGATGTATTCCTGAAAAGGAAGTTACTAGAAAAAACAATTGATTAGTTTTCTTCTTTTGACTCAGAGAAAATCTAATGTTTCCTTTCCCCTTAATTCCTAACCAGTTCTTAGCTCCTAATCTTTTAAACAAGGATGGGAGGTGCTGCAGCTGTGGAATCTTTGGAACATGATAGGACCACAATCAGTCAGTTCAACTAACTTGCTCTGTTCAGTAAAGCTGTTTTGAATGTAAAATATGACATAACACTTTCTTCATGTATTGTTGATAAAAAGCGATGTATATTTCAAAAACTTTAAAAGCTTTTTTTGCACTTCCATGTATTTTAATTTGTTTTTCTAAATAGTATTTGACATACATGTTAATGCAGTATTTTGTTTACAACATACTAACATTCTGGAACTATTGCTGTGTAAATGTACCTAGGTGTACCATATTGGCAAGAATATGCAATAGACTCCTATTATAGAAGGATGTTCATTTTACAAGGCCTGAAACAGAACATTGGGGCACTGTTGATGTGGGATGCAGTCATGTAGTTATTGCAGAAACATGCAGCCCCTCAGCCAACCCCAAGCCTAGCTTTGTTTCATTTCCATCCCTCTGTTGGGATTTCTCTGGCATTGTAATAATTTCTCCCAGGCATCATGGTCATATTTTCCTTCAAGGGGAAAGATGTAAAGCTAAGTGTAGTGAATTCTCACTTCCCTGTTATTCAGGAGATTGGCAAATCAGGCATTTGCCAAATGCAGTTAGCAGCTTAGTAGCAAGCAGAGCCAGAAACTCAGGTTAGGGCAGGTGGTATGCCTTGCAGACAAATCAGCACCTGAAACCTGAAGTCTGAGGAGATTAGGCAATGAGCTGTCTACCTGAGGACTTTGACACAGTTTATTTCTTTATTTCTATATTTACTTTGCTTTGTGCATGCTGAGAGTAGAGTTAAAAAAACCCCACAAACTCCAACCAATGAACCAACTAAAACAAATGAAAAAACTCCCTAGCATTTTAGGTTTCTGCAGGTTGAACAGTAGGAGGAAAAAACCCAGTAAAAATAATCATAATTTGTCAGTTACAAAAGTATGCCTAAACTAATTTTTAATGTATGATTAGAAGTAGATTGCAGATCTTGGTTTCTCGTGAAGAATTTGAGTGTACTTGCCACAGAATTGATTGCATGTGTTGCTCCTTTGAGGTCTTCCATATCAGTAGCCCCCAAAGTGGGATGTGCAAGACCATCTATTGAGGTGTGGGAAAAAAAATTTTAGGACTTATATTTTATCTGAAAAATAAGAAAGAAATTAAGTTCTATTTAACACATGTATTGACATTGGCACCCTCACTTGGTCCGTATGTCAGATGGTCCTGTGTCATGTATGGTTTGCGAGGTGTCCTGGGGGTGGATTTAGTATTCCACAGTGTGGAGGGGTTGCAGTAGCACCTTCACTTGTTCCTTGTTTACGAGTGCTCGGTTAGGTGGATTTATGGATTGTATTACCTAGTTTTAACTAAACTAACCTTCACAAAATGGGCAAATGGCTTAAAAAAATGCCTCCGAAGAGGCCATGGATGGAAGATAATACTGATGTGAGCACAAGTGAACAATAAAGAACATGGCAGAGCTGATGCTTTTCCTCCTAGTATGAGCTCCTGCTCAGCTGCATTTTGAGGTAAAAAGGGTGGCAATTAGATCTGACAAGGTGTTGGCCAAAAAAATTTGTGTTTTTCAAGAAGGCTATTTGAAGTATGGATGTACATCTGCTATTGTTAATGATGAACCTCACCTTAAGAGAATCTTGACTTTGAGGTATCAGCTAATCATAGTATGAAGCCTTCACAGTTAGCAAGGCATTTAAAAACTAAGCATTCAGAACACGAAGACAAACCTCTACAATTTTTTTCAGCAGTGTTTAAAGTCATGCGATACTCAGTCCAGTACTTTAAAAGATTTCACTAAACTTAATGGTAGATGTTTAGAAGCCTCTTTTGAGGTTCCTCAATAGCAAAAGACATAGAAGCCACATACTGTTGGGGGAACACTTGGTTTTCCTGCTGCAGTAAAAATGTGTGAAATAATCCATGGAAAACAAACATGGTGACAAACTAAAATGCATTAGTTTGTCAGCAGATACTGTTGGAACATGTCTGGAAAACATTGTCAAAGATTTGAAGAAACAAATATTAGAAAAAGTTACATAGTGTGGGGAGGCTTGCTGTACAGTTGAATGAAAGTATAGATTTTTGTTAACGTGGCTCAGCTTACAGTAGTTGCTAGATTCTGTGTTGATAATGAAATGCACAAAGAACTAAGTCACTAAGGAAAGATGTACCAGAGAAGATACATTCCTAACAGTAAATGACTTCTTTAATAACACCATTTTTTTTTTTAATGGAGAAACTGTGCTAATGTAACCACTGATGGAGTGGCTGCTTTGAATTAAAAATGATTCTGGGGTAAGGTTACAAGGAGATGGCCACATGTGGAATTCATTCACCTCATCATGCAACAAGCAAGTTGGAGCCAGAAGTGCACAAAGTGCTGCAGGTTGTCATCAATGTGGTTAATTATATGAAAATAAAACCTTTAAATAGTAGAATCTTTACAATAATTTGTGATGACATGGGGAGTGACCAGGAAAATCTTTTGTACCATGCAGAGGTTTGCGGGTTATAATGGCAAAGTGCTTAGAAGGATTGTAAAACTTAAAGATTAATTATGTGTTTTCCTTTCAGAAAAAGACAAGTGTTCTGAATTTGCTGACCTGTTCTGTGATGCCAAGTGGCTGTCAGCAGTATGCTGACTAACAGATGTTTTCAAAAAAAGAGACACTTAATGTGTCCCTTCAAGGTGAAGGTGATGTTTTAACAATGAGCAAGAAGGTGACTGCTTTTTGAAAAGAACTCGTACTATGGAGAGAGCATTTTGAAAACATGTTTGTAAATGTTTCCATCATTGTGTGATTTTTGTTGCCAGAAAAGATATGTGTCATCTATAAAAACTCTCATATCTGTACACTTAAACTTGGAAACAGAATTTCCTCACCTGCTTAAAAGTCTTCCAAAGTGAAGAGTTTCAGGGAGTTCTGAACTTACTTGTTAAAAATACAAAAATGCAACACCTTCCATTGGTTTGCTATAAAAACTGATTGATATTGGGGAAGATGGAAATTTACTGTCCAAATTTTAAGAAAAAACCTTTATATAATTAGTGCTTGGGAATGAAAAATTAGTATCGTGATTTAGTAAGTGCAGCTAGTGATGCACTTTCATTTGGATGTACATATCTTTTGTAAATTGTCTTTTCCAGCTATGACAGCCATTAAAACAAAGTACTGAAATAAACTGAATTTAGAATCAGACCTTCAAATTACTGTATTACAAAGTGTTAAGCCACCATTTTAAAAATTGATGAAGCATATTCAATCACATGGCTCTCTCTCAAAAAAAAAAAATTTGGCAAGAGCAGAAAGGGGTTTTTGTACCATTAATAATAAAAAATATTTTAAAATACTGTTTATTTCATCCTTATCTCATCCTTTTTAATTTCTATTCTTGTATGTTTTATAATGTACAGAATATATTAGTACAGTAGTGCCTATATATAATTTATACATAAATATACACATATTCAGGGTGTGTGCTCAAAAATTTTCTACTGATAGAGGTGCATGACCAAAAAGGTTTGGTGACAACTGTTCCCATATTATTATTGATACCAATTAATGTTCACAGAAATAGATATGTGGAAGTTCATCCAGATCATGGAAAGTGTATTTTAAATGTATGTATTCTTTTTTCATGAAGAACAGTTGTCTGATAGAAACAGAGAATATTTTACTTCTATCTTTGTTTCAGGTGTAGTAATTCAGAAGGATGCACGTGCTTCAAGTGCTGGGACGTCCCAGCTAAGATCACAGCCACACTATTTTATTTGCCAAATGATAATATGGGGTGGTCCTTGTAAAGTGCTAACTGTCTCAAGAGATAAAAGGAGTGATTTGTGGGTGGGCTACAGTGCTATAGAAAGCTGATTGCAAATATAGGGATAGAATTCAAATGTTTGTAGTCTGAATCACTTGTGTTACTGCTTGAGTGTATTGTTCTGGGGACAGCTTGATTTTCAAGCATGTAAACGTTTCAGATGTTTTGTTCATTTGAAGTTGTTGTTGCTTAGCTCATTTGAAATCCGACCATAAGCATACCTTCTGGAGATAGGAGTATTGATATATCACAGCTGAATTTTTTTTCTTGCCTTACACAGTTATTCTAAATTATGTAAATATATGCATTACTGGAATGTCTTGGCATTCTCAAAGCTAACATGGGACAAATTTCCAAAGTAATTGGTTTTTTTAACTGGTGTTACAAAATAATGCATTCTGCCATACCTAAGTAACATTTGGTAATTTGGTGATTAGTTGAGCATTTTGTTTAATGGTTGTAACTAGCATGCAGAGGTATGCAGAGGTAAGTACTTTGTAATAAGCTACCTGTGTGCTTTTTTTTCAGGCTAAAGCCTAAACCTCTGACATGGCCACAGCCTCCCCAAGATCTGATACAAGTAACCACCATAATGGAAGATTACAGATGCAAGTAACAGGCAAGTAGTGATTTGGTTCATGGTGATTTTTACAGGAAAACGTAGGAAAACGTGTATTCTGAAAAAGCAGTCTTTGAAATGAGTGTAAAAAATGGATCAGTTAATATTTTCATTAATAACTTGAATGTTACAGTTAAGAATATGACTAATGTATGTAGATGAATTGAAGCTAGGTAGAGGTTATACAGTGAGTTGGATGATGGGGTTTAGTGATCTCTTCAAATTAGAAAAAAATGAGATTCAATGCAACAGTAGGGACAAATGTAAGGAATTTTGCTTGGGAACAAGTAATGGCACAAGTTCTATAGAGGGAACACATATTATTGAAATTCTACAAAAAAGGTGGATAGTTGTAGAGAGCCTCAAGCTGAAAACAGGTGCAATGTTATAGTGAAGCTGGAGAAGAACTGGAGGAGATCACAGTCTGCTAGCCCTTCAAAAGGTTAAGGTCTTTGATTACATATCAGGTAAACATCTGTTGAGAATAATGTAGGTATTCTGTGTTATCCTTAGGGAAGCAGGTTGGATTACACAGCCATATGGAATAATTTAGGTTGGAAGGGACCTTTGGGGATTTCCTCGTTCACCCTTCTGCTGAAGGCATGGCTACCTCTGAGGTTGGATCAGGTTGCTCAGGGTATTGTCCAGTTGAATTTTCAGTATCTCAAAGGCTGTAGATTAGAAGCTTTCCTGGGCAGCTTGTTCTGATGATAAACCACATCACTGTGAAAAAGTTTTTCCTTCTATCCAATTGGCATTTACAGTGTTGCATCTTGTGACTGTTTACTTTTTTCCTTTTGCTGTGCTGGTTCTCCTAATTTGAGGCAGAATTCAGCCATCCCAGTATCTGCTGGAAGGGAAACACAGTGGACTACAAGTAATTCTGGAAATTTCTGATTGTATTGGGGACACTTTTTTCCATAGATGTTGAACAGGCCAAGTAGGTTATGCGTTTTGCTATTCATGGATAAGAACTGGTAAGGGACATGAAAATTGGTGTCAGTCTTAGCTGCTCTTTCTGTGGGATGACAGAGCAGAACAAAGACTTTGTGTAGTCCGAAGATAAGCAAAATGCATCTAGGTAAACAAATTTGGTAGCTAATTATGACAGTGTTACAGTAGTTAAAAGTGAAAATGTTACCAGCAAGTAGTTAGATATTGTGCATAAATATATATACACATAAATGTATGTGCGTGCATATGTATTTATATAAGTATTATTTTACCACTGATAAATAACTTGAACTTTCCAGGGATCCTGAGAAAGCTCGGAACCCTGAAGTAAGAATGAATGCATGACCAAGAATATGTTAAGGCTATCTTGAACAAAATTTGGAAAAAACATGAGTGAGATACCATGTCTTAAAAAAAGCTGCATCTCAAGAAAGGTTCATCAAGCTGGATGGTCCAGAAATGGCCATGTTATTTGAGAAAAAAATACATTGTTGGATAGTCCCCAAAATGGATATTTTGTCAAACTAGATAAGAGATGAACCTTAAAACTAATTAACCTTGTGTAAGGATCACATAACTTGGTAACATGATGAATCATCCAAACTGGCAACAACTAACGGCATAGGTGGAGCCACTTGTAGATTGAATATATATAACTGTAACAACCAGTTATACTAATGACCCGTAACTTCAGATCTGTGTATGTAGACATGATCATTTTGATGTCCTGTACTGTACTGCTCCTTATGTAAGTAGTCTTGTATTTTTCTGGCACTGGAGCTTCTCTTGACTTCAAGAGATCTGGTTCAAGGATCAAAGTGGGAAGAAATCTGTACAATTTTTAAGATTAGTTTTCTGAAGGTTTAGTTCTCTAACCAGCCTTTATTGCAAGAACAGAGGAACGCCAGTGGCAGTACCGGGAAAGAAGTGGGAGATAGAGGAGTGTGGGACTGTAGTATTGCTGACCTACGCTTGTTTATGCTCAGATTAGTTTATGCTGCTGTAGAATCTAGACTTATATTTCAAGAACTGTACTTAAAAAGCAGTTTTATAAAGGCAGCAAGTAGCATATGCTCATTTTGTAGACAAGGAAATTCAGATGGAGTGGTGACTTGTTTGAGTTTGGACAGTTACTGATGACAAAACTTGTTGGCAACATGCTGTATTTTTTCAAATACACTTGGCGAGATATCTTCTCTTGTTAGTTCTTTTTGAAGTCTTTTGCTAGTATTTATTACTTACTACTAATTTTTAAAAGAAGTCCTAACCAAAAAATGGTAATGATCTCCTTTCATGTTTGGGGACTAAAACTTAATGACTCAAAACTTAATCAGATAAAAGGGGGGAAACTAAAAAGAAGGTTGAATATTATGACTAGATGCCTATATTTTAACAAATGTTGCAGTTGCTTTTAGAAAGTAAAATATGAAGGAAAAAGGCAGGGAAGAAGTAGAGGTTGTTAAAGCTTAAAAATACATCATGATTTCAGATGAAAAAAAATGACCCATGTGTGGAATTATGTTTTTAGTCTTCTACATTTAATCTTTCATTGTTACTAAGGCTGCAGTTCCCTTTTATGACATGTGACGCATGACTTAGACTGAACTTTTCAAATGTGAGGGAGTTAAGTGTGCACCTTTTAATTGAAATTAAGTAAAAGTCCATGGCTAATGCCCTTAGAATCTTGGATGGTTGCATCCCACTAACTTCGAAGTAACTAATGTATACATTTCAAAATACTGTAATCCAGAAATACATGACAGACCTTTATTGTCTCCTTTTCGTACAGTTTAGTTAACTTCCCCTTATTTTTGAATTAGCAAGTATCATACAGAAAAATAACAGGGAAGGATTATTTCCAAGTGACTGAAGTTACTTGGCTTTGTTTTAGTTTGAAAGTGAAGGGAAAGAGAATCACACTGAAGTATGGGAGGAATGAGAGAGAAGGCATAGTCAGCTGATAGGTACAGCTGTAAGTCCATTGATGTGGCCTTCTGAAGACAACATCTGCCTGAAACAGAATTTAAAATGCTGGGAGTTAGGCTGCTGTTGGTTTTTATAGTCACTTCCTCAGCTGGGTTAGGAAGTGAGAGAAGATTTATGTTTAGGAGCACTGAGGAGCTCACCAGTGATTCGGAGGTAAAAAATAGCTGCTTTGGTCATTCGCTCTTTTCTTAATTGTTGAATATTTAGCTGAACCTTTGCAAAGCTGTTTAAATAGCAGAAATTTGAGAGTTGTTTTCTTATTTTTAACAAACTGATGTGTTAAACCACAGGTTATCCACACAGGTAATATAGGCAAGGAAATGAAGCTCTGTAAACAGGCTTTGCTATACAGGGACATTTTGAAATAGGCCTGAACTGGATGTGTTTTCATAACTGCATGTAATTAAAAAAAAAAAAAGTCTCCCTGATAATCTCTCAGATGTATCATACTTAGGTATTTTTCAGTTAAGGGAAGAGGTAGGAAGAACAATGAGAAAATAAACAAAAGAACCCACATGATTTCCAGTGTTTATCCCTAAAATAATTGTGCTGTCTCTCCAACCCATCGTGCCAGTATGTGATGGAAGAGAATATGTCATGCTTGGTTTCGGCTATCTGACAAGGTAGCTTATGAAAATAAAAGCTACCATTTTAGCATTGACCTCTTTATGTTCAGCAGAAGTAGAAAAGGTGAGGAATAACATTGCAGTGCTCTGTTTCATACATTGTGTAGGCAGTACATTTTCTGTTTTTCAGCAACAGTATGCTGTTACAGAGAAAACAATGTATTTTGTTAGTTTCTAGTGCCAAACTGAAACGGAAAAAGAATTGGTTTGGAACAACTTTCTACACGGAATTAACTGCAGATGGAGAAATTAAGAAAACAGCAAAATCAAGTAGTTCTTCAAATCCAAAATGGGATGAGCAGCTGACAGTGTAAGTAGATTTTTTGGTGGTTTAATACTATTTATTAGGCAGACATTGCAGGCAAATATTTACTAAGCTTGGCTGCCTGCATAGTTTTCTCTGGCTGTTGATGACTAAATGCAGACATAAGATGTTTATCTCAGATGAATTTTTTTTTGTCAATTCTTAAAATGTTTTGAGAATATTTTTTTGTACAGAGTGTTCCTTGCATACAGTTGCTAATACATGGTATACTTTTGATATTTGTTAGCACTGTGGACCATTCAAGTTTTAAGATTCCTCTCTAGAAGATGTTACGAATTGTAACCATGCCATTCTCGACTTTGAAAGGGAAAAAATTCAGCCAGATAAGTAGTAGTTATGAGGAAGGTTACTTTTTCGTTTACATTTCCTAATGAATGGATACACACACAAAAACAGTTTACTGCAAAGTGACCTTGCAACTTATCCTAATATTTGACCTTTTTAATCTTCTTGTGGTTTAATTTGGTTTAAGTGTGCTACAGGTGTAGATTGACCTGAATATGACTCTATGAAGAACTGGCAATCTTGCACTGTGCAATTGACTAGAATGCATTATTATACAAGCAAGATTGTACTGCTTCAGATTTGGGTCTGAAAACAGCATAGCTACTATCAAGTGGCACTGAGCGTGGGCCAGTACCTTTTACAGTGTCTGACCTGTCTCTGCAATAGCCAGCTTTGTTAGTAGTAGGAACCATGCCAGGTTCCTATAATTAACAGTGCTGGAGGGTGGCTAATGGTACAAGATACCTAGCTTTGGGGGACTGTTTGTTTGGACACACTTACTTATTAACAACAGACCTGGGCTGAAGCAATTAGGGTATTCCTGTGCCACATTTCTTAATGTTTCAGGTTTAGTAGAGCTTATTAGCCCTTTGCAGTATTGCAAAAGAGAATAAAACAGTCTTGGACCTGACAATGATTTCCAGGAGTTATTACTAGCACAAGTGCAGAGCTATCAGTGTATTAACAGAGACCAGATTTTCTGTTGAGGAGGCAGGTTTGATTTGGTGGGATTTGGTGAGGTGGTAGGAATGAGGTGATTTGGCATGCACAGTACAGCCAGACTCATTTCGTCAACAGTATTACTTCTTAGGATCTTACCCTTAAGGTATTCTGGCCCCCTCTTCTGGCTATGGGAATGGTATCATTGCTTCAGTTACCCAGTCTATCTGAGGATAGGCGAACTCTCTGGCTTACCAGATTCCCCTCAGTTCTATGGGTATGCATGAGCACCAGCAATATATTCTCTGTGTGTAGGTGTTGTGTTTTGTTTTTTTTTTTTTCTTCTTTTCTTTGTTGAGCTGGTCTTTTAGTAAGACTTCTATTAGAAGGCAGCCTATCCAAAATGTAAAAAATGTATTTGCTCATGGGTTTCAGCAAAAAAGATCGATGTTGTCCAACATGTTCAAGTGACTGTAAAGCTAGCCCTGTTGTTGGGAGGATGGGGCTTGTTTTTAGTATTGTTTTCATCAATGCTGATGTAACTTTCTGTATCCAATACTGAATGGGTATGTGGCCTTTGACTTTTTGCAGTGCAGTGATTCTACTCCATTTTTCACAGCCAGGACCACTCTTGCAGTACTAGACCCTGTACTACAAAAGTTACTCTCCAGGACCTAGCATAGCTTCCCATTCTTCTTGAGCAGGGGAGAGATCACTGCCAAAGGTTATCATAATATTACTGTAATTGGGTCTTTTACGTTTCTGCTTCCCTCTAATTTTTATTTTAGCTTCATCATTTGATTTTTCCCCCTCTGATTTCTGTGAGTATACATTATGGTTTTATATATATTTTTGGATTCACAAATGTTTTATCAACACTTCTATGGCAAGCTGATGCCTATTAAGTGGGTTCTTCCTGCTTGCAAGTAGCTGATTGATTGCTTTTTCCTTTTTTAAAAATATTTAGTATTTTTCTTTCTAGTGGCAGACAAATATACTTTCTACCTTTTTCTCCACATTTAATAATGTAAGTTTTAAGTTAGAATTCTGGAATAGTGAGGAATAGGGAAAATGTGTCTTTCATAAATAAAGTAAGATAATGTTTTATATAACTGAGATTTGAGCTTAGTTAGGTTATTCTGATACTCATCAAATTCCTTATGCTATCATAGTAATGCACTTTAAGTTTGATCTTAAGTATAAATATCAGAGTGTTTGCAGTTCTTAGTTAAAAATTTCCCCTTGCAGTACAAAAACTTCTTTCATTTAATTAGTATCAAGAAATACAACAAGTATGAGAAAGTGAATTAAGTTCAAATACTCCTAATAACAAGGACAAATACTTTAAAATCTGTATATATTTTTTTAAAAAATGTATTTTATATGCAGGAATGTGACTCCACAGACTACGCTGGAATTTAGAGTGTGGAGCCATCACACTTTAAAAGCAGATGCTTTATTAGGAAGAGCCACTGTAGACTTGAGACAAGCTTTGGAAATACACAATAGAAAATGTAAGTTATCATGAAGGATATTTTGAGTAAAGTAGAATTATTTTTACTAATCTATATATCAAACTGGCAACCAGACTACTAACTATACATGTAATTACAACTGACTTTCAGTTGATGTCTTTACTTATCTCTTCTAGAGATGTCTGTGCTATCGAGAGCAATTTAAATGTAACAATGGGATATAATAATTTTAAAACAAATGTTAGAGAATGAGTTACTACAGATTAAGTAAAAGCGGAAGTGATTAAATACAATGTTTTGTGGCAAACTAATAGCTAATTGGCTAGAAGATCTGTTTTAGACTTGGTAAAAAAAAATAAAAAATTCTCTGGAATCACTAATAGAAAGGCTGGATATTTTCCCCTCATAATTTAGCTGCCCAGAGAGCAGTAGAAACTACTGATTAATGAAACAATCGAGAACTTCCTTTTAGTAGTACATTAGAGATTGTTGTGTTCTATGTAACTTCTAATTGTCTTTAATAGAATTAAAACAGGTCTTCTGTATCTAATTTGCTTTCTAAAATTTTTTTCGTTAGTACAAGAAGATGGTGAATCCACACTTTAAATTCCACTTGAGAGTGGCAGTAGAATTCCAGCTAAACCAATCTCTAACCTTTCTCGCAAGTTAGATATACAAACCTGAGAGCTCTGTTCAGGGAGGTGGGGAGAAAGCAGAACCAAAAAAAAGCTTCATTTTTCTGATTCTTACAGAAAATTGAAACAGAATCCAAAATCAGGTGGGTTTTCTTCAGCAGTATTTTAAAGATTCTGCCCAAGATTCCGTTGTTAAGCAGAAAAAATGCTTCTTTTTTAAATTAAAAAAAAAAAAAAAAAAACCAGAAGAAACTGGTTTGTAATAATGATAGCAAAAAATGGTTAATATTTTAACTATTTCTAACAAAATAGTTAATATTTTATTACTGTAGATGCAGGGGTTGTAGGGTCCAACAACTTTGCAAATTCTTTCAGGGAATGGTTGACTGAGCTGTACACTGCACAAAAAGTAATTTATGTGCAGTGTTTCTGATTTGGGCAAGTCAGCAGTTTGACACACACTGGATTATTCAATAATTCAGTGGTAGAATAATCTGATTGGTATCCTTCAGTTGTTCAGTTATTGATACCTAATCTAAAATGCAGCACTTGAAAGGCTCTTTACTGAAGAAAACTTAAAGAGGAAGTCCTCTAAATGTAGAAACTTTAGAATTAGTGCTATTACTTTATCCTAAACACCACCAGTATTGAATTGCTGCCCACACCCTTTCCAGCTTTCTTGCCAGCTCAGTTGGACTACAGCCAACTGTTGATCTGTTTTGGGGAAATAATCTGTTAAAATAGCAGAAGCTAAACCAGTCACCCTTTGCAGAAATGATTTATAAATATGTTAATTTAATAGCTCAGTGGTAGGCTAGTTTCTTCTTTCTCTTCTTTCAGGTAGTACCATTTTCCAAAATGCAGATTGCTAAATCAATAATTCTGTAGATTTGGGAACTTTGTGCTTGCTCCAGCAATTTAAAGTACTTTGAAATCCATTGTAGTATAGCAGTGGGTGTCTGCTAGTACCTGCTGCCTAACTACACTGTCAAACCCGCTCTTTAACAGCTTGGGAGTATCTGGCAATAGCTTATGGTAGCCTTCCCTGTTTTCATGTTCATTGTTCATTTGTGATATATATTAAGAATGAAAAAATGCTAGTTTAATGCATAGAAGTGCACAGTGAGCTTTAGCTTGGAATGCTGTCATTGGAGAGAAATACGGTGGTATATTTTGAAAAATTAATCTTTTAATCTGAGACCACAAATACTAAAAAGGTGTTAAGCATTCTAAACTGATAATGTGAACTCATAGCTGATTGTGTTTGGATTTACAATGTGTAGCTTTAACTGCTGTACTACTAATAGTTGATCTAGAGAGAATTACGGAGCATCCACACCATATTTTACCTCTGGATTATGTATGTCTCTCTACAAATGTATGCATTGCTTATCAGTCATACTGAATTCTTTTACTGAACCATGTACACATTTTTTGTATATCTCAATTATCTCAAATTATTTGATGAAAATAGTTTCTGATTTAATTTTTGGTTACTCGAGGTATCCTCTCTGTTACTGTTTAATCCTTGAAGTTGGGATCTATGAAAATGCTAGTAAGGATTTACTAAAAATAATAAAAAAAAATGAGGAGGGACTCTATGCAGTCTTTGCATTTACTTATTCCTCAAAGCGATGTTCTTTTCAGTGGTGTCTTAGAATTAGTTTTGGAAGATCATATGAGAAATGAACATAAGCTCTGGTTGTAGAATGAGGCTCCCATGACTTGTAATATTTGGATATGTTGTTCAGAAGTTGTTTGACTTTTAGCCTTCTCATGTTGTGTAAGTAGTGCATAATTTCAAAAGGGCTTAGTGGGAACAGCAAATCTGGGAAATCATTAACAGCAAAGTACTGAAACCATGTGGATCCTATAGTATACCTATAGAATTATACTATGTAAATGGCCAATTTATTTGTACAATAAGCTCTGCTATTACCCACAGCAGATGTAAATTTACACAGCTCTGTAGTGATTTCTATGTTGATTTGAATCATCTGAATATTTCCCATGTTCAGTTTTGTACAACTAGATACATGTATCAGATTTTTGTGGTGAAAGTTTCTTTTAATGTTGTTTAGAATTTAATCTCTCCTTTATCCCTTCTCTCCTTCTCTGCCCCTACCCACCCCCACTCCATTTTTAGTGGAAAAGGTAAAAGAACAGTTGAAACTCTCTTTGGAAAACAAGAGTGGCATGGTGCAAACAGGTGAACTGACAGTTGTGCTAGATGGTTTGGTTGTTGAACAAGATTCTCTTACAAATCTCAGTTCATCAGCAACCAGTAAGTTAAAATAATTATATCAGATGATAATATTTTGATTAAGATTTCAAACAGGTATAATAGAATATTTCTGTTGAATTTGTTTCTTACTGTTCAGTAGAAGTTCAGCAAAATGGCGAAGCTGTGCATGAAAGCAGAGATGCTTCATCAAGAAGTACATCCAGGTTGGAATTTATTTTTGTATTTTACACTATATGAAGTATATTAGGAAATTTTGGTTTTGTTTGTTTGTTTTTTAATTTTTTTTGAAGGTGATAGATTTTAACTGTCAAGCCCTAAATTATGTTACCACAGGTTTTAGAAACATAACTTGTGTGATAATTACATAATTTAGCTCCAGAAGAATTAAATTTACAACTCTTTTCTTCCTCTGCTGGTAGAGTCTGCTTTCCACTACTTTATCATTGCCTCTTGGCTGTGTAGCCCTTTAAACATAAAAATTTGTCTGATTAGGGGAGCAGTGATTCAGTGTGGTTTTGTGTACTTATTCCATTTGTTTTCTTCTGCTATTTAAGAACCATTTATAATCATGTTTACCAACTTGTTGCAATGCACCATCTGAATAGAAGGAAGAAGGAAAAAAAAAAAAAAACCTGAATGACTTCCTCTTCACTCAGTTCCTTTTTAAGGTCATATCAGGAATTTGTTTAAGAGACTTGTATTGAGTTTAGGAAGCAGTATTCAGAACACTGAGGCAAAGGGTTTGCCTGCTTTAACCTGAAGTGGCAAGAAAAAGGCTTTGGGATCCATCTAGAACTTTGTTCTTGGCTTCTTTATACCAGCTCAAGAACTGTCTGGAGAGAAGTAGGAGTAGATTGTTTGCCCCCTCACCACTAGTTAATCAAATAGGTTGACATTCAGATCAATTTAATGTTACTGGCCTGCTCAGTTACGTTGCAGTGAACCCCTTTCTGTTTAAGTTCTTGACACACAATGGAGTGAAAAAACATGCATTGCTATGCATTTGAGTGACAGGGACACATTTGTCCTTGTAAGCTTGATTTGATTCTTTTTTTCAATATGTGGAGGTTTATCTCTGTTCCCCCATGGGTGCCCAGGATGAGGGAGTGAGGGTAAAAAGTTGCTTCTCCTTAGTTTTTGTTAGAAAGGCTTGGGACTGTTAAAAATGATTTGAAACACATCTGCATACTGTTTTGAAACAGTAGTAACAATCATTTGTTTTCATTCAGCTATTGTTGCTGAAGGTGTGGCTTTTACTGGGATCCTGCTCTTGATGTTGATATTTTGATTACAGCAGTTTTCCGTACAACTATCCAGCAGTTTTGATCTACAGTTTTAAAATTAAGAGGTGAAGAAAAGTTTTAAGGTAGCTTCTGTGCATGACTTTAGGAAGCAAATTGGGTTTGTAGTCTAGAGTTGAAAAGGGGTAAGACTTTAATTCTCTGTTTATACTACCCCTGCGGAGTCGGGTAAAGTAGCATGGAAATGCTGCTTCTTCCTTTCTTACTCTGCAAAGTGGGGCTTCTAACAATTCTCACATTTTTTGACCTCTGTTTAACTTCTCTTTAATTTTTAGCCTCTACTCCTTGATAAGATGAGGTGTTGGCATTGAATGTAATTTTCACAATATGTGTCTCTGGTGGGTGTCTTTAAGCATTTTGGGATAGATCCAATTAAAACCAGCGTAATTGAACAAGGCTTTCCATTCATAAGCCCTTACAGTACATTTATTTCCATGTGGCCTTACAAACACAGAGTTGCCTGTGTCTATCTGTCCTCACAATGTCCCATCCTGCCTATGCATAGAGAAGGTCATCTTATTTTCCTTTTACTGAGGGAGAGTTTTTTACTTTCTTATGTTATGACTAGAATAATCTTTGGAGACATGATAAACAAAACCAAGTGTTCCACTTGCTTAATGAGAGGAAAAGTTTTCCTGCTCCCTGCACTTTGGAAGGGTCCCTAAGGCAGTTTTGGAAGATGTGGCAGGCACATCAGTCTGCCCAACTCAATTCTAATATGTCATTACAAGTAAAGGATGAAGTGGAAATGGAAAATCTTATCTGTTTTAAGTATCTGAAATCCTCAAAACCAAGATTTGCCTTTTGTTCCTTAATTGTTTTGGTCTTGCACTTGGCTGTTATCTCGGCTACAAACACCGTGTTATAAACTGTTGTCAATTTACTTCCATTTCTTTGTTTCTTTAGCGTGATTTAGTGTATGATTTGGTTTATTTGCTTAACTGTTTAACATGTTGTTTGTAGTAACCTAAAATGATCTTTTGTTTTTACCAAGATCTGCTTGTGACATTTCTAATGGGATAGACAATCAAGTACCTTCCAACTCTGTAGTACAGGATACATTCTGTATAGAAGGTGTTAATGGAGACAGCACACCATCTCCTCCTCACGTTGCAGCCAGACCCAAAAATACACCAGTACCAAAACCACTTGCAACTCAGCCTGTCAACAGCACTGGTAAGAATGGGAAAGTTATGAGAACATGTTCCATAAGACTTTTTTATCTGGTTGAAATGTACCTGAAACTGAGCCACTCTTTCTATACTTTTTTGTTAGGTTTCAGAAATACTGACGGGGTGTTTCTGGGCTTGAATTTATAATCTTATGTGTCCACTTCTGCGAATTTTTCTGGAGTAGATACATACTTAAATGTACTAACTTTCATATTTTCCCATCAGTTCTGTGATGAAGAAAGATGTAAAGCATCCAAAACTTCCATTTCTCTGTCCCAGATGACTAAACCATATTACTGGTTGTCTGGAGGAAAAATCAGATTTCTTTCACAATTATTTTGAGGAACTGTAGTTAAGTTTCTTTTGCCATTAAATAAATCTGATGTTTAGTGCTGTCAGGGAACTGCTGTGCTCTGAGTTGAGATGTGTTGCACACTCTCCTTGCCTTCCATTTTTTCAAAAGGTATGCTATTTCAAAACAGGTATTGGCAACTACTAAATTTCATTTTCCTCTTAAACACAAAAACTTCAATTGTTACTACAAGTAACATTCAGTACAGTAAAACAAGTGAAAAGAAAGTCTTCCTTTATTTTTGTTCCCCTGGAAAAACTTTGCATCTAATAATGAGTGTGCTTTCTAAGCACTTTCTACCTTTTCTCAACTGTTTAAGAGAGATTACAGTGATAGCAGAGGAAAATGATAACGTTATATAGAAATAGGCAAGCTGTTAATAAATGGTAGAACAAAGACTGTCAAACTTTATGTAGTAGAGTGGGAAAAGTGGGTATGGTGGGGAGATAGCAGAAACAATTATGAACTTTAAAAGATAATAATTAAATTAGGCCTTCTCTGAAGCTTTTCTCTATTTGGAGAACTTAAATTTGATTCCCCTGTCTTTCCAGTTGAATGCCAGAGGGCGCATATATTATTTAGGCACTGCTCCCTTTTTCTTCAATAGCAAAGAGATCCATTTGAAATCTGTATTAGGATAGGGTAATTGCAAAAATAATTGATTTGTTCAAATAGTAATATTGATGAAATCATCACTGAGCTTGCACTCAGGCACTGGCACAACAGTTTTCAACTACTGTACCAGTTGGTGGAGACTTTTTTAAGGCAAGGCTTAAAACAGGTCTCCAGCATTTGTTGATGACAGACTTTTCCCCCCCACGCCCATTGTGCTTAACAGGATTGTAATTTCATGTGATGTTGCCAGAATTGCTGTTTTAGATCTAATTGGCGAGGTAATCAGCTGATGTAATGTTTTATAGATCTGTTTTGGAGATCAGCTTACTAAAAGAGCTGATGATTTGTTAGTTATATTGCTTCTAACTTTTGTTGTGTAGTTCTTTTCACTCTTTCATATGAATGAACTGAATGGGTTTTTTTAATGAAAGCTGAAATTTCAGTTGACTTTTTTCCTATTTAAGTAAAATTATTGCTAATTAAAGCAAAAGTTTGAAGAAACTTGGTCAGATTGTCTGTAGTTATGATTTTTAATGTCATGCTTTACATTTGCTTGAAATAATACAGTCTTGACATGTCATAATGTAGTTAACCTGTTTTGTGTGAGCTGGAAGTAGTGATGTATTACATTGGAATAGTTGTGTTCAAAAAGCAGTGCCCTTACAGATCTTACAAATCTGCTGCTGCCTATAAAATCATGCTTATCATTATGCATATCAGGAAAATATTTATGGCCCAGTGATAATTCCTTAAAGAAACTGACTCATTAACTTAAGTACATTGCTTATGGCAGTTTTATTGTTTATGATTCTTTGACCTGGTTTTCTGACCATATGGGACAGCAAGAAATTGCTGACATTATATACATATTGCAGGTAATAAGTAGAATCTAGCTATTTTTTTTTGTTTGTAGGAGTATTATACAGAATTAAAGTAAATGAACTCTTTAAAATGATGGAACAGCATTTTATAGGCAGTAGTCTAGGGTTAAATTTTGCAAATCTGTGTCAATAAGGTTATGAGTGTAGAGCAACTGGATTGGCCTCAGTCCTTAGAATAGTTAAGCTGATACCATGCTGGTAGATAGAAAATTACTTGAAGTCTGTGTTGCGTATTATATTTAGTCTTGTAGAAAAATAGTTCCAACTACAGAATAGGTACAAGCTGATGAGTTTAAATAGAATTCTCACTGTCTGGCCTTGATCAGTGGTGCAGAAAATGAAAGCTGTGGATGATGTTGCACTGCTTTTAATAGGGCCTTGACTTTTAATGGGGGTCCTGCTGACTTCTGTACCTGATTTTGCTTATCTAAGACAAGATCATCTTGTGCTGAGATACTGTTTTGTTAAGCTCTGCAGATGATTGGTATTGATATATTGTTGGCCAAGTGGGTTTGGGAGTAATAAAGCCTTCTTACCCCCCTTTTCATGCTAAGTACATGCCTGCTTTAAACCTTTTATGAGATTATGATTGCTTGAGTTGGATGACGTTTGTGTTGTTCTTCAGAAGACAGAAATTGATTTACTTTGTGATTCTTAAATAACTTTCTTCAGTCGTTGAAGTGTGTAAGTTACATAAGCCAATGTCGTGGTTTAACCCCAGCCAGCAACTAAGCCCCACGCAGCCGCTCACTCATTGCCCGCCCCTCAGTGGGATGGGGGAGGAAATCAGGAAAAGAAGTAAAACTCGTGGGTTGAGATAAGAACAGTTTAATAGAAC
>JAVJGG010000029.1:24903346-24920426 GCA_035590195.1 Aviceda cuculoides
CATACTGAACTCAAAACATTGCACTGTACCAGCTACTAGGAAGACAATTAACTCTATCCCAGCTGAAACCAGGACAGCCAAATACTAATTTTTATATTTTAATCCTGCTTTTGGAAGGGGATTTTTTTCCAAGTCATACACAGGTGGTTGTTGCTTAATTGTAGGGTTCTGTACCTCAACTCTGAAAACAGGAAAAAAAATCATCCGTAAGAACTGCCTCTTAGTTTTCCAGATTTTGTAAGAGTTACGTATCTCAATATTTTTCTTTCATGTCATACTAATCAAGGTTCTTTTTTGAAGTTGATGTAGTTTCAAAGCAAATAAAGTGATCCTGTTTTCTAGGAAGCACATAGGTACCTTTTGCTTAATCTAAAGAGTAAGGTGTAATGTTGAGTTGACCAAGACATGCAGAAAACTACCTTAGCAGGGAAGTATAGAGAATGGCTTGCAGACTGTAGGTTTTAATTACAGCTTTAATTGAGGCAGGTGCATTGTGACTTTCTGCCATCTTAGACAAAAATGCTGCTTATGGCACATAGGTGCAACTTATATGTATTCCTTCTGTGTTGTTCACTCTAAAAGTTGGTCATTTGAAAAATAAGTGAATCTCCTCAGATTCTGATACACAAATGTTATTTCCCATTTCTCAGTTAATGGCGAGTCATCTGCCTCTGCACCAGAAGCTGGTAATTCTTCTGTCTCTGAGGCTCAGATAGGTTCAGTCGAAGCTCCCATGTCTTCAGATTGCACTAACACTACAGCAGAACCTCAGTCAACAACAGAAGCAACTAGTTGTTCTGAAAGCCACACTTCCACATTACCTGTTGTGTCTGCTGGACTAGAACCTACAGCTGCAACAGACTGTGCTCAACCTAATGCTAGAAACGGTATAACAGCAGAAGCAGCAAAACCAAGGGAATCCTCCTCCACCTCAAGTGCATCTGCAGAACCTGTAAGACAGCAGCCTGGTAATGCCAGTACAGAACCTTTGCCACCAGGGTATGTGGGCTTGATTTTAATGCTATAATGATGTTTTGTCTGAACGTACATATAAAGAAACAGATATTTAATTCTATACTGGGATTGCCAAATGTGGATCAGTTGGCTGTGACAGGGTTATTTGATCTAAAATGGGGTTTGTACTGTTGCTATAACTGGCTAGCAGCTCTTGTCCCAGAAAGTAACAAATGATAACTGATTTGCTGAGATGGTATAGTGATCTAAATAGACAAACTCTTGGGCATTATGGACGTGAAGACTTTTCATTTGATATATTCAAACTTATTTGGGTCATAATTTGTTACTCCTTTGGTTCTTAAACTGTGAGAATGTAGTGGAGACCAAAATACAGAGATGTGAAAATTAATAAAATAGTCTAGAAAAACTTGTAGATACTTGCTGTGTAACAATGAGATCAATAATTTATAGATAAAAATACAGATTTGAGGTGTATGTATGTGCTCAGAATAGCTAGAAACTTTTACTTCTACTAGACTGTTAGAAACTACTTCTGTAGTCCTAAACCTTAAATGCAAAATTAGAGATGTGCTTAGACATTAAATGAAAATGTAGTACATGCTCAAGTATATATATTGATCTTAATTTTTTTTTTTTATATAGATGCTTTCATGCTTGAGTGAAAAGATGTCTTCAGTAACTAACTGGAAATACTGACATTTCTGTAATATTCTAAATACTAACAATTTTAGCATTTTCTGAACACAGAAATTGTTTCTTAACCTGAAGTGTATATCCACCTTGTGTCATTGTAGCTGATCTTTCAGAAAGCCAGGGTTGTACCTGCTCACTCTGAAGGAGGTTCAGTAAGTTCTTAGTGACACTTCACTTGAGTTTCTCCAGTTGCATAAACATGAAAACAAGCTTCTACAAAGATAGAAGTATTGTATATATATTGTTGGGGAAGAGTTACAAAGTTTTTAATTTTCAGGTGCTTTGACAATCTGGTCATCCCCCCTCCACACACTTTTTTTTTTTTTTTTTTTTTTTTAATTTTATTAATTACATGCTTTCCCATTGAGGACAGGGTCATGAGTTCCAGGCATAGTGCACATTATGGCTAAATGCATTTCTTCATCATTCCTCCCTGATCATGTTTCTGTGTTGGTTTTTTTTGTGGTGTCCTGTGTCATGACCCAAAGTGGACAGACCAGGGAGTGGTGTTTAATTCGAAATTCCTTCAGGCTAAATTAAAGTGAAACAACACCAAAAGATTAGTTAAAGATTTTATTCATGACAGAAGCAAACTGAACTGGGGAGGGGTGTTAGTGGGTGGCAGGGTTTCTCATGACAGGAATTGGTGTAAGACTACTTCTGTAAACCATGTAACTCGGGGTAACCATGTACATAAATTCAGGGAATAAGGAGATCCCTCCCGTAGAGTCACGAGGTTCAGAGCAGACCCCCTTGCTTTCCAGACTCCTCCTCAGAGAAGGGTCTAGGGGTGGCTGGATCCACTCTTAGTCTCAGACTTGGTCAGCAGTTTATATCTTGAAACAGATGAGGTGTAGGGATTGTGGAAAAGGAAAGAGAAAAGAAGACAGAGAAAGAGAGAAAGGAAGAGAGAGAGATTTCATCAGTCCTGGGTCCAGCGTTGGTTCAGTCAGCCGAGGGGTCCAGTCCCGGTGGGCTTGTGCACCTGGAGCTTCAGTTTGTGTCCTTTTATCATCCTTGCCCCTCCTTCGTGCGGGCACCCAAACTCCTCAGGTTAATGAGCAGTTCATGAGGCTTGAGCTTGGGGGTTGTTTGTGGAGTAACTTCTGCTTCCCTGCAGACATGGTCATTGTTTGATTTTTGTATCAGAACAGCTTATCAGAACAGGGAGCTGTGCACCCTCCAGCACGCCCTCCCCTTCCTGTTGCTGATGTCTGAGTTGATGGGCTTTTCTCCTTGGTTCCTTGTTGTGCAGGGTTTGTCTTTATGCAGAACTTGCCTCACCACAATGTTCGAGACATTAACTCTTTCAGTCTCTCACATCCTGCCCCCCCACTCCTCATCACCCCCAAAATCTAGTTGACTCTCCATTATGTTTAGCCCTAGTAACTCTGTAACATGCTGCTGCTCCACCTATCTTACCTTCTTGTAATCTTAGCATTTAACCTCTTAAATTGCAGAAAACATTTTGTGGGAGTTTTATAGGGTGCTCTGTAAGGTGAGGAAATGCACGTCAAATCCTGTGAGTAGCAAAGGTGTTCTGCCTGTGTTTTTAGGAGTTAACTGCATAATGTACTTAAGAAAACCAAACACACATATATATATATAATGCAAGCAAGGGCTTCAGCTTTTCTTCTAACATTTATCCTGGCTTCCTCTCCCATTTATAAATACTTTTATTGCATTATGGCAATTCTCAGCAGCATGAAACTTCAGTTGTTTATAATGTTTAGTCCTTTCTTCATCTGCAATGTAATTTTGCTTTGCAACTAAAACTGAAGAAATAATCCCTAGGGATATCAGATAGAGAATTTACCAGGATAGGAAATAGAAACACAGGAAGACCATCTGATAACGCACATTTCAGGTTCACTCTGAAAGATCCGGTTTGTTGGATACAGGGAATAGCGCTTCAAAATGTGAACTCCCTGTTTTTTGGAGAGGCATGTACATGGAAATGCAGAGAACACATCTCTAAGCACTTTTTGAATGAGATTGTTTTTGCATCTGAACCTTGAGCAGATAATTAATTGACTTTGTTTTCACATATCTTAAATAGAATTTGAAAATGCTTGTGAATATTGATGTATACTCATTTTATGTACCAAGTCCCTTAAAGAAATCTTTATGGTGATACCAGTTCAAATAAGAAGTAACTGATACATATTCTGGTGTGAGTTTTCTCTGGTGTTTTAGAACAAGTTTTGGATCACAGTATTTTCATTCAATACCAAAGTACTTTTTTGGCATAGTGGGAAATAAGTCCTAAGGAAGCATTTTCTTACTTACCTTGACTTACATGAAAGTCTTTTTGTCTTGAAGGTGGGAGCAAAGAAAGGATCCTCATGGTAGAACCTATTATGTTGATCACAACACACGAACTACAACATGGGAAAGACCACAGCCCTTACCTCCTGGGTAGTGTAGACTTTTTTGATTTAAGTGTGATAAAGGTACTATATTTTGTTTGTTTGGTTGGTCCAGGAAAAATACCATCTTTTATAAGCAGCTCACCGAAACTGTATTGTACATCATATATTAAGAAATTCTAGCTTTCGGTTAATTTAGAATTATATTAATTGCAGCTATTGTTATAGGAATGTTGGTACTCTGTATGTCGCTTGTTCTGACCACTTGTTCAAATACAACTACTAAATTATTTTCTTCTTCCTTTAAAACTTAAGCATTAAATAATGCACATTTGACCACCTTTATTTAGGTGGCACCACTAGGTGTAGTGCGCTGGTTCCAAACCTCAGATTTCCAGGCAAAGTGTTTTCTGTGAAACATGCCAACAGTGCTTATGGTCACAGGAAATTACAAAGTTAAAAATGAGGTGACAGAGAGTTAAGCATGCTATTGCTTGATGTCTGTGTTTGCTCAATGTGGTTGTCCTTCTACCAATAAAGTTGGCGAGTACTTTTGTGTACTTCAGAAATTAGAATCGTGCCTGTGACTCCAGTACTTCATTCAAGTACTATCTAGGAATGTAGCATAAAGAGAAAATCAGTTATGTAGTATTAATGAAAAATTTAGCTGTTCACATTTGTGTTTCTTGAAAGCTGGGAAAGAAGAGTTGATGATCGTGGGAGAGTTTATTATGTGGACCACAACACCAGAACAACAACATGGCAGCGACCAACAATGGAATCAGTCAGGAATTTTGAGCAATGGCAATCTCAACGGAATCAACTGCAGGGAGCTATGCAACAATTTAACCAACGATACCTCTATTCGGTAACTTTTACGTAAATGAGTATGAAATGAGTAGAGAGGTGTAGGTATACTTTTTGTTCTCTAACTTTTTCTAAAGTGATTTTACAACTATTCAACCATATATGTTACAAGATGTTTGGCATCAGTAATTTAGATTCTGATTCTGTTTAAAAATGTTAACAAAAATCGTCCTTTAAGACAAAAAGTACTCCTGAGTCTGTTCCCTAACCTAAGCCTTGTGTAGTGCATGGTATTTAAGACTTTAAATGACAGTAGTAAGAGGTAAAACTAAAGCATTCCCTTAACTGAAAAGGAATGTAAAACCTGAGTTGTGGGCATTTTGAACATTAAATAGCCTTCAAAACTGTTTTAGTGATTAGGAGTCATTCATTAGTACAGGCGGCAATTCTTTTACTTTGAGCTCATTTTGTAGCTTATGAACCTACTTCAGCTTTGGAATTTCCTACATGGTTTTCCATTTCTTTCAGGTAGTTGTTTGCTCACTTCTGCCTGAAGAAAACATCATGAGTAGCTTCAAATAAGATATTTCTTGAGACAGATTTTTCCATCTGTGACTGGATAAATAGGATAATTGCTTTTTCAGAGTTAAGAATGATGGTGCCTGCATGTCACTGTCACTCTAAATGATCCATTTTAAGAATTGTGCTTGGTCTCTTAAAAAAAGATCCAATCCCAGCGACTTTGTAAGCAGTACATCGCAAAGCTGGAATGTTTTAAAGAAGAAACCATTAAAGTACAAGTCTGAAACAGCTTCATTGGACTAGGACTCTATGCATCCACAGACCTAACTTTGTTTTGAATTTGTTGAACTTTATTCAGGTACCCCTCTGAAATAAAGGATGCTGCAGTATTCTTACATTTAACAGTTCTCAGCCTCGTTATCTAATTATACATTATATCTAATCACTAGCAATAGCAGGAACATGCATCACCACTAATTTTCTTAGCTCCTGGACCTGTGCATCAAAGTAGATTTATCTTATGCAGTTAGAGGAAGATAGAATGGTTGAGGGAAGGGACCTCTGGAGGTCATCTGGTCCAACCCCCCTGCCCAAGCAAAGCCACCTAGAGCTGGTTGCCCAGGACTGTATCCAGATGGATGGAGACTCCACAACCTCCCTGGGCAAGCTGTACCAGGGCTCAGTCACCCTCATAGTGAAAAAGTGCTTCCTGATATTCAGAGGGAGCCACCTGTGTTTCAGTTTGTGCCCATTGCCTCTGGTCCTGTCACTAGGCACCACTGGAAAGAGCCTGGCTCCATCCTTTTTGCACTCTCCCTTCAGGTATTTATATACACTGGTATCTTTTAATGCAAATCCAAGAATTACAGATGAAACATAGCAAGCCAAGAACTCTCCCTGAGCAACTTTCTGTACCTGTGTACTACTTTGATCAGTTGCTTAAACATCTAAGAAAACTCTCACTTTTCCTGATTCTAAGATTTATTTTGTTTTGAGCTAGATTTATTCTCTCAGGGAACAAAACATTTTTTTAGTTCAGTTACTTTCCTTTCTTCATTTAACAATAATTCTTACTGAAAACTACAGACTAATTTCTTAAAATGTCCCATCTGACCTTAGAATCATTAAATTAGGATTTGTTTGTGAGACAGAATATGCTCCAAGGAAAAGATAACTATTTGCATCTCTTTAGAGTTCTGTTTTCTAAATAGTGTATCAGTTGTATACCTAGGACTCATATTTTATTTGGTGAAAAATTGAAATTATATTGAAAAAAGGTGAATGCCTCCCCCCCCCTTTAGTGCTGCTGTATACTTTTCTTCTAGAATTTTTAAGGTCGAACTACAGCAGGACTCTGCTTATATAAGTTTATAAGTGGGATTGTAATTTATTTTTTGGGAAAAAGTGAATTAATACTTTTAATGAATAAGAGAGTGTTTCAATTACCTTGAATAGTCAAAGCTAGACTATGCGAAGGAAGAAAAATAGGTTACAGTTATTTTATTTTTATTTTTACCTGGGCTAATATATTCAACTCCTTCTGGTATGGAATCTGGCTCATCCCATGCCACTGCCTAGTGTTCCAGTGTGTTCTGTTAAATATACATTAGCCAGCAGCCACACATAAATCCTTGGACCCATTAAGAAGATCAGAAATCTCTGAATCGTGCCACCATTCAGTTCTTTGGCAGACAGCATTTTCTGTTGTGTGCTATTCTTTTTATACTCACCACAGAAAAGTCATTGGTTACAGGGTCATTGTGACTGTATAGTTTCCAAAAGCAGAAAAGGCTAACTGCATTTGCTGCTGAGATAGTGATAGTTCTCTGTTCACATCTAGTAGCTGGTGGCCGGAACAAAGAGGCAGCTTGATTTTGAGGGTAACTATTGCATTTTCTTCTCATCCTTCCTCTTTTTCTGTTTCACAGTAAAAATATCATAGCTTTTTTTTTTTTCCTGAATTTGCTGTTGTAAAACTCTTAAGTGAATTTCAGATTTTTTTGATGGCAAATGCTATATAAAGCAATATTAGTAGCAAGGTGATCCTTAAGATACTCTTTGGAAAAATGTAGATTAGTTCCCATATATCAAAATTGCACTCTGCACAAAAAAAAAAAAATACCTTCCTGTGTATTGGTATAATTTTAACCATCCACATATTTTAATGAATGCAGCTGCATTTGCAAAGAATGACAAAGTCTGAAAATAGCAAAACATCCAGGGAAGACATCATGTATTGAGGAAGCAAAAAACCCTGTGCTGGCAGTAATCACTGTGCTTGAAAAATGTTTATTATGGTAAAGCATGTTCTTAAGCAAGAACATTGTGCTTATCTGCTTATACATGCTTACGCAAAACCTCTATGAACTTTACATCTTTAAGACCAATGAATCTCAAGTTTGCTGCAGGAAGGGAAAGCGAGGGTACATTGGGTTGGAAACAGTGGAGGCAAGAACACAGATCATATCATTGTCATATAATCTATGTTTCTTCACAAAAACAGACTAAAAATGGCATGATGTTTTTTGAGAATGGATAGTCTTCAGAAATAGTGTTAATCTTAAAACACATTAAGGAAAAAAATATGAATAATATTTGGCCTAACTGAATGTCCTCTTGTTTTTAAATAGGCTTCGATGTTATCAGCAGAAAATGATCCACTTGGGCCTTTACCACCAGGTTGGGGTAAGTTAATTAGCTGTTGATTTCAGGAAGTGACAGTTACAGAAAATTGGAATACAATTGTTGTATAGTGGTTTTTTTTCTTTTTTTCCCCTAGAAAGGAGAGTGGATTCAAATGATAGGGTGTATTTTGTAAATCATAACACAAAGACAACACAGTGGGAAGACCCTCGAACTCAAGGGTAGGTGTGTACATTGACTGTGCAGACAAAAAGATCTTGCTTAATTGTTATATGTCATGATGTGGGGGAAAAAGTACTGTCTGCAATTTCTTCTGCAGCTTGCAGAATGAGGACCCTCTTCCAGAGGGCTGGGAAATCAGATACACTAGAGAAGGTGTCAGATACTTTGTTGACCATAATACAAGAACCACCACCTTCAATGATCCTCGTACTGGGAAATCTTCTGTGTAAGTGAGAAATTAAATATATTTTGTAACTTTATACCTTGTTATAGTTTAATAATGAAGTCTTCTCATACTAGGAAACAATCTATACTTTTAGGTAGAATTGAGCACTAAATTTTGAACAAATTGTTGTTCTGTAAATTTAATCCATTTTAAGCTTTCATTGTCCGTTTATCTATGTCACACCTTGCTGTACTGCTCTAAGGTTCAATAGTTTTTATACACTTTTCAAATACCAAGTTTGTAATTATTTTATAAATAGAGAAGGGAAGTGAGATAAGCTTGAATATTGAACTAATGTAACTAATAGTTAAATTTTTAAAGAAACAGCAAATGGTTGTAATGAGTATTGTTTATAATTGTACACCTTCTAGCAACATTAATGTCTAAACAAAGTAGTTGTAAGTACTTCTTAAAAACTTTACATGCAAATCTTTTGAAAAATAGTTTAGTCAGAAGTATCGACCCAACCTATGGTGGCTGTCTTAATGTCTTTTATATAGGGAAGGGTTTACTTCTGATGACATGATGATGACCTTCCCTTCAAAGAGCCTAGAGAGTATTGTACTAGAAATTCCTTTGTAGTTCCGCAAGCAGCTGAATTTATGAAGCCTAATTTAGCAGTCTTTCTCTCAGTGAAGACAATAAATTAGATGTCTCCCCTCTAGCTGACATGTAATTTTTACAAGATTGACAGGGATTTGAAATCCTCTAGATCTCTACCTTTCTTTCAAATTTGGTAAATTGACTAGCATCTTAAACGAAAAAAAAAAAAAAAGTGAGGCGGGGTGTGTGTGGAAAGGAAGACTGACCAAACCATCAGCTGCATTTTGTTTCTGATCATATCTTATGATATAATGATTTTTGTGTATTTTTGAAATCTACATGCTGTTGTTTAGCATTGAAATTACTGTTTGATGTCTGTATGGTTAATGTATCTCAAATATATTTCTTTACAGAAATAAAGGCCCACAGATTGCTTATGAGCGTAGCTTTAGGTGGAAACTTGCTCATTTCCGTTACTTGTGTCAGGTACTGATTATGTAATTACTTATTTTTTGAAACTATTTGAATTTACATTTATATGTGCTGCCTTTTAACATTATTGCCTTATGATTACAGTCCAATGCACTGCCAAGTCATGTGAAAATCAATGTATCCAGACAGACTTTGTTTGAGGATTCCTTCCAGCAAGTAAGCCTGCAGAGATTGTCGTGTTTGTTTATCAAGACAAAGCATAAGAACAAAAATGGCTGTGGCCAGTTCAGACTGATGGTCCTTCAGGCACAGTAATCTTCCTCTGGTATTAGTCAAAGGGATGTTCTTAGGGAAGACAGTAAGAACAGAAGTAATGTATATAATACTCGTACCAAATGATCTTTCAGCTCCCAACTGTTTACAATTGAAATGCTTCTTGAGCTTGATGTGGTTTCTGGGTATTTTAATAATCCTCAAGGGACTTCTCTTCTGTGAGCTTGTCTGTGGTCCTCTTGTGAACTTTCTGCGTCTACAGCATCCTGTGGTAAAGAGTTCCATAGCTTAACCACATTGCATACCATATTAACCACACTGGATTTGCTTTTCTGATTCTTGTGTGTGGTTATATACATTACAAAATGTTGTTTTCTCCAATTAAAACTGGTGTCCTGCTTTGTCCTTCAAACGTTGAATCTGTGTAATTGATGCTTACAGTTCTTGAGCTCTTACAGTGTGCAGCCAATGTTTGTTCCTTCCTTCTTTCTCTCTAACAATGAAAACTCTTGCAGATGTCACCACATCAAAACCTCTTGGGAGGGATTCTCTATAAGTAAACAGTATGTTATTAATGAAAGTATATTGTGCTTATTTTAGATTAGAGTAGATTACTTTTTTAAGTGATTTGCCTAAAACCAAAAATTTGTAATATATCATATTAAATGTCTTTTTGCCTATTTTCCTTTAATGATAATGAATGCCTTAAGAAGAGTATAAGAACAGGGCAACCATATAGTGATACTTTCCAGATACGCTCTCCCACTTGCTAGCAGTCTGCTGCTGAAGGATTTTAAGTCCAAGTTGGTATTTTTATGTGCAGTTCATTGGTTGCATGTTCTATGAGATGGTCTAATTACTTGTCAAATCTGTGTAAACATTTGACATATACGACATTTCTGTATCAATTAAATAAAATCTAAGTAAGAAGAAGTGATTGTATTGACAATGCATAATTTATAACTTATTACAATTTTTGTTTTTTCGATAGATTATGGCATTAAAACCCTATGATTTGAGGAGAAGATTATATGTTATATTCAGAGGAGAAGAAGGATTGGATTATGGTGGCTTGGCAAGGTAAAAGAAAATTTGTTTAAAATAGGTTTGTTTTTTTGTTTGTTTGTTTGGTTTTTTTTTTTAATAGCACTCCAACCATGATTTCTAATATGCTGTTGGCAAAGAAACAGCTTGCTTTTGCAGTCTGACCCTGGTTACTTTTTTAGCTCCCTTTAATGTATTAAGGAGGTGGAACTGGCAGCGCTGGCTATTACAGGTTATAACCTTGCATTAGTAAGACTGTGATCTCAGTTGTACAGTTCTTTGACAAAGATTGATGTTTAAATTGGAATTTTTTTATGCCAGTTAATTGCTCTAGACCAAGTTATTTCAGAAACTTTCTGTCAGAAAGTTCCACTTTGCTGGAAGTGGTGCCTGTGTAAAAATAAACTGGTTTGCTTATTTGGAAAAAAACAAGTGAACACCAGATTGGGGCTGATATAAACAGAATGGACATAAACAAAAGTAGAGTAGTGCAGGCATGAAGTAACAGCAGACAGACTAGGTAGGCTGTGCAGGAATGCAAAACAGCTAGGCTACAAGTTTTTCTAGAATCTGAAGTGGGACTCGGAGGGAAAATCTGGTAACAGGAAAACCGTAGACAAAGTATGTTTCATCTGTTGACCATGTAGAAGACAACCACTGACTACTGCTGCTGGTTACTTGACCGAAATGCTACTATTATGATGAAAATTTCAGTACCATGGCAGATTCAGGGAATTAGAAGTAGTCATAGGTGAGAGAATTTTGCTTGTTTGGTTGTTTTTTTTAATGTAAAGGTGTTCTGTTTTGGTTTTGTTCTGGTTTTATGTGGCTGTGTTAAAATGAGGTTTGGTAAAAATGTGTAGTACTTGTAAGTAAGGGAGCTTGCCTCTGAAGGTTGAGCCTTTGCATATGTGGGTGGTTATGCTTCTGAATTACAGTATCTGGTAGGCTTTTGAGAGGTGCCTTCAGGGAGGAATCCAATTTTTGCTTTGTGTGGGTTTTCTGTGGTTAGTGTCCCTCTCATGATGGCCCTAGGCATAGGATGGAAACCAGGAGGGTTCAAGTAATCTGGCCCAGAGAAACAAAGTAATCCAAAGAAGTGATGTTAGAATAATTTAACTGAAGAGTGTTAGTCTCTTAGTAGTTAGAAAGTAGCAGAATAAATAAATGTAACAAATATATAAGTAGTATAATTTCAATAGTTTTAGGAATAATTCTTGCCCAAGATTTTGCATGTGAAGTTGAGAAGCAGCAAAGATCTCATTGTAATTTGAGCTGAGAATTCTTAAGTGACACTGAGTAAATGTTCGTGTACTGACTTGCTAATCTAATGCTGCATTAATACAGATATAGAAAGCTGATGCACCTGATTTATCACCTGTTTCTCAGGAGGCTAAACTCAGTATTCCCTCCAGATTTTTACCTTGCATTTAGCAGGACCAATCTGACACTGTGTCCTGTGGCTAGTTCTAGCTGTTGACATGAAAAATTCATTGCTTCTGCAAACTTCTTGTTGATGACTGATTTCTTTGATTCCTCCCTTGTTATCTGGCTTTGATCTAATTTAAATGACTGTTAAATTTGATGCTTCTATGCAGAGTTAATATAGTTGTCTCAGTATAAAACTTGCATAGAATGCTGTACAACATTCTCGTGCTTATTAAAAGATACACAGAACCCCGTTAGGGTTGTTGTATCCTGGCTGCCTTTCTCTGTTTACTCTTTCTTCTTGGCTTTTGGGTTTGAAGTGTATTGTAGCAACTCGTGATTTGTGACTTGAGTTTCATAGAACTGTTAGGAGAAACATGCCAACAAACTTCTCATTTCTATTCCCTGATCTCAGGTAAATATAGGGATAGAAAAGATGCCTGTTAAATGTGACAGCTGAAGGGCAGTCAGGATGGAATTCAGTCCTTGCAGTTATTGTAGGAGAGACTTTCAGCTTTTTTTGTGGCTTTTCCCGAAGCCTGGTTGTTCAGTTCCAAGCATTTAGGGCTTGATACAAAAACTCCTGAGTATATATGACTGCTTCTGAGGTCTCTGATTATATGCAAATACTATAAAGCAACAAATATTCTAATAATCGGCTATCTTAACAATGAAATACCAGATTCTATTATTATTTCAGGTCTGCTATGTTGGCAACTATAAAGGTGATGAATAACATGTATTAGTTAAACCTCAGCAAAAATATTTATTCACACTGTTGTGTCCTGTGGGCTTAACTGATACATAGTAATTTGTTAAACCACAGTAATTCAGTGTGTGTTCTGCTGTCAGATTGGGAAAGCAAATAAGGGGTGCTGTGGTTTAGTTTTTTTTGTTTTGTTTTGTTTTACCTAGGTTGTTTATAATAAGCACTGCCCGTGGAATAATCTGTAATTTTTTTGAATAAAGATTTGAGTTGTATGCAATAAAGCAGGCATGAGGAGGATAAATACTGTGTACTGGTTGAGGCAAGGACTCTGTAGGCAAAAATGTTACTAATATGCAGCTAAAAACCTGTGCCATGAGGGTGTGTTCAAGGTGACAGTCTTAACAATAATTTCTAAACTTTGGAAACCATGACTTTCTAACATAATCATTTTTAATGACATTTTTTATATTTAAGAAAGTATGTAATGCCATATATTATTCTGTGATTCTAATACAACACTGTTTATATTCTTTCTCTAAGTTTGCATATATTTTGACCATTTTGCTAGTAACCTAAGGGGTATGGTGATAAACATCTGTATCTGATGGTTTTTATGTGTATACATGTTTTTTTTCCTTAGAGAATGGTTTTTCTTGCTTTCCCATGAAGTACTGAACCCTATGTACTGCCTATTTGAATATGCTGGCAAGAGCAACTATTGCCTGCAGATAAAT
This sequence comes from Aviceda cuculoides, assembly GCA_035590195.1. Lineage (NCBI taxonomy): Eukaryota > Metazoa > Chordata > Aves > Accipitriformes > Accipitridae > Aviceda > Aviceda cuculoides. The sequence continues at coordinate 24,916,970 of JAVJGG010000029.1, forward strand.
CCAGCATCAACAATCAATCCTGACCATCTTTCATATTTCTGTTTCATTGGGCGCTTTATTGCCATGGTAGGTTAGATTTTTAAGGTTTTATTATTTGCTGTAGCTATACATATATTCCTGAACAGTATTTGTTTTTACAGTTATTAAAGGTTATATTAATCTCTCAGAAACGGAAGATTAAGGCATGTAAGGTTGTTGAGCCAAAGTATTCCCTGAGAGCTAAGTCTCTTACACACTCAAGTTTCCTGGGATAGTGGTGAAAGTTAATGACATTCAGTAAAATATTTTATTTTTATCAATTGGATGTGTGTACTTCATGCAAACCGCTGTTTGATTAGTGTCTGAATACTGATGCTCTGAAAAATGTGACTAGTATTTTCTGAAAAAGGCTCCTCGGTTAGACTTGGTATACTTCAACTGTATTAAAAAAAAAGACTTAGAAATGTTTTTCAGAGTACACTGAGCCTTAATTTAAACGTACGCACTTTGATACAAAGGTCAGATACTGAGGAGAGCAGAAGCTGGCAGGGAGCTGATTCTCTGCTGTCAGGTTTCTCTTAAACTAAAAGTTGATGAGGCATGTTGTATCATTTCTTCTTCTGGTATTACTGAGTCAGTTTTCTATAGTGGACTCCTGCGCTGTCACATTTCTTTCCTTCCATGTAGAGATACAGTCATCTTTCCACATAATCATCATGATGTCTACAGGTAGCCCTCAGCAACATCCCTGAACGTGGTGAATAGTGAAACCAAAAAGAGTAGATACAAGTGCATTTTCAGATTGAAGAGGCTGTGGTCTTCCCCTGTTGTTCAGGCTTTTTCTATGAAATTAGAATAAATACAAGCAAAGTGTAACATAAATGGAAAAATACTTTCAGACTTAAAATAAATTAGGTTTGGGGGCGGTTCTTGGTTTTGCTTTTATTACAGATGCTTCTTGAGAAACGAATTTGTTCAGTTTTGATAACATCTCTGTTTTCGAGGATTTTATGGCCAAGTTCCCCATTTTTCTGTGCTGTCATGAAAATTTATTTCATTGGGTTAACGCTTTCAATAGGCTGCCAACTTTTTTCTTTCTTTTAGAACCCTCAGCAAGCTATAAGGCCATTTAGCAGGAAGACGTGATAAAGCCAACTAGGTGCTAGAGCCAAATTCTGTTTCTTTTGGTCAGTGATTTTTGATCTTGCACATAAGATAAATCCAAAATTGAAATGTTAACTTTAGGAAAACTACTTCATAAAATACAGATCATAGAAGAGAACTTAATTATAAGTATTTAATGTAATTAGAAGACAAACCTTTCTTTCCTGAAGTATTTTTGTATTTTTATTTTAAAATCTCGAAGGGGGGGTGGGAAGAGAGACCTGTGTAATGGTGCCTGACATGGTCAGTTGCAAGGTTTGAGTATAGTCGTGGTTTATAATGGATGGTACTTCCTGCAGTACTTCCTGGGATACCCTCCAGTGGCTTAAAATAGCTCAGGTGCTAATGTAAGTGGGAATCATTTTAAGGAGTCTAGATAGGCTTTTTAAGTGCAGTTGTAGTCTCTGTCCTTCTCACAGTTCTAAAACAGTTGTGATTTTCAGATCATAAAGACTTAAGTACTGAAATAACCACAGATGTTTTTGACTGAAATGGAGTTAAACATAAATAATACACATCTTATTCTGTAACAAAAAGCTGTTAAATGAGGTTGACTGAGGCAACTTTTATATTTTGCTGTAAGATTATCATAGACATTAAATGAGATGATTTAAGAGATGACTTTTGCAAAAAGCAGGAAATCGTATGGCTGGATGTTGCACTTGACATTTAATTTTTCTGTTTCTATCAGCTTGCTCTCCAATGAGAAGTATAGACTAGTTTAAAGATAAATACACAAACAGACAAATAAATATATAAATGAAGGCCTCTCAGAGAACCTTTTTAAGCTCTCCTAGAGCACAAGAAAATGCATGCTAGAGTAAGCCTTAGGGGTGAAATTAGAAGGTGGGGAAAAAAGATGGAACACTGCCTTTTTCTAGAGGAAATGGGCTGTTACACTGGCTCTTTCGCTCATAGAATTTCAGCTGTAAGGAAAGACAAGCAATGAATGCCATATGCGGCTGATGTTCAGGATGATTTTTTAAAGGGATGTTTTAGTGAAGAAAATGTACTTGGTAAGGATGTGTGTAATCCTATGGTTCAGTACTAAGAAATTAGCTTACGCCCTTTGTGTATGCATGGTGAGACAAGTGTGACCATGTTTTGGGTTTTTTTCAATTTCATTTTTGCAGTAGAAGGGAGAACCTCATTTCTCAGTTCTGTTACTCACCTACAAAAAACCTGATTCCCAAAGCTCTTTTTGAAGCAGTCTGTGATTGCATTTTTCAACTGTTTTTTACAAGCTGCAGTAGCATTGTGTAAAGAATGATTTTGCAGGATGTATGTAGGTAGTAAAAAATGGCAGTAGTACTCAAGTAGGATGAAATATTATGATCAAGTAGGATCAAGTAACCCTTGGCATATATACCTATCCACATAATATAGAGGAAACTTAATTTTCTCTTTTAATAGACTTCATCCTTTTATGATAAGTTTTTGTTAATCAAAGAATTTCTAAATTTTAATGATAACATATGCGTGGATAAATTTTGTCAATTAATCTTTTTTTTTTTTCTTCCCATTTAATGTAATGTTTTGTTCTTTTTAAATAACCAAGGTGCTACTGCTACTTGGTGCTTTTTATTATTTGAAGGAGAAAGGAAAAAAAGAACTCAAGTCCAGAATACTTCAATAATTCAGTAGTTCAGTAAAAGCTAAACAGACCTCTTTCTGTTCAACAGGCATTGTTTCATGGGAAATTTATTGACACTGGTTTTTCTCTGCCTTTCTACAAACGAATGCTGAGCAAAAAACTTACCATTAAGGACCTAGAATCTATTGATACTGAATTTTACAACTCCCTAATTTGGATAAGGTTTGTAGATTATTTTTTGTGTGTGTGTCGATGTTTTATGGATTTTTTTTTTTTTTTTAAAGTATTTAGCATTCATTGCGCCTTTTTTTTTTTTTTTCTTTCCCTTTTCATTCAGGGATAATAACATCGAAGAGTGTAACTTGGAAATGTACTTTTGTGTGGATATGGAGCTCTTAGGAAAAGTAACCTCACATGAGCTGAAATCAGGAGGTTCAAATATCTTGGTAACTGAGGAGAACAAAGAAGAATATATTGGGTAGGAAGGTGTAGATGTTGAAAAAATGTGTTCCATATTTATTCTGTTGCTCTAATCTTTTTTGACACAGTATATGGATTTTTTTTTTTTTCCTATTACTATGTAATTCTTGGGTCTATTATTGAAATGGTATCTTGGTACACATGATCTCTTGATACACTTTGATCTCTCCTATTCCCTTCTTCCCTCTCCTCCCCCCCCCCAAAAAAAAAAAAAAACGGAAAGAATATAGACGAGCTGGT
>JAVJGG010000029.1:24920526-24942876 GCA_035590195.1 Aviceda cuculoides
TTTTGAATTGGTATCTTGGGACACATGATCTCTTGAGACACTGTGATCTCTCCTATTCCCTTCTTCCCTCTCCGCCCCCCCCCAAAAAAAAAAAAAAAAGGAAAGAATAGAGAAGACCTGATAGAGAGAAGATGACCTGTCTTATTATTACATGTACAATGAGAGAACAGGTGAAACTGAAAATGAGCAAACCTATTTACCTATTTTCAATAACTTCAGGTAACAAATCCAGCTGAAGGGAAGACATGTAATTCACAGAGCATTTCAAAATTGTTCAGAACTTGCTGTCACTGTGGATACTGAAATTCAGAATGTTGTATAATGTGGTGTGACTTTGAACAAAGAGAAAAAAAAGTTTGTTATGCTGCTCTTTCCTGCTTCTCTCCTAATCTTATCACTGCCCTTCTTTTTCTGAACCTGTATTTCTGATCCATTTATTCAGAGTGATCTCAGAAGCAGATGTACACAGATCCTTTTCTGTTATACAGTGTATGCCCAGTGCTGCACTAAATTTTCCACTTAAATTAGCAGTCTTTAGCTTCTCCATGAAATACTTTTTATAGTATGTATTTGTATTTATTGTGGGGGTTTTGGTTTGGTTTGGTTTTTTTTTATTCAGAAGTGGCTTGACCATTTTAATTGAAACTTAAAAAACATTACCTCTTCCTCCAAATCTTAGCATAAATCTGAAGCTCAGAACAGAAAATGACTACTGTTTGTTGAAGCTGGAAATAGTCTTATGCTGGAAATATTGAGGAACCATAGTTATAGGTATTATAAGCAACAGTATTTCTTATTACTCGCAGCCTACATGGTGTTTTTTGCTCAACAACGGAGTATTTTAAAATCAATGGAAATTTTTCTACCATTGAAACACTAGGATTATGCACTTTTTAAGCTAAATAAAATTTTGCTATAACAAAATCGTAATGCTGAAGTACCGTTATTTTCTTAAAAAAGTTGCTGAATTTTGATTAATGAAAGGTTAATAATAATTTTTTTTTTTTTTTTTTTTAACTGGAATGGTAATCTAAGTACATCTTGCTACTTTCACTGTTGTCTGAGTTTTGAGATTTGTGATAATATTAGAATGGTAAATCCCTTATAGTCTATGGAATCATACAGTGTAAGAAAGTAAAATTGGCAGGAATGTTACCTCATGGGAACACACACGCAGTCATACATTTTGAACTTCTTCGTGTTGAGTCAAAATTGATGTTTAATTTATGTTTGGTTTTTTTTTTCCATCCCAGGCTAATGGCTGAGTGGAGATTTTCTCGGGGAGTTAGAGAACAAACCAAAGCTTTTCTTGATGGTTTTAATGAAGTTGTTCCTCTACAGTGGCTACACTATTTTGATGAAAAGGAGCTGGAGGTGAGGTTTTCTGTTCAAGATTTTTACCTTTTGCAAAGGTAATACATATGGAATGATTAAATGGATTGATCAGCTTGAAGCTCTCATGTGTGGCATTCTGCATTTGATAGCTTCTGGAACATGGAGAATTTAATAGGACCAATGGGGGTAAATCATGGTGAAAAGATAGTATCTATTGAATTGGTGTTTTGTGGTGTTCAGCAGTTGGGGTTTTTAGATTCCCTCCTCAGTATTAAAATGCGTTTTGCAAGTTTCTGTGAAAGGATCAGAATATGAGGTCACAGATGGATCAATTGGTCCTAGAAAACTTTTCCCTCTGTGGTAGATGGGTAAAATTACCTTGTAACAGCACGGAAGTTGATTCTGGTGTACGGCGATTGCTTAGTTTCACATATATAGTCTAGGACAGGTTCTAGGGTTATTACACTTAAGGACAAAAAGTTGGAGGAATCAACAAGGTTTGAAACTGGAATTTGCAGTATGTAACCCAAGGGCTGATAACAGGAATCACTTGTTTGCGTCATGTTTACTTAACAATCAACATGACCTCTATGTTCACTGTTGTGTTTGTGATTTGGAGCAGGGACAAAAGGCTCTGTAGTGCTACGCTTATTTATTTCTGTGAGACCTGCCAAGGTTCCCTGTATATAATGAGCAGTGTTCTGAAAGCTTCTTGAGTTAAACGGGAGTTTTTCCTGAGAAAGCACTTTGATCTATCTTACAAGTTTCTGCTATGCAGGCTTTCAGACCACTTAAATACATAAACAATTTTGGAGGAGTTCTGTAAACTTAGGATAAAGGAAAATCTAACTGTGGAGTAAAACAAAAAAATTACCAGTCCTATTTTGGAAGCAAGAACTTCCATTTTTGTTAGCGTGTCTTGTACAAGATACAAAATTAACTCTTAATTTATGTGTGTAGACATCTATATTGTCAAGTAATCATTCTCTTTTCTAGGTTATGCTCTGTGGTATGCAAGAAGTTGATTTAGCCGACTGGCAGAGGAACACTGTTTATCGTCATTACACAAGGAATAGCAAGCAGATCATATGGTTCTGGCAGGTATGTTGATCTGTAAAATTTCTGACTTCTTTAGATTTTGTTTTGTAACACAAATGACGTGGAGTGGAGGGGTGCCATCTAAATGAAGGTTCTCATTGCTTCCTTTCTTTTTTCTTTTCAGAGAAGGAAAGGAGGATTACTGGTTCTTAGGGAGCATACTTTAGGGTGGGAAATGGCAGATAGATACCCTCATTACATTTGGATGGCTGGGTCATGAATACTTTTTCTATATCTTGTCCTTCTTACTGATTATACAACAATAGAGTTTTTTGTTTTCTTAGCAGTGTTCTACCTTCTAAATGTTCTTATATGTAGTACACCTGTACATCTGAAATGCCAGATATTATTTATGATTGTTGTCATATTAACTGTGGCAGTCTTGCACTGGCTGATTATAACTCACATTTTACATGCTGTCTTGAAATACCCAGAGCCTGTGGCTAGGCTATTGATATGTTTAATCAGAATGGCAATAGACTTCATATAAAGCATTGGCATGATTTATATTTTAGTGTAGTATAAAAAAGATAAAGATTCTTCTTAATTGCTGTTGCCAGCCTTCGCATTGTAACAGTCAACAGTGCATATAATCTGAAATCACTGTCTTGTCCTTCCACCCTGTTTTGCTGAAATCAAGAAAGGTAAACTGTTCTCAAGGTGGTGTCTTTCTAAATGGATTATACTTTTTCAACAATCTCATGGGGCTTTTCTTTTTCTCCAGCTATGTTAAAGATTTTTATTAAGTAATTTGAATTTCTGTACCTAGTTTGTAAAAGAAACAGACAACGAGGTTCGCATGCGACTTCTGCAGTTTGTCACTGGCACTTGCAGATTACCACTGGGTGGATTTGCTGAACTTATGGGTAAGTAAAAGGTGACCAAAATTTTTATACTGTAACTGTTCCATTTGCAAATGAACCATGTTACAAGTGTACAGACAGCAGGAACTTCATGTACGTCAGCTTGGATCTAGAAGGGCTTTTTATATCAGAAATCCCATGAATACATCTATAAATGATTAGGAAATTAGCTCATTTCTATGAGAAGAATGTTCATATTCATGTAACATTGAGTAGCACCTAATGAGTTCTGTCAGCTGTATCTGAGTTTTGTCTTATGTCACGTATATATCATGTGTGCTGCTTAAAAGGAATAGATTACACTTTTTAAAATCTTCTGTTCTAGGAAGTAATGGTCCTCAGAAATTTTGCATTGAAAAAGTTGGTAAGGAAACCTGGTTACCAAGAAGTCACACTTGGTGAGTTGTTACATGTGAACTTTCTGTACTTTTAATGGTTCTTTCTTTTGGTCTTGCATTGACCAAACCAAATGAAATCTAATTTGAATCAGTTTGCTATCTCCATCTTCATCTTCTCTGATTGCTCTGACATGCCAGTATTGAAAACTTTTCTGGTTGCCCTATTCTTAAATTTTGCTACTGTACTGCATACAGGTTGTCAGTATCAGATCTATCAAAAGTATATCATCCTTCTTGCGTAGAACTGAGAGGTGTTTCGCTACTTCTGTATTTTAGAGAATATTAAATAACTGAACAAAAGTCTTGTTGGTATTAGGTATATACAGTTATTAGATACACTTATTATACAGTACCATTATAAAAGATAAATGTATAGTCATGAGAAAAAGTAGCGTGAAAGAAATAGCAGCAAATGTTCAAAGCAAGGATGCTTAGCCAAGAATGCAGATACTTTTTCCTGTCAGGCTTCAGACTATTATTGGCTTGGCATTCCTACACCAAACTGGTGCAACAGATAGACAGATGCTGTGTGCAAAATGTATGGACCTTCCTTTGGCAACATGGTGACAATAATATTCATCATACTTTTAAACTGCTTCAGAGAATCCTCCATTTTACCATTTTTTTCACCAGTGCTGTTTTTTCAAGTGATGATTGCAAGAGTTAAACATCCCTCTTTCTCTAAGATAATTTTGGGGAAGACATGGAATGGAACAGAATTTTGGCAGAAGCCTTTTAGGGTAAAGTTTAGAGGGAACACCTCCCCTATATCCAGGCATGTGTAGGAAGGAGAAAAATTCAGCTTTTTCATTCTCTTGCTGGAGTTTGGCGATGCATCAATCTAGGATGATACTAAACTTCATGGTGAACATTTTCTTTTCTGAGTATTATAGTTGCAGTCTTTAGTCTTCAAAGGTTCTGTTTTTTATCTGGTGTGGTAACAGTCTTTTGTTTCTTAAAGTTTCTTAAAAGAGGAATCTCTCAAACTTTGTTTTTACTGCTTGTAGAAATGTCAAGGTAGTGAGATTGCACTGATTGCTATTTCTTAATTTCTAATTGTTAGATCAGAACACTTTTAACTTCTGCTATAGCAGTTGAGTTCTGTAGTGTTCTACGTGGAATTTAGATAAACTTAACAAAATCTTATTTTTTTTCTGCTCAGTTTTAATCGTTTGGATTTGCCACCATATAAAAGCTATGAACAACTAAAAGAGAAGCTGCTCTTTGCCATTGAAGAAACAGAGGGATTTGGTCAAGAGTAGAAGTGGCTTCTAGTCAAAAAGGAGATCTTGCATAATAAAAGGCCCAGCCAACTAAAATTGCACACTTAATTGTATATAAGCTTTTTGTTCTGTACAGTGATATTTCTGGAACTCTAAAAGTAGAATTGTTCTCGTTCTTCCACAAAGATATGCAAAACAGTTCAGCCTTTTCTACTTTTATTTATTGCCCTTCCAAAAGACCAGAAAAACCCCTCATAAATTTTGAAAGCAGACAAGAGACTTATTTAAAATATATATAAAAAATATAAATATATATATACTAATAGGCTCTAGTTTTATAGAGCTTTAAGTGTTTGAAAAGTTGCAGCCATTTAAAAGGGCCTGGATTTGCTTTATCTTGGCTTTATTATTCAGAAAAATGTTTAAACTGCTCTGTGTTCTCTCGTAAGAAACATCTCCAAGTTTGTTTTATTGCATGGCTGTTCTAAAAGGTGTTAAAGGCTTAGGCCAAACGTATCCTAAATATGTAGAAAGATGCTGCTGGTATTTGAGACGACAGAATATGTTGTTCTGTCAGTTTAATTTTTTTAAATACATAAATAGCTGATATATCCCTCTCTACTGATGTAGCCAAGGTCATGAATAAAGCCTTTACTACTTGCACAAGAGTCATGTACAATAAGATGAATGTGATTTAATGTTGAAAGGAATTGGTGCCACTGTTCTGACTTACTGTAGGAGCTGAACAGAATATTTTAATTCATTTGAGCAGCATTGAAATTTGTTTACGTATTACCTTGGGTTATTACCACAAGGATGTTAGGTAATCTTCAAAGAAAAAATAATAATAAAAGAGAAAATACTACACATTCTCTCCTTGGTCTGGTGTCTTACAGGTTTCTTTTTTGTTGTTGTTTTTTGTTTCCCTTTTCAATCTGTGATGTCCTCTTCACAACTCTGTAGTATATGAATGTAAACTGAGCTATGAGGTATACAAAAGGTAATGTGAACTGCTGCTTTCTGTGTTCGTATTCAGTTTCAGTTATTGGATCTAGTAAACCCAAATAAAATGAAAGTTACATAAGCTTTGCACAGATAAAAATATTCTTAAGTATTAAATACTCTCGTTCCTCTTAAGTTCTTACAGAAACTCAGATGTACCTGAATTAAGTTAGTATGTATAAAATCTGTCATTCTTTTACATAGGTCAAGTTTGTCCTAAGTGCACAATAATATAAAGCCATTTTAAAATTAATTTTATTGGCATTGAGGGCATTTGCTGAACTGCAAAGATGTGTTTTTTAAAAAAATTGAAATTTAACACCTTATTCATGTGAATTATATTAAATGCTACTTTTAGCAAACTGTGCTTCCTTATTATAGAGTAAAAACACATTTAAAATTACCATTTGTATTATGCTTTAAATATTAACTGTAAATTCCATTACATTTAACTTGCACAGAATTTTGTACACATGCAAATGATTTCTTAGAATATGATTAAAACCACTTTTGTAACATATCATATTGCACTGTTAAAAGTGTATATGCAGAAAAAAAAGCTATATCTGTTCATGTATCTTTCCAACACAGCAACTGAATTCTGCCAAAATTTTATTTTTTCTACATATTGGATTCTCTTGAGGCTTTGTATTGCATATGCACAGCCTACTGCGGAGCTGTTAACCTGCACATAGCTTTGGTAACACCAGTAGTGCAACGGGCCCAATAGACTGCTATCTTAGATGAACTTTCTGTAAGAGTTTCAAAAATTTCCACCACTTTGAGGGTTTTTCATACTACACCAAATATCTCCCGCAAAACCATTTTCATAAATATAGCATTAAATTAATTTCAGTTGTAAATCCACTTAAATTATGTCTTAGGCTGGTTAGAATGGAGGGAGCTTTAAAAAAAGAAAAAACAACAAAAAAAGTCAACAGTTGCTTCGGGCAACAGAAGCGTGTGTAGCTTGCCTAAAAGACAATTAAGAGGGCTAAATGTCACAGAGTTGAACTTCATGAATTTGCACTAATGAATGACTTGGGTGACCCACTACCAACTGCTGAATTTTGTGAACCTGTGAGTAAGTGAACGAAACAGTAATAATAAAAAAGACAGCACATCACCAGAATGTAGTTGCTTTATTGTTTTGATAATTTTAGCTGTCTCATACCTGCAATAGTTTTTCCTGTGGGTAAGGGTTAGTAAGCAAGGAAAAAACAAACCCAATGGCCTTCTGTACGTGTATATGATCTATTGGTTTCAAGACTGAAAGCGTGTCTCTTAAGAGGAAAAAACCACATTATTTATACGCTTGTGTGAGTGTGCGTACTTAACTTAGACTTTCTGGGAATTTCAGTAGTACTGCATTGTAACTTTTTCTTTTCCCGTTTGCATTCCCTGTAATTCAGCTGTACTTGGGGGGAGGGAGGAAGACCGCAAAGAGAGGGAAGGCAGCAAAGGCTGGAGATCAGAGGAGGGAACATCACTTGGAGCTATTGTGTAGTTCATGGGTTCTGTTGTTACATTCTTCCTGCAAGCAACTCAGCTGCTCTTCTCCAAACACTTGACAATCTTTACCCGGTACCTGGATAGCCTTCCTCTTTGTGCAGATACTGTTTTCTGCAGCAGAAAAGGCACCGAAGTAAGGTGCCTCTGCCGCAAAGCTGCTAGAAGCGGTTTTGTAGTCTATGAATGCAGAAAATTTTGAAGAATCTCTCTGAAACACTACATGTCATCCACCCCAGGACTTCTGACATATTAAAGACTTCATTTTGATGCTCTACTAATAGAAGAATAAGAACTACTTTACTGTAGTGGAGAAAACCTTCTTTTAACTAGTTTCATGATCTGAGGCTAGAATTAAAACTCTAGATTGTCTCTCAGCTGTGGATTTTTACTACTGACTTGGCACAGGCTTGCTTTCTTAGCCTAAGCAATTTATGCCCTTCTTCATCTTCCTCCTATAGATCACAATACTTTTTTCTATTAAAGCCAACACTAGGTATTTATAGTCAGTTTGTTCTAGATTGTTAGACTTTCTACTGGCAATATGACGTGTATTTGATTGCCTACCATTTTTTCATTATTTGGTCTTTTTTTTTTCTCTTGGGTAACCAGAATATATCATTTGGAAAGTCTGTAACTATTTTCTGTGTTGGTTATCTAACTTTAGGTTAATTTATTTTTCTGGTGTAAGTTCCTGCTAAAGTAGAAGCAAGAAGTAGTTTTACTTTATCTCTACAAATAGAAGTGTATGTGCTTCCAAATTGTAGTTCCCTCCTAATGCACTGGGAGTATGCAGTCATCATAGCCTAGGGGAAGGAGCGTGTATGTCCAGCAAACATTGTGCAGCCACTAAATCCGCAGAATTCACAGCCTCTCAATGTGCAAATAAGTATTTATATTTCACAGAAAGCTTCTCACTGCATATGCTGGTATCACCCATAAACAGATTTTCTTAGATGTTCCCCATTTCACTTTTTTTTTTTTTTTAAACCGCAGCATTTTTTATGAAGTCTAACACTAGCATTTAAGTGTATTGGAATTAAGATTGCCTGTGCAGCCTTAGTGAGAAATCTGTAGGAACATCTAATAATGTGAACATGTATTACTCTTGAAGGCCATTGAACACCACAGGAGAATACTCTAGAAAAAATTGCAGGTTTGTAATTATGTAATGGCCCTGTACCTCCTTTCTTTAAAGTTATGCCTATTATTCCTCATACATAACTTGCAGCTGAATAGTGTAAAAAAATTCCCATGTAAATCAACAGACAGGATCACATAATGAAACACATCTTCTAGCTGACAGTTTAATTGAAATGATATGGAGATAGCAGGTTTAAGATACACTTTTATTAACAGCTTCAATAAACCAAAGTAGTATTTGGGGTCTTTCTCCTATGCTGCTGAAACCTGAGGCACTGAATTCCCATTATCTTGTTTCTTGTTACATAGAATTAAGCAACTCCAAAGCTTCTTTCTGTACCTGAAAGAAAGAAATATACTCGTAACAAAACAGTGCCAGCTAGTTATAGGCTCTTCTAGCAGAACTTGGCATGCAAGCACCCAAACATTTCACCACAGTTCTGTAAATTCAGAACCCTCCTAAGACTAGTCATTTTTCTTCTGTAGCTCAAGATGCTCAGTACTTGAAACATGGATGCCAGTGCCTTCAGTGTGATTCACTTACTATAAGTAGTAAGTTTGTGTTGAATACAGATGATTAGCTCTTGATTTGCTGTACCCTAATAGTAGCATGTAGTAAGCTGTCCTGTATCTGACCATAACCAGCCAAGCTAGGGCTTTCAAAACTCTAGACAGTGGCTAAGGGAGTCTGAGAAGACTGTTTCTGAGGCTCCTTTTGCCTAGGGATTTTGGGTAAAATCCTATAACATTTGAACATGACCTCTAACATCTATATTTAAAAAAAACCCCAAAACCAAAAAAAACAACAAACTTCTGGTCCTGACAGCAAGCAGTGCAGACAATGTAAGCCAGATACTACAGATACGCAAGAGGTAACAAATGTTCAGAAAACCTACTTATGCCTACCTCTGCCAAATGCAGAGACAAGAATTCCAATTTCTTTGCAAAGGCCAGGTTCTTTCTTCCTGGATTACCAAGTCTAGTTCCCAATTAATTTTGCATTTACACATGTACCCAGAAAATGGAGAGAATACCACCTCTCTCAGGTCAGCAGCTCTGGACATTTTCCTTATCCTGGCGATAAGGAAACATATTTGTACCAGGAGGCCAAGCACTGCTGCAAGCAGATAAGCGGTTTAACAACTTGGCTACTGCACAGAAATTGCTACCGACTCCTTTTGCGTGGTTTCTAAAGAAAGGCAAGCTTTTTTGATCACTGGTTTCATATGTGCCTCCATCTACTACTAACTGTTAGAAGAGTTGACCAATTTCCTACATGCTGAGACCACTACTCCATTAGGCTATTAAATTCCTATACATTTTGCAAAACAGTGGACGAATGGAACCCTTACTTGCATTTCTATTGAAAGGTGTTACTGAAGGAGCTCACTTTTGGGAGAAACAGTTTGAGCCTTACTGATGAATCTACGGAGGCAAACCTCAGTAGTGTTTTTTCTGACGTGTGAAGTGCAAAATCTTACCAAACTATTTCTTGCAATTAGGACATTCAGAATGTCACAACACATTCTGATGCTGTCTCTAACAGTTAAAGTATCTCATGCTGCAGCTTAATGCTAAGTGAATCGGAGGTCAATCACCTATAAGAAAAAATCAATTGGAAATCAGGCTTTGTTACTCCTGATGTTAACAGGATTGTTATGAAAGATAAGTGCAATTGCTGTGTTTTATACTGAGTGAAGTATTAGGTCAGAACAAGTCTACTGGATTAACCCTCCTGGAAGTACTCTGTATGTGTTTAGGTAGGAAGCAGATGCCTACCCTTCCAAACCAGGGTCTTTCTGAGCAGTTCAAAAGGGTAATTAAGTGCCTCAGGTCGCCTAGTGTTGGAGATTTGCTGTCAAAGATACATTACTTCCATTTGTCTCAATTCAGATAGCCTGACTCTCTCCCTCAGGGCCTGGAAAGGACTACAATGTTAAATTTTATGGATCTAGCAAGTTTTTGATACATCCATGCTTTTTTCTTCCTCCTGTTCGTGTAGTTTTTAGCTCTTCTGAAATATGATTTCTACCTTTCCATTTGTAGGCATATGAAAAGTGAATCTGTGCTCACACAGACATAGGTTAGCTCAGGTGCCCGCCTTAACTTCAACAAAACAGTTAAGCGTGAGTTGTTGTTAGCACTACAAAAACATCATGAAGAAGAAAGAATAATAGTTCTTTATTATAAACAGAGGATTTCCAACCATTGTGTTCAGAGGCAGTTACCAACATACTAGAATTTCTTGGTGTCTGGCTGTGATCCTGGATTACAGGTGCTGAACTAAAATTTACTCCCAAGTTACCTTTATAAAACATTCCACTGCCATGATGTCACATATGTTGGTTACAATATATGATTGTACTGTTACAGTTCTTAACTTCATACCTGTTTGTCCTCTTCTGTATGTGCAGGATACTCCTTCGCCTTGCTTAACCACAGAAGAGCCATCTTTTTATTGTTTAACTTCAAGTATGTCTTTCCCAAAAAGAGCAAATTTTTGCTGTAGAAATTTGGATCTGCTGTATAGAGACAGGAGAAAAGCTTTAAATGAGAATGAGCAGCATACTGTCAAAGCCATGATATAGAGTCACTCCTTTAAATACTTAGTTCGGAAAAGATTAATAGTATTTTAGCTTTGTATCAGAAGGAAGCCAATGTAAAACTTTTACTTGCTAGATTTTGGTCTCATATACAGTTACATTAGCTAGCTTGTTAGTTAGTATACTAAATGAGATTAGATTCCTCACGAAGAGGAAAGCAGTGAGCTTAATGCACAACAGCTTTGCTTTGCAGATTCTGTGCTTTTCTGGACCTAGTAGGTGCAACACACAATGCAACATCTTAGCAAGTGCAGGCAAAGAAATAAAAGGGCACAGTTCCTAGCTTCAGACCGCATACATATGGTATTAGCCTAGCTTTTGCTGCACAGAAAGAAGACTTGAAACTGTTTGTACCCACATTTAACATTTTTCAGGAGAGATTTAAGAAGCTGGTTTTATAAAACATACTTCGGCTATCAATCATTATTAAAGATTAGTCTTGCCTGCTGTTCATACTTATAGCAGAGGCTTTCTCTGCTGCTGGATCTAAGGTCAGGATTCGAAACATATGGAGGTGTTTTGGAGGCAAATTTTGAGATTAAGTAAGTCAGTCCACTGTTCTGGTTCACAGGTGCATTACTTGACACTGAAGTGAAGATACACAGCGAACTTTTTTCCTTTTAACTTCACTGATATAACCACATACAAATCTTTCATAGAACACTGTCCTTCCTTGTCTTCCTTTATCTTTCAGCTAGTCAGTTTTGCTTAACAGCTTCCCTCTTGGAAAAATAATAGGTCCATATTTTCTTTTATATCTGGACAGTTTTACTGCCCGTTAGATTGGCACTCTGATCCAAATAGCTTCTGAAATAATAAAAAAGTGTGCTTTCTCTGTTGTTCTGTTTAGAATACAGAGGACTTCTGAACTTTAAGAAAGTTTAGGAAAAGTGACATAACATTCCCTTTTGTGCTTGCTTCTTCCCCCTGCGTTCCACTTGAATGCCTTGGGGAAGAGTACTTCATTACTAATGAAGGTACAAATTTCACTTTAATTCTTATCCTGAAAAAAACCCTGGTGTTACACTCAAAGTGATGATAGTGAGCATGTAATGTACTTTAAGTATCTCTGATGAAACATTCCAATGTAACAGTCCAGTGTATTGACTAGCACAACAGGCTGATATGTTTATCTGCAGATCATACGCTATTAAGATAATACCAAAAGCTAGAGTTTTATTGCAAGTCATCATTCCTAAAAGTTATTATTCTGTCCAGAAAAGGTAGAAGTATTACCTTCCTCTGCCATGTGGAAGTAATGAAGAGCCTGCAAAAGATAAGGTTGTCTTCTTTAAAATGGAGAATAAACTCAACACAGTAGTCAAACTAAAGCCTTGCGCACATGCTTAACACAGCTGAATAAGGACTTCCTGTCCATGATCTTATTTTTATTAATTCAGCATGCTACTGATGGTTCTCATTCAATGTACAATCAGATTTGACATCTCAGCAGAACCAGTACTTATCCAACCATTCCCCTGCCACTTCCTCCATAAGTACAGTACCACCTATTTGTCCCTAGCAAATTGGATTGTGTTTTTCCAGTCTTCAACTTGTCAAGATCATTTTTAAATTTTATTTCTACCATCCAGCATATCTGCAGTTTCCCCCGTCCAGTTCTCATGTATAGATTTAATAGATGAAACAAATCTTATGATTCACGTCATTAATGTTGACTGTACTTCAGGGAGAACTGATTCCTACAGAACACCAGTTAGTATCCTCTTACATGAGAATAAACCGTTATGAAATCTGCACATATTTTTCAACTAGTTTCCCATCCTGCACATCAGAAATTTCAGTCCATTCCTACCTCTTCTGATGTTACTAGCTGGAGGGAAAATACTGTCAGAGAACTTAAAGTGCGGACATATCTACAAAACAGATTTTGTACTGAAACTGCAGAAGTCTTACCAGTATGGCTCAACTACAGGTTCTGGGACAAGTTTACTTCTTCAGCCACTTTAAGCACTACAGAACTCGATGCTGGGACTGGCCTGATTCTGCAATATTCGAAATCCTGGCTGACACTTTGTATTCTTCCAAGAGTGATTTTTAGCAAAACTTACAAGCTTGACATTCCATTAAAAAGTTCTATTTCTTTTTCAATCAGAGCTTAAATTGCTTTCTGTGTAACAGCAAGCAGCCTTCTACAATTACTTTGTAGTGACTCTTGCCCCCTGCCCGCCCTTAAAAGAAGAAAACATAGTGGGCCCATTATTGGTTGAGCTAAACAAAGATTGTAACAGCTGCAGCAAACTTTCCTATTACCAATTTAGTTTTCAAGTTTCTGTATATGTACAAGAGTTCAAATAAGATGCACACTGTGTAGACACCCTAAAAGATATACATATGGACATATGTTCTAGGGCATATGACAAAGGAATTTTCATAGCAAAGATGAACAAAAATACTTCCAACTGAAAAAACCCACACCTTAGGGAGACAGGGGATGAAAAGGTACTTGTTCGTGCTAAGTAACAAAGCAAGCTGTTGCTTTTTGAATTTAATATAAAGGGAAAAAATCTAGTAGTCCTATCAAATAAGTACATGGTGTAACACCACCATATAAATCATCAGCACTGGAACTAGTACAGTTATCTGCAATAGATCATAATAGTAAATAGAAACGTAAGATACATATAGCTTGTTATTTTCTGCTGCATGAACTACATGAAATAATTTTCACTATTCTATGTGTGTTACAGCTGAAAAAAAATTTTTTTTTCCCGTTTTTAGATATCCCTCACTCTCCTGTTATATCACATTTTATTATTGACTGTTGTAAACTCACAAGCGCATGCTTATTCCATAAGCAGAGGTCAGCTTTGTCAGGAAGGTTAGTAAAAGTCTATCAGCAGCTTTGTGAGGGGAATAATAATCTGTGAAACATTTTCATATTGTACCTCTTGAAATGTGGAGGTTGGTGGTGTGGCAAACAGTGTTGCAGCTATTTTTCTTTGGTACCATGGCATTTCAGCAAAGGAGTAACACCTGGAGTGAAAGGAAACATTCATATATACCCGTCACATTTTTCTCTTTTTTCAAGTAACATTCTCATATCTTGGATGTCTTAATTGTTGTTTCTAAGAGGCACAAAAACTGCAGCCACATTGCAAGTTCTATAAGCAAGTGCTTATAACTGTACAACAAAATAGCAAGATGTTTGAAGTTGCTGCATAGCTCTGCTAAAGAAATTTTGGTGTGTCTTTTACTGGGAACTGCTATTACATTAGACAAAACTGGAGACAGTTATTAGCCATGAGACAGCTTTTGAGCTTTTATGATTTTAACGATTTACATATATTTGATATTTTTCTAATGTATTTGCAAAAACAGGGCACAACCAAGTAATATCATTGCCTTACCTCAACACTACCTTCTTTTTCTTAATTATTACTATAAATCACATCTGCAGTACATTCCTGAAAGACTCTATAATCTGTAAGAATGAAAATAAACCCAGGAATCAAACTACTATGCTCTAGGCTAGGCAATACTACACTGTTTTCCTATCTACTAAATAACAAAGGTAATCAGTCACCCATCTTAGAGATACTGAAATTTGTTAAGTATTTCAAATATGTAGAACATTCCAGGTGTAAATGTTAAACAATGCTATTCAATTTATTACCCTCCCACAATGAGTAGAAAAATATTATTTACTATGTAAAACAGAGCACTCTAGAGGAGGTGAAAAATTAGTAAATGGAAGTGTTCAGAGGAGATGGGGGCAAGGCATGGAATACACAGTCTGAGTTGAAATTTTGCCATGAGATGTGCCTTATTAGAAACGCCAGTAAAAGAGGTTCAATCCAGGATAGACTAGAAAGAGAAAGGAGAAGAATACTCAAGAATTGGCTGATACCAAATCCCAGTTTCAGATGAAGATGCTCTGGGATTCAATAATGAGTATATTTAAATATATAATATGGGGATATTTTAGTGCCAAACACAATAATAATCTCACATTTTTATCATCTTTTCTAATTGTCCTTAGGAACAATGTCTAAAGTACTTTCCAGAACAAGCTTCCTAACTTAAAGCTGACCTTGAGGCTCATTCAGTTGGTAGCATACACTTCTCTTTAGAAATTTGGACTATTGCAATTGTTAGCTTATGTGGGAATGAGTGGTGGACGCTGAAAAAACAAAGTAATTTTGTGAAGCAGTAAACTCTGGAGCAGTAGACTGTAGTTTACTCTGATACTCAGGAGTCCAGAAAAAAACATAGAGAAGGTGGCTGTGGTTTTTAGTATTTTTTTTTTAAGCTACAAATACATTGGCTTTATTTATTTTCAATTTCTCAGTCTTACAGTAGAGATTTCCTGTAAAACAATGTAGCAGCTTTGGTCTCTTTCGGACAAATAACGAGAAATGCTGTCTGGAGTCTCTCACTAACCCATAAAAGATACTGCTTTCAATCACACTGCTTCCACAGAATGCCCTGGTTAGTATGGAAAGTTGTATTTCCAGTCCCTTCACCTGCTATGTAACAGTAATTCTTAGTACAAATTTCACTGAGCAGTAAATTCAATTTCAGAGATTTTTGTTAATGCATATGCATTTATAAGCTGCTTTACTTAAGTATAACTTTTAAAATACAATGACAGATAACAACAGAAGTATTTTAGGAACACATCTCACTTTTGATAGCTTTCCCCTCTACACAGATTGTATTAAGTTGCACCCATCACTGAAATTCAATGTAAATTCAGTGTTGAGTTTTGACTCCATTCACACTAGTAGAACAAAATGAGTAGTACTTAAAATCTCTTGTGTCTGCTATGGAAACATACTTACGTGTGCAAAATGAGTTTTTAATAGTTCCATATAGTAAAACAAATAAATTGAATGAACAATTATTTTTCATCTTTTTGAACTGCATAAGAATTAACAGCCAAGACTTTTTTAAGGCATGATGTCCTGTAAAGGTTCAGTAGGTTTTCATGTTTGCATCAACTAATTACAAACCACTGAAGTATTCCAAGCATTTCTGCAATTCATGTAATACATTTTATATTCTGGCACTTTTCTTTGCCACATTCTAACTTTTGTTTGAAAATACACCTTACCAAATGCCTATAAGATGAATTGTTGTAGCATCTTTCGGATTCAGTTCAATAGCTCTCTAGTGAGGGAAAAAAAAAAAAAACAAAACACAAACAGAAGATGTAACAAGTTGTTCTGCCACATCTGGATTAAAATACATTAAAAAAAAGTAGACTTGTTTTCCTACTGTTAATTAAACCAGATGTAACAGTGTGTAGAATTTCAAGGCAATACGGTATTTATTCAGTGCACAACTAAATTGGCTCACCTCCAAGAAAGTGAAGACACTGACAGACTGCTAAGCACTTCCGTTTAGTAGGTCATTAAGAGTTTCACATGAGACTTGGCATGTTCAGATTTTGAAATAATTTCTGGTGATATAAAATTAGTAGTCCTTTATCTTCTCCAGTATTTGTCCTTTACTGCCACACAATCCACAGTTAGAAGGACAGCCACACTTCCATTTCTCAATAGCACAGTTACATTTTATTTAGTCCAAAGAGGTGTCAAAAGCACTTCAGCTATTTCAAGACTCCCTTCTATAGGGACTTAGTTTCCTGCAGGAGATCATTTGTACTCCTTGTTGCTGGGGCATTCAGGACTGTCACAACAACCCAAAAACCAAAGTGTCACCAGGAGATTTGAACAGAAGTACACTTGCAAATTAGTTCACAACTGTCACGCAATCTACACACTGGGTGCATTAACGCTGTTGTATGCAAAAAACTTCACATTACCTGGAAGTGCTCTTTGATAACAATGGCATTTCCAATTTTAGTCTTGATTCCTTCAAAATCTCCAACATCACTAAGGCAAATTGCATACCACTGTAATTCAAAGAACAAAAATAAAACATTTAATACAGCACTATAGCTATTAATAGTAAATTAAAAAAAAAAAAAATAGCTGCCAACACCACTAATGAGAACAAGCAAGAAGTATTTGTTATGAACAGCTCAGGCAGCATCAGAGCAACCTGCTGGTCTGCTTCCATAAGGGAATTAACGTCCTCTTCTTATCCAAGATGCTAACACAATTGACTATACTTTGTTGCTCTCTGCCTGTGAGAGAAGCAGCACAAAAAAACCCCAAAACAGAACGAAGCCAGAGCCTGAAGTACTTCCAGTGAAACTCTACAGAGCTACTACTGTGCACAGAAACACCATGCTGAATGTGCGGCACATACATTTTTAAGGCTACATCAGAGAAGGATGAGCTGATTACATCAGCTGTAATCAACCTGATCAGTCACCTCTTTCCATGGTCCTGCACACATTTAACCAGTTCCTGTTTCCTGTATAGAGGAAATATAGCTGCAAAAGTCTGAACTCTGATCTTCCAAGAAAGTTAGGGAGAATTAGAAGTCTCATGCATTCTCAACTGAAAAGTTGAATTACGCTGAAGTTTGCTGAAACAGCACAATGACATTTGTCTAGTTTCTACTGGCAGAAATCAAAGAACAAGATTTCAGTTATTTTGCTTGGCTCACCTTGTGTGCTGCAAAATTTGATTCATTTTTTTCAAGTGCCTTTTTTGCATACTCAAGGGCTTCATATGCCAGTTGTCTTTTCTCCTCTGCAGAAGTACTACTAAGCTGAGCTAGATCTCGTGATGCCCGCGCCAGCCGCCATAACAACTCTGCGTCATCACTAGTTATGAACAGAAACACTAATGTTTTAAAGCAATAATGGAAAAAAAAGCAAGCAAAGGTCTTAAACCAGTCTTTAAATATGTATCTCAAGTCAGTGATAAGACAACAGCATATCATCTGTCATTCTATGCTATATACAACCCCAAGCTAATGATATGTTCGTTCTGCGAAGCAAACATATCTGTAGGAAAGGACTTTGTTTTCTCAAAAAAGATGCAGATTTAAAAAACCCAACAGTACCACTCAGAACACTAGAAGGAAAACAAGCACTGCTTTGTTCTTAGCTAGACAGTATTTTTTCCAGCATTCCACCTATTTTATATTAATGTTTACTAGGAATGTTTGAAATACTATGCATCTTTTTCCCTACAATTGTACCTAAACAATGAAATTCTTCCTACAACAACAGTGAAAAAACATAGATTAGTCATACTCCCAACAAATAAAGCTGTACATTTAAATATTCATTTTTATCACTACAGCAAATGGTGTATGGTATGTTATAGCCAAAGATAAGAGATGTTAAGTTTTATTATTGAGTTAACATACTGTTTTGAAACACTGCTTGCACTTTACTATACTTTTAGCTAATTACCATTTTGATTTTGGCTTAGTATTTTAATAGAGACTTTAATATTAAATTTAAGTTTAGAAAGTCTTTCAGAGGTTCTGGCTATAAAACTCCCCTCTCACCCCCCAACAGCAATACTGAAGTCAAAACTACCAGAAACCAAAAATACTAAAAAGGATTCCTAAACAGCTTGTCCCAGTTCACTTATCAATGTGTTGTGCAATTATGACAAGTACATGAGTAAGGAGCTCTTTTTGTTCAGACTCAAATCCTAATGTGAGACAAATGAAAATGGAAAGAACAGCTGCTCAGCAATGAAAAAGAAATGAAACAGTGATTCTCAAAAATTTTCAATACCTGAATTCTAGGTACTTTGATTATTTAGTAATGTCTAGACACATCATGAGGTTTTGCATTATATTTTAAAGTATTCTTAGAGTAACAAAACACAAGAAAAACACCCTCCTTTGCAGGACTGAAAAACTTGAGTGTTAACCCTCACCTTCTACAGCTACCAGTCCTTTCTTCATTCATTTTTGCCATTAGGAGGAAAAAGGTCAAGAGTCCTTCTTTCCTACTTACATAAGGATGAAAGCAAGGTTCTTCAGCATACCGCATTTGGAACATTAGTTGAAAAACTGATACAGAAGAGCACAGAAAAGAAGTCACAGTAATGTCTCAATGCAATCAAGTACCTGTTTTTATGTTGAACCAACAACCGATATAGCTTTTCTGTTTCTCCACTCCCATACAGGTAGTCTGCTTGCTCTATAACTTCTTCCACTTAAGGAGGAGTTAAAATTGTGGAAACAGAAGAACAAATTGCATGTAATTAGGACATTATAGCATAAACAAAATATTTTAGAGCAAGACAACCTCGCTGAAACACAAAGAACAAACACTGTAGTTCCTTTTTAGGCCATCATTTCAAACAAC
Organism: Aviceda cuculoides; assembly: GCA_035590195.1. Lineage (NCBI taxonomy): Eukaryota > Metazoa > Chordata > Aves > Accipitriformes > Accipitridae > Aviceda > Aviceda cuculoides. Next base: position 24,939,910 of record JAVJGG010000029.1, read on the forward strand.
GTACATGCACAGCAGGATTGAATAAGCTACATTTACAATGAACAACTAGGAGGAGAAACAGTGCTGAATACATGCCTCTCGTGAAACTACGAAACAGCTTTCAGCAACAGAGTTCTGGATGCTTAACGGACTTAACATTCAAAAGTGTCTTTCTCAGTGGATCAGACTACTAGAAGCAATTTGTTTTCTTCTTTGTGAAAATGGGGGGGGGGGGGAAGAAGTATGAAAAATATGACCAGGCGGGCAAGTGCAGTAGAGATCCAAGAGTAACAAAACCCCTTCATTAATATGTATACAGAACTTAAATTTAATAATAATAACATTTTTAAAAATATTCTTCATTGTCAGTATGGTTCCATAGTTTTGCCAGAATGACTGCAGATTGAGTAGGTCCCATTATCTTACTCAACAAGCCAAAATGAAACATTGCTCAAAGGTTTTCTGACTGAAGTCCTTAAGATTTTCAGAAACACGACTCCAAAAAATACAGTTCATCTACTGAAACCTCTATGTGTTCAAGAAGATACTAAAAGCAAAAATAATTCTGAAAATCAGAACTGGCTTTCTAGCGTGTCAATTTATGGACTAAGTACCCATTGTTCTTACAATAATTTAATTCTTTTTCTAGAAAATACTTTAAAACACAACAGAGATGGGGGAGTACGATTTCCACAACTCGCTGAATATAATAATATATAAACAGCATTCCAGAAACAGAAATATTGAACACCACACAATACAGGATTCTAGCATGAGAACAGATGGAATTAGGAGGAAAAATACCCAAAGGGAAGCAGGTAGATATTTCTATTGAAGTATATAACTGTACAGGAGAAGAACAAACTCCGAGTTTACTCTTCTGCCAATATTAAAACATGAAAAAATTACCTTTTAAGTCAAAAGCCTTGTCTAATTTCTTACAGAAATTTCAGCTAAGTTTATTGTCTCTTTGGTATTACTCCTGGGTCCGTGATCAAACTTCTAAGTCAAAATGTAAGCTCTACCCCCCATTTCATAAAAGTGAATTTTGTTTATAAACTTTCTTTTTTCAAGTTATCTACTGAATATGGCAGTCATGTTTCACAGCAGCACAGTTTTACTTATAGAAGAAAAAAACACTGAAGGCTACTAAACACAAAAGCCTTCTCTTCAGCTTAAAAAGGTCCTAGAAAATAAATCATTGAAGATCAGAAGAGTATTCTGGATAATTTTTAACCCTGCCATCTCTAAATGCCTTCTATCAACCATTTCAAAGATAAGATAGCGATCTATGTGGACTTTGGATTTTAGTGTCCAAGATTAGCTTCATGGTACATCCTCAGCTTCAGTGAACTGTTATCTTTGCTTGTTGAGACTCCCTGAACGCTACTAACTTATGTAATGACTAAATGCTCAGAAATCAGACTTCTGAACACATTTCCCACCAGGTGTTTTACATAAATTATTAGACTTTCATTTCTTCAAAAGTATTTTTCAGGTATTTCTTTTTTACTCTTATTTTCACCATATCTACTACTTGTCTTGCATAGAAAGCCCACTAGCATTGTTTTTCTTGGCAATGCAAATACCAGATTCAAGTCAGCACTAAAAAAGACCAGAGGCAACTAAGTAGTGTTACTTATGTTCCTCATGGGAAAATTTTCCTATTTGTGTACTGAGTAGCTATCTTAAATCTATTCACTGAAGCTCCGTCTATTACAGCAGATGAAACAGTTCCTTATCCATTCAAAAGTCTATTGTCTGAATTTTTATTTCTATAAGCGTAAACATCCAAGTTGTTCCAGACAGGTTATCTGAACTGACTACTATCTAATCTACACAGTAAGCATGCATTTCAGTTAGGCTCGTTCTCCATTGGGTTAGGCTTACTCTCAAACCCCCTTAATTTACCACATGATAGACAAGTTCTAAGTCTGCAACAGTATCCCCTTTTAAGAAGATAATGTTACTTTTCTTCCAGTAGTGAGACTATCTGTATTCAGATCTCGAAAAGGACATTTTATCACTCATTCTATTCTTTCCTGGTAGGTAAAGCAAGGCTTTTCTTCCCCTTTTTCAGCATGACAAAAATACAAGACATTTCTCAATTTTGTTTGAAGTGCAATCTCAGTGTTGCTCAACTAGATTAAATGGGAATCGCACTGTGTTCACACTGAAAATCTGAGCTAACTAAGATTTCTACAAATTGATTAAGGTTTGGTCTGCATTCCTAACTGAACCGTATCTTTCTCAGCAAGAGTTCTTTAAAGCCTGGGCAACAAGTTAGGTATCATACACCTTGTGCAATGTGTTGTATCCTAGACCGAATGAGCTACTAGATCTGCTTTCAGTGACACTTAGGAGAATCACTTGTTAAACTGCTACAAGGCCAAGGTGAACCAATTCAAAAGCATCCCATCATGGAAACATGCTGCATGCAGTCTTAATGGAGAAAATCAAAAGCATTACACCCTTTTCCCATATAATTCTGGCACTAAAAATTTTAAGTTTTGCATTAGAACAACCTGTGCACTTCAAAATTTGAAAATATTACCTTTGAAGCTTGCATGAACCTCAGCAACGCCAGAAATCAGCTTGTGAGCTTCATAAACCAAAAAGGACCCTGTTGAAAGCGCAGCCCCCCTTTGAAGGCTTTTTCTAAGCACCTGGATGAGATCATAAGATACATATTAATAAAAATTGTCACTCTGAGTTAAAAAAGTTCTTCTGTTCTCTAGCACCAGTTATATTTCAGAATTTGAACAGAGACTTTTGAAAGTTAAAAAACCCCTCCTTTTAAAAGGGTCATCAGGCGGGCATTTTAAGTTTTTTCAGCAGAGGCTCGTAATTACTCTTTGAAATAGGAACAGAGCACTGGACTGAAAATCAACCACGAATATGGAGCAAACAAAAGGTAAGAAGCGAAAAAAGCAAACTTCTGCTCTTCAGACGAGCACAGGGATCCCAGCTTTGGCAAAAAAAAGAAAC
>JAVJGG010000029.1:24943653-24965616 GCA_035590195.1 Aviceda cuculoides
CGGGGGGTCGTGGCCTGGCGGGGCCCCGTGGCCTTCCCGTGCTTCAGGAGCGAGTCCTCCGCCCGGCCGCCGCGGAGTTCGCCTCCCCCTCCGGCCCGGAGAGAGGGACCTGATGCCTCCGCGCCTCGTTCCTTCGAGCTGCCGCCCGCCCCAGCCGCTGCACCCTTCCGGCGGGCGAGGGCTGCCCCTCGTACAGCCGGGAGACGGGCGGGGCTGGGGCTGGGCGGCAGCCGTCCTCGCCCTCCGCTCTGGTGGAAGATCCCCTCAGGTGGCTGGCCCGCTTCCCGCGGCGCGGCGCGGGGCGGCTCTTGGCGGGGACTGGGCACCCGCCTCTGCGGAGCTCCAGGAACTCCGTGGGTCGCCGTCCCTCCGGTAGCGGGGCGAAGGTGGAGCGGTGGGCCGAGGCGTGTGAGGCGCGGGTGCCTGTGGCGGTGTAGCGCCGGTCTGGGGAGCGGCCTCGGCCTTCAGAGAGGAGACCGTCCGGAGTCACCGTCGGTCCCAAAGAAACCACGCGCTGGTCTTGCTGAGCTGCTGCTGCAGTGGGGGGTGGTTTTTCCTTTCTTCGCGGCAGTTGCACGGTATGTGTAAGACAAACCGTAGCTGACGTGCACGGTGCCGTAATTTACTCCTCCGCTAGGGAAAAGTTAATATACGAAAGCTCTTCACTTTTGCTTCCGTGCTCGTATCTTCAAAGTGCATTAAGTATCCTTAAGGTAATACACAACGCCCCACCTCCGAAACTTGTGTTTGTTTTCTTGGGAGTTTTATGTCCCCGAAAGTTCAGGTTAAAGGTGTTTCTCTGTCCGTACAAAAAAGTTTATTTAGTAGAAGTAATTAGATTCAGACTTAATCCCGGTTTATTTTTTTTTTCAGTTGAAGTTTTAAATTTTAGCTTTATATATGTATAATCACAGCAGTAAGATGTTTCAAAGTGCATGCAGAACATCAACAAGCATTAGAAGAAAAAAAAAGTAAGCAAGAAAGATGTGTAGAAGAGCAAGGAGAACCAGACAGAGCTCCTTTTGTTTTTCTGTTATGGTGTTAGGGAGAATGCAGGGTTTTTCCAACAAGTACATTTGTATTAAATATCTCAGAATTAATCTGTACAGATCCATTATATGTGACTGTTAGACTAATTTTGGTTCAGCTGTTGAAAGCAAAAGTCCATTTCTGGTAGGTTGAATAACTAAGCCATTGTTAAATGTCATCTGCCAGAATTCCAAGGTAGCGGTGCTGTACCACAGTGTTTTTACAGCCTTGTGTTATGCCCAAGGCATTAATGTTTCTCCAGAATTTAAGGCTAGAGGGAAGCTGTAGTAGCTGTTTTGTACCAACAACACCAAAAATCCTTCTTTTAGAGGTAGTAAAACTAAAATCTCAATTCCACAAATAGGTTAACATTATTACCTGGGGTGGAGTTTAATTTTTTTTTTTTTCCCTTTATTCTGATTCAGAATCAAATGCAGTCATTACCATGGTTTCCTTTAGGAAATACCTTTAGGGACAAAGTTGAGCAGAAAGATACTGGTTTTTTCTTCCTTATTAATTCTGTTTATTTTCCAGTGAAAGTCAGCATGCTCTTCTAATACAAATAATATATGGTTGAGTTAGTATTTGTAGGTATTACTTCCTGTTAAACCCAACAAATTACTTCTATTCTTGGATCAATTAGGCTAAGATTCATAATGGCCCCTTCTAGCATGACTTTGGAAGCTGTGGTGTGGCTTGTGCAAATGAGTAGACAGGAAGTAGAATTATGGTGCTCTTTACTGTTTTGTGTTTAATTTCTTTGGTATTAATATTGCTTTAGATGAGGTGCTGTTGCTCAGGGATTTAAAAATGGCATTATTAAGCATTTGAAGGATTTCTGAATGTACGAGTTTTGGGGCTGGGTTGCTGCATCTGAAATTCTGTTTAAGAAATAGTCTTAATGATTTGGATCACTTGCTTCATGCTTTCTTCTGTGGTTGAAAGAAGACTGGATCCTGTGGATCCTTCCCATCCTGGAGCTGGATCAAGTGCTCATGTTCACTCAGTGCTTTATCCAAGACACAATTAGGAGCCAGGTGAATTAGTTCTAGTGGTGTCAACCTGCTTCTGGTGCTCCTTGCATTCAGGAGGGTTATTATAAAGTCCTCATGGTAGTAATTAGCAGATGTGCAATAATATGGCAGTTCCAGGAAGCAGCGCGATTTTTGTGAGCTTGTGTTCAGAGCCACTGCCTACATATATGCAGAGCATGTATGATGCTTCCCAGGCACAGTGAATGCAGAGTGCAAGTAGCTGCTACGGTACAGAATTGAAGCAGAGCTGACTGGAGAGCTCTTGGTTTGCCTATAGGAAGGTTTGAAATACATCTGGGCTATAGTAATGTGTAATTTTGTGATCGTCAGTTTCAAGTGAGTGTTGTTGTTTACCCTGAGATACAAAATGTTATGCTGGACCATTGTGGGATAGTGTTTTTATGGATTTTTCTTAGGCAACCTTTAGCAGTGTAAAGCGTAGGATTCTTAGAGCATAAGCCACATTGGGAGCTTGCAAGCCACTGATTTTGGTCTACTTACTTTAAAACACTATCACCTTATTGGTAAAAAAGGGTTAAATGAACAGGACAAAAAAGGTAATCTGATCTTTGTTCTTAAAATCTTAAAGGGCTTTTCCTGCTGGACTTTTAAAATATCTAATTTATATTGTACTTTGTTCTCTAACAAAAGCTCTGAGTTTCCCATAAATAATCTTTACAGTGCTGTTGTCATGGACACATAGAACTATTGGACAGGTTATTTATTTTAAGAGGAGCTGTAGTTCCTCAAAGTGTATGCATTTGAACCTGTTACTTTAATTGATATATGGGAATAACAATTCGTGGTTTTAATTTCCTTTCATTTCACATTTTAATGCTACTACTGAAGTTTTAGCCTTGTCCTGCACAGACAGACCTCTGAGGTAAGTTACCTTAAACCCATTTTTAAGAACTGGTATTTCTAACAGTGAAGTGTCACAACATGCCAGACTTGAAATGGACTGTAAGGAGGATTAGTCTAAAACATGTGATCACTTGCATCTTGTTTCTGCAATAAAAAGCAGCAAGTTTTAGTGAGAGACAAGTTTTTGTTTCTTCTGGATAATGTTAATTATGTAAAGTCAGTCGGTGGCTCTACAGAGAGAAATTGCAATGAAGAATATACAATTTAAGGTACTACTCAAATTGCATAGTCGATAGATTGTTTTCCATAAAGTATTTGATATAAAAATATTCTGCTAAAACAGAATAACACCGGAAACATTTTTCCCCTGGTTGAATGCTGTCTGCTTAAAACAACTACATTTTGAAGTCAGGATATCTGTGTTTCTTAATTTTCTTGTTCAGGGCACAATATTACCTTTTATAGTTTACCTCACTTGCATCAAAACATCACCCAAAATTCTTAAAAAACTTTTGCGTGAGGAGGATGGTGGGAAGAACCCTCAGCATTAAAGATGTGCCTAAAGGGTGAACACACATATTCAAGGATAAAAAGGTCAACAGAAGGATGTTTAGAAATAGCTGTTTCTAAGTCATCTTGTGAACAGGCACCCTAGAAGTCAAATTAATAGTTTCTGGTCTGTGCAATGAGATTTTTTTTTTTTTTTTTTAATAGAATTCTATATGTGGTCTTTGGCAATGTGACTTAATGATAGATTTTTATATATAGGAGCTATCTGCAAATAGTTGCCTGGCTTGTTACGCCAGTGTGCTACCAATCCAGTAGATAAATATTTAAACTGCCTGAGTATGGTGAAGCTTGTATAAATAGATGATTCATTTCCCATAAAGAAAGTAATGTCTCTTTTCTCACACACTCATATGCCTCAGATTTCTTAAATATTAGCTCTTATTTTTGTTTGGCATAATCCCCAGTAGAATGAGTTTTATGGTCATTAGGCTTTTATCAATGTAATCTCACTTGTTCAATTAAGAATGATATAATTCCTTCATGCATTCTAAATAGTGAATGTGAGAAGATACAGCTTACACTCAAGGTTTTGTGTGATTGTTCAAATACAGAATGTTGCAAGTTGAGATGTGTTACTTTGAGCTGCTTCAGTTGTTCAACTTGCCAGTGCATCGGCTAGTGCCACAGGACAATTTTATCAGCCGTGTCTCCTGTAAAGAGGGTGAAAAAGAGGAGCCAGAATTCAGATTTAGAGGTATGGTTTTTAGAGAAGTCTCTAGTTTCCAAATGCAGTGATGAAATTAGGTTATGAAACAGTCTTAGCCGTTGTAACTTTATACGCAATGTCAGCTCCTGTGAGGTGGTCAGTTTGCTTGAGAATTGAAGGGTTACCTTGAGCTTTTATTAAAATACACATTTATATACGTGTAGTCCAAGATCATTATAAATTGTGTCACTGCTAGACTGGTCGGTGGAAAGAAGCATCCGTTTGTCATCATTTCATCGTCAGCTTCTTGCAGCAGACGTGGCGTTTTCTGTGAGTATGTTGTCATTCTCTGTTCTTTGCATATGCAACTGTTATAAAGAGATGTTAGATGACTATGCTGAGATTATGGATTGAGCAGGTTATATTGTGAGATGGATGTTGTCTCCCAGGTTAATTTCATTTAAATCTTGTTTTGACCATCTTTGTGCCAGCTCTTCACTGGAAACCTTCTTATGAAAGGCTGTTGCAAGAAGCGCTGTTATTGCTTGCTCTGAGATGCAATAGAAGAGGTTCTAAGGAACACAGAGATCTTTACCACAAAAATTTCTGTTTGCAAGAAATGGTACCTTAATCCTGTCTGAAAGAGCAGAGACTGAACAATTGCATGCACTGAATGTTCAGGACAGTAAAGCTTCATATGTATTATTTCAGGTTTAGGCTTGGTTCAAGACTTTCATTTTTATAGTCTGTCTGAATAATTAATTTATTTCTGTGTTGTCATCTACCCAGGTTCATGGGAAATAATAATTCAAGAAGGGTCTGAGCACTGCTTGTATGTGGTACTGCCTTTTTCAGTCTGGCACACAGTTTACATAAAATGCTTAAGTGTAGCATTATGGCTAGAAGATTAGCTGATAGGGAATAGACTTTATTAGCAAGTTCTGAAATGTTTCCCTTGCTTTTTCTGTGACCATCTGGGCCCTGAGGTAACTACAAAATATGGATTTTTGGTCTACTGTGATTAGTAGTTCACAGGAACTGGAAATGTTCTGTGACAGCAATAGCTTACATCAGAACAGGTTTGAGACTTGTGACTAAAGGCAGTGATGCCAAACCCAGCTAGAGCAGTGCTTACTTCATTAGTCTTTTTGTTGTCTTGTAGTAATGTATTTCTGCTTGTCAGATTGGGAAATATAGTTATGAACGTGTCGTTGTACAACTCTGGAATGTTATCTGGGCAAGCCCATACTCTCCTCTGGTATTGCAGCATTAATAGGGTTGCTGCAGTCTAACAGTTCCCAAGTGCTCTGTTAGAAGATTATTCTGATAATAGATCTGTTCACTTCCAGGTAGAATGCCATGTTTACAATTTCTGTTGAAAAGCAGACATTGGCTGGGTTATTTGGTGGATGCCGCTTATCTTCAGTAGAATCATTAGTGGAATTCAAAGAACATTTATGATCGGTGGAACTGCGAGACAAGACAAGTCCTTGATTTACAGTTTTGCTTTGATAATGACAGCTCAAGCAGAAGGACTTGTAATATACTTAGTTGACCTAATCATGTTCTTGAGCTGCCTAGACATGGCATAGGATCAGGAACAAGTATCTCCCTTGTGACTGTACATTGCTGCAGTTCAGAATCTGGATGTCACAAGTTCTGCCATGCAGTTCATATAGTAATTTTCAGTCTTCTCCTGTCCAGAATTATCAGTGGTTTTGTTTTTTTTAAAGCCTGATACACTCTTGTGGTCATAAAACCCATTCCAATAGAAAGGACTATTAGCTGTCATCTGGCCTCATTCTGGTGTGCTTTACCTCACTTGACAGTGTACTCTGTGTGGAGGACAAACAGTTGATAGCTTGAGAAAAGTGGAGGTTTCAGTTGTATTTGCCCAAAGGGGAGCATAGTTACTTTCATAACAATAACTAATTGAATAAAGAAGTCCCTTGTTATGTGATGTAACTTACTGGCAGTCAAGCCTCATCCTACAAGAGCCCAAACAGTATCAACTGTCCATGTAAAGTTATTCCAGTATCCCAAATATGCAAGTAATCCAGTAATTTTGCATCTGATTTGCCTACTAGATCTGATAGTGTGTTGTAGAACGGTATTTCAGGAGGTAATGCAGTAGTGCAGCCATGATTTTTTTATTTCCACCGTCCTGAAGAGACTGCAATTTGCCAGACTCTGTATTCCGTCAAGTCTTCAAAAAGAGCATGCTTGCTCACCTGACAGTGACTCTGATCCTTGAGGATGTTTATCCTATTTAGGAAGATGTTTATCATCTTTAGGAATCCTATCACCCACCTCACAAACCTGTTTTGGAAGTTTTCAGCTAACACAGGCTTTCAGACATGAGGAGAATTGGGTGGAGCTGGAGTCATTCTTCCTTTTATACGATATGGGATTACGAGGATTCGTGCAGTATATGCAGAGCTCCAACAGCCATGCTTTTTAAAAGACTTCTGAGTTCACACATGTGAAGCATCTGTGTGCCCTCTCCAAGTTCTGTAATGACTGCAGTGTTGTAAGAAAAGTATCTGTTGTTTACATACCGAGTTTCACTACCGTAAATACTGTTTTGGGTTAATGAGATGTGACTTTTTCTCACTAGTATTTTACTAACTTTTAATGTTTATAATGTTATTGAAAATCAGGTTCTATACAACTATTTACTGTAAAACGTATCAGTTTTGTGGTATTACGGATAGGCATGTTGTCTTTCTTTCAAGTAAAATAGCAAAATTAATTCTTGAAATGCATTAGTATTACAGACCTCTTCAACCCATTATACATATATTGATTCCTGATATTCTCAAAACCTCTGAGGAAAATGCCTTGTATTATTTTTCATCTTGGATTTTGCAAAACTGGAAATGGAAGAGATTAAAGGACCATCTCAGGATTTGGGAAGTTTTGCTTTTGTATCTGGGTTTCAAGTTGACTGTCCTCCACTTGGATAAATGTATTTTCTTGTTGTAAGTTGTCTTTTATCTAATATGGATGCAATTATTACATCTCGAACAAGAGCATTTGCATTGCAGGGAAGGGAAGTAACTTTTTTGATCTTTCCTTTCCCTGTGTGTTAAAGGATGTTTTTTGCCCAGCACCTCTTTTGCTACATCTGCTCTTTTCCCACATTAGATGCATAGTAGGACACTCAGTGATATGAAGGAGGAGAGGAAGTAACAGAATTGACATATTCATGTGAGAAAGTACTTGTGATGGAAGAGAAGTGGGACGCGCATGCACACGCACACACAAACATACATGCTAAGCAGAAAAAGCTGATCAGATTTTTAGGTTGACTGGATGGTATCCATTTACCAGTGATTTTGGAAATGTTACTTTAACAAAAGAAATGTGGCTACAAGTCCTTTTGGGGACTCATAAATAATGAGTTTCAGGGAAGTTAGAGCAAGAAAATTTTGACTCTTTTGAGAAATATGTCTTAATTCAAGTTTGAATTCTGTTGGATTTCTTGAAAACCCTTTTTACCTGCTGTTGCAGCATCAGTGGGTATTAGACCATTATTTTGTCAGCAGAAAGTTGTTTTTCTGGAAACAGACATTAAGAAGTCATGCACTGGTCTGCACTGGATTCTATGGGCAAAGCCACTGACTGTTAATGAGCTCTGTCTGGCAGCCAGGAAAGCAATAGGGAATGGAAAATACCAGCACAAAAAGAGAACCAGGAAAAAAGGGCCAGACTGCTTTTTAGGGGTATGCTTTCTAAACCTAAAAAACATTGGTTTAAAACCAATTTAAATACTTAGAGCTTCACTTTTTTTCCCCCTCAAGGACAATGACTGAAGCTGGGTAAAGTCATGGGAGCAGAAGATACTCAAAGATAGAATCATGTTTAGGTGTTTGGGAGGTGCAGGAGGATTTCCATGCATCTGACATGCTTCTTAAAAATAATGTATGTGCATGGATGTTTGAGTGGTTCCTTTACAGATAATTTGTAATTACTTTAGTCTCCAAAAGGTCCATCGCTAAGATAGCAAAACAGAGACAGGAGAGGCAACGTGTGAAGTGTGCCATAGTGGAATACAAGAAGCCTCAGGAAAATTCCATCAGACCACAGTGTTTCCTTTCTCCTGTTTCCAGTTTATTGTTCCTTTTTATCATGTTCCTTTCCTTTTTTGCCTCTAAAAAAAGTTGCTTTTCACCAAAAGTTCTAAGAATGCAGTCAGAGGAAGAGAGATGGGCTGGGTTAAGTATAGTTTCATGTTCAAGTATACTGTATGTGTAGGATGCAAGCGAGCTGGCTAGCTAGAAGGAGATGTCTTTGCTTCCTTATTCTGTTTAGTGTCTCATGCACTTTCAAGGTAAGATAATCCAGAGAGATACTGTGTCTAGACTGTGGACTTAGTGTAGAGAAGGAGAACCTGAAGCTAAAGAGGCTTGGGAACTTCCAGGATAGGCTGCTTGTGGAAAGATTTGGAAGTTTCAGTCTCTGAGTCAAGGGCAATTGTACTGTAGAGACTCATCTCCCAAAGAGGTGTTGGAAATGATCAACTGTATTCCTGAAGAGTATAATTATAGATATTTTTTTTTTATGTAGAAAATATTTGCTGCTCAGACCTAATAAGGCTTGCAAACGCACATTATCCTAGTGTGGGATTCATAACTTATAATGAAGATGTTTTTGTAGGTTTGTAATATCTGCTGGTCTTCTCAGTTCTCGTGGAAAATGATTGAGATACTTAAGAGGAAATGTGAGACAGCTTTCGGTTGTTCTTTTTTTTAAAATGATCCTCCAGAAAGAAGAATTGCTCCTAATACTCAGTTGTTACTTGACTTCAAAGTTGTTTATCCCTTTTATTAAGAATTGTAGTTGTTTATGAAGATTTACTAAAGCAAGATCACCTATGCCGTTACCCACCTAAACTCCTTGTCCAATCCTGCCGTATTCATGACTTCAGGATGTAATTTAAAGCTTGCAAAGTTTTTTTATTGTCAGCAGTTCAAACCATTGTACTTTCTTTGTGGTGTTTTCCATTTGGTTCTTCAAGCATTCTAAGAAACCTGATGTTGTTTCTTATGTGCAGATTTTGAAATGAAGTTTTATACTTACATAGCAAAGCCAAGAGTATGAAAGTAATACTGTAATGTTGGTACATTATAAATCTTAAAATTTGCATTTGGAGCCTCAAATCTCACTCCTGACAAGCTAATGATTCTAATGATCAGTCAGAGAATTAATGCATTGTGACAATCCCGTTGTTTGCTTTCTAGCTTAACAAATGGCAGCACAGTGTGTGACAAAGGTGGAGCTGACTATTGCCTGCACCAATCTCTTGGATAAAGATGTTGGTTCCAAGTCAGACCCGCTGTGTGTGCTTCTCCAGAACACAAGTGGTCAGCAGTGGTATGAGGTACAGTGTGATGCTTCTCATGAATCTGCTAAAAACACAGTCTAACTTGTTGGACCTTCTGAAATGCTGGAGTGTATGATTTTGTTAAAATATTTTAATTATATACTGGCACCTCTGAGTACTTTTCATTAGATTATGCCTATAATAGTTATACAGGCAGCACACTAATAATCGTTTTCTAATAAATATTTACACCTGTTTGATTTTTAGCACTGTTCCCCCAGCCATATATGGACCAACAGAAGCAGCCTTCTAAGTGCTTAAATGTGCTTTTATAAGTACAGTACTCCAAAACTAGGGTCTCATCCTGGATTTGACAATATCAGCATTCTTATTTAACATTGTTATGTTAGTCTTCCATATGCAGGAATAGATACTCCTTATAGGGAGGAAAGAAAAACAGGTCCTCAAATATCTCTGACTTACAGCAGTGGGTTTGGTAATATAATGGGGTTATTTATATTTGATGAAAGGTTTTTATGAAGATACAGCTTTATACTTTATAGTAAGAAGAACTTTTGAAAGTTTCTAATAATATGTTATTCGATTGGAGTCCTTCTTTGGTTGGTGAAATACTGGATAAAGTGATATCTTTCTAACTGCAGGTTGATCGCACAGAAAGAGTTAAGAATTCCTTGAACCCAAAGTTTGCCAAGAAATTCCTAATTGATTACTATTTTGAACTTGTTCAGAAACTTAAGTTTGGAATATATGACATTGATAACAAAACCTTTGATCTGAATGATGACGACTTCTTAGGAGAATTTGAGTGTACACTGGGACAAGTAAGTATGCAGATGATTTTCCTTAGAATTAAGACAATGTAAGTTACTGCAAATCATTAGCCACTTTTACCTTAAATTTATCACTATGTTCTTGTGTAGTTGGGGTACTCCTAAGTTGGATAGGATTCCCTTCATTTGTGTTTTCAAGCCTCTTTATTTGGAAAAGGTCTTGATGATGCCCTGAAATGTACTCTAGGATGGTGATTGTCCAGATTGCTGTCTGAAAGCAAGTGGACTGTCAATGAGCACAAAGTTAATAATTGCTATTTATTTACTCTAAGACTCAAATTATTATTTTTATGCTCCATAGAAAGAGAATTGGTGTATAGCAACATAAGAGTGTTCACAAGGGCCATGTTAACCTTATAATTTGCTTTCTGCTCAAGGCCAGCAGTGATTCTGGTTGTCCTAACTGTTGATGTCACTCGCATTTCCCTGTAAAATTCTACTATTGGTGCTGTCACAATGGGGCAGCTTCTTTTCAGCTTGTTCTTTCTACTAGATCCTTTGAAGGTGCTTCTCAGAAGAGTCTTCTTGGGCTTTTTCCTCCCCTGCATCTAAAGTATTTTTATTTCAAGTGCATTATGAAGATGGAGGCATTGTGAAATGAAATTCAGTAACAATTTAAAATTAATCATTCATTCTTAAAGTAAAGAAGGACGTGTGGAATTAGACACCCTTCTGATAAAGCACTGCCTGAAGAGGGTAAAACAAAATCAACTGGAAACATGACAGAGGAGACTGATGTTTGTTTGTTTGACAAATACTGTGTTTATAAATCTGTTTGCTGAAGCTGTTTGTGAGACCTGGCTTGCATGTGTTTGAATGGTATATATGAAAAACTTACGAACAATTTGAGATTGGAACTTGAGGTATTACATTTGCCTATGTGTGTGTATCATGTTACTAGAAGACATTTTGTTTCATATTGCTCCTGAAATTCTGCATGTGTTCATCTGCATATGTATTTTAAAATTTTGAATTGTATCAAGTATTTACCTCTTTATTCATAGGACATCATGGGAATTAAATGTAATGCTGTCATCTTCATGATAAAGGAAACATTCCTAAAATGAAAATACTTCACCATCTCATTTCATTCCTTTGAAAATCTTTGAAATTTTGCTAATAATGCTTGATACTCAAATTTTGTCTTGGTAGGTAGTTTCTAGCAGGACTTTAACAAAACCATTAGTGCTTAAAAATGGCAGACCTGCTGGAAGAGGAAGTATTACGGTAAGACAATAAATCTCCTTAGCATTTATCCTTAAATGCTTTTGTGGCTTTTTTTTTTTTTTTTTTGTTGTTGTTGTTAGTTAGTTAGTGTTAGTTAGTGGCTTGAACACAGTGTGTCTAGTGTACGGTGCTGTAAAAAGTATTTTAAAGCATTTTTTTTTTTCCCTCCACTAATATTTCTTTGTTATCCAAACGGAGAGCAGCCCACTTTCTGCATCTATGTCTCATTGCATCCATCAAAATAATTAGGGCATCCGATGTGCTGCTGTTTGGACAGCATCTTTGTCAGTGTCATCATCTAGTGAATTCCAATGTCAAATCAAATTGTTCTTTCCTCCCCCCACCCCATTTTTTAATACTTCATTTGTGAGCAAACATGATTTTTTTTTTTTTTTTTTTTTTATGGACCTGTCATAGGAGTGTTGTGAATATGAGAAAACAATGTAGTTCCTGAATACAAAATAAGTATTTTGTTTGCCTATCTAGATTACAGCAGAAGAAGTGAAGGATAACAGGGTGGTTGTATTGGAAGTAGAAGCAAGGAAACTGGACAATAAGGTATTTATGTGATTGCTGTTCCTTTGGTACAGTACTAAAATCAGAATCTTGTCAAAACAGGAAACATTAAAATGTTCATTCTTTCTTTTGCTGAAATAATGAAATCCATTAAGATTTTTCTTATACTAAAAAAAGAAATTGAAGAAAGATTTGCTTCAGAGTAACTTCATTGACTGTTTTGAAACGAATTGTAACGTATTTCTAAATAAGACAAGTGCATTGCAGGGATAGTCTGTGAACAGCATGCTTCCATTTAAATGTAAATCTTTACATTTAATCATTTAAATGTAAATCTTTACATTTAATCATAAAGATAAGGGAATTGTGGCATATCCATTGGTTTGAATAGCTGTATAAATGATTACCTGTTAGCTTTCTGAAGTAAATGGTGAAGAGTGTACTTGGAGTGTATAAATCTGTTACGTTAAATATTTTGGGGTGGGCTAAAATTACTGTATTTAGAAAGACTTTTAAAAAGAAAATTTAAAAAAATTAAAAATGGAAAAAATGTTATTATTTTTCCCAGTCAATTTAATGATACTTCTCTGAACTGGGTGAAATTCTTAGTTTCCTCTAACTATCCATCGTAGTACTTATTTGTATAAGTATTCTTTTGCTTGAACTGTCACGTATTTACCGTGTGGACATTACAGAACTTTTATCCTAAATTGATGGACATGCCCTGTTTTCTTTGTCTCTTTCACAGGTGGTAATATAATCAGACTAAAGCTTTTTCATCTAAAGGTTTTGTTCCCTGAATATATAGTTTACTTTTTGTTAAGCTAAGCATGTGTTAACTAGCATTTAGTGGCATTCATGCCACAGGCTGTTCTGGGATAATTACATGTTCTTTAAATACAGGACTTTTTTGGAAAGTCAGATCCTTATCTGGAATTCCACAAGCAGACTGGAGATGGAAACTGGGTGATGGTTCACAGAACAGAGGTAGGATATTTTCAGTCAACAACCTAGAGATTAACATTATTTCGTTTCCAGTGTGTCACAGCACTAGAGGTACAGTGCTTTATAAAAAGAAAAGAATGATCCGGCAGTTGACATGCAAACCAGTTGGAAACCACCTCTGCTCTTCCACTGATTTTTCTGATAGAACGGGAAGTCTACCTTACTCCAATTCTGATGTGGGCCATCCTATTTTAAAGGAAAATACCTTTTTTTTTTCTTTAAACTTTCTGCAATCTAGAAGAAAACAAATGTTTTTTAAAAAGTACTGCATATTTGTACAGGGACATTTCTCTCGGTGCTACTCTTAGGGTGGAGCTCGGGCATTCCTGTGACTGCTGTTCTTATGTCAGTGTCACCTAGCTGTACCGTTTACTAATAAATGTAATCATATGAGATGCTTGCATAGCAAAGGCAAGTCAAGGATTACGCTGAGTGAGGGAAAACATGCTGGAGCAGCAGCCTTCCACCCAGGAGGAGGTGCAGAGGTCCCGTGACAACAAGTGACAGGGTGGAAGTAGGTTCAAAATGTCTCACTAGCAGAAGCTCAGGCCCTGGTCACAACGGACGTGCTACTCTGCATTTGAAGTGGTGACTGTATTAATTTTGAAGCATGGGTGTTGAAGAAGTATAAATCCTTTTTGTGTCAGATTTATAAAAATAGTTTCTCTCATGGGGTGGTTCTTCTGCATAAAAATGTATCTTTTCATGAGGATTTCGGTCATCTTCAATTTCAGTAATGAATCCAGAATTCGCTGTTCCAGCCTAGAACTGGCTGGAGGATTAGTTCTTTATGTTACAGTTTTTAAAAACCTTTTTATGTTACTAATTTTTATTTACTGTTTTCATTTTCAAAAGAGAGATTTCTTTCACTGCACTCCTACAGTGCTGGAAGTATAAGTATTACTATTATTGGGTATTATTAATTAAGTATTGCTTGTTGTGTGTAGTTTCCTGTACTTTATAGTATCATTATTTGGTGTATTGGGTATATTACAGATACTTTCCTGTTGACAAATTCTGAAGATCCTTCAGTATTATTCTTAAATATCGCTTATTTAGCATTGAGCCTGGGAGACCTTTTATCCTCATGCACTGTTTCTGTTTAACCATACCATGAATTTCTTGAGGGAATATTTCCATAAGTGGGATTTCAGAATAAATATAAGCTGCAGTGAATTGTAATCTCCAGAGTATTGATGTATTCAGAAATTCCAATGTAATCTTTTTCCATGGTTTTTTTTTGGTAAGTCGTGCTTTTAGATATGTTTTTGTGTATGTGTATATGTGTGCTTATTAAAAAAAAGTCAGTTTATGTAAAGACTAATTTTTTGCAGTGTAGTAGCTGAATGATATAGTAGATCACAGTGCAGTCTAGAAAAATACAGTGTTGAAAGATACCATCTCTTTTGGAGAATTATATTGCGTGTCAAGAATGTTTAGTTTATGTGCTGTATATTAGGATTTTGATTGCAGGAAGTGATTGACAGCAGCATTAGTCAACTGTTTTTGCTTACAGCAATCATGACATGAAGGTATTAGCCATTATGATGACTACTTTCCACTCTTGTGAACAATACTATTCTGGCTTTTTTTTCTTTTTTTAACAGGTTATTAAAAACAACCTGAATCCTGTTTGGAGGCCCTTTAAAGTCTCTCTCAATTCACTGTGTTACAGTGACATGGATAAGTCAATCAAGGTAATGTATATGAAATGTGCATATGAATTACTGCATTGAAAAAATTAGAATGTGTAATAAATGGAAGTTGTGTTATTCTATTGCCTCTTTTTGTCTCGAATTGAAAGTATTGTGTTTCTTATTGTTACTTGAAAGTCACAGATACATGCATGTTTCAGGGAAAAAAATACATTTCAGATTTGTGATGCATTATGTGGTAAAAGTTGGTCTTTGAAAGTCTGGGAAACCAGTTGAATGCAAGTAGCTTTGAAATGCCCAATTCAGTTTCTTATTTGCATCATACAGTTTTAGTGTTGCATCAGCCAATATTGGTGAAGATGCATGATAAAGGCTAGAATATGCTTTGTTCTATGTTAGATTTTTTAATACTTTGGTACTGGTGCAACAGGTAACACTAAACAAATTCATAATATACTACCTGATACAATTAGTTACACTTAATATACTAGCTGAGATAACAGATGTGGACCAGGTGTATCTTGTGGATACCAGATGTAGCAACTTTTTCTGCTCAGATAAAACTGAGCTTTCTGTGGGAAAGTCAGCCAAACAAACCTGTGAAATGATAGTTCTGCCAGGACTGGTTTTTAACTCTGTGTATCTTCAAATCTTATCTTGAATAAGTTACGTTTAACTTCTGAATGTTTTTCTTCAGGAATTCCCTTCAGGGGTGAAATTGAAGCTAAACAACCAATCAAAATGCCATTTGTAAGCTATTATGAACATGTTAGGAACCTGGCATTTTAGCATTTGAAAAAAACCCGAACAAACCAACCAGTTTACTTGCTGTTCTTCCTCTGGGAAGGAAAAATGAGAGCATGATCTGCATGTGACAGGTATTAGTCATATGACTTGAGGCAGTCCTGGAAAAAGCTTAAGAGCCATAGAGATCTGGGTGTTACAAGCACCTGTATAGATTTAAATACATAATTACAGAGCAGACTAATGAACAACTTTACAAGCCCAGAACCTGCTTCCCTTACTGCTTCTGTGTTTTTCCCTGCTCATTCCTTTCCGCTTCCCTTTTCCCCAAAATAGCTGTAACAGCTCTTACATCTCCATATACTGTAAATATATTTCTCTTTTTCAGTAAACAGCCATACTAAAACTATAGACCATTGATTAAAATATATCTGTTGAGGTGGAGTCATTCTCAGCTCTGTCATCATTTTAATAAAGTCTGTTCTTTGGAATCTTACCTCAGAAGCTTAGGTTTATTTCCAGCAGAAGTAGATTTTACTTGGAGTTGTTACTGACTTGCAGAAAGACAGTAGGATTATGTCTTGTCTTAGAAATCTGGGAGCTATCACTTCAAACATTAAAATGCAGACATAATTATATTGTAATGTTGTTGAAGGATTAAACAATACTCTTAACACTTTTATATGCGCACAGTTGCATACGTAACGGGCTATTTATCATAGTAAGTAAACCCACCAACTTTTCCATAATGAGTGGCTTTTCACCTATTTAATGGCTTAGTTTGTGTATCCCCAGCAATGCACAAACCAAGTTGATTCTTTATCTTTTGGATCTATTGCTATATTCCATGTGAGTGTATTTGCAGTCAGTGAAGCTTTTCTGTCTTGAAAATGTGAGCCTTTCATCTGGAGCAAGCATGCCTAGTTCTGCTGGGGAAAATATATATGCAATTTTATCACATAGTTCCCTAGCGGTACTGCGTGTCCATGAGAGCATACATGGAACAAAAGAAGTATTTCTGTCTTGCCTGGAGTAAGTATTGAAAATTGGCTTAGATGGGTCACATATACCAAGCAAGACAAACTTTGATCCCTTTGAAAGGAAAAAGAAATAACTGTGCTAACTGTGAACAGGTATCATAACTATTGGCTCAGGAAATGTCTTCAGTTTTAAATTTCAGGTACTGAAGCACTTGGCTGAGTACTTGTTTGGCTTGATTTATGGCATTCAAAAGAATTTACATAGTATCTTCCATGAACTTTAGTCTGTTGGTTCTGTGGCTGCTTGTATGAGTTTTAAGTTGCTATTGAGTGCATGTGCATGCATATTATTTATTTATTAGTGCATTCAAAATGTTGTAGGAGTAGTACAAATCACAACATAACGGCATGTTCTGCACAGTGTAGAACTTGCAATCTACACATCTTATTTTCTACTAAAAAACTACTGTTTGTTTTCAGAAAGTTAATTCCTCTCAGAAGCTCAAGTGTATGTTGAAGTTGTTTGTTTTACTTTTTTATTCCTAAATGAAGTGGCCAAGTAATCAACTAAATTGTTTCTTGAATGTAATGTACATTTTTTTCAGTCAGGAAAGATGGACATGAAAATAGCTGTTCAGTTTAACCCATACATATTCAGAAACATTTTTCTTGAAGTTTGTTTTTTGATTCCAAACAATGGGGGATTCCTACTTTGACTCTTGGTTTATTATTTATCATTATTGTTGTTAAATTATTTTGATTTTATTAAGTTAATTAGCATGTCTGTGTTGCTAAACTGAAATAAAATACCAGAAGTGGATAGAATTAGCATATGCTATTATAGATAAATAGCCAGCTTTTTATCTAGAAAGGCAGTTGGGTCATGTTCATAAATTGAGCTTTTAAAAAACAAAAATTGAGGACATACAAGGTTAAAGTAACAGTGGTAAAACTATGCTCACTCAAACTGAGAGGTTCTCAAAGAGAAAAAAAGTCTGGTTTACGCTTGTTCTGTGTTGTTTGGTGGGTTAGGGTGTTAAAAGATGAGCTGACTGAATAATAAAACTTAGCATTAAACATTGGATACAGGAAAAGAAGGATTTTTAGTTGACATTCAGATCCATGAAGTGTGGATCATGGTGACTTTAAATTGCTGATCTAAAAAAAAAAAAAAATCAAATCTTGTTTCTAAATTTGGGGCTGAACCTTCATATACTTATAAATTCTAAGTTTGTCTCAAAGATTTGTAAAGTAATATAAAAGTATTAAAACTCTTGTGATCCCTGAATAACTATTTATTAAATTTTTAGCTGGATGGTCAGAGATAGTTAAATTTCCTTAATACCTCTGAAAAATTAAGTCTCTTAATCCATCATGACAGTAAAAAAACATACATTGTTTTCCTACTCTTCCTGACACCCCATCACTCCCAAAACATAGTTCAGTATAATTGATGTTACTCGCGCATGCGGGACCTGACAGTGCTTAGTATTCTCGTCTCTTCTTCACTTCAGTGGAAGATCTGATCTGAAACTGCGTATATTGGCTTTTACTCAGTCAGTCCGTAATTTTTAGATGTAACTCTGTGCAATTCTAAGACTGCAACATGGGAAAAACTCCATGTTATAAGACATTTAGGAATATTTTGGTTGTCAGTTTTGGCTGAACTGGAAATGCCATTGCAGTATTTATTGCTTTTGAAGGGCTATTTCTGTTACTAACACTGAACAATGCTTCATTTTAGGTTGAGTGCTATGACTATGATAGTGATGGGTCTCACGATCTCATAGGAAGTTTTCAAACTACCATGTCAAAACTGAAGGAAGCATCTCGGTCCTCACCTGTAAGTCTTACATAGTCTAAGCTGCCTGTGTGTTTTTGTTAAGCTCTTTTACTCATTTTGGAGCAAAGCTTACACCACTTGATTTGCAGGTGTTGAAGTTGTGTTAGGCTACACCTTAACAACGCTACTGTAGTTGAGGCTGACTCAGCATTTACATTATGCATCCTCTTTCCTAGAATTAGTATCTTGGTTACAATTTTTAATATTACATATCCAAATACCCAACTGTCAGCACAAATGAATTTCACTCATCATAAAAACACAGAAATAAAAAAATCTAGTGTCAAAGGACAGAATGCAGTACAAATTTCACTGCAGTTAAATGGCCAAAACTGGTAGTATTTTTTTCAGGTTTTACTTAGTCCTTTATTTCAAGTATGGCACTTACAATTGTCATGCATACTTCGGTGAATATGAAAAAAATTCAACATTTATGGTACTGCAGAAGAATGCAACTGAATGTGTTACTTTAGGTGGCTCTTACTTAAAGTGAAATTACCCTTTCTGTTCTTACGAACTGTAGCAATTTGCAAACCTTTTAATAGACAAGGTTTACATTTAGAAGGTGGCATAGCAACCTTAAGGTAAAAGTCTTGGTTTTATGCACATGTATGTTATCAAAATATTTTACCATCTTTTCCTTTTATTCTGTAAAACCTGCAGAACTGCTCCTGCATTAATAATAATGGGTTGTATATACAAGAGTGCCTGCTTGTACTTTTCTGATATCTTGAGTGTTGCGTTTGTGCTAAATTCTTCAGAGCTGTTTAATGCAAAGAGTGAACCTTGTCTGTAGTGGTTTTTTGATTGCTGCTTTGTGCCCTGCCATGCTTTTCTTTCAGATACTTGTTTCTGAATTAATTTTGAATTATGCATGGTTTAGTTTCATGCCTGTTAAGGTTTTATATTGCTTGTAAGGAATTTTGGACTCATATCCTACCTATATCATTCATATGCTGCCTAGTTGGGGCTCTTAGGTGTTTTTCTCATTTTTTCTGGATTTTCAGGGGCCAGATGGTATCAGTTTAGCTTTCAGTGCTGACAGTGATCCTTCTTATTGCTGTAATTAAATTGTGCAAAAAATAAATTCGGGAGCAGGAGGGTTTCATAAAATCATTTTTTCTGCTTTTTTTAATGAAGAATTTTGAATCTTCTAACACGATGGTTTTCTTAATTCTTTTTTTTTAATAAAAGAAGTTGCACTTTTGTTATCTAACAGTGTCATAAATTAAGCAAACGTAGCAGGTTTGTATGTTCACATTTTCAAGCACGTATTTTTTGTAAGAACTGTGATAGTGAGTTCCCGTGCAGCATGAAGTGTGTTGTGTAAAGGCTCTTGAGAATACAGATATCTATTTTCGTTGTGCCCCTAGTAGCATAATAGGTGCTGTCTCTTTTGAATTTAAAGAAAAGGTATTTTAAGTTATAATCTGCCTGTGCTGGTTTTGGAAATCCTTTAAGAAAGTTGTTTTCATGAGAACTGTGGCTATACCTACTCAAAGTAACTTTCTGCTGTGTCAGTAAGATGAAGTGGAGATTAGAGACAACACAACTAATGTGCTCCAGGTTTCTTCTACTTTTAAAAGGAACTAACCTCTAATACTCTGTGATCTGATTAATTTCTGTAAAATATTTCTAGTGTACATTAGAATTTGACTTTATATATTCCAAGCATAATCTTCAGTTACTCCCACAATTCTGACATCAACTGCACCTGTGGGAGATTTGGGCACAACTTCTTTGAAGTTTACTTGAGGTGAGCATGGGTGTGACTGTATCCTCAGCTGCTGAAAAAGCTATTCTTGTATAACTGAAGGGAATGAATGGGTAACTTTTCATTCTCTGGAGAACTGCCGATTTCCCCCTCACCCCCCCCTTTCCCTTACGGTGTATCTTCCCCCCTTTCCCTTACGGTGTATCTTCCCCCCTTTCCCTTACGGTGTATCTTCCCCCTAAGTATGCTGTTAGTGAGCTCTGGTTGGAGGATTATAAAATGTAGTTGAAAGATTGTAAATGCTGTGTATCTCATGGCTGTTATTAGTGAGTACCTCACCAACTGACATAGTACAAAACTAAGTCAAATAGAAGTGATGCTGGGGGTGAAATGTCCAAAAAAAGAAGGTAAAAAAGAGGCATGTAAACTTCTCGGGTGTTGACCTTGTTAGTGCATTTTTTTGCTTGAGATTAATTGCAAGATCACTTCTTAAAACTTAATTAACTTAAACCAAAGCAGAAGAACCTAATTCTGGCACTGAGCCAGAATACATGTCTGGAATACCTCCTCAGACTATTTATGCAGCAAACGCGCTGTGTTGTGCCATCATGACTGTATGATGGCAGGAGCTGCTTAACCTGGCTAGCTGTTGGTTGCACTTGGAGGTTAAGTTATTGGTTTAGTTGATGAAGCTTCAACAACTGAGTTTGGAAAGCTTAAACATATCCCTCTTATCTCATATGTTACTGCCACAGCTGCTGGAAACAGTGATGCTTTGCCTGAATCACTGTGTCTTTACCAAAAAGATAGTTGTTAATAGAATCCTCAATGGGAAAATGGTACAGAATTTCTTTGTCTAGTTGAAATACAGTTGTCTAAGCAAATGTATCTGTAAGTTTTTGGGTTGGAGAGGATTTCTGTCTTGATAATGGGGGGTTTTTGCTGATTTTGAGCAGGCTGGGTTTAATTTTGCTGGATAGTGAAATAAACTGCATTTTTAATACAAGCCCAAAATACCGGTCCTAGAATAATGAATTTTTAAATTTGCTGCATAAATGACATTTATAGTGCTTTTGTTGGATTTGTTTGCATTCGTGTAGGTTGAATTTGAATGTATCAACGAAAAGAAAAGACAGAAGAAAAAAAACTATAAAAACTCTGGCATTGTGAGTGTTAAGCACTGTGAGGTCAGTAATACATTCTGGTATAACTCTTTAAGTATTCAGGCATAACAGTTCTCATCTAGCATGCCTTCACCCTCAACTTGAAAATGTCTGAAAGTTCCAGACACAGTAAATATTTAAGAACTCCGATTTATATAAGGAGACAGATTGACAACTGAATCATGTGTCTGTCCTGCCCTGTCCCCTCACTTTCTCTTGAAGATGCCGTCTGTATGGCAAAGGTCACTTACCAATTTGTAAGGCCATTCCTGAACCACTGCATTCCCCAAGTCACTGTTTTATGGTGAATTAGAATCTGGTTAGTCTGTCGTAATATGTTGCTTTATAAATTATAGTGCTTTTGGAGCTGCTTTGTTGTCTGTCTGTAATTTTGTAAAAGGTCTGATCCTGATGCACTGAGTGTGTAATGGCATAAGCTATAAATATCCTCACTGCACTGGGTGGGTGGGATATCTATAGAGTAAAAGTAGTGCTTTGCATGGGTGAAGATAACAAATCCGGAACCTCAAAAGTTGCTGCAATAATACTTATTGTTTTTCTCCCATTTAAAAAAAAAAACTTAATTTCTATCTTTAACTTCTATTTTTAGATCATAGTAGAATGCACATTCCTTGATTACATCATGGGTGGGTGTCAGCTGAATTTCACAGTAAGTTAAATCATTTATATAAAGTAGCTTTTGAGTTTTGGAACAAACTGAAGTATATAATTGATTCCCCGTGCTCTTAATTTGATTTTTTTTTTTTTTTTTTTTTTTTTTTTTTTTTTTTTTGTG